>CM065802.1:8375738-9575738 GCA_033398695.1 Orobanche coerulescens | reverse complement strand
TCAAATTATCAATATGCGTGCGATAACTGATATGATTATGGCTCGTAAAATAATTTGAAATTTATATGCATGATATTTAATGACTATGACAAAATGCTACTTGAACATACCAGTGCTTTCACCGACTTGCAGTTCTTTTCTCCCGCATATAGCGTCAAGTTGCAATGAGTATAAATTCTTGTCAGCTTGACCAAAAAATCAATGGTGCCCTCTCTAATATGGAAAAGCACATGTTCCAACTTCATATGGAATTTTCAAGTGCCTTTCAGTATTTCTATTTTCCAAATATTCATAAAAAATGGAAATTCGTTGCTTTAGAACATTTTCCAATGGAAGTCATTTATTTCCCATTTTCATTTTTCAATAAATCACTTCTCGATATTCTTAAGGCCCTTCCCATCCACACACTAATAAATAATATTCATCATCCCAAGGAGAGAGAGGGAGAGAGAGAGAGAGAGAGAGAGCAGTGCAGCGAGAGAGGGAAAACATAAAATAGAAAAATGAAATGAGGGAAGAGAAGAAATGTGATCAGACTTGTGCAAGGAGAGAATGAATTACAATTTAAGTTAAATGATTCAAACATCAAACAGCAAACCAAGTTCGTCAATACGCTACGTGTGCATCAACTGTAGTTCACAACAACATGAGAAATATATTCCCAGGAACATCGCGACAAAGATTAAAAGACACTGATGAAAAAAGAAAGACATATACTAAAATGAGGGCTTAGAGAAACTAGCGCTTAACAAAATTATGATTTAATAAACAGACCTTCTATTTGTTTAATTGATGCCTTGATGAAGGGGCGAGGCGACGGTGATGAAGGGTGAAACATGAGATTTTTTCTTACTACAAAAATAGTTAAGTCGCAGAAGTGTATGAGACTGTGAGAGGCGGCATACTACAACGGTGATGAGGGGCCTGAGTTTCCGAATGACTGGTGCAGATGGTGGTGTGTTTGTAAGAGGGATGGACAATGTTGCGTTTGTGCTAGGGCAGCTGAAATTTAGATTTTCTCGCCGTGTTTCATATATCTACGGTTAGAAAGGAGAGACACTAAAAATAGCATCACTAAAAGTACTATTAAATTTAATTAAGGAAGTAAGTGTCATTATATGTATATATTATGACATCTATTTAAAAGTATCACAAAAAAACGTCACTATAGGGGGGTATTTTTTAGTAGTGCATAAAAATTAACAAATATTAATATGTGGGCATTGCTAAATTTTTTATCCAACTATGAGTACTAGGTATTCAACCAAAACAGAATCTAAATATCAGTTACTAGCTCATATTCATAATATTTCATGTAAACATGAAGTCATGTTAAGGAAAGTTACTTTGAGTGTCTAGAATACCTATAATTAGTAAGAGGAACAAAGTCAGCAAGCTTCCGACTTCCTGATTCATCCTCAAGACTCTGCATATCAAGTGCAGCCCTCCAAACTTCTCCATCATGCTAGACAACATCTATAACAGGTCCTGTATCATCATATCTCTAAAAAGGTATAAACATGATTAAAGTTTACACAGGTGATACAAGCTTGATAACAAAAGGAAATAGGCAAAATCTGAGGATTAAAGACATTTACATCGGCCTTTTCATTTTCAAGTTTGAATCATCAACCTTTATGTGTCTCTATAGGTCAAATTACATAATGGACAAACTCATCAAGCTGCTTCACACACAGAACACAAAATCACACATACAAATTACACACACAATCGCATACACAAAATACACATACACACATATTTGTATATAACACAAATATATATATATATATATAGCAACACACACACGGTACATACATAAACACACACACACTATCCTTCAACACCCAAACTCATAAGTTTATACACACACACACATAAAACAATCACACAGACACACACTCACATAAGCGCACACACAGACAGAGCAGCTATGCCCAAGCCAGAACCCAGACCGACGGTAACTCGACCTGCCAAACCTCATCCAATTCCAACTCATGCGGTTTAACTCCGTCCTCATCGGTCTTTTGTTTCAAAGTTTTGAGTGATGCATGTTTTTCGATTTTGAATGATGAAATAAGTGAAAGCTGTTATAAATTTACCATATAAAAGATTATACAATCAGGAGGGAACACACAAATACATTTCAGGTTGGACAGTAGAAATATCACGCACATATACACACAATAAATCTCATTTTACAGTAAAATTCATCTCAAAAGTTCACATAAAAATTCTAACGCCACTGGAGCATAACCTACAGTTGATTCCTTCGGTTATTACATCTCAAAAATTTTACAACAAAAGTCTATCCTCTGTTGTTATGTTTTTGCTTTTCTCTCTCGCTTCTCCGTCTGCCTCAACTGGGGCCCGTTCACCAGTAAAATCACCTCACCTTTCACCCTATCAATTTCACCTTCAAATATTTTCACACAAGCACCAGCACAATTTCAGAAGCAGGACACCCAATTCCCAAATCATTCAGTATCACAACCCCAGTTTCAGAACCAAATCGGAATTAAGAACTTACCTGATTTTCAGTCGGGTCATCTTCGACTGAAGCTCCGATTTGTCATCCTCACCGAAGCCAGCTCCGATTTGTCGTGCTCCACCGTGAATCAAGTCGGTTTCATCTAGGGAACCCCATGAACTGGAGCTTTATTCTCCGCATCGAGCCGGAACCCTAAGCTCCCGTCTAATTGCATTCACTTCGATCGAATCCGCCTCACCTACTGGTCTCTCAACTGCCGCCCGTCGGTGTTCCTCAGTCGAAAGATGAGAAGAGAGATATGGGCGTTGGTGGGCGTTGGTGCGTGAGGGGGGAAGAAGAGAGAATTCCTCTTTTTACTTTTAAAAGCCTGATGCAAGTTTCTCTTTAATAAGTAAAAGAATAGGCCAAGATTTATAAAATTAGCTTATGGCCAATTTAATCTATCATTAATCGGTTCAAATCTTATTTGTTAAATAAAAATTACTACTAAATAAATTCTAGAATATGATTACGCTTAGGTGAATTAACCCACTTTTGTTATTCCTTAATTCCAAAATATGGAACCCGTTCGACGAGTTAACGTCTTAATTTACGACTCCTCATCCCAATTAAAATGTCTACGACAGCTTGTGCCTAATAGCTCCTCTCGACTATTAATTAGGCAGTAAAAAAAATTAATAAAATAAAATAAGATTTTTTATACCATCAGAATTCTAATTAAAATTCCTGGATATTACAATCGTTGAACCCAAATCGAACCCTTGAAGCTTAATTGAGAGACTGAGAGAGTGATATTAGGGTTACCCTAATCGGAGCCGTGTGTTTTTGTGAGAGAGATGTTTTTGTGAGTGATATTAGAAAATAATACGATTCGCAAAAGTTAGGTTTTATCTGCTCAAAAGCGAAAAGAGGAACCTATTTTTTATTATATTTCATTTATTATATTTCATTTATTAACGTCAGTGGTAGTTTGCCAATCTTCAAAATTTGGGGTCTGTAGTTTGATCCTAAATAGAGACATAATTATTGGTATTTTTTATTTTATCCAGATAAATACTTTGCGTTATTATTTCTAAATTTTATTTTTATAAATATTATTTTTTTTAATTTGTTCATATCAAATTTAATTAAAAAATATTACATTCGAATAAATGTCATACTCCACTTCAATCAAACTTAATTAGTTCTCAAGTAAAAGATTATTTATTTTTAATTTTACATAAAAGAATATGAAGTTTTTTATTAAATAAGACATCTACGTCAACATCACTGTCATAAAATGTTACAACTTGTAACACTTTGCACTCTTTGATGTTTATTCAACTAGTGAAATGAAACAAATCAAGAAAAATTAACACCATCAAAATTTCACTTTAAAAATTCTGGATATTACACATAATTATTGACACCTTTTATTATATCCAGATAATTATTTTAAATTATTATTTTTAATTTTTATTTTATAAATATTATAGTTTTTAATTTGTTCGATTAAAAGTATTACTTCGAATAAATGTCATACTCCATTTCGATCAAAATTAATTTGTTCTCAAGTAAAAGATTATTTAATTTTAATTTTACATAAAAAATATGAAGTTTTTTTAAATAGTACATCTACTTAACATCGTGTCATAACATGTTATAGCATGTAACACTTTGCTACTAAGGCAACACTTTGTAAACATATACAGCAACATCAAAAAAGCAATGTTGCAGCAGGTAAATATTTTAGAGCTACCACAATAATTTTGAGCGCAACACTAACAAAATCCGTTGTCGTAGGTCATCTATGGCGTAGTGCCTAGTGCTCAACATTGGCAAGCGTTGAATAGAGTGTTTAAGTATCTCAAGGGAACCATGAATTATGGCTTGAGTTACTTGGGATATCCTTCGGTTTTGGAAGGACATTCGGATGCAAGTTGGATAAACAACTTGGAGGACCATTCCTCGACTTCTGGTTGGGTATTCTTGCTTGGGGGAGGTGCCATTTCATGGGCTTCCAAGAAGCAAACTTGCATTACACACTCGACAATGGAATCTGAGTTTGTTGCGTTAGTTGTTGCTGGTAAAAAAGCAGAGTGGCTAAGAAATTTAGTCTATGAGATTCCTTTGTGGTCTAAGCAGATAGAACCGATTTCTATCCTTTGTGATAATGAAACAGCCATGGTTGAGGCATATAGCCAAGTTTATAATGGCAAGTCTAGACACTTAGGTGTTAGACACAGTATGATTAGAGAACTAGTGATTTCGGTTGAATTTGTGAAATCGCAAAAATTTAGCGAGATCATTTGACTAAGTGGTCAGTCAAGAGAGTTAGTGCACAAGTTCAGAATGGTGGGATGGATTAAAGTCCATCTAATTACGTAATGGTGAGATACCCAATTCCCTTCTAATATGACATTAGGAGTTGAATTCAATGAGGAAAGCTCACACTTATAGATTGGAACACACAAAGTATTTATCCTGTATGTGTTCGGTTACGGTTGACTAGGTTGAAGTTTAACTTCTTAATAATTCCTTTGATAAAATGTATGTGCAGATACATGAAGTAAAGGAATTACCTACGTGATTGCGAAGTGTAGCCGCATTTCAAGAGGTTGGGGACTTGGCCTTGATACAGTCATGAGAGGATTAGGTCTCACGGCTTAAATAATAGAGTCAAGTTGTATTTTGTTAGAAAAATTCAATAAACTAGTATGTATTTTATCTTCATGTACTCACATGGGTTGAAGGGTTCAATTCTTAGAACACCCTAATTCTCGAGTATTTGAAATTGTATGATACTAAGATGGAAATTCAATCCTTTCGATATTTTCATTTATGTACCGATT
Organism: Orobanche coerulescens; assembly: GCA_033398695.1. Taxonomy (NCBI): domain Eukaryota; kingdom Viridiplantae; phylum Streptophyta; class Magnoliopsida; order Lamiales; family Orobanchaceae; genus Orobanche; species Orobanche coerulescens. The sequence goes on along the minus strand of CM065802.1, from coordinate 9,570,416 downwards.
TGGTTTGTTTGGATTAATATTATGTTGGTTCATGGGTTACACTAAAATGGGGGAGGATTGTTGGTGATTTTAGTGTCACCAGATATTTTGTGTAATTGGAACTAATATGTGAGCTAAGGAGTTTTATAATTTGTATTCTAATATATGTTCGGATATGTGCGGAGTGCACACATGTATAAGATCGAATTATAAGCGAGTACGACCAAATGTCTGGGTCCGGGCGGCGCCCTCGCGGGGTTTGGGGCAACGCCCCAAAAGGTCTTCGAAAATTTGGATTGGTAACTTAGTGAAAATTCGAACTTTAGAGGAGATTATGGTAAAATTGACTAATTTTCGTCAATTTTGGAAAGCCATCCGTTTAAACCTAATTTCGGATCACTATTTAAATCCTTCCGACGGCGCCGCCTCAAGTAACCCTAATCCGTCCCTATGCAACCCTAAATCGATATGTATAAATAAGGCTCTTCGCCTTGAGTCGAAGAACACCCTTTTGAGCTCTCTCTTTCTTCTGAAAAACTCAGAATCTCTATAGCAATTTGGCTTACGTTTCTGTGCCTAGATTTGTAAGTGTCCCTTTGGATTATCCTAGGCTGAATTTCTTGTAACCCGGGCATAGGATAGAAATATCAGTTCAGAAAGTGATTACACGATCCATCGGGAATCCGTATCTCCATAATAAACCCTAATACCCCAAGAGTGTAACACCCCCAAGACATTCAGGGCATATTACAGCGCCGTGGACTCCACACTGTGGAATCCACCAGGCTAACATACCAAACAAGACATTCGACAACGACAACAATGATCAATAATACGACAATTCAAATAAGATTACAATCCGACAATAAATTCCAACATTAATCCATTTCCCAAACAGGAACACAACATTAACAATTTTGTAAAAGAAGTACTCGAGTACTTAAACCAGTTTTTATAAAACAAAATCCCCAAAGCAAGATATCAAATATTCGACATATAGAACATCAATAATCAACTTCTGGACAGTATCATGCTCGCCCATCATCCTCATACGGCTCTAGTGCTCGCTTGTCCCCACGATCAATACCTGAAATACAAAAAGTATTTCCCCCATTTAAGGGGTTAGCGACAACTGCTAGTGCAAGTACAATCCATTTGAACTACATTCTAATCAGATGAATATATGCGCCAAAAAGTCATTTTAGAAAACATTTTATATTCCGGAATATTTACAATCACAAAACACATTATCTCCAACAAATCACAATTCAAAGTTAACCGTTGGTACGAGACTCACGGCCACCGTACCCCGCAGAGCCGTCGGACATCCACAGGTGGCTAACCACGTGATACGCACACACACGGCAATACGTATCCCTAGAGGCCCGTCGACCGTCCCTAGGTGAACATACACATATCTCCCCACAACAACCACATATAGCCATAATTCAAATACTAGAACATGTAAACAAATGTAAAGTACTTGCCTTTGAGACATTCTTGAAGAATCGGAAGTGAAAAATGACTACGGATGATCCGAATGGAAAACGACGGTTCCTAAACGAAGAATCGGCATAACTCAGTCCCAACGGACATCAATAATCGAAAGGAATACTCCCAAAACCCCGATTACAAATAACGACAATATACGTTCAATCAATACGGGTGAGGGTTTACGCAAAATCTCCCGTATTGATAATTCGCAGATTAAAATCAAGGAAGCTGGATTTGGAATCATTCAATAATCACAATCGGTGAAGAATATCGTAATATAGATGAACAATTCGGAACTACACCCTAAAATCCCGAAATCCCCAAATTCGTCAAAATTAGGGTTCTGAGGAATTACCTTTAATTCGGTGATGAAAGGTGATTATGTTGATTATGATATGGTGGCTCGATTCTACCGTGATGGAATCTGGATAGAACTCGAAAAGAACTAGTGGAAATCGTCTCGAGGTCGCACGTCGAAGAAACGCGAGAAAAGAAATAAAATCAGCCGTTTCAAATCGCCACCGGGCTTATACAATTGTGAAGTTAGCGACGCTAATCGCCATGTGTAGCGTGCGCTAACGGGGCGCGGCGATACCAGTGGCTATCGCCACCATTCGTTAGCGACGCTAACAATAAGGATTAGCGACGCTAATCGTTTCTTGAGCGCACGCAAGGCAACAGGTAGCGTGGCGCTACCTACACAAGAAGCTCAAGATCGGGCCGATGTCATATCGCCAGAAGCTGGCGCCGAGGTACGATACACGATACACACGACGAGACCGTAATCCAGAACATGAACGCGAAGCATACAAGACGACGGAGCTAAGCGCTGAAAGAGAAATACAATTCCGACCACCGAAGGGTCCGTAATGCGACAACGAAACAAGATTCCCTAAACTATTAGAAATTACAAAAATGGCCCAAGTGCCCGAAAATCACGAAACGACGCGGATTTACAAACCGAAAGTCTCCACATGACCAACTCAACCATACGAACTTGTACAAACCAAGAAACAACGAAACGAACGAGTTTTACAAGAATCGAACGTTCATACGGCAAAACATGTCATAAAATGAAATTACGTGAAAACATCATCAAAACTCGTCCAAATGGAAAAACTCCAAGAACAAAATAGATTCAAAATGTCGAAAGCGGTTACAAGCGAGTCGATAAAAATAGACATACCCCAAAAATGGAAACCGCTAAAAATGGAAAAATTACGGATATTACATTCTCCCCTCTAAAATAAAGTTTCGTCCCGAAACTTAAGAATCAAAAAGCTCGGGTGTCTCGAACGCATATCCTCCTCTAGCTCCCACGTCGCTTCTTCTACTCCGTGCCTCGACCATTGCACCTTAACCAAAGGAATGGTTTTGTGCCTTAACCGCTTGTCACGACGTTCCAAAATTCGACGCCACTCCTCAAACGTAATATCCTTCTCGATCTCCACGTCCCCAAAGTCAATAATGTGGGACGGTCCGAACGCATTTCCTCAATCGGGAAACGTGAAATACACTATGTACATGACTCGGCGACGGAGGTAAAGCCAAACGGTATGCCAACTCGCCGACTCTTTCCAATACCTCGAAGGGTCCAATATATCTCGGCTGAGTTTCCTTCTTCCCAAAACGGAAAACTCCTTTCGTGGAGATACTCTCAACAGAACGTGATCTCCCACCTCAAACTCCAAGGGTCTACGCCTAACATCCGCATAAGATTTCTGTCGACTCTGAGCAGCCAACATCCTCTTTCTAATCAATTCAACTTTCTCTCTCGTCTCCAACACAAGGTCCGGCTCAGTGCCAACCAAATCGGACGGTTCATCCCAACATATCGGTGATCGGCAACGTCGGCCATAAAGTGCCTCATATTGTAACACCCGCTAAATTTAGAAAATTATTCTTAATTTATTAATTATCTTTTTATAGTAAATATTAAATAATAATCCAATTTAAATTATCAGCTGGGCTTATGAATAGTTAGTGAGCCCAAATTCATGAATTTCTAATTTAACTAAACCCAAGTCAGTTAATTATCGAGACCAAATATTATAAATTCATTAAGTCTAATATTCACAAGCCCAATTGAAATTTATAATCAATCACTATTAATCCCCAAGCCCAACTCCCATAATTAGTTAAGAGCCCAATAGCCCAACATTCTCTCCCCCCACACACACACGATCAAAACAGGGAGTTTCTGCATTTCACATGTTTATCTTAGTGGGAGGTTATGGAGATCATGGAGGAGTAGTTATACATCATGGGAGATTGGTTAATCATCTTCTGGTATAAAAACCCACATACAGCCCATTTTCACAAGAACTTACACAACGTATCACTTTACAGCAGAAAATTCACATCAAAATTTCACAGCAAATTCAGTAAACATTATTACACAAAAATCACAAGAATTTACGTCATTCTCCCAGCCTCTCAGAATCGTCCAACGATCACAAAGCACCAGGTAAAACCTTCTGTAAATTTCTTCAATTATACATCTCTATTTCACAGCAGAAACTGTCCCCTCACTCTCTTTAGTTCAATCGAAGCCTGGCCGAAGGAATCAATTCCAGTTCCGGGCACCAAATTCCTTGTTGGCCAGAAAACACACACACACACACACAAGAAGATTCAGAAAACCCAAATCTGAAACCAAATCTGAAAATCAAACTCAAACCATGTTCTTTTTCAATCGGAACTCAAAAATAATCAAACCTGGATTGTTGTTCCACTGCTGTCAGATCCAACTCGCGACTGACGAGCAAAACCGCTGCAGCCGCCGCTACACTCCGCCACTCCATCCAGTCCTTTTTCCGCCTGAATCAAACCTCGTAGCCTCGATTTAGGGTACTGCTGAATCTCGCCCCGAATTTCCCAATCGCGCTGTTTCCTCTCTCCACCGTCGAGCGCCACAGTTCGACCTACCGAACATGCGTGTAGCGGCGGAAAATTTTTTTGAGTCTGCAGACAAGGGGGCAGACTGTGGCAGGAGAGAGAGGGAGTGGGTTGAGTGAGAGGCTGCAGGTCGGTTCATATAAAATTAATAACATCATTCTCACTTCTTGGCTAATTTAAGCCCAAATCCCAGCCATCAAATCCAGACCCCTCGTCAATATTCAATCAACTAAATTCATCATCCCAGCCCAAATCCCATTAATCCAGCCCTATTTACTTATGGCCCGATCTACTTTTACTCCAACTCAGTCCAAATAAATTTAATTTTCAAGTCCAATTAATTTTATATGTTCACATATATTAAAATACACTCCTCTTTAATTGTAGGCCACGAGAATCAAGGGCTCGAGTAAGACACGTTCATAAACATTTCAAGCATTTGCATTCAAGTCATTTCAATTCAGGTGGGAATTATTACTTGTCAATTTTAATTGCTTTATTTGGATTGCATAGGTGATATGTTATATTTACGATTAACATGCGATCACATGTTTTTCGTACCAAGTATCGCTTTATGATTAACATGCAGTCACATGTTTTTCATACCAAGTATCAGTATATGTTTACATGCAGTCACATGTTTACATGCTCAAGTTGATATAACAATTATTCATGCTATGCCTCCGTTATGTATTGTGATTATTGTTGACTTGTGATGTTCCCACGAGCGATAGAAAGCTCACCCCATTTTTATGTAAAATTTTCAGGTTAATTCGGAATGGGGAGGACGGGTTGTCGAGCAGGCCAACATATGATTAATGTTATAATTATTTCTTTTAATTCCGCGCAAGTTACTCTGAAACAATTAATTTATTTTTAGTAATTATTTTCCGCTGTCATATTTTACGATCGTATTGGAGATTCGAAATCCTTTTTAGTTCCGCAAATATTTTAGAAAATGTATGTTTAGTAACGACTTGAAATTTCTACAAGTTTTCTCATTATTAATATTTTATTTATAAAATACCTTAGAAAAATCGGGTCGTTACAGTATGGTATCAGAGAAAATCCGGTCTACTTTCCTGGTACGCCGGAAGATTTTTAAAGTTAAAATATTTTTCATCTTCAAGGAAATATCATATGTTCGACTGCCGCTACTTCGCTACTCCATTCCAAGGTAAAAAGCTTAAAGTCATGTTTATATCATACATTTAGACTAATATCGTAAAACTTAATAATTTTACGCAAATATGCATGTATCCTGTTAGTATGGCCGGTTTCACAGTAACTCCACGTAAGAGGACCGAGGCGGATCTGCTCGCCCCCTAGCACATAGAGACTCTTGGGGAAACCCAGGACTCCCCGAGAATGCCCCGTACTACGTGGTCGAGAGGATTCAGAAATGGTTTATGTCCGGGAAGACGGGAGATCCGGTCGAAGAAGTCGAGCACTTGATCATCACTTTGCCGAATGACTGGAGTTTCACCTTATACCGCCTGTGGCACGAGGCGAACCGCAGGACCCCGGAGGAAAGAATAGTCGTAGATGACTTTCAGTATGCTGCTGGAAGAATTCTCGACCTGTTTTCGAGAGGGGAGATCCCCAAGATATATGAGATGCATGATACCCCATCACAGCCGATGGAGGAATTTGAGGAGGATCCCGAGGAGGATCCAGAGGAAGAGGAGGACCCAGAGCTCGAACCGATGGTCGACTCGGATGACGAGGATATCATCTCCTGGACTGAGTCCCCACCCCTTGTTCCTGTTATTGAAATCCTTAGCAGTGACGATGAAAATTAATTTTGTTATGTCGTGATTTAATATTTTAGTAGTAATTATTAGTCTCAGCTCCCATTTCAGTGTTTTATGTTGACTATCAAAAGTTATCATTAATAGAATATTTAATTCCTCGTATTAATCAATTCCAAGATGTAATGAATTATTTTATCTTATGCCACGCGTATAAATATCTTTATCTCTACCTCATTTCTCGCACTCAAGAACTTACAAGAACAACGATTCGTAAGGTGGATATGGCTCCCGCGAAATCACCCCGAATGCCGAGTCTCGAAACCAAGCCCAAGGCACACTTAATACGTCCGCAAGCGGAGTGATGCCCCTAGTCGCAAAGAATCGCTCTCGTGTCTAACCAATCTTCTCCAAGGAGCGACTATAACGCCTCCGGCCACTCAAGGGCAAGTTCGGGCGAGTAATAAATCGGTTCAACAAGTTCAAACCTCCAATGTTCCTCGGGAGGGAAGGGCCAGCTGCCATCGAGGAATGGCTATTGAACTTGGAGAGTATTTTCGATTACATGGCTTGCACGGATGAGCAGAAAGTTTCATGCGCAGTCTTCCAACTCAAGGAGGACGCCAGGACTTGGTGGAATGGATCCTGGAGACTCCGAACTGAAGAGGAACGTAGAACACTGTCTTGGGAAGGATTTAAAGAAACGGTGATGGACAAGTATTATCCACGGTCGTATAAGGCCAAAATGCAGAAGGAGTTCCTAGATCTAACTCAAGGAGGCATGACGGTCACGGAATACGAAAGGAAGTTCAATCACATGTGCCGATTCGCACCATTCATAGTTGCGAATGATGACATGAAGGCACAAAAGTTTCGTGATGGACTTCAAGACGTAATCCGACATCATCGGCTAGCCATGGAAAGATGTCGTATAAGGAAGCCGTGTCCAGAGTCAAGATATATCGCCTAGCTTGGATATGGAAAGGGCTAGGGCTCGCCAGATTGTGAATACGAACAAAAGAAAGTGGCAAGGACCGAATAATAATACTAGCAACAAGAAGGGTAGTAGAGAAGGACCATCCGGGTCAAAGACACGATTTACTACCCAACCCGCTTGAAATGCGGGAAGAGGCACAAAGGAGTTTGCATGCTCGGACGTAATCGATGTTACCGATGCCGGGAAGAAGGACACATGGTCTCTCAAAGGCCCACGTAAGAACAATGGCCTGTGACGTAAGGGTCCGTAATCAAAGTTCTGGGGAAAGGCTCGTATGTATAGCCTATCGGAAATTGACAAGGAGAAACCCGAACGATGTCGGGTATGTTATCCGTCACTGAATTCCCGCTTTGGTGTTATTTGATACCTTGGCGCATCCCATTCATTTATCTCTAAGAAGTTGTTTAGCATGACTAAATTTAGAAGTAGGAAATCTTCTCAAAACACGAAGTTAGTATACCAAATAGAGAAATAATTTCGTTGATGATATAGCTAATAAGATAACCATAGAGATAAATGAACGTTTATATCTAGCCGATCTATACATATTAGACATGAATAACTTCGACGTAGTCTTGGGTATGGATTGGTTGGATAAGTATGATGCCGCTTTTGCAATGCGCAAGGAGGAACGTGGTCTTACATCCAACAAATGAGTAGAGGACGTATTTCAAGGGGTTAAGCGTAACAAAGCCCCTCCGTGATATCACCATGAAAGCAACGAAGATATTGCGTAAGGGCAATTGTCAAGGATATTTAGTGAATATCATGGGGAGTCGAAGTCGAAGTAACGATCGAAGACGTTCATATCGTTAGGGATTATTCAGATGTTTTTCCGAGAACTTACCGGTGTTCCACCGGATAGACAAGTGGAGTTTACAATTGACTTGGTGCTGGAGCACTTTATATCAAAGGCCCCATACAGGATGGCGCCAAAAGAACTACAAGAACTGAAGGTGCAGATTCAGGAGTTACTCGATATGGGATATATCCGACCAAGCGTATCACCTTGGGGAGCACCGGTGTTATTCGTAAAGAAGAAGGATGGAAGCATGAGAATGTGTATCGATTATCGTGAGTTAAATCGACTCACGATAAAGAACAAGTATCCACTTCCCCGAATCGAAGACTTATTTGACCAGCTTGGAGGTTCGGGAGTGTTCTCAAAGATAGATTTGAGGTCAGGATACCATCAACTAAAGATCAAGGACGAGGACATTCCGAAGACTGCTTTCCGAACAAGGTATGGTCACTACGAGTTCGTAGTAATGCCATTTGGGCTAAGTAATGCCCAAAGTCTTTATGGACTTGATGAATAGAGTCTTCCAACCCTACTTGGATCAGTTTGTCATCGTGTTTATAGATGACATACTAATTTATTCGAAAGGTGAAGCAGAACATGAGAAGCATCTACGGACGGTTTTGGAGATACTTCGCAAAGAGAAACTGTACGCGAAGTTTAGCAAGTGCGAATTTTGGCTCAAGAGGGTGGCATTCCTTGGACATGTTATTACTGCGCAAGGAATTGAAGTCGATCCGTCTAAAATAGAGGCTATCAACGATTGGAAAACACCAACTAACGCGAATGAAGTTCGCAGTTTCTTGGGGTTAGCAGGATATTATAGGAGGTTTATTGAAGGATTTTCTAAGATGGCCGCACCGATGACTCGACTAACGAGGAAAAGAGAACAGTTCCTGTGGAATGAGAAGTGCGAACAAAGTTTTCAAGAACTTAAGCGTAGACTAACCTCAGCTTCAGTTTTGACGATTCCAGATCCGTCTAGAGAATTCGTGATCTATAGTGACGCATCCAAGCAAGGATTAGGATGTGTTCTAATGCAGCAAGGTAAGGTCATCGCTTATGCGTCAAGACAATTAAAGCCACATGAGTTAAATTATCCGACACATGATTTAGAACTAGCCGCGGTAGTTCACGCCTTGAAGATATGGCGACATTACCTCTACGGAGGTAAATGTGAGATCTATACCGACCACAAAAGCTTAAAGTATCTATTCACTCAGAAGGAACTTAATATGAGACAAAGAAGATGGTTGGAGTTAGTGAAGGACTACGATTGTACAATTCACTATCATCCAGGGAAGGCGAATGTGGTCGCAGATGCTTTAAGTCGCAAGGTCAGAGGAGAATTGAATTGCATTTTGACTAAGGAAGACAAATTGGTCAGTGAATTTTCAAAGATGAACCTAGAAGTGGCTACACCGTTAAAGCCGGTGGAAGCAATCTTAATGACGTTGTCAGTTCAACCGACCTTGAGAGAGAGGATCAAGGAAGGTCAGGGTCAAGACAATTTCTTGACCAAAATGAAGGAGCGTGTTATAGCTGGAGAGGATAAAGGATTTAGTATATCAGAAGATGGTACGATATACTACAAGGAAAGAATTTGTGTGCCCGACAATACGGATTTGAAGAAGACGATTTTGGAAGAAGCACACAACACCCCATATACTGCTCATCCTGGTAGTACAAAGATGTACCAAGATTTGAAAAGCAAATTTTGGTGGGAATGTTTGAAGAGAAACGTGGCTGATTTCGTCAGGAGATGTATTATTTGTCAGCAGGTGAAAGCCGAACATCAACGCCCATTTGGTTTGTTAAAATCACTCCACATTCCAGAGTGGAAATGGGAACACATCACTATGGACTTTGTGGTGAGCTTACCTCGATCGGAAAGAGGAAATCAGGCGATTTGGGTTGTGGTTGATCGCCTCACTAAGTCGGCTCATTTCATCCCAGTGAAGATGAACTTCACAATGTATCAGTATGCGCAATTGTATATTAAGGAGATCATAAGGCTGCACGGAGTACCAGTGTCTATAGTTTCGGATAGAGATACTCGTTTCACGTCACGTTTTTGGGAAAGTTTGCAGGAAGCATTGGGAACTAAATTAAATTTTAGTACAGCCTATCACCCGCAAACTGACGGTCAATCAGAAAGGACGATACAAATACTTGAAGACATGTTAAGAGCTTGTGTGCTGGACATGGGTAATTGTTGGGAACAGTTACTACCTTTGGTAGAATTCGCATACAATAATAGTTTTCAAGCAACGATCGGAATGGCCCCGTACGAGGCACTTTACGGGAGAAAGTGCAGATCGCCGGTTTATTGGGATGAAGTAGGTGAAAGAAAAATTTTGGGTCCCGAAATAATCGAGAAGACCGTGGGTGTAGTAGAAAAGATTCGTGAAAGGATTAAGACAGCACAAGATCGCCAAAAGTCTTATGCCGACAAACGAAGGAAGAACCTTGAGTTTAATGTTGGAGAAAAGGTCTTCCTAAAGATAGCCCCGACTAAAGGAGTCATTCGATTTAGATCGAGGAACAAGCTGAGGCCAAGATACGTCGGACCATTTGAGATCCTCGATCGGATTGGAGATTTGGCATACCGTTTGGCATTACCACCGGAATTTTCAGAAGACATAATGTTTTTCACGTCTCACGCTTGAGAAAATACGTTCACGATCCTAGTCACGTGATCAACTATTCAACGGGAAGTGAACAAAGATCTCACTTATGTCGATCAACCAGTTGCGATAATCGACAGAAAGATTATTCCATTAAGGAATAAGGAGAGAGTACTCGTCAAGGTTCAATGGCGAAATCACACCAAAGATGAAGCTACTTGGGAGCGTGAAGAGGAAATTCGAACTCGTTATCCCGATTTCCTTATTCACGGTAAGTATACTATTTTCGAGGACGAAAATTTTTCCAACAGGGGTAGGATGTAACACCCGCTAAATTTAGAAAATTATTCTTAATTTATTAATTATCTTTTTATAGTAAATATTAAATAATAATCCAATTTAAATTATCAGCTGGGCTTATGATTAGTTAGTGAGCCCAAATTCATGAATTTCTAATTTAACTAAACCCAAGTCAGTTAATTATCGAGACCAAATATTATAAATTCATTAAGTCTAATATTCACAAGCCCAATTGAAATTTATAATCAATCACTATTAATCCCCAAGCCCAACTCCCATAATTAGTTAAGAGCCCAATAGCCCAACATTCTCTCCCCCCACACACACACGATCAAAACAGGGAGTTTCTGCATTTCACATGTTTATCTTAGTGGGAGGTTATGGAGATCATGGAGGAGTAGTTATACATCATGGGAGATTGGTTAATCATCTTCTGGTATAAAAACCCACATACAGCCCATTTTCACAAGAACTTACACAACGTATCACTTTACAGCAGAAAATTCACATCAAAATTTCACAGCAAATTCAGTAAACATTATTACACAAAAATCACAAGAATTTACGTCATTCTCCCAGCCTCTCAGAATCGTCCAACGATCACAAAGCACCAGGTAAAACCTTCTGTAAATTTCTTCAATTATACATCTCTATTTCACAGCAGAAACTGTCCCCTCACTCTCTTTAGTTCAATCGAAGCCTGGCCGAAGGAATCAATTCCAGTTTCGGGCACCAAATTCCTTGTTGGCCAGAAAACACACACACACACACAAGAAGATTCAGAAAACCCAAATCTGAAACCAAATCTGAAAATCAAACTCAAACCATGTTCTTTTTCAATCGAAACTCAAAAATAATCAAACCTGGATTGTTGTTCCACTGCTGTCAGATCCAACTCGCGACTGACGAGCAAAACCGCTGCAGCCGCCGCTACACTCCGCCACTCCATCCAGTCCTTTTTCCGCCTGAATCAAACCTCGTAGCCTCGATTTAGGGTACTGCTGAATCTCGCCCCGAATTTCCCAATCGCGCTGTTTCCTCTCTCCACCGTCGAGCGCCACAGTTCGACCTACCGAACTTGCGTGTAGCGGCGGAAAATTTTTTTGAGTCTGCAGACAAGGGGGCAGACTGTGGCAGGAGAGAGAGGGAGTGGGTTGAGTGAGAGGCTGCAGGTCGGTTCATATAAAATTAATAACATCATTCTCACTTCTTGGCTAATTTAAGCCCAAATCCCAGCCATCAAATCCAGACCCCTCGTCAATATTCAATCAACTAAATTCATCATCCCAGCCCAAATCCTATTAATCCAGCCCTATTTACTTATGGCCCGATCTACTTTTACTCCAACTCAGTCCAAATAAATTTAATTTTCAAGTCCAATTAATTTTATATGTTCACATATATTAAAATACACTCCTCTTTAATTGTAGGCCACGAGAATCAAGGGCTCGAGTAAGACACGTTCATAAACATTTCAAGCATTTGCATTCAAGTCATTTCAATTCAGGTGGGAATTATTACTTGTCAATTTTAATTGCTTTATTTGGATTGCATAGGTGATATGTTATATTTACGATTAACATGCAGTCACATGTTTTTCGTACCAAGTATCAGTTTATGATTAACATGCAGTCACATGTTTTTCATACCAAGTATCAGTATATGTTTACATGCAGTCACATGTTTACATGCTCAAGTTGATATAACAATTATTCATGCTATGCCTCCGTTATGTATTGTGATTATTGTTGACTTGTGATGTTCCCACGAGCGATAGAAAGCTCACCCCATTTTTATGTAAAATTTTCAGGTTAATTTGGAATGGGGAGGACGGGTTGTCGAGCAGGCCAACATATGATTAATGTTATAATTATTTCTTTTAATTCCGCGCAAGTTACTCTGAAACAATTAATTTATTTTTAGTAATTATTTTCCGCTGTCATATTTTACGATCGTATTGAGATTCAAATCCTTTTAGTTCCGCAAATATTTTAGAAAATGTATGTTTAGTAACGACTTGAAATTTCTACAAGTTTTCTCATTATTAATATTTTATTTATAAAATACCTTAGAAAAATCGGGTCGTTACACATATGGTGCCATCTTAATCGACGCGTGCCAGCTATTATTATACGTAAACTCAATTAAGGCCAAATGATCCTCCCAGTTACTACTCCAGTCTAACGCACACGCGCGCAACAAATCCTCGAACGTCTGGATGGTACGTTCGGACTGCCCATCGGTCTGGGGATGGAACGAAGTGCTCAAACGTAACTGTGTCCCCAATGCCTTATGTACCGCCTGCCAAAAGTGCGATACAAACCGGCCATCTCTATCTGAAATAATGGTCCTCGGCGTACCATGAAGCCTCACTATCTGTGCAATAAAAATACGAGCCAACTTTTCTGGACCCCAAGTATCCTTGATGCCCAGAAATGTGCCGACTTAGTCGATCGGTCTACAATCACCCACACCATATTCATACCAGTCTGCTCTCGGTAAACTTGTGACAAAATCCATAGAGATGTCCTCCCACTTCCATTCCTAACGGAAGTGGTTTCAATAATCCTACCGTCACGATGCTCAATCTTGACTTGCCGACAAGTCAAACACTTAGCCACAAACCGAACTACCTCTTTCTTCATATCGTTCCACCGTAAATTCTTCCTCGTATCTTTATACATTTTACTCGAGCCGGATGGATCGAGTAAGGTGACGATGAGCCTCTCGCATGATATTCTCGTCTCACCCGAGTCGTTCGAACACACAACCGCCTCGGAATCTCAACACTCCCTCATGAATAGCAAATCCCGGGCTTTCCCCTTCTCTACACTCCCGAGCCGAATAAACATCGGGTCCTCCAACTGTCCCGATTTAATGTCCTCGACTGCAGACGAAGAAATCTCAAGAGTACGCAATCGCCGGAACTCTCGGGCAAGACAATCTCAATGCTCGGCTTCATAAAATCACGCTAAGTCCCGACCGTGCCGTAAGCAACTCAAGCGCTCGAAGCGAGCATCGATTTCGGCTCAAGGCGTCTGCTACCACATTAGCCTTGCCAGGATGATAAAGGATCTTGAGATCGTAATCCTTAATCAATTCCAACCACCTCCTCTCGCCTCATATTAAGCTCTTTCGCGTGAAAATGTACTTCGTGCTCTTGTGATCGGTGAAAATCGACACGACGAGCCATACAAGTAATGACGCCAAATCTTCAACGCAAAAACAATCAAGGCCAACTCAAGATCGTGCGTAGGTAATTCAATTCATATGGTTTCAACCGACGGAAGCATAAGCAATCGTCCTCCGTGCCGCATAAGTACGCATCCGAGCCCTTGGCCCGAAGCATCACTATAAACCGAGAAACCATCATTACCACTCGGTAAGGCCAAAACGGAGCGGTCGTCAACCGCTTCTTCAACTCCTCAAAACTATTCCGCCTCTCATCGGTCCACACAAACTTCTCGACTTCGTAACAACTGAGTCAGCGGTCGAGCGAGTTTAGAGAACCCCTCGACGAATCTACGATAATACCCGGCTAATCCCAGAAAACTACGAACCTCCTTCACGTTCTTGGGCGGCGCCCAACCCAACACTTCCTCTACCTTATGTGGGTCCACACGAACACCCTCGGCCGAGATCACATGACCGAGAAACATAACCTCCCGTAACCAAAACTCGCACTTTGAGAACTTCGCAAAAAGATGCTGAGTTCTCAAAATATCTAACACAATATGCAAATGACGGACGTGCTCCTCCTCGCTCCTCGAGTAAATCAGATGTCGTCGATAAAACGACTACACACTTATCGAGGTACTCGATAAAGACTTTGTTCATAAGTCGCATGAACACGGCCGTGCGTTAGTTAGCCCAAAAGGCATAACCACAAACTCGTAGTGACCGTATCTCGTCCGAAAGGCCGTCTTCTAATATCGGTATCCTTCACTCGGAGCCGATAATACCCCGATCTCAAATCAATCTTGAAAATACGATTGCCCCTTGCAATCGATCAAACAAATCATCAATCCTCGGGAGCGGATACTTGTTTTTGATGGTCACTTTGTTTAACTCTCGGTAGTCGATACACAAACGAAGTGACCCATCCTTCTTCTTTACGAATAGGACCGGTGCGCCCCAAGGCGAAGCGCTCGGTCGAATATATCCCATGTATAACCACAAACTCGTAGTGACCGTATCTCGTCCGAAAGGCCGTCTTCGGAATATCGGTATCCTTCACTCGGAGCTGATAATACCCCGATCTCAAATCAATCTTCGAAAATACAGTTGCCACTTTCAAATTATCAAACAAATCATCAATCCTGAGCGGATACTTGTTTTTGATGGTCACTTTGTTTATCTCTAGGTTGTCGATACACAAACGAAGTGACCCATCCTTCTTCTTTACGAATAGATCAGTGCGCCCCAAGGCGAAGCGCTCGGTCGAATATATCCCATGTCTAGCAACTCTCCCAATGCTTCTTCAACTCAAGCATCTCGGCAGCGCCATCCGTATGGCGTCTTAGAGATAGGTGCCGCACCCGGCTCTAAATCGACGGTAAATTCAACCTCTCGGTCCGGTGGCAAACCCGCAACTCATCCGAAAACGTCAGATACTCACATACTACCGGAATAGACGAGCTCGACTCCCCTTCTTCCGATCTCAAAGCATAACACCAATAACCCGCGCAACCTCCTCGAAGAAGTCTCACCGCCTTTAAGGCGCTGATCGATAATCACCGGCTACTCCGCTTACGCCCACAAAGGAATGCTCTGCACTGTCAGAGGCCAACATCGAAACCGTCCTCGTTCTATAATTCATGATCGCCCCATGACGGTCCGCCCAATCCTCACCTAATCAAATCCTCATCTCTAATATCTACCGCAATCGATTAGAAGGCCAAACCCTCCCCGCGATACTCACCGGAAAATCTCTAACCTCACGATCCCCACGATGCTATCCCCACTAGGAAGTTTAACAACAAAAGGCTCACAAGCAACAAGGCAATCAACATGCAAAGGACGCACACAATCCATAGATATAAAAGAATGCGTAGCACTTAATCGAACAATACGGAAACAGGATGATCAAGGATGTGGACGGCACTGTGGCCACCGTCGCGTCAGATCTCCCGCTCGTCTCATCTCGTACACACGGGCGGAACAGCCCCGCACTAGAAGCTCCTCTAGAAGGCCGACCACGACCTCGACCTCTACCAAAACTCGTCGCGCCGAGGAACCGCTTGTCTCGATTCACACTCGGCTCTCCCGCCTGGGCCGATATCCGAGTAATCGGGGCCCGAGCCGCATCCGTACAAAACTTAGCACGATGACCCATACGACCACAAGCAAGACATCGAATCGGAGGCCTATCACACTCACTCATCATGTGGCCTTGACGATCGCAGTTGAAGCACGTAGACCACGAACGGAACCAGCAGGAGTGCACCTAGAACCGCTTCTCGACTAACCGATGGCGATCGACTCCAAGACTCGCGAACTGCATCGAGTCTTCGGATATCCTCTGACTTGCCTCCCAAAACCGACCGGTGGTTTTCTGCTTTCTTTCCTTCTGCTGTCTCGCCGCAAAACGACATCTCATAAGCCATCGCTTTATTCCGATATTCTTTCAAAGTCGTGCACCCTGCACTGGACATGTAGTGGCGCACTCTGTTTCATCCGCATGTCAAAGTGGCGGATCTTATCGAGCTCATCGCGGACTTGGTTTCTTACATAATGTAGCCGCTGATTGTAGTCTTTGATGGCTTGAGATATAGGTACATCTTGGGCTTAGCCTCAAAGAAGGCTCGGATCCTCCTCTTTCACCGGCCACGATGCACTGCGTCTTCCATCGATCCGGAACTCGCCCACGTAGTCGCCTTGGCCACGCGGTTTCACCGCTTGCCACCACGCCGCCGCGCCTCCTTGGCGAGGAAGTACCGAGCAATGGGTACTTTCCTCTCCTGGGCAATTAGCACCTCAAACACTTTCTCCATCTCGAATACCCAATTCTCCCAACCGGAAGGGCTCAAGCACCATCAAATCGCGGAGGACGCATACGAATCACGCCCCGAAGTAGCTTATCATTGCTTGGACCCAGAGGGCGGAACCGGGTTGGCATTAGCATGGCCGACTGTAACGGCTCGAGCCGCAGAGCGTCATCCGGTTCGCTACTCGTAAAATGTTGGCCCCTCCAACATTCTCATGAGCATTACACGAGCTAGCAGATCGTCCCGCCGACCTCCGAACTAGGGGGAACACTGCTCGACAAGGAAGGCATCGCCGACCGGTTCGAGTGATCGACATGGCCGCCCCACCGGGCCGCGCACGCCTCGCCAAGGCCCGCGCGTCAAGGCCCGCGTCCTCTACCAGCAGGAATTCTGAAGAAGCAACGGGTAAGTACAATTCAAACGCAAAACGCAAAAGATACTAAGACAGGAATAGAACAGAACGGTGAAACGAGTCAAGTTAGGAAAACTTACGAGCACCGGCGTACTGAGATGATGGCATAACAGTGATACTGTCCCAAAAACGACACTTAACTAGACCCAAATGACCGACAGCCTAGGTATCCATAAACCTAAGCTCTGATACCATATTCTGTAACACCCCCAAGACATTCAGGGCATATTACAGCGCCGTGGACCCCACACTGTGGAATCCACCAGGCTAACATACCAAACAAGACATTCGACAACGACAACAATGATCAATAATACGACAATTCAAATAAGATTACAATCCGACAATAAAATCCAACATTAATCCATTTCCCAAACAGGAACACAACATTAACAATTTTGTAAAAGAAGTACTCGAGTACTTAAACCAGTTTTTATAAAACAAAATCCCCAAAGCAAGATATCAAATATTCGACATATAGAACATCAATAATCAACTTCTGGACAGTATCATGCTCGCCCATCATCCTCATACGGCTCTAGTGCTCGCTTGTCCCCACGATCAATACCTGAAATACAAAAAGTATTTCCCCCATTTAAGGGGTTAGCGACAACTGCTAGTGCAAGTACAATCCATTTGAACTACATTCTAATCAGATGAATATATGCGCCAAAAAGTCATTTTAGAAAACATTTTATATTCCGGAATATTTACAATCACAAAACACATTATCTCCAACAAATCACAATTCAAAGTTAACCGTTGGTACGAGACTCACGGCCACCGTACCCCGCAGAGCCCCGTCGGACATCCCTGGGTGGCTAACCACAGTTCGTGATACGCACACACACGGCAATACGTATCCCTAGAGGCCCCGTCGGACCGTCCCTAGGTGAACATACACATATCTCCCCACAACAACCACATATAGCCATAATTCAAATACTAGAACATGTAAACAAATGTAAAGTACTTGCCTTTGAGACATTCTTCGAAGAATCGGAAGTGAAAAATGACTACGGATGATCCGAATGGAAAACGACGGTTCCTAAACGAAGAATCAGCATAACTCAGTCCCAACGGACATCAATAATCGAAAGGAATACTCCCAAAACCCCGATTACAAATAACGACAATATACGCTCAATCAATACGGGTGAGGGTTTACGCAAAAATCTCCCGTATTGAGAATTCGCGGATTAAAATCAAGGAAATCTGGATTTGGAATCATTCAATAATCACAATCGGTGAAGAATATCGTAATATAGATGAACAATTCGAACTACACCCTAAAATCCCGAAATCCCCAAATTCGTCAAAATTAGGGTTCTCAGAATTACCTTTAATTCGGATGAAAGGTGATTATGTTGATTATGATATGGTGGCTCGATTCTACCGTGATGGAATCTGGATAGAACTCCAAAAGAACCGGTGGAAATCGTCTATGAGGTCGCACGTCAAGAAACGAAGAGAAAAGAAATAAAATCAAATTAAAGCGCCTACTGGCTTATACAATGTGAAGTTAGCGACGCTAATCGCCATGTGTAGCGTGGCGCTAACGGGCCGCGATAGTCCAGTGCTATCGCCACCATTCGTTAGCGTACGCTAACAATAAGGATTAGCGACGCTAATCGCTTCTTCTAGCGCACGCAAGGCAACAGGGTAGCGTGCGCTACCTACACAAGAAGCTTCAAGATCGCCGATGTCATATCGCCAAGAAGTCCGCCGAGGGTACGATACACGATACACACGACGAGACCGTAATCCAGAACATGAACGCGAAGCATACAAGACGACGGAGCTAAGCGCTGAAAGAGAAATACAATTCCGACCACCGAAGGGTCCGTAATGCGACAACGAAAACAAGATTCCCTAAACTATTAGGAAATTACAAAAATGGCCCAAGTGCCCGAAAATCACGAAACGACGTCGGATTTACAAACCGAAAGTCTCCACATGACCAACTCAACCATACGAACTTGTACAAACCAAGAAACAACGGAAACGAACGAGTTTTACAAGAATCGAACGTTCATACGGCAAAACATGTCATAAAATGAAATTACGTGAAAACATCATCAAAACTCGTCCAAATGGAAAAACTCCAAGAACAAAATAGATTCAAAATGTCGAAACGGTTACAAGCGAGTCGATAAAAATAGACATACCCCAAAAATGGAAACCGCTAAAAATGGAAAAATTACGAATATTACAAAGAGTTCGTACTACTGAAACTTGGCGGGATGCAGGTGATGTGCCGCATGTCACTTCCTATGTCTATCATTGTCTACGGGGAGTTACACATGATGTTGAGTTGAAGAAGTCAGTTCTTCAATATCAAGTAACGACCTAGGGCCCATTTGATTGCTTGGATGTGCTGTCATGGTTGTTTGTACTAAAGATAGGCTGCTCCAATTTGGTATCCACACAGATGGATTATGTGTTTTCTGTGGACAAGATGAATCTCGTGAGCACTTGTTTTTTTTTTAGTGCGTTTATTCTGCTGCTGTTTGGAGACATGTTTTAACATGGATGGGGTTGAGTCATGTTCCCCAACCGTGGCTGTTGGAGATGCAATGGATACAACGAAAGGCTTGCTGTAAAGGTTGGAGAGCTACTATTTTGGAATCGGCTTTCATGGAAGCTATTTATACTATTTGGCGTGCTCGAAATGAGATGGTCTTCAATGGACTGCACACTAGGCCGATCATTGGACCTGAGATACTAAAGATCGTCGCCCAACGTTGTTGTGGTGACCCTGTTTTAGCAGGAGATGCAAAAGTTTTGATTTAAAAATTTGGGGGATTTGTGATGTAAGCTATTTGTCTTAGGGTTTGTTCTACCAATTTCAGTTCAGTCTAGTTCCTAATTTATTTATCTGATAATAAAACAATGATAATTATTATTATTATCATTATTATTATTATTACAACTAGATGTCCTCCCGTCCGATTCACGGCGTAAAATATTAAATATTTTATTATATTAGTAACATGTGATTGAATTTCAATAATATTGTAAAATTATTAGAAAATATACATGGCCAATATACACACACATACATACACATAAATTATTATTTGATTTGCATTAATTTATAAATCTAAGTGCACGTGATAGAAAAACCATAAGTTAATTAAGCATATGCATTCTTCCAAGACCCGTATTCGGTCATGGTTAGCTTTATGTAGCCATATTAAGAGTGAAGATCAGGAAAGACTATAAATCTTTTGTTGCGATGAGAATGGTGTAATCTTAAACATACAAATAGTGTGGTTTATAAAGAAGTATTATGAAATCTATAATGAACGATTTACATATTATATATTTACATAAGAGTTCTTTTTTGTGTTCCTGTGTAATTACACTTGTGTTATACTAGTACAAAATATAAATGACCTATTATATCAATAATATATATATATATATATAATTAATTATTATGTCATAATAATGTGTTATTCTAATACTAGATAAATTAATAATTGAAACCCACATGAAAATGTAAGGGATAAATATATTATGATCTTAAGAAATATAACTATTTGTTAAAATTTGTAATTATATCGTTTTTTAAATAACTACTTGAGTCGTATCCTTTTAGGACACTTTTATTACACACAATTTTAAATGATATATATTTCTATCAACACTTTACACTACTTTTCTACTCTCCTAAAACTTGTACCCAAAAGAAACGCTTCAAGTAGGTTGGGATGGAGGGATTATATAATATTTAGATTGCATTTTATATTTTTATATGTAAAAAAGTAATTTTTCTCATCCAAATTTTATTTCAAATACAAAAATATAATTCGTACCCTTTTACAAAACAAATTTTATTTTAAATTTTAAATCATTACATTTCTCTTTCGATCTTTCTTTCATTCCTATGTTTTTTATTTCGTTTTTGGAGGGGGTCGGTATATTATTAAATTTATACTATATCATTAATTTAGCGTAAATATATTATTAATTATTTAATTCCATCTTTTACATGATTGCCGTGTCTCCATTTTGACAAATCCAATGGAAGTAATTTTTCACAATGTTATCGTCAAGTCGATTTCTGTATTTTGTCATTAATCCAAACGTACCGTAGGTGTATATTAAACAAAACCAAACCAAGCATACCCAGTATATCCTGCTCAGAGCAGGGTCTGGAGAGGATAAGATGTACGCAGACCATGCCCCTACTTATTACGGTAGGGAGGTCAATTTAAGTGAAGACCTTCCAAACTTAGTGCATGAGAATCTTGTGTGATAAATACAAAGGAAAACATGTGATTCGAAAAAGCTCGAGACCATACCTGAGCCCATGGCTTGATCCACATGGGACTTACCTAAGCGGAATTTGGCTACTTCACTCCCGATGAACGCTGACAGCTCCCTGTCAAAAATACACCACACGCAAAGACAATAGAATAAAATATACAATAAAAGTAAAAATGCAATGCTCTAGGTCAAAGCTAACCGAGACAACCCAACTCTGAGGCTCTCAACTACAGCACCGCTCCCTACAAAAGAATCCACAACTCTGATCTGGCGCCTCCAAGCGCACCTATTTACAGTCATGGTCTCGAAAAGGTTTAAGGCCTTCAAATCTAATCTCAGCTGCTCCTCCCACGTCCTCCTGGCCTCGCCTCTCCTCCTCTCCCGACAACCATTAAACTCTCGACCCTCTTCACCGAGCATGCCCGCCTCCCGCGGACGTGGCCAAACCATCTCAATCTCCCTTCCCTAACTTTCACTGAAATGGGCGCCACTTCAGTAGCGTTCCTGAAAACCCCGTTCGCAATTCTATCTAACATTGTGCGACCACACGACTGACGTAACATTCTCATTTCAGCAACTTCCAACTTGCTCTCACGCGACTTCTTCATCGCCCAACATTCGGAGCCATACAACATTGCAGGTCGGATTGCCGCTCTATAGAATTTACCCTTCAACTTAAGAGGGACTTTCTTGTCGCACAGGACCCCTGTCGCTGCTCTCCACCTTAGCCACCCCGCCTTGATGCGATGCGTGACATCATCTTCACACTCACCTTCCTTCTGAATGATCGAACCCAAATACTTGAACTTATCCGTACGGGGTACGATCTGATCCGCAATCATTGTAATATCCGCAATTTCGAATTTCGGTAATTTTCTTTTTTGGGCGGAAGTTCGTTTTGACGACTCGCTCCTGACCGTTTCGTCATTCCGAGAATGATTAATTCTGCACTTTTTGTCATCCGAGTTCGTTTCGGTGTCGTTTTGTTGAGTTCCGTGTCCTTAATCGACTTTTTCACGTGGGAGTTCGACTTTGTAAAGTCACCATTAATTCTTGGAAACTCCAAAAATTCTGAATCTTTGCAAAATTATAGAACATCAAGTTAGCTTTCCAATGGTTCAAACGGTGAGTCAATCGGAGTCCGCATTTAAGGAGTTATGGTCGAAATAGCTAAGATCGCACGATGTGCCTTGTTGGTGTTGAAGGGGGCTCTACCGTGTGCCGCGGCACACTCAGGCTGTGCCGCGGCGCTAAGCTGATTCCTGGGCGTTTTTGTGGCCCTGGGCCGCGGCACACTTGTCCTGTGCCGCGGCACACGGGCTTTTTCTGCGTTTTTGAGCAGATTTTCGAGGAGAAACATTCATTTTCTCCTCTCCTCTTCCTCCTACCCTTCTAAGCGATTTCAATGGCGATTTTGGGCGATTTGAGTGCTCCCAAACTTGTAGAGATCATCCACCTCAAGTCTTGTTGTAGATTTTCGACCTCTACTTGAATCCTTCATCCAAATCAAAGTATTTTGGCTTGAACCCTTATTTTTGTAGATTTGGGGATTTTCCTTTTTGATTTCGATTCCAATCCGTTTTTAATCAATTGATTGTTGTATAAACGTTGTTTTGAACTTGTTCTACGGGTTGGATAATTGTATCTTTGGTCTGCTCAACCCGAGGGGTGATTTCTTTGTTCTTGAAGGGTCTTGAACATTTAATGTTCGATTAAATGTTCGAATGAGTTCCCTTTGATAGTTTGTTGTGATTTCCGTTGTTTTCGGCCTTGATTCTCGTCGTAATCATGTTTTATTATTCCTTACGGAGGATTATAGGTGCTCGATGATTCCGATGTTGAATTCCGTTGGTGATTGATGATTCATGTGGTGTTTTCCCATAGTAATTTCGGTGCTATCACGTTCTAGATAGTGTTCGGGAATTTGAGGGCTACCCGGCCGTATCCGTTCATTTTTCCATTGCTCGTGATATCGAGGCAAGTACCTTGCCCATACTTTCCTTATTTTATGGATATGATGATCGGTGATCGTCTTGGTGTGTTTGTTTGGTTATTTGAAATGAAGTTTCAAAAGATTTCGGTTTGGCCTCGTTAAAGGCTCTCTTTCAAAACGCGTGTGTGTTTTGTAAACGTTGTGTTTTGGGAATTGATTATTTTGAACGTTGAAGGCTTTGATGATATTCCTATTGTTTAAAGTTATGGAATTGTGTATTCCGTGATTAATCTTGTTATTGTGTTTTGAAGAGTTTGATAATGGTGTCGAGTTAATGGCCATCTCTAGTGAGTATTCTTAATGAACTTACATTCTTAGCATATTAGTTTTGCATGAGTAATGTGTGTGTGTGTATGCTCACTACGGGTTAGATCCGACGGGGTCTCGGTAGGGGTCCACAGAGACGTGGATCGACGAGCTTGCTTTTAACCACTACGGGTTAGATCCGACGGGGTCTCGGTAGGGGTCCACAGAGATGTGGATCGATGGTTAATTGTGGTGCATTTTACAAATGTGACTTATTTATGGCATTTCCGGAAATGAGTGCTTTCGAACGGTTTTCATGATTGCATGCATTGACTAAGTGTGTAAGAGGTAAGTTGTTCGTTTGGCCTACTTGGCTAGGATGGCTCTAGAGTATTTTGTTGTTTGTTTTAAATCCTTTATTTGTGGATTTTGATGTTGGGAGACGAACCTTGTGGTCGTTCTTGTATACTGTGAGTTGATGAGATTGGGGCTAAAATCCCAACGTTTTTGTAAAGGTCATTTGACGGATTTGGGGCTAAAATCTCAACGGTTTGGTAAAAGTTATTTTACGGAAAGTAAACTTTTGGGGCGGTGACCCCTTTTGTCTTTTGGATTTTGAAAAGTAGGATTTGATAATCTTAAATTGTTTTCTATTAAAACTCTCGATCATGGTTGTTACGGCGGTAAGTCGAGTCGAGTCGACGGAGGTCCGGCATGGCGAGTCGTAGACTAGTCGTAGACTAGTCAAGACTAGTCGACTAATTATAAATATATACATATATATATATATATAGTATATTAGTGTGTCAGTATATTAGTGTGTGCGTATATATATAATATATATATATAATATCAATAGAAATAGGAAAAAGAATCGGGAGGCAAATTAGGAAGAAGAAGAAGAAGAAAACGTTTTTTTCTTTTTAAGTATTCTGCCTGCGATTAAAAAAAAAAATCACCTTCAAATATTTTCACACAAGCACCAAAGACAATTTCGAAGCGGACACCCAATTCCCAAATCATTCAAGATCACAACCCCAGTTTGAGAACCAAATCGGAATTAAGAACTTACGATTTTCACGGGTCATCTTCGATCAAGCTCCGATTTGTCATCCTCACCGGCGACTCCGATTTGTCGTGCTCCACCGTGAATCAAGTCGGTTTCATCTAGGGAACCCCATGAACTGGAGCTTTATTCTCCGACGAGCCGGAACCCTAAGCTCCGTCTAATTGCATTCACTTCGATCGAATCCGCCTCACCTACTGGTCTCTCAACTGCCGCCCGTCGGTGTTCCTCAGTCGAAAGATGAGAAGAGAGATATGGGCGTTGACGCGTGAGGGGGGAAGAAGAGAGAATTCCTCTTTTTACTTTTAAAAGCCTGATGCAAGTTTCTCTTTAATAAGTAAAAGAATAGGCCAAGATTTATAAAATTAGCTTATGGCCAATTTAATCTATCATTAATCGGTTCAAATCTTATTTGTTAAATAAAAATTACTACTAAATAAATTCTAGAATATGATTATGCTTAGGTGAATTAACCCACTTTTGTTATTCCTTAATTCCAAAATATGGAACCCGTTCGACGAGTTAACGTCTTAATTTACGACTCCTCATCCCAATTAAAATGTCTACGACAGCTTGTGCTTAATAGCTCCTCTCGACTATTAATTAGGCAGTAAAAAAATTAATAAAATAAAATAAGATTTTTTATACCATCAGAATTCTAATTAAAATTCCTGGATATTACAATCGTTGAACCCAAATCGAACCCTTGAAGCTTAATTGAGAGACTGAGAGAGTGATATTAGGGTTACCCTAATCGGAGCCGTGTGTTTTTGTGAGAGAGATGTTTTTGTGAGTGATATTAGAAAATAATACGATTCGCAAAAGTTAGGTTTTATCTGCTCAAAAGCGAAAAGAGGAACCTATTTTTTATTATATTTCATTTATTATATTTCATTTATTAACGTCAGTGGTAGTTTGCCAATCTTCAAAATTTGGGGTCTGTAGTTTGATCCTAAATAGAGACATAATTATTGGTATTTTTTATTTTATCCAGATAAATACTTTGCGTTATTATTTCTAAATTTTATTTTTATAAATATTATTTTTTTTAATTTGTTCATATCAAATTTAATTAAAAAATATTACATTCGAATAAATGTCATACTCCACTTCAATCAAACTTAATTAGTTCTCAAGTAAAAGATTATTTATTTTTAATTTTACATAAAAGAATATGAAGTTTTTTATTAAATAGTACATCTACGTCAACACTGTGTCATAAAATGTTACAACTTGTAACACTTTGCACTCTTTGATGTTTATTCAACTAGTGAAATGAAACAAATCAGTAAAAAAATTAACACCATCAAAATTTCACTTTAAAAATTCCTGGATATTACACATAATTATTGACACCTTTTATTATATCCAGATAATTATTTTAAATTATTATTTTTAATTTTTATTTTATAAATATTATAGTTTTTTAATTTGTTCTGATTAAAAAGTATTACTTCTGAATAAATGTCATACTCCATTTCGATCAAAATTAATTTGTTCTCAAGTAAAAGATTATTTAATTTTAATTTTACATAAAAAAATATGAAGTTTTTTTAAATAGTACATCTACGGCAACACTGTGTCATAACATGTTATAGCATGTAACACTTTGCTACTAAGGCAACACTTTGTAAACATATACAGCAACATCAAAAAAGCAATGTTGCAGCAGGTAAATATTTTAGAGCTACCACAATAATTTTGAGCGCAACACTAACAAAATCCGTTGTCGTAGGTCATCTATGGCGTAGTGCCTAGTGCTCAACATTGGCAAGCGTTGAATAGAGTGTTTAAGTATCTCAAGGGAACCATGAATTATGGCTTGAGTTACTTGGGATATCCTTCGGTTTTGGAAGGACATTCGGATGCAAGTTGGATAAACAACTTGGAGGACCATTCCTCGACTTCTGGTTGGGTATTCTTGCTTGGGGGAGGTGCCATTTCATGGGCTTCCAAGAAGCAAACTTGCATTACACACTCGACAATGGAATCTGAGTTTGTTGCGTTAGTTGTTGCTGGTAAAAAAGCAGAGTGGCTAAGAAATTTAGTCTATGAGATTCCTTTGTGGTCTAAGCAGATAGAACCGATTTCTATCCTTTGTGATAATGAAACAGCCATGGTTGAGGCATATAGCCAAGTTTATAATGGCAAGTCTAGACACTTAGGTGTTAGACACAGTATGATTAGAGAACTAGTGATTTCGGTTGAATTTGTGAAATCGCAAAAAAATTTGGCAGATCATTTGACTAAGGGTCCACAAGAGAGTTAGTGCACAAGTCTGTAATTGGGATGGATTAAAGTCCATCTAATTCTGTAATGGTGAGATACCCAATTCCCTTCTAATATGACATTAGGAGTTGAATTCAATGAGGAAAGCTCACACTTATAGATTGGAACACACAAAGTATTTATCCCAGGTATGTGTTCGGTTCTGCAGTTGACTAGGTTGAAGTTTAACTTCTTAATAATTCCTTTGATAAAATGTATGTGCAGATACATGAAGTAAAGGAATTACCTACGTGATTGCGAAGTGTAGCCGCATTTCAAGAGGTTGGGGACTTGGCCTTGATACAGCCATGAGAGGATTAGGTCTCACGGCTTAAATAATAGAGTCAAGTTGTATTTTGTTAGAAAAATTCAATAAACTAGTATGTATTTTATCTTCATGTACTAACATGGGTTGAAGGGTTCAATTCTTAGAACACCCTAATTCTCGAGTATTTGAAATTATATGATACTAAGATGGAAATTCAATCCTTTCGATATTTTCATTTATGTACCGATTTGGTTTGTTTGGATTAATATTATGTTGGTTCATGGGTTACACTAAAATGGGGGAGGATTGTTGGTGATTTTAGTGTCACCAGATATTTTGTGTAATTGGAACTAATATGTGAGCTAAGGAGTTTTATAATTTGTATTCTAATATATGTTCGGATATGTGCGGAGTGCACACATGTATAAGATCGAATTATAAGCCGGTACGACCAAATGTCGGGGTCCGGGGGCAGCGCCCTCGCGGGGTTTGGGGCAACGCCCCAAAAGGTCTTCGAAAATTTGGATTGGTAACTTAGTGAAAATTCCGAACTTTAGAGGGAGATTATGGTAAAATTGACTAATTTTCGTCAATTTTGGAAAGCCATCCGTTTAAACCTAATTTCGGATCACTATTTAAATCCTTCTGACGGCGCCGCCTCAAGTAACCCTAATCCGTCCCTATGCAACCCTAAATCGATATGTATAAATAAGGCTCTTCGCCTTGAGTCGAAGAACACCCTTTTTGAGCTATCTCTTTCTTCTGAAAAACTCAGAATCTCTATAGCAATTTGGCTTACGTTTCTGTGCCTAGATTTGTAAGTGTCCCTTTGGATTATCCTAGGCTGAATTTCTTGTAACCCGGGCATAGGATAGAAATATCAGTTCAGAAAGTGATTACACGATCCATCGGGAATCCGTATCTCCATAATAAACCCTAATACCCCAAGAGTGTAACACCCCAAGACATTCGGGCGATATTACAGGCGCCGTGGACCCTACACGTGGAATCCACCAGCTAACATACCAAACAAGACATTCGACAACGACAACAATGATCAATAATCGACAATTCAAATAAGATTACAATCCGACAATAAATTCCAACATTAATCCATTTCCCAAACAGAACACAACATTAACAATTTTGTAAAAGAAGTACTCGAGTACTTAAACCAGTTTTATAAAACAAAATCCCCAAAGCAAGATATCAAATATTCGACATATAGAACATCAATAATCAACTGACGGTATCATGCTCGCCCATCATCCTCATACGGCTCTAGTGCTCGCTTGTCCCCACGATCAATACACGAAATACAAAAAGTATTTCCCCATTTAAGGGTTAGCGACAATCGCTAGTGCAAGTACAATCCATTTGAACTACATTCTAATCGGATGAATATATGCGCCAAAAAGTCATTTTAGAAAACATTTTATATTAGGAATATTTACAATCACAAAACACATTATCTCCAACAAATCACAATTCAAAGTTAACTGTTGGTACGAGACTCACGGCCACCGTACCCGCAGAGCCCCGTCGGACATCCACAGGTGGCTAACCACGATTCGTGATACGCACACACACGGCAATACGTATCCCTAGAGGCCCGTCGGACCGTCCCTAGGTGAACATACACATATCTCCCCACAACAACCACATATAGCCATAATTCAAATACTAGAACATGTAAACAAATGTAAAGTACTTGCCTTTGAGACATTCTTGAAGAATCGGAAGTGAAAATGACTACGGATGATCCGAATGGAAAGCAGCGGTTCCTAAACGAAGAATCAGCATAACTCAGTCCCAACGGACATCAATAATCGAAAGGAATACTCCCAAAACCCCGATTACAAATAACGACAATATACGTTCAATCAATACGGGTGAGGGTTTACGCAAAATCTCCCCGTATTGATAATTCGCGGATTAAAATCAAGGAAACTGGATTTGGAATCATTCAATAATCACAATCGGTGAAGAATATCGTAATATAGATGAACAATTCGGAACTACACCCTAAAATCCCGAAATCCCCCAAATTCGTCAAAATTAGGGTTCCTGAGGAATTACCTTTAATTCGGCTGATGAAAGGTGATTATGTTGATTATGATATGGTGGCTCGATTCTACCGTGATGGAATCTGGATAGAACTCCGAAAAGAACTGGTGGAAATCGTCTATGAGGTCGCACGTCGAAGAAACGAAGAGAAAAGAAATAAAACTGTTGTTCTGAAACTGCCCGCTGGGCTTATACAATTGTGAAGTTAGCGCACGCTAACTGCCATGTGTAGCGTGCGCTAACGGGGCGCGGCGATCCGATGGCTATCGCCACCATTCGTTAGCGTCGCTAACAATAAGGATTAGCGTCGCTAAGCTGTTCTTGGTAGCGCACGCAAGGCAACAGGGTAGTGTGCGCTACCTACACAAAGATTGATGCTGGCGATGTCATATCGGCGATGGCTGGCCGAGGGTACGATACGATACACAGCGAGACGAGAATCCAGAACATGAGCGAAGCATACAAGGCAGCGGAGCTAATCGCTGAAAGAGAAATACAATTCCGACCACCGAAGGGTCCGTAATGCGACAACGAAAACAAGATTCCCTAAACTATTAGGAAATTACAAAAATGGCCCAAGTGCCCGAAAATCACGAAACGACGTCGGATTTACAAACCGAAAGTCTCCACATGACCAACTCAACCATACGAACTTGTACAAACTAAGAAACAACGGAAACGAACGAGTTTTACAAGAATCGAACGTTCATACGGCAAAACATGTCATAAAATGAAATTACGTGAAAACATCATCAAAACTCGTCCAAATGGAAAAACTCCAAGAACAAAATAGATTCAAAATGTCGAAACGGTTACAAGCGAGTCGATAAAAATAGACATACCCCAAAAATGGAAACCGCTAAAAATGGAAAAATTACGGATATTACAAAGAGTTCGTACTACTGCAACTTGGCGGGATGCTTGTGTGACAGGCCAGTATGTCACTTCCTATGTCTATCATTGTCTACGGGGAGTTACACATGATGTTGAGTTGAAGAAGCTGTTCTTCACTAACAAGTCACGACCTAGGGCCCATTTGATTGCTTGGATGTGCTGTCATGGTTGTTTGTACTAAAGATAGGCTGCTCCAATTTGGTATCCACACAGATGGATTATGTGTTTTCTGTGGACAAGATGAATCTCGTGAGCACTTGTTTTTTTTTTAGTGCGTTTATTCTGCTGCTGTTTGGAGACATGTTTTAACATGGATGGGGTTGAGTCATGTTCCCCAACCGTGGCTGTTGGAGATGCAATGGATACAACGAAAGGCTTGCTGTAAAGGTTGGAGAGCTACTATTTTGGAATCGGCTTTCATGGAAGCTATTTATACTATTTGGCGTGCTCGAAATGAGATGGTCTTCAATGGACTGCACACTAGGCCGATCATTGGACCTGAGATACTAAAGATCGTCGCCCAACGTTGTTGTGGTGACCCTGTTTTAGCAGGAGATGCAAAAGTTTTGATTTAAAAATTTGGGGGATTTGTGATGTAAGCTATTTGTCTTAGGGTTTGTTCTACCAATTTGATTCGGTCTAGTTCCTAATTTATTTATCTGATAATAAAACAATGATAATTATTATTATTATCATTATTATTATTATTACAACTAGATGTCCTCCCGTCCGATTCACGGCGTAAAATATTAAATATTTTATTATATTAGTAATATGTGATTGAATTTCAATAATATTGTAAAATTATTAGAAAATATACATGGCCAATATACACACACATACATACACATAAATTATTATTTGATTTGCATTAATTTATAAATCTAAGTGCACGTGATAGAAAAACCATAAGTTAATTAAGCATATGCATTCTTCCAAGACCCGTATTCGGTCATGGTTAGCTTTATGTAGCCATATTAAGAGTGAAGATCAGGAAAGACTATAAATCTTTTGTTGCGATGAGAATGGTGTAATCTTAAACATACAAATAGTGTGGTTTATAAAGAAGTATTATGAAATCTATAATGAACGATTTACATATTATATATTTACATAAGAGTTCTTTTTTGTGTTCCTGTGTAATTACACGGGTGTTATACTAGTACAAAATATAAATGACCTATTATATCAATAATATATATATATATATAATTAATTATTATGTCATAATAATGTGTTATTCTAATACTAGATAAATTAATAATTGAAACCCACATGAAAATGTAAGGGATAAATATATTATGATCTTAAGAAATATAACTATTTGTTAAAATTTGTAATTATATCGTTTTTTAAATAACTACTTGAGTCGTATCCTTTTTAGGACACTTTTATTACACACAATTTTAAATGATATATATTTCTATCAACACTTTACACTACTTTTCTACTCTCCTAAAACTTGTACCCAAAAGAAACGCTTCAAGTAGGTTGGGATGGAGGGATTATATAATATTTAGATTGCATTTTATATTTTTATATGTAAAAAGTAATTTTTCTCATCCAAATTTTATTTCAAATACAAAAATATAATTCGTACCCAATTACAAAACAAAATTAATTATAAATATTAAATCATTACATTTCTCTTTCGATCTTT
Organism: Orobanche coerulescens; assembly: GCA_033398695.1. Lineage (NCBI taxonomy): Eukaryota > Viridiplantae > Streptophyta > Magnoliopsida > Lamiales > Orobanchaceae > Orobanche > Orobanche coerulescens. Next base: position 9,538,435 of record CM065802.1, on the reverse strand, counting down.
CTTTCATTCCTATGTATTTTATTTCGATTTTGGAGGGGGTCGGTATATTATTAAATTTATACTATATCATTAATTTAGCGTAAATATATTATTAATTATTTAATTCCATCTTTTACATGATTGCCGTGTCTCCATTTTGACAAATCCAATGGAAGTAATTTTTCACAATGTTATCGTCAAGTCGATTTCTGTATTTTGTCATTAATCCAAACGCATCGTAGGTGTATATTAAACAAAACCAAACCAAGATACCCAGATATCTCCTTCAGGGCAGGTGCGGAGAGATAAGATGACGCATGACTATGCCCTACTTATTACGGTGAGGAGTACATTTCCGTGAAGACCTCAGAACTTAGTGCGCAGAATCTTGTGTGATAAATACAAAGGAAAACATGTGATTCGAAAAAGCTCGAGACCATACACAGGCCCATGGCTTGATCCACATGGGACTTACCTAAGCGGAATTTGGCTACTTCACTCCCGATGAACGCTGACAGCTCCCTGTCAAAAATACACCACACGCAAAGACAATAGAATAAAATATACAATAAAAGTAAAAGTGCAATGCTCTAGGTCAAAGCTAACCGAGACAACCCAACCCTGAGGCTCTCAACTACAGCACCGCTCCCTACAAAAGAATCCACAACTCTGATCTGGCGCCTCCAAGCGCACCTATTTACAGTCATGGTCTCGAAAAGGTTTAAGGCCTTCAAATCTAATCTCAGCTGCTCCTCCCACGTCCTCCTCGGTCTGCCTCTCCTCCTCTCCCCGACAACCATTAAACTCTCGACCCTCTTCACCGGAGCAGATGCCTGCCTCCTGCGGACGTGGCCAAACCATCTCAATCTCCCTTCCCTAACTTTCGCTGAAATGGGCGCCACTTCCAGCGCGTTCCTGAAAACCCCGTTCGCAATTCTATCTAACATTGTGCGACCACACGACTGACGTAACATTCTCATTTCAGCAACTTCCAACTTGCTCTCACGCGACTTCTTCATCGCCCAACATTCGGAGCCATACAACATTGCAGGTCGGATTGCCGCTCTATAGAATTTACCCTTCAACTTAAGAGGGACTTTCTTGTCGCACAGGACCCCTGTCGCTGCTCTCCACCTTAGCCACCCCGCCTTGATGCGATGCGTGACATCATCTTCACACTCACCTTCCTTCTGAATGATCGAACCCAAATACTTGAACTTATCCGTACGGGGTACGATCTGATCCGCAATCATTGTAATATCCGCAATTTCGAATTTCGGTAATTTTCTTTTTTGGGCGGAAGTTCGTTTTGACGACTCGCTCCTGACCGTTTCGTCATTCCGAGAATGATTAATTCTGCACTTTTTGTCATCCGAGTTCGTTTCGGTGTCGTTTTGTTGAGTTCCGTGTCCTTAATCGACTTTTTCACGTGGGAGTTCGACTTTGTAAAGTCACCATTAATTCTTGGAAACTCCAAAAATTCTGAATCTTTGCAAAATTATAGAACATCAAGTTAGCTTTCCAATGGTTCAAACGGTGAGTCAATCGGAGTCCAGACGAAGGAGTTATGGTCGAAATAGCCAAGACTGCACGATGTGCCTTTTTGGTGTTGAAGGGGGCTCTACCGTGTGCCGCGGCACACTCAGGCTGTGCCGCGGCGCTAAGCTGATTCCTGGGCGTTTTTGTGGCCCTGGGCCGCGGCACACTTGTCCTGTGCCGCGGCACACGGGCTTTTTCTGCGTTTTTGAGCAGATTTTCGAGGAGAAACATTCATTTTCTCCTCTCCTCTTCCTCCTACCCTTCTAAGCGATTTCAATGGCGATTTTGGGCGATTTGAGTGCTCCCAAAATTGTAGAGATCATCCACCTCAAGTCTTGTTGTAGATTTTCGACCTCTACTTGAATCCTTCATCCAAATCAAAGTATTTTGGCTTGAACTCTTATTTTTGTAGATTTGGGGATTTTCCTTTTTGATTTCGATTCCAATCCGTTTTTAATCAATTGATTGTTGTATAAACGTTGTTTTGAACTTGTTCTACGGGTTGGATAATTGTATCTTTGGTTCGTTCAACCCGAGGGGTGATTTCTTTGTTCTTGAAGGGTCTTGAACATTTAATGTTCGATTAAATGTTCGAATGAGTTCCCTTTGATAGTTTGTTGTGATTTCCGTTGTTTTCGGCCTTGATTCTCGTCGTAATCATGTTTTATTATTCCTTACGGAGGATTATAGGTGCTCGATGATTCCGATGTTGAATTCCGTTGGTGATTGATGATTCATGTGGTGTTTTCCCATAGTAATTTCGGTGCTATCACGTTCTAGATAGTGTTCGGGAATTTGAGGGCTACCCGGCCGTATCCGTTCATTTTTCCATTGCTCGTGATATCGAGGCAAGTACCTTGCCCATACTTTCCTTATTTTATGGATATGATGATCGGTGATCGTCTTGGTGTGTTTGTTTGGTTATTTGAAATGAAGTTTCAAAAGATTTCGGTTTGGCCTCGTTAAAGGCTCTCTTTCAAAACGCGTGTGTGTTTTGTAAACGTTGTGTTTTGGGAATTGATTATTTTGAACGTTGAAGGCTTTGATGATATTCCTATTGTTTAAAGTTATGGAATTGTGTATTCCGTGATTAATCTTGTTATTGTGTTTTGAAGAGTTTGATAATGGTGTCGAGTTAATGGCCATCTCTAGTGAGTATTCTTAATGAACTTACATTCTTAGCATATTAGTTTTGCATGAGTAATGTGTGTGTGTGTATGCTCACTACGGGTTAGATCCGACGGGGTCTCGGTAGGGGTCCACAGAGACGTGGATCGACGAGCTTGCTTTTAACCACTACGGGTTAGATCCGACGGGGTCTCGGTAGGGGTCCACAGAGACGTGGATCGACGGTTAATTGTGGTGCATTTTACAAATGTGACTTATTTATGGCATTTCCGGAAATGAGTGCTTTCGAACGGTTTTCATGATTGCATGCATTGACTAAGTGTGTAAGAGGTAAGTTGTTCGTTTGGCCTACTTGGCTAGGATGGCTCTAGAGTATTTTGTTGTTTGTTTTAAATCCTTTATTTGTGGATTTTGATGTTGGGAGACGAACCTTGTGGTCGTTCTTGTATACTGTGAGTTGATGAGATTGGGGCTAAAATCCCAACGTTTTTGTAAAGGTCATTTGACGGATTTGGGGCTAAAATCCCAACGGTTTGGTAAAAGTTATTTTACGGAAAGTAAACTTTTGGGGCGGTGACCCCTTTTGTCTTTTGGATTTTGAAAAGTAGGATTTGATAATCCTAAATTGTTTTCTATTAAAACTCTCGATCATGGTTGTTACGGCGGTAAGTCGAGTCGAGTCGACGGAGGTCCGGCATGGCGAGTCGTAGACTAGTCGTAGACTAGTCAAGACTAGTCGACTAATTATAAATATATACATATATATATATAGTATATTAGTGTGTCAGTATATTAGTGTGTGCGTATATATATAATATATATATAATATCAATAGAAATAGGAAAAAGAATCGGGAGGCAAATTAGGAAGAAGAAGAAGAAAACGTTTTTTTCTTTTTAAGTATTCTGCCTGCGATTAAAAAAAAAAATCACCTTCAAATATTTTCACACAAGCACCAGCACAATTTCAGAAGCAGGACACCCAATTCCCAAATCATTCAGTATCACAACCCCAGTTTCAGAACCAAATCGGAATTAAGAACTTACCTGATTTTCAGTCGGGTCATCTTCGACTGAAGCTCCGATTTGTCATCCTCACCGGCTTGACTCCGATTTGTCGTGCTCCACCGTGAATCAAGTCGGTTTCATCTAGGGAACCCCATGAACTGGAGCTTTATTCTCCGCATCGAGCCGGAACCCTAAGCTCCCGTCTAATTGCATTCACTTCGATCGAATCCGCCTCACCTACTGGTCTCTCAACTGCCGCCCGTCGGTGTTCCTCAGTCGAAAGATGAGAAGAGAGATATGGGCGTTGACGCGTGAGGGGGGAAGAAGAGAGAATTCCTCTTTTTACTTTTAAAAGCCTGATGCAAGTTTCTCTTTAATAAGTAAAAGAATAGGCCAAGATTTATAAAATTAGCTTATGGCCAATTTAATCTATCATTAATCGGTTCAAATCTTATTTGTTAAATAAAAATTACTACTAAATAAATTCTAGAATATGATTATGCTCAGGTGAATTAACCCACTTTTGTTATTCCTTAATTCCAAAATATGGAACCCGTTCGACGAGTTAACGTCTTAATTTACGACTCCTCATCCCAATTAAAATGTCTACGACAGCTTGTGCTTAATAGCTCCTCTCGACTATTAATTAGGCAGTAAAAAAATTAATAAAATAAAATAAGATTTTTTATACCATCAGAATTCTAATTAAAATTCCTGGATATTACAATCGTTGAACCCAAATCGAACCCTTGAAGCTTAATTGAGAGACTGAGAGAGTGATATTAGGGTTACCCTAATCGGAGCCGTGTGTTTTTGTGAGAGAGATGTTTTTGTGAGTGATATTAGAAAATAATACGATTCGCAAAAGTTAGGTTTTATCTGCTCAAAAGCGAAAAGAGGAACCTATTTTTTATTATATTTCATTTATTATATTTCATTTATTAACGTCAGTGGTAGTTTGCCAATCTTCAAAATTTGGGGTCTGTAGTTTGATCCTAAATAGAGACATAATTATTGGTATTTTTTATTTTATCCAGATAAATACTTTGCGTTATTATTTCTAAATTTTATTTTTATAAATATTATTTTTTTTAATTTGTTCATATCAAATTTAATTAAAAAATATTACATTCGAATAAATGTCATACTCCACTTCAATCAAACTTAATTAGTTCTCAAGTAAAAGATTATTTATTTTTAATTTTACATAAAAGAATATGAAGTTTTTTATTAAATAGTACATCTACGTCAACACTGTGTCATAAAATGTTACAACTTGTAACACTTTGCACTCTTTGATGTTTATTCAACTAGTGAAATGAAACAAATCAGTAAAAAAATTAACACCATCAAAATTTCACTTTAAAAATTCCTGGATATTACACATAATTATTGACACCTTTTATTATATCCAGATAATTATTTTAAATTATTATTTTTAATTTTTATTTTATAAATATTATAGTTTTTTAATTTGTTCTGATTAAAAAGTATTACTTCTGAATAAATGTCATACTCCATTTCGATCAAAATTAATTTGTTCTCAAGTAAAAGATTATTTAATTTTAATTTTACATAAAAAAATATGAAGTTTTTTTAAATAGTACATCTACGGCAACACTGTGTCATAACATGTTATAGCATGTAACACTTTGCTACTAAGGCAACACTTTGTAAACATATACAGCAACATCAAAAAAGCAATGTTGCAGCAGGTAAATTTTTTAGAGCTACCACAATAATTTTGAGCGCAACACTAACAAAATCCGTTGTCGTAGGTCATCTATGGCGTAGTGCCTAGTGCTCAACATTGGCAAGCGTTGAATAGAGTGTTTAAGTATCTCAAGGGAACCATGAATTATGGCTTGAGTTACTTGGGATATCCTTCGGTTTTGGAAGGACATTCGGATGCAAGTTGGATAAACAACTTGGAGGACCATTCCTCGACTTCTGGTTGGGTATTCTTGCTTGGGGGAGGTGCCATTTCATGGGCTTCCAAGAAGCAAACTTGCATTACACACTCGACAATGGAATCTGAGTTTGTTGCGTTAGTTGTTGCTGGTAAAAAAGCAGAGTGGCTAAGAAATTTAGTCTATGAGATTCCTTTGTGGTCTAAGCAGATAGAACCGATTTCTATCCTTTGTGATAATGAAACAGCCATGGTTGAGGCATATAGCCAAGTTTATAATGGCAAGTCTAGACACTTAGGTGTTAGACACAGTATGATTAGAGAACTAGTGATTTCGGTTGAATTTGTGAAATCGCAAAAAAATTTGGCAGATCATTTGACTAAGGGTCTGTCAAGAGAGTTAGTGCACAAGTCTGTAATTGGGATGGATTAAAGTCCATCTAATTCTGTAATGGTGAGATACCCAATTCCCTTCTAATATGACATTAGGAGTTGAATTCAATGAGGAAATCTCACACTTATAGATTGGAACACACAAAGTATTTATCCCAGGTATGTGTTCGGTTCTGCAGTTGACTAGGTTGAAGTTTAACTTCTTAATAATTCCTTTGATAAAATGTATGTGCAGATACATGAAGTAAAGGAATTACCTACGTGATTGCGAAGTGTAGCCGCATTTCAAGAGGTTGGGGACTTGGCCTTGATACAGCCATGAGAGGATTAGGTCTCACGGCTTAAATAATAGAGTCAAGTTGTATTTTGTTAGAAAAATTCAATAAACTAGTATGTATTTTATCTTCATGTACTAACATGGGTTGAAGGGTTCAATTCTTAGAACACCCTAATTCTCGAGTATTTGAAATTATATGATACTAAGATGGAAATTCAATCCTTTCGATATTTTCATTTATGTACCGATTTGGTTTGTTTGGATTAATATTATGTTGGTTCATGGGTTACACTAAAATGGGGGAGGATTGTTGGTGATTTTAGTGTCACCAGATATTTTGTGTAATTGGAACTAATATGTGAGCTAAGGAGTTTTATAATTTGTATTCTAATATATGTTCGGATATGTGCGGAGTGCACACATGTATAAGATCGAATTATAAGCCGGTACGACCAAATGTCGGGGTCCGGGGGCAGCGCCCTCGCGGGGTTTGGGGCAACGCCCCAAAAGGTCTTCGAAAATTTGGATTGGTAACTTAGTGAAAATTCCGAACTTTAGAGGGAGATTATGGTAAAATTGACTAATTTTCGTCAATTTTGGAAAGCCATCCGTTTAAACCTAATTTCGGATCACTATTTAAATCCTTCTGACGGCGCCGCCTCAAGTAACCCTAATCCGTCCCTATGCAACCCTAAATCGATATGTATAAATAAGGCTCTTCGCCTTGAGTCGAAGAACACCCTTTTTGAGCTCTCTCTTTCTTCTGAAAAACTCAGAATCTCTATAGCAATTTGGCTTACGTTTCTGTGCCTAGATTTGTAAGTGTCCCTTTGGATTATCCTAGGCTGAATTTCTTGTAACCCGGGCATAGGATAGAAATATCAGTTCAGAAAGTGATTACACGATCCATCGGGAATCCGTATCTCCATAATAAACCCTAATACCCCAAGAGTGTAACACCCCCAAGACATTCAGGGCATATTACAGCGCCGTGGACCCCACACTGTGGAATCCACCAGGCTAACATACCAAACAAGACATTCGACAACGACAACAATGATCAATAATACGACAATTCAAATAAGATTACAATCCGACAATAAATTCCAACATTAATCCATTTCCCAAACAGGAACACAACATTAACAATTTTGTAAAAGAAGTACTCGAGTACTTAAACCAGTTTTTATAAAACAAAATCCCCAAAGCAAGATATCAAATATTCGACATATAGAACATCAATAATCAACTTCTGGACAGTATCATGCTCGCCCATCATCCTCATACGGCTCTAGTGCTCGCTTGTCCCCACGATCAATACGAAATACAAAAGTATTTCCCCATTTAAGGGGTTAGCGACAATCGCTAGTGCAAGTACAATCCATTTGAACTACATTCTAATCGATGAATATATGCGCCAAAAAGTCATTTTAGAAAACATTTTATATTCCTAATATTTACAATCACAAAACACATTATCTCCAACAAATCACAATTCAAAGTTAACCGTTGGTACGAGACTCACGGCCACCGTACTCGCAGAGCCCGTCGGACATCCACGGTGGCTAACCACGATTCGTGATACGCACACACGGCAATACGTATCCCTAGAGGCCCCGTCGGACCGTCCCTAGGTGAACATACACATATCTCCCCACAACAACCACATATAGCCATAATTCAAATACTAGAACATGTAAACAAATGTAAAGTACTTGCCTTTGAGACATTCTTCGAAGAATCGGAAGTGAAAATTTACTTCGTATTATACGAATGGAAAACGACGGTTCCTAAACGAAGAATCAGCATAACTCAGTCCCAACGGACATCAATAATCGAAAGGAATACTCCCAAAACCCCGATTACAAATAACGACAATATACGTTCAATCAATACGGGTGAGGGTTTACGCAAAATCTCCCGTATTGATAATTCGCGATTAAAATCAAGGAAATCGGATTTGGAATCATTCAATAATCACAATCGGTGAAGAATATCGTAATATAGATGAACAATTCGGAACTACACCCTAAAATCCCGAAATCCCCAAATTCGTCAAAATTAGGGTTCTGAGGAATTACCTTTAATTCGGTGATGAAAGGTGATTATGTTGATTATGATATGGTGGCTCGATTCTACCGTGATGGAATCTGGATAGAACTCCGAAAAGAATCGGTGGAAATCGCCTCTCGAGGTCGCACGTCAAGAAACGAAGAGAAAAGAAATAAAATCCGTTTCAAATCGCCTACTGGGCTTATACAATTGTGAAGTTAGCGACGCTAATCGCCATGTGTAGCGTGGCGCTAACGGGCCGCGATACCCAGCCGGCTATCGCCATCATTCGTTAGCGTACGCTAACAATAAGGATTAGCGACGCTAATCGCTTTCTTGTAGCGCACGCAAGGCAACAGGGGTAGTGTGCGCTACCTACACAAAGATTGATCGCCGATGTCATATCGCCAGAAGAGCCGCCGAGGGTACGATACACGATACACACGACGAGACCGTAATCCAGGAACATGAACGCGAAGCATACAAGACGACGGAGCTAAGCGCTGAAAGAGAAATACAATTCCGACCACCGAAGGGTCCGTAATGCGACAACGAAAACAAGATTCCCTAAACTATTAGGAAATTACAAAAATGGCCCAAGTGCCCGAAAATCACGAAACGACGTCGGATTTACAAACCGAAAGTCTCCACATGACCAACTCAACCATACGAACTTGTACAAACTAAGAAACAACGGAAACGAACGAGTTTTACAAGAATCGAACGTTCATACGGCAAAACATGTCATAAAATGAAATTACGTGAAAACATCATCAAAACTCGTCCAAATGGAAAAACTCCAAGAACAAAATAGATTCAAAATGTCGAAACGGTTACAAGCGAGTCGATAAAAATAGACATACCCCAAAAATGGAAACCGCTAAAAATGGAAAAATTACGGATATTACATTCTCCCCCTCTAAAATAAAGTTTCGTCCCGAAACTTAAGAATCAAAAAGCTCGGGGTGTCTCGAACGCATATCCTCCTCTAGCTCCCACGTCGCTTCTTCTACTCCGTGCCTCGACCATTGCACCTTAACCAAAGGAATGGTTTTGTGCCTTAACCGCTTGTCACGACGCTCCAAAATTCCGACGCCACTCCTCAAACGTAATATCCTTCTCGATCTCCACGCCCCAAAGTCAATAATGTGGACGGGTCCTAACGCATTTCCTCAATCGGGAAACGTGAAATACACTATGTACATGACTCGTGACGGAGGTAAATCCAAACGGTATGCCAACTCGCCGACTCTTTCCAATACCTCGAAGGGTCCAATATATCTCGGCCGAGTTTCCCCTTCTTCCCAAAACGGAAAACTCCTTTCGTCGGAGATACTCTCAGCGAACGTGATCTCCCACCTCAAACTCCAAGGGTCTACGCCTAACATCCGCATAAGATTTCTGTCGACTCTGAGCAGCCAACATCCTCTTTCTAATCAATTCAACTTTCTCTCTCGTCTCCAACACAAGGTCCGGCTCAGTGCCAACCAAATCGGACGGTTCATCCCAACATATCGGTGATCGGCAACGTCGGCCATAAAATGCCTCATATGGTGCCATCTTAATCGACGCGTGCCAGCTATTATTATACGTAAACTCAATTAAGGCCAAATGATCCTCCCAGTTACTACTCCAGTCTAACGCACACGCGCGCAACAAATCCTCGAACGTCTGGATGGTACGTTCGGACTGCCCATCGGTCTGGGGATGGAACGAAGTGCTCAAACGTAATTGTGTCCCCAATGCCTTATGTACCGCCTGCCAAAAGTTCGATACAAACCGGCCATCTCTATCTGAAATAATGGTCCTCGACGTACCATGAAGCCTCACTATCTGTGCAATAAAAATACGAGCCAACTTTTCTGGACCCCAAGTATCCTTGATGCCCAGAAAATGTGCCGACTTAGTCAGTCGGTCTACAATCACCCATACCATATTCATACCAGTCTTCGTTCTCGGTAAACTTGTGACAAAATCCATAGAGATGTCCTCCCACTTCCATTCCGGAACGGGAAGTGGTTTCAATAATCCGGCTGGCCGCTGATGCTCAATCTTGACTTACTGACAAGTCAAACACTTAGCCACAAACTGAACTACCTCTTTCTTCATATCGTTCCACCAGAAATTCTTCCTCAGATCTTTATACATTTTACTCGAGCCCGGATGGACTGAGTAAGGTGACGCATGAGCCTCTCGCATGATATTCTGTCTCAATTCCGAGTCGTTCGGAACACACAACCGCCCTCGGAATCTCAACACTCCGTCCTCATGAATAGCAAATCCCGGGGCTTTCCCCTTCTCTACACTCCCCCGAAGCTGAATAAACATCGGGTCCTCCAACTGTCCCGATTTAATGTCCTCGACCAGAGACGAAGAAATCTCAAGAGTACGCAACTGCCCGGAACTCTCTGGCAGTACAATCTCAATGCTCAGCTTCATAAAATCACGCTGAAGTCCTGACTGTGCCGTAAGCAACTCAAGCGCTCGAAGCGATACTGATTTCCGGCTCAAGGCGTCTGCTACCACATTAGCCTTGCCCGGATGATAAAGGATCTTGAGATCGTAATCCTTAATCAATTCCAACCACCTCCTCTGCCTCATATTAAGCTCTTTCTGCGTGAAAATGTACTTCAGGCTCTTGTGATCGGTGAAAATCTGACACGACGAGCCATACAAGTAATGACGCCAAATCTTCAACGCAAAAACAACTGCGGCCAACTCAAGATCGTGCGTAGGGTAATTCAATTCATATGGTTTCAACTGACGGGAAGCATAAGCAATCGTCCTCCCGTGCTGCATAAGTACGCATCCGAGCCCTTGGCCCGAAGCATCACTATAAACTGAGAAACCATCATTACCACTCGGTAAGGCCAAAACGGAGCGGTCGCCAACCGCTTCTTCAACTCCTCAAAACTATTCGCCTCTCATCGGTCCACACAAACTTCTCTCGACTTGTAATAATCGAGTCGGCCGAGCGAGTTTAGAGAACCCTCGACGAATCTACGATAATACCCGCTAATCCCGTAAAACTACGGACCTCCTTCACGTTCTTGGCGGCGCCCAACCCAATGCCTCTACCTTATGTGGGTCCACACGAACACCCTCGGCCGAGATCACATGACCGAGAAACATAACCTCCCGTAACTAAACTCGCACTTTGAGAACTTCGCAAAAGATCCGAGTTCTCAAAATATCTAACACAATATGCAAATGACGGACGTGCTCCTCCTCGCTCCTCGAGTAAATCGGGATGTCGTCGATAAAAACGACTACACACTTATCGAGGTACTCGATAAAGACTTTGTTCATAAGTCGCATGAACACGGTAGTGCGTTAGTTAGCCCAAAAGGCATAACCACAAACTCGTAGTGACCGTATCTCGTCCGCAAGGCCGTCTTGAATATCGGTATCCTTCACTCGGAGTGATAATACCCCGATCTCAAATCAATATTCAAAATACGATTGCCCCTTGCAATCGATCAAACAAATCATCAATCCTCGGGAGCGGATACTTGTTTTTGATGGTCACTTTATTTAACTCTCGTAGTCGATACACAAACGAAGTGACCCATCCTTCTTCTTTACGAATAGGACCGTGCGCCCCAAGGCGAAGCGCTCGGTCGAATATATCCCATGTCTAGCAACTCTCCCAATCAAGCTTTCTTCAACTCAAGCATCTCGGCGGGCGCCATCCGGTATGGCGTCTTAGAGATAGGTCTGCACCCGGCTCTAAATCGACGGTAAATTCAACCTCTCGGTCCGTGGCAAACCCGCAACTCATCCGGAAAACGTCGGGATACTCACATACTACCGGAATAGACGAGAGCTCGACTCCCCTTCTTCCGATCTCAAAGCGTAACACCAATAACCCGCGCAACCTCCTCGAAGAAGTCTCACCGCCTTTAAGGCGATCGATAATCTCGGCTACTCGCTTACGCCCCACAAAGGAATGCTCGGTACGTCGAGAGGCCAACATCGAAACCGTCCTCGTTCTATAATTCATGATCGCCCCATGACGGTCCGGCCCAATCCTCACCCGTAATCAAATCCTCATCTCTAATATCTACCGCAATCGATTAGAAGGCCAAACCCTCCCGCGATACTCACCGGAAAATCTCTAACCTCACGATCCCCACGATGCTATCCCCACTAGGAAGTTTAACAACAAAAGGCTCACAAGCAACAAGGCAATCAACATGCAAAGCGACGCACACAATCCATAGATATAAAAGAATGCGTAGCACGTAATCGAACAATACGGAACAGGATGATCAAGGATGTGGACGGTACTGTGGCCACCGTCGCGTCAGATCTCCCGCTCGTCTCATCTCGTACACACGGGCGGAATGCACCCCGCACTAGAAGCTCCTCTAGAAGGCCGACCACGACCTCGACCTCTACCAAAACTCTGCCGGCCGAGGAACCGTCGGTGTCCGATTCACACTCGGCTCTCCTGGGCCGGGCCGATATCCGAGTAATCTGGGCCCGAGCCGCATCCGTACAAAACTTAGCACGATGACCCATACGACCACAAGCAAGACACCGAATCGGAGGCCTATCACACTCACTCATCATGTGGCCCGGACGATGCAGCTTGAAGCACGTAGGACTACGAACGGAACCAGCAGGAGCAGACCTAGAACCGTTTCCTCGACCAAGTGATGGCGGCCGACTCGAAGACTCGCGAACTGCATCGAGTCTTCGGATATCCTCCTGACTTGCCTCCCGAAAACTGACCGGTGGTTTTCTGTTTCTTTCCTTCGGTTGCCGTCTCTGTCGCAGAAAACAACATCTCATAAGCCATCGCTTTATTCTCATATTCTTTCAAAGTCGTGCACCCTGCACTGGACATGTAGTGGCGCACTCTCGGTTTCATCCGCATGTCAAAGTGGCGGATCTTATCGAGCTCATCGCGGACTTGGTTTCTTACATAATGTAACTGCTGATTGTAGTCTTTGATGGCTTGAGATATAGGTACATCTTGGGGCTTAGCCTCAAAGAAGGCTCGGATCCTCCCCTCTTTCACTGGCCACGAGGCACTGCGTCTTCCATCGAATCCGGAACTCGCCCACGTAGTCGCCTTGGCCACGCGGTTTCACCGCTTGCCACCACGTCATGCCTCCTTGGCGAGGAAGTCTTGAGCAATGGGTACTTTCCTCTCCTCGGGGCAATTAGCACCTCAAACACTTTCTCCATCTCGAGCGGCCAATTCTCCCAACCGAAGGGCCGGAAGCACCATCAAGCTGCGGAGGACGCATACGAATCACGTCCTGAAGTAGCTTATCATTGCTGGACCCAGAGGGCGGAACCGGGTTGGCATTAGCATGGCCGACTGTAACGGCTGAGTCGCAGCGTCATCTGGTTCGCTACCTGCTGTAAAATGTTGGCCCCTCCAACATTCTCATGAGCATTACCGGAGCTAGCAGACTGGTCCTGCTGACCTCCGGAACTAGGGGGAACACTGTTCGACAAGGAAGGCATCGCCGAATCAGTTCCCGAGTGATCAGACATGGCCGCCCCACCGGCTGCGCCACGTCCCCTACCGCGTCGCGTCCGCGTCCTCTACCAGCAGGAATTCTGAAGAAGCAACGGGTAAGTACAATTCAAACGCAAAACGCAAAAGATACTAAGACAGGAATAGAACAGAACGGTGAAACGAGTCAAGTTAGGAAAACTTACGAGCACCGGCGTACTGAGATGATGGCATAATAGTGATACTGTCCCAAAACGACACTTAACTAGACCTAATGACCGACACCTAGGTATCCATAAACCTAAGCTCGATACCATATTCGTAACACCCCAAGACATTCAGGGCATATTACAGCGCCGTGGACCCCACACTGTGGAATCCACCAGGCTAACATACCAAACAAGACATTCGACAACGACAACAATGATCAATAATACGACAATTCAAATAAGATTACAATCCGACAATAAATTCCAACATTAATCCATTTCCCAAACAGGAACACAACATTAACAATTTTGTAAAAGAAGTACTCGAGTACTTAAACCAGTTTTTATAAAACAAAATCCCCAAAGCAAGATATCAAATATTCGACATATAGAACATCAATAATCAACTTCTGGACAGTATCATGCTCGCCCATCATCCTCATACGGCTCTAGTGCTCGCTTGTCCCCACGATCAATACCTGAAATACAAAAAAGTATTTCCCCCATTTAAGGGGTTAGCGACAACTGCTAGTGCAAGTACAATCCATTTGAACTACATTCTAATCAGATGAATATATGCGCCAAAAAGTCATTTTAGAAAACATTTTATATTCCGGAATATTTACAATCACAAAACACATTATCTCCAACAAATCACAATTCAAAGTTAACCGTTGGTACGAGACTCACGGCCACCGTACCCCGCAGAGCCCCGTCGGACATCCCTGGGTGGCTAACCACAGTTCGTGATACGCACACACACGGCAATACGTATCCCTAGAGGCCCCGTCGGACCGTCCCTAGGTGAACATACACATATCTCCCCACAACAACCACATATAGCCATAATTCAAATACTAGAACATGTAAACAAATGTAAAGTACTTGCCTTTGAGACATTCTTCGAAGAATCGGAAGTGAAAAATGACTACGGATGATCCGAATGGAAAACGACGGTTCCTAAACGAAGAATCAGCATAACTCAGTCCCAACGGACATCAATAATCGAAAGGAATACTCCCAAAACCCCGATTACAAATAACGACAATATACGTTCAATCAATACGGGTGAGGGTTTACGCAAAATCTCCCGTATTGATAATTCGCGATTAAAATCAAGGAAATCGGATTTGGAATCATTCAATAATCACAATCGGTGAAGAATATCGTAATATAGATGAACAATTCGAACTACACCCTAAAATCCCAAATCCCCAAATTCGTCAAAATTAGGGTTCCTGAGGAATTACCTTTAATTCGGCTGATGAAAGGTGATTATGTTGATTATGATATGGTGGCTCGATTCTACCGTGATGGAATCTGGATAGAACTCCGAAAAGAACTGGTGGAAATCGTCTCTGAGGTCGCACGTCGAAGAAACGAAGAGAAAAGAAATAAAACTGCTGTTCTGAAACTGCCCGCTGGGCTTGTACAATTGTGAAGTTAGCGCACGCTAACTGCCATGTGTAGCGTGCGCTAACGGGGCCGCGACAGTCCAGTGGCTACTGCCATCATTCGTTAGCGTACGCTAACAATAAGGATTAGCGTACGCTAATCGCTTCTTCGATAGCGCACGCAAGGCAATGTGGGTAGCGTGCGCTACCTACACAAAGCTTCAAGATCGCCGATGTCATATCGCCAGAGCCGCCGAGGGTACGATACGATACGATACACGACGAGACCGTAATCCAGGAACATGAACGCGAAGCATACAAGACGACGGAGCTAAGCGCTGAAAGAGAAATACAATTCCGACCACCGAAGGGTCCGTAATGCGACAACGAAAACAAGATTCCCTAAACTATTAGGAAATTACAAAAATGGCCCAAGTGCCCGAAAATCACGAAACGACGTCGGATTTACAAACCGAAAGTCTCCACATGACCAACTCAACCATACGAACTTGTACAAACCAAGAAACAACGGAAACGAACGAGTTTTACAAGAATAGAACGTTCATACGGTAAAACATGTCATAAAATGAAATTACGTGAAAACATCATCAAAACTCGTCCAAATGGAAAAACTCCAAGAACAAAATAGATTCAAAATGTCGAAACGGTTACAAGCGAGTCGATAAAAATAGACATACCCCAAAAATGGAAACCGCTAAAAATGGAAAAATTACGGATATTACAAAGAGTTCGTACTACTGCAACTTGGCGGGATGCTTGTGTGACAGGCCAGTATGTCACTTCCTATGTCTATCATTGTCTACGGGGAGTTACACATGATGTTGAGTTGAAGAAGCTGTTCTTCACTAACAAGTCACGACCTAGGGCCCATTTGATTGCTTGGATGTCTTTGTCATGGTTGTTTGTACTAAAGATAGGTCGCTCAATTTGGTATCCACAGATGGATTATGTGTTTTCGTGGACAAGATGAATCTCGTGAGCACTTGTTTTTTTTTAGTGCGTTTATTCTCATTGCTTGTTTGGAGACATGTTTTAACATGGATGGGGTTGAGTCATGTTCCCCAACCGTGGGTCATTGGAGATGCAATGGATACAACGAAAGGCTTCTTTGTAAAGGTTGAGAGCTACTATTTTGGAATCGGCTTTCATGGAAGCTATTTATACTATTTGGCGTGCTCGAAATGAGATGGTCTTCAATGGATCGCACACTAGGCCGATCATTGGACTCGAGATACTAAAGATCGTCGCCCAACGTTGTTGTGGTGACCCTGTTTTAGCAGGAGATGCAAAAGTTTTGATTTAAAAATTTGGGGGATTTGTGATGTAAGCTATTTGTCTTAGGGTTTGTTCTACCAATTTCAGTTCAGTCTAGTTCCTAATTTATTTATCTGATAATAAAACAATGATAATTATTATTATTATCATTATTATTATTATTACAACTAGATGTCCTCCCGTCCGATTCACGGCGTAAAATATTAAATATTTTATTATATTAGTAATATGTGATTGAATTTCAATAATATTGTAAAATTATTAGAAAATATACATGGCCAATATACACACACATACATACACATAAATTATTATTTGATTTGCATTAATTTATAAATCTAAGTGCACGTGATAGAAAAACCATAAGTTAATTAAGCATATGCATTCTTCCAAGACCCGTATTCGGTCATGGTTAGCTTTATGTAGCCATATTAAGAGTGAAGATCAGGAAAGACTATAAATCTTTTGTTGCGATGAGAATGGTGTAATCTTAAACATACAAATAGTGTGGTTTATAAAGAAGTATTATGAAATCTATAATGAACGATTTACATATTATATATTTACATAAGAGTTCTTTTTTGTGTTCCTGTGTAATTACACGGGTGTTATACTAGTACAAAATATAAATGACCTATTATATCAATAATATATATATATATATATAATTAATTATTATGTCATAATAATGTGTTATTCTAATACTAGATAAATTAATAATTGAAACCCACATGAAAATGTAAGGGATAAATATATTATGATCTTAAGAAATATAACTATTTGTTAAAATTTGTAATTATATCGTTTTTTAAATAACTACTTGAGTCGTATCCTTTTTAGGACACTTTTATTACACACAATTTTAAATGATATATATTTCTATCAACACTTTACACTACTTTTCTACTCTCCTAAAACTTGTACCCAAAAGAAACGCTTCAAGTAGGTTGGGATGGAGGGATTATATAATATTTAGATTGCATTTTATATTTTTTATATGTAAAAAAGTAATTTTTCTCATCCAAATTTTATTTCAAATACAAAAATATAATTCGTACCCTTTTACAAAACAAATTTTATTTTAAATTTTAAATCATTACATTTCTCTTTCGATCTTTCTTTCATTCCTATGTTTTTTATTTCGTTTTTGGAGGGGGTCGGTATATTATTAAATTTATACTATATCATTAATTTAGCGTAAATATATTATTAATTATTTAATTCCATCTTTTACATGATTGCCGTGTCTCCATTTTGACAAATCCAATGGAAGTAATTTTTCACAATGTTATCGTCAAGTCGATTTCTGTATTTTGTCATTAATCCAAACGTACCGTAGGTGTATATTAAACAAAACCAAACCAACCATACCCAGTATATCCTGCTCAGAGCAGGGTCTGGAGAGGATAAGATGTACGCAGACCATGCCCCTACTTATTACGGTAGAGGAAACATTTCCAGTGAAGACTTCCACCTTAGTGAAGAATCTTGTGTGATAAATACAAAGGAAAACATGTGATTCGAAAAAGCTCGAGACCATACCTGAGCCCATGGCTTGATCCACATGGGACTTACCTAAGCGGAATTTGGCTACTTCACTCCCGATGAACGCTGACAGCTCCCTGTCAAAAATACACCACACGCAAAGACAATAGAATAAAATATACAATAAAAGTAAAAATGCAATGCTCTAGGTCAAAGCTAACCGAGACAACCCAACCCTGAGGCTCTCAACTACAAAGACTGGCTCCTACAAAAGAATCCACAACTCGATCCGCGCCCAAGCGCACCTATCAACCATGGTCTCGAAAAGGTTTAAGGCCTTCAAATCTAATCTCACCGCTCCTCCCACGTCCTCCTCGATGCCTCTCCTCCTCTCCCGACAACCATTAAACTCTCGACCCTCTTCACCGGAGCAGATGCTCGCCTCCCGCGGACGTGGCCAAACCATCTCAATCTCCTTCCCTAACTTTCATTGAAATGGGCGCCACTTCCAGTAGCGTTCTGAAAACCAGATTCGCAATTCTATCTAACATTGTGCGACCACACGACTGACGTAACATTCTCATTTCAGCAACTTCCAACTTGCTCTCACGCGACTTCTTCATCGCCCAACATTCGGAGCCATACAACATTGCAGGTCGGATTGCCGCTCTATAGAATTTACCCTTCAACTTAAGAGGGACTTTCTTGTCGCACAGGACCCCTGTCGCTGCTCTCCACCTTAGCCACCCCGCCTTGATGCGATGTGTGACATCATCTTCACACTCACCTTCCTTCTGAATGATCGAACCCAAATACTTGAACTTATTCCTACGGGGTACGATCTGATCCGCAATCATTGTAATATCCGCAATTTCGAATTTCGGTAATTTTCTTTTTTGGGCGGAAGTTCGTTTTGACGACTCGCTCCTGACCGTTTCGTCATTCCGAGAATGATTAATTCTGCACTTTTTGTCATCCGAGTTCGTTTCGGTGTCGTTTTGTTGAGTTCCGTGTCCTTAATCGACTTTTTCACGTGGGAGTTCGACTTTGTAAAGTCACCATTAATTCTTGGAAACTCCAAAAATTCTGAATCTTTGCAAAATTATAGAACATCAAGTTAGCTTTCCAATGGTTCAAACGGTGAGTCAATCGGAGTCCAGACGAAGGAGTTATGGTCGAAATAGCCAAGACTGCACGATGTGCCTTTTTGGTGTTGAAGGGGGCTCTACCGTGTGCCGCGGCACACTCAGCTGTCCGCGGCGCTAAGCTGATTCTGGGCGTTTTGTGGCCCCGGGCGCGGCACACTTGTCTGTGCCGCGGCACACGGGCTTTTTCTGCGTTTTTGAGCAGATTTTCGAGGAGAAACATTCATTTTCTCCTCTCCTCTTCCTCCTACCCTTCTAAGCGATTTCAATGGCGATTTTGGGCGATTTGAGTGCTCCCAAACTTGTAGAGATCATCCACCTCAAGTCTTGTTGTAGATTTTCGACCTCTACTTGAATCCTTCATCCAAATCAAGGTATTTTGGCTTGAACCCTTATTTTTGTAGATTTGGGGATTTTCCTTTTTGATTTCGATTCCAATCCGTTTTTAATCAATTGATTGTTGTATAAACGTTGTTTTGAACTTGTTCTACGGGTTGGATACTTGTATCTTTGGTTCGTTCAACCCGAGGGGTGATTTCTTTGTTCTTGAAGGGTCTTGAACATTTAATGTTCGATTAAATGTTCGAATGAGTTCCCTTTGATAGTTTGTTGTGATTTCCGTTGTTTTCGGCCTTGATTCTCGTCGTAATCATGTTTTATTATTCCTTACGGAGGATTATAGGTGCTCGATGATTCCGATGTTGAATTCCGTTGGTGATTGATGATTCATGTGGTGTTTTCCCATAGTAATTTCGGTGCTATCACGTTCTAGATAGTGTTCGGGAATTTGAGGGCTACCCGCCGTATCCGCTTCATTTTTCCATTGCTCGTGATATCGAGGCAAGTACCTTGCCCATACTTTCCTTATTTTATGGATATGATGATCGGTGATCGCCTTGGTGTGTTTGTTTGGTTATTTGAAATGAAGTTTCAAAAGATTTCGCTTTGGCCTCGTTAAAGGCTCTCTTTCAAAACGCTGTGTGTTTTGTAAACGTTGTGTTTGGGAATTGATTATTTTGAACGTTGAAGGCTTTGATGATATTCCTATTGTTTAAAGTTATGGAATTGTGTATTCCGTGATTAATCTTGTTATTGTGTTTTGAAGAGTTTGATAATGGTGTCGAGTTAATGGCCATCTCTAGTGAGTATTCTTAATGAACTTACATTCTTAGCATATTAGTTTTGCATGAGTAATGTGTGTGTGTATGCTCACTACGGGTTAGATCCGACGGTCTCGAGGGGTCCAGAGACGTGGATCGACGAGCTTGCTTTTAACCACTACGGGTTAGATCCGACGGGGTCTCGGTAGGGGTCCACAGAGACGTGGATCGACGGTTAATTGTGGTGCATTTTACAAATGTGACTTATTTATGGCATTTTCGGAAATGAGTGCTTTCGAACGGTTTTCATGATTGCATGCATTGACTAAGTGTGTAAGAGGTAAGTTGTTCGTTTGGCCTACTTGGCTAGGATGGCTCTAGAGTATTTTGTTGTTTGTTTTAAATCCTTTATTTGTGGATTTTGATGTTGGGAGACGAACCTTGTGGTCGTTCTTGTATACTGTGAGTTGATGAGATTGGGGCTAAAATCCCAACGTTTTTGTAAAGGTCATTTGACGGATTTGGGGCTAAAATCCCAACGGTTTGGTAAAAGTTATTTTACGGAAAGTAAACTTTTGGGCGGTGACCCTTTTGTCTTTCGATTTTGAAAAGTAGGATTTGATAATCCTAAATTGTTTTCTATTAAAACTCTCGATCATGGTTGTTACGGCGGTAAGTCGAGTCGAGTCGACGGAGGTCCGGCATGGCGAGTCGTAGACTAGTCGTAGACTAGTCGAGACTAGTCGACTAATTATAAATATATACATACATATATATATATATATGAAATTGTTATGTAAATATGTAATGACAATTGACAAATACCACATTGCAAAATAGAATAACAATAATCATCCAATTTTAAGTTGCAAGTTTCAACAAAAGAAAAGTAGAATCCAATAGAGTGCAAAATAAATTAATATATATACTACTGTATGTACTATATATATTTATATGTAATGTATACTACTGTATGTACTATATATTAATATATATAATTATATATATATATATATATACTGATTATATATAAAGTAATATATATACTGGCTGTATGTATATATATATATATAGTATATTAGTGTGTCAGTATATTAGTGTGTGCGTATATATATAATATATATATAATATCAATAGAAATAGGAAGAAGAATCGGCGCGGCAAATTAGGAAGAAGAAGAAGAAGAAAACGTTTTTTTCTTTTTAAGTATTCTGCCTGCGATTAAAAAAAATCATGGGTCCAAGTCGTACTGAAGTCGTCGCCTAGTCGACCCATGTCGTCGACCAGGCGACCCAGTCGACCCAAGTCGGGCGACATTTTTACACACGGCGAGTCGGAGTGGCGCGGCGACCATCCTCCATCGCCTAGTCGACTAGTCGCCGACTAGTCGCGACTAGTCGAGCGCCGTAACAACAGTGCTCTCGATGGCATTCTAAACCGTTTTATAAATTATTTCCATTGATTTATGATATTTCGATTTTGAAAGGTTTTTCTCAAACTCTTGCCTCGGGAAGTACTTTTTGTTTCGTTTGGATCTTTGAGGATTCCTGGTTATTGTTATTCGTGGAATGTGAATTGTATGGCTCGTATTTGCACTTTGTTCTTGCACTAGCAAAACAGTGGAGTTTTGCTAACCCCCGAGTATTCGGGGGTGGATGTCTATTTTTGCATTCAGGTTTTGGAGCATAACACAGGGTCGGCACGAAGGATGATGAAAGATGAACGATACTAATCACACGAGGATCCGTTGATGTCGTATTGGTCTAGTTGTATTTTCTTTTCCGCTGCAGTATCTTTTCCCCGTTGTACGGGAGTTTAGTGTATTTTGACCCCTGCGTGGGTATATGTTGTAATTGAGTTGTATATTTTTATTGAAAGACCAAATAGGTCTACTGAGTCATTTAGCCTTGAAGGCATTGTCGAGATGTTAAATGTTGTTACCAGCCTGGTAGATCTTCGAGGAGAGGGTCTACGGCGTGTAATATCCCTGAGTGGATTGGGGGTGTTACAATCATTACCTCAACATCTTCCTCGTTGGCCTCACCACTAAAATTACACCAGAGATACTCGGTCTTAGACCAGCACACACGCAAGCCCTGGGATTCTAACTTAACCCTCCAAAGCTCCAACTTCGAGTTCACCTCCCTCCTCGACTCCGCCACTAACACAATATCGTCAGCAAAAAGCATGCACCACGGGATGCCATCTTGAATCCCTCGCGAAATGACGTCAAGGATTAGAGTGAAGAGAAGAGGACTTAGCGCCGACCCCTGGTGTAGCCCTATCTCAACCGGAAAATACTGGGTGTCACCAACTGGGGTCCTAACACACGTCCTAGCTTGGGAGTACATGTCTTGGATCGCCCTAATGAACGGCAACGACACCCTCCTCTCTACTAGGCTCCTCCAAATAACATCGCGCGGAATGCTATCATAAGCCTTCTCCAGATCTATGAACACCATATGGAGGTCCTTACACCGTTCTCTAAACTTCTCCATAAGGCGTCTGACGAGATGAATGGCCTCAGTCGTGGACCTCCCCGGCATGAAGCCAAATTGGTTCTCTGAGATCTCAACTTCTCTTCTAACCCTGCATTCCACCACTCTTTCCCAAAGTTTCATAGTATAACTGAAAAGTTTAATACCCCTATAGTTACTACAACTCTGAGCATCGCCTTTGTTCTTGAAAAAAGGCACGACAATACTATGCCTCCACTCTGTCGGCATCTTAGAGCCTCTAAGGATGATGTTGAACAGCTCTGCTAGCCACTGAACTCCGACTTCCCCCAAACAAAGCCACACCTCAATAGGGATCTGATCCGGGCCTACAGCCTTAGCTCTACCCATTTTTATTAGGGCACCCTTAACTTCCTCCTTGCTGATGCTCTCACAGGAACTAAACGAACGAGCAGAAGATAGACTAACTCCTTGCACCACCGAGTCACTACCTCTAGACTCATTGAAAAGTTCGAAAAAATACCTATTACACCGCTCCTTAATAGCCACATCGTTCACTAACACTTGACCCAAATCATCCTTAATAAACTTAACGGGACCCAGGTCGCACCGCCTTCTTTCCCTAGCTTTCGCTAGTTTAAAAATAGCATTCGCTCCTTCTTTGGTGTCTAGGCGCTTGTACATCTCCTCGTAAGCCTCACATTTAGCCTTAGCCACTGCCTTCTTAGCCTCTCTTTTCGCCACCTTGTACGCTACAATTTTCAAGATTCTCTCCTCCCCAGCACTAACCGACAAAAGCTCCTTAAATAGCGCTTGTTTTGCCTTAACCTTGTTTTGGACCTCCTCATTCCACCACCAAGCCTCCCTAGGTCCACTAGACCTGCCCGAAGAAACCCCTACCACCTTCTCGCCCACTCTCCTAATAGGATTGGCCATGCTGGTCCACATAAGGTTAGCATCGCCCGCACGCAAAAAACCTCCTTCGCGGGTCAGAGACTCCTTGAATACTGTCGCCTTCTCACCCTTCAGATCCTTCCAGAGAATCCTAGGTCTAGCTTCTCTAACCCTGCTAACAACACGACCTCCCATGGTTAAATCCATAGCCAGCAGCCGGTGTTGAGAAGCACATGCCTCGCTCCGGAACACCTTGCAGTCCACGCATGCCCTAGCATCACGACTGCGCAAAAGAAGGTAGTCAATTTGCGTGTTGTGCCCCCCACTACCGAAGGTGTATATTGTTTCCTCCAATTATCCTAGTAAGCTTACATATATGGTATGTATAATTTGTGATCAACATTTTTCATTATTTTTTTAGTAGAGTTATATTAAATACCAAACTTTTCTTACATACCAAGGTACTCATCCCCACCATCCATCCAAAAAGAAATCAATGGTTGAGATTAAAAGCATTTAATATTCCACACATTTTTTATAATTTAAATATCTCTTAAACCGTTAATCGTTAAGCGAAAATAATTACACCATCGCGACGAGCATTTAATTATCTTTCTATAGACGGGCACTTTGATATACTTTCGACAAAAAAAAATTCGTTTTTTCACGTTTTTTTCGTGGCCGAAAAAAATCATATGTGATATATATCAAAGTGCCTATCTATAGAAAGATAATTAAATGCTCGTCGTAACGGTATATTTTTTTTTATTTAACGATTAACGATTTGAAAGATATTGATATCTGAAAAAAAAATGATGAAAGTAGGTTTTTTAAATTGTTGGGATTAATCTCATCCATTAGATCAAATAAAGATGGAGAAAAGATGGAGGGTGGAGATTAGTCCGTGGTGTGTAAAAAAAATTTGGTACTTAAATGATCTTAAATCTTATTTTTTTTTGCCAACATTTTTAATTATTAAATGCTGAGCTTGTCTCCCATACGTTCGTCCGCACCGTGCAAACGTATTATGTCCGGCTCATACGCCCCACACGCTCGCAGTGCCCGCGGGCGCCCTATATATAATCTTTATGTCATCTATGATTGGTACGAAAGAATATTATTGTGATCTAAGAAACAACATGACTTGACTATTTACTACAAGATTTAGGGAATATAATAAAATTTACCAGCTCCCATGTTTAACAACATATAGGCCTTGAATTAAATTCACAATTCACGCACTTCATTTATAAATTATAATTAAAATATAGCAAATCCATCCCACATCGGAAAATTAAACGACAAATAGGCATTTAAAAGAGACTAAACCACAGGGATACATCGCCGAGCCATGTAGTGTGGGCTTGTAACTCAAGCGAGGGCAATAATGTGATTGGAAGTTGGGCCGAATCAACAGGCTGGGCCAAGGCTGCATCTCCTCGCCCGCCCGTTCCACGCGGGGAGTTGGGCCGCGAGGTCCGGGTGAAGGCCTGGGTTTCGTGGGCCTTAGAGAGGAAGGGCACCGCGTCAGGCTGGCTTCCCAGAGCAACAACTACCTCCCGCTCTCTGCAGTGGAAGGATAACGGGCCGGTGCTTCCTTGGCCCGATTAAGTCTACGGGTTGGCCCAATTGAACAATCACTTTTTTTTTTATTTCTCCCTATTTATTTTTGTTTTTGATGAAAATTTTAACAAATAACAAATGAATGGGGCAAGCCTAATTACCAAAACAATCATCCTTTTTTCCCTGTATTTTTTTTTCTTTACTAAAACTAGAGGTGGCAAATGGTCAAATATTGATCTGGACACTAATTGATTTTGTATGTGTTCATGCGGTCTAATTATACGAAAACGATATAAGAACAGTATATCGATTTTTGTGATGATAGTTTTGTTATATAAGAAATTATATTCACGAGCAACAAAAGTTTACACAAATTCGTGATAGACGTGAAATGGAAAGAATAAACCAAACTATTATAACTTGGAAGTAATTACATAATGATCCCCAAACTTTGCATTGTATTTTCAAAAAATGCATTAATTAAAAAAGAAAAAAAAGAAAAAAAAAGTATAGCAGCATCGCATGATCTGATAACATTTAAAAATAAATAAAATGGCATATAACAAAAATTAAATTAAAAAAAAATACAGTAATCAAAAGGTCCATTTCAAGATCTTGATTCTGAGATCAACCTTACAGTCAGCGTCAGTCGTTTTAGCCGGAATGACGGTTTTGCCCCTGGGAACGATTCCTCGAATCCTATTGCATTTCACTCTGATCCCAAATTTCTTCATCTTCAGCTTATCCAATTTCACGCCGACGGTGGTCTCCACCACAATCCGGAGCGGGATTCCGCCGCGCCGCTTCAGATCTGAGTTAATCGAGTTGAGGGAGTCGGCGTCGAGGAGCTGCGTGCGCGGCCGCATCGCGGTGTGGATGACTGAAATCGCGCCGGCGGAGCTGTTGAAAGGCGCGTATGAACTGTTCGATAAAACGACTGACTGAGAGTAGACGGCGATTGACATTGCGTCGTAGGCGAATTGGATTTTTTTGTTGGGGTTTTTGGCGGAGAGGGTGAGGTTGATCTTGGCGGTGAGGTGGGTGGAGTCGTCGGAGGGGGTGGTGGAGAGGTTGAAGGCGGAGATTTTGACGGAGGCGACGGAGAATTGGGGGCGGTGGGGGTGGTAGAGGGCGTAGAAGGCGGCGGCGGCGATGGCGGCGAGGAGGAGGGCGAGGGTGAGGAGGAGGAGGGACCAGAAGCACGCGAGGCAGCAGCAGCGGCGGCAGCTGAATGCGCGGCGGGATTTGGGCCTCTGGCGGTGGCGGGAGGAGTTGGGGGTGGGGCGGTAGTGGTGGCGGCTTTGGTTGTTAAGGTTGGGATTGTACTTGGACGGAGGGGCGGGGAGGGCCGCCGCCGCCGTGGAATTGGTGGCGGCGGCGCCGTTGGGCTTTGTTGAGGGGTAGACTCTGTCAGTCATTGCTGAAGTTAATGTGTGAGGTCAGATTGAATTTGGATTCGGATTTGGATTTATTTCTCTCTTTCTCGGTGTGTGGGAGTGTGTGAGAGAAGGAGAGAGAGAGAGAGAGTGAAAAAACTAGGATCAGGAGCCCAGAGAGGAACGGGAAAAAGGGAAGGAAGAAATATTAGTATAAAATGGATTGGATTTGAAGATTAGGGGAAAAATTTGAGGAAGTGAAGTGAGGAGAAAGAAATTGTTTTTTGTTTTTCTAGAGAGAGACGAAAGAGAGAGATGAAGGAGGAGGAGGCACTAGCGGATCAGGATGACATGATCAAGGGGCGGATAAAAAAAATCATAAAAATTCCAACAAAAGAGATAATACTCAAAAGATAAACATTATTATTTTTATGAAAAATTGATGCAAATTGTTTCAAAATTGCACAAAATCGATTTAGAACCTGACGGTCCTGACCTAGAAAATTTCATAAATCTGAACATGATATCCCTTAGTCCTTAGACAATTCATCAAACCACAAAACAAACACAAGATAAACAAAATAACTAAATCTCAATCCCAATCCGAGCAGTCCCATGTTTTTTTCTTCCACAATTAATTATATTTGGGACATTTGGACTTAATGGGTTATTGATTGGGCTTGGGGTTGGGCCTCTAATTTTTTTATATATTATTATAATATAATATATAAAAAAATATTTTTTTCCCTCTTGCCCTGCCGTGGATCCGCCCCTGGGAGGAGGAAGAGTGGGCAGCTATGTTGCACAGGTGCGGGGGGGCGGGTGCGGGTGCGGGCAGATACGGGTGCGGGGATACGGTTTTTTGAAAATGTTAGGGTGCGATACTAAGCGATACGTCTGCTTATTTTATATTTTATTATATATAACACTTGTTAAATATAAAAACAACAATTCAAATATCACCATAAAATCAATTCAAATATATAAAACAAGTCATACAAAAACAATTCAAAATGGCTTTGAAAGAAATGGAGCTTTCTAATGTTGTCCATGAATACGCTAAAGGTAAAAGTAATTACTTATTAAATGATTTACTTTTTGTATTTTAATTTATTTGATTTACTTTTAAAAATTATAAAAATCTAAAAAAAAAAAAAAACATAAAAAAATCGGACTCGCGTATCCTGGCACAGGATACGCGAGTCCGATTTTTTTTTTTTTTTTTTGCACGGATTCGCCACGTGGCGAATCCCGTGCGAATCCCACGCGAATCGCACCCGCACCCGCACCCATGCAGTATCCGATACTGCATACTGCCCAATTTTGAAGAATCCGTGCATTATAGGTGGGCAGTGAGAAAAACGAGGAATGGTTCCCACTTTCAACAAAATGTGGGGCTAAAATCTAGGGCCACAACAAGATAATCCGATATGAATACGTATGAAATTAATGGATTTATGTTAGAACTGGCAAACGAACGGTCGGGCGAAAAACGGGCGGGCCAAAAAGGCCCGATTTTTTTTTGGCCAAAAATATTAGGCCCGTGGCCCGCCCGGCCTGCGGGCCTCAACTCTTTTTTGTTTTATTTTTTAAATATTAATTCTGAATAAATATAGAAATATTTTTCGATTCTTAATTATTATATTAGTCATTATACTATCACAATCAGATAAATAAATATACAATTATTTTTATTTGATGATTACATTGTTTACTACATTACCACAATCAAAAGACAAATATACAAAAAAATTTATTTGATCATCATATCATTTATCACTACTACTTTCTTATCAAAATCATAAAATAATATTATTATTGATATGAGATATTACAAAGTAATCACAAAGTTCCATAAAAAATAAAATTACATCAATAATTAACATATAGATGTAATATAATCTAACAAATAAGCAAAAATTTTAAATATTATATTTACATATAACATAAATATTAAAAAAAAAAACTGGGACGGGAGGGCCGCCCGCGGGTCGGGCCTCAACGGACGGGCCATATTTGGGCCAAAAAAGCCCGATTTTTTTGGGCCAAAAATATGAAGCCCAATGCCCGCTAAAAAACGGGCGGGCTGGCCCGGCCCACGGGCCTGTGCCTATTTTGCCAGGTCTAGTTAGTGTTTGGTCTTATTGTGTTCCTGTCCATATCGACACGCTAATTTCGTGTCGGATTCGTGTCGTGTTCGTGTAACACGATAACTTTCGTGTTCGTGTCGTGTCGTGTTCGTGTAACCCAAAATATTTATAAATTTTTAGCATTAATTTTATCATCATTTTAAATACTTTAAGTTTATTTTCTAATTTTTTATTTGAATTTATCGATTCGTGTCGTATCGTGCCGTTATCGTGTCGTGTCAACACGAAAAATATTGTGTCATATCGTGTTCGTGTCGTGTCCGTGTTTCAACCTTTCGTGATGTGTTTGTGTTCGTATCGGGCATATACTTAACGAGTCGTGTTCGTGTTTGGCCTTATCGTGTCGTGGCGTTATCGTATCGACTCGATAACGATTCGACACGCACGAATTGCCAATCCTACTAAAATCTCTATAAAAATTTTTTTGTCTTTTTTTCTTTTTTTGGTACATTTTTGTTTGCTGCATGGCTGGTTTTGTAAGTATACAAATAACACAATATGTCCAACTCTGCAAGAAATTAAAATTAGTTACTGTTGTAAACTTGAGAGAAAAAGAGAGAAATTGGAAGAGAAGAAGAATAATGTGTGTATTCTTATGAGAGGCAAAGGCCTTTATTTATAGGTACACATCTAGGGTTTCGGGGGGTATAAAGGTCATTCATTAATAAATACATTAATTACAACACTCCCCCTTGAATGACCTTTAATACATGCTGCCTCATTAAAACCTTGTCGGGAAAACCCAGTGGGAAAAAACCCGATCGAAGGAAAAAGAGTACAGCTACTCCCCCTGAAATCGATTTCATAAGATCTTTGAGTTGACGCATTCCGATCTTGTATACTAGTCTTCTGAATATTGATGTCGGCAACGCCTTTGTGAATAAGTTCGCTGACTAATCACTTAAGTGAATATTGATGTATCTACCTTTTGAGATACAAGTGACATCGTCTTCATACAATATTTCCTCTTGAATATTATGATGTTCATGCCTTATCAACTCCTTCGGAAAAACCCTGTGGGAAAAAACCAATAGAGAAAAAGAGTACATAGTATAAATTTGCTCATGTGTTGCATTGGTTGCCTCGTTAAAAACCTTAACTAAGAAAACCCGGTGGGAAAAAACTTAGAAAGGGAAAAAGAGTACAACCATTTGGTCTTCAGGACCTTTTGACCTTCAGGGTCGACATAATATTCAAACTGATTTAAAAGTTATCACTTCTCTCCCTCAAGATAACAATCTTGTACTCCAATACCATGAATATAATTTTCAGACATGGAGAGATTTAGTGAATAAGTCTGCTAGATTATCATTATTGCTCTTCTGAAACTCATGTGGAAATAAATTTCATCTTACTTGCCCAAACATTATATGCAACACATAAATGGAGAATATTTCTCATCAAAATAAATAGGCAGTATGAGAACAAATATGAGATCATAATACCCTAATAGCCACCAATATTGAATCTCGATCTCTTTCATGTAATAGACCACTATGGTTAACACCATTCCACATTCTCCTTCTTGGAGAAATATTAAATTTTGCTAGCATGTTAACTTCAAATTGTATATCAGGCCTGATAATGTAATGCTTCAATAGCATACAAGTACGGAACTTCTGGTCCTCTTATATCTTTGGTATTTTCTTGAGATCTATATGAGTCGGTATCCACTTCAAGTGGTAATACAACCTTTAGGCAGCTAAATGGATAAAAACTTTCCATCATATATGCTCGATCTACAAGTCGAGACAATACTAATACTTAGTTTTATCTAAGTTTTTCATTTTGAACTTGTCTTTAGACACGAGTTCAAATAATTCATATATATCCTCTTCAGGAGGAATTCACTTAGTCGGTTGATCCACCAGACTATTTCAAAATGTATAAATATTTATAACTTAAAATAGTACATATTGCGAATTTCACGTTCCTATTACTTTAGGAACCTCAAGTCCGTCAGGGACTTTCATATAGATATTCGCGTCCAATGACCCATAGAAAAATGTGGTGATGACATCACTAATTGAATATCTATATTCATAATAATTGTCATATGTACATTAAATGACGAAATTTAGTGCCAACGAGAGAATATGTTTTGGGTATGCGCTTAAACCCTTGATATGCTAATCTCGCTTATCTTTCACCACTTTATTTTATTTTGCGAGTTAAGCTTTCTCTCAATTGCTTATATTTTATTTAGTGCTTCAGGCACTCCACTAGCAATTGTTGAGACACAAAGTGTTGTCGACAACTATTATTCTTATAAACAATTCTCCCATATTCACAAAGTCAATGACAACTTCAACAAAATCAAATATTCATCCCATAACATTTGATTTGGTCGTCCCATAATCCCAATATTATAATTATTTAGTGCACGTGCAAATTAAGGTATTGGGATTCTCGTCTTCGAGATGATCCTCTTCAGGAGGTTTTTGAAGTGATGTTATTAGTTTAATAAATTTGTATTCCGCGGATTTTATCTTTAATACCAATAAAGAATATGTCTCTCACGCTTCTGGCGAGGAGTATCAACAAATATATTTCGTTCACATTCGACTTTAATTCTTTATAGTACATATACAACTGGTATATGAGATTTCATCACTCCTTTGGCAATCATAACTTGTTGAACTTCGAGTTCATAGTGCGTAAATTTAAATATCCAACCCAACGAGAATTTTCCGACTTTCTCTTATTTATATTTCATATCTCCCCCTAATGTCGGGAATATTGAGTTAGATTATAAAATCAGCGTATCAAATGATCAATTGACCCCAATTTTAGGCTCTAAATATGTATTTTGACAAAGTATACATGTATTTTTCATGTAGCCCATATAGATACGTGAAATTATCATATGAGAAATCCTCTTCCGGAGGTATTTTAATCACGCACTAATTACATATTGATCCAAATATTCATGCCTTGTTAATAATTTGGATCCTTGAATTATAAATTCATCGCAACATGGTCATTGGATGCAAAATACATCATGTAATTATTTGATACTCATTGTAGAATCAATATATAACTAGTTTGATTCTCGTCGAAGGATTAATGAAGCTCTTCGAGAGATAATAACAAGAATATTATCATTTGAATTCTGCCAATCCTTCAGGGATTGTTTTAATAAGATATTGCAAATCAATTTCAATATCATTCCACAAATAAGATTGATCAAATCAATGTTAATATGACATATTGCATTTTTTTTCATTGGAGATAAACATATCACCTAAAATATTAAAATAATATAAGGATAATGATTAAAATAATTAAATAATGAGAATAGAAGATAACAATGCTCGAAATAGAGCACAGAAAAATGCAATCTCAAAATTTTAATATTCTTCAGGAATACTAAATTTATTTAACGTGATCATCATAAACTTATTATAAAATTATGATGAGATATCGTTATGTTGTTCTTCAAGAACTTCAACTATTTATTTTTAATTATCTTCAAGATTATTGAGATTGCAAATTTGTGTTTCTTCAAGAAACTAGTTAGAGGGATAAACATATATCACCTACAATATGAATTATTCTTCAAGAATTTGTAATATTCATCAAGAATATTCATTGTGTTACTTCACGAGCAACAATTTAAATCAATATAATGATAACTGTAAAAATAATTTAATAATGAGAAGGAGTACAAATGCTCAAAGTAAAGTTCAAAAAATTGCAACCCCAATATTTAATATTCTTCAAGAATATTAAATAATTTATTTAATGTGTTCATCATAAACACATTGTTTTTAGTATGATAAGATATTGATGTGTTCATTAAGAACATCAACTATTTATTTATTAAAAATCTTCAAGATTATTAAGAATATTGTAATTTATGTTTCTTCTAGAAACTACAAAATTAGTGCAATATAATCGATTGCATAATGAAATCATATAGCAACAGAAAGACATGCATTATAAAAAATTTATAATAATCAAAACATGTCGATGCAATTGATCAAATCACAATTTCTGCACAAGTAACAAAATACTTCTATTTTAATATCATGATTTGCAGTTTATGAAATGTATATATTATTAACAATAGTTTTTATATCCATTGATTTTTTTTTTTAATTATGACACAACATACCTTATTAGTAGAATCATAAGAAAACGAATCAATTGAATCTGTCATATTTTAAGTCATTCATAGATAATTGTTCAAGCAGTGAACCAAAATATTCATATCATATTTTAAATTGTACAGTATGTCTTAATCCACAATTATTCAATCAAAATATCATCAAAAGTTATTTTTTGAAAAATTCTTTCAATTTTCGTAACTTTCGATCAATAATAATGTTAATACAATATCAAATTTAAATCTATAGCTTCATACCTCTAGGAAGTCGATCCACCAAAAGAATGGAGAAGGTAGAACCATAGATCTAAAAAGAATTAGATAATATGAGGTAGAACTGTCGTGAATAAATATGTAAAAAAGCTCAAGATAATCGTGCTACTTCGGGAGCAACGATGTGTAATCTTTATGATTATGATAAATTGTAACCATATATCAATCGTGCTACTTCGACTTAATAGTTGAAACATAATGTTATGCTTCTAGTTTGTAATGTAGTTTCGTTATGAAACTTCGAGTTTCAATAATATAATATTCGATACTTCTCAACTTTAAGTTCAAGAATTTTGATATGAAACTTCTGGTTTCAAATCATTATTAAGAAGAACGTCGTGTCCTTCAATTAAACTATGTTAAACTGCAAGTTCATATTTAAATGGTGAATATTATGTAGAACTTTAGGTTCTTATCATGTGAAAGCGAAACTACAAGTTTCTGTATAAAGATCTTTAAATATTTGACATATCACATGGCCATACTAATATTGAAACTTCAGGTTTCAGAATTTATTCGCGAGATACTTGTAACAGATGAAACTTAGGGTTTCAAATTTATTCACGTAATGTTTGTAAAACATATGAAACTTCGGGTCTCATATTTACTTATCTAGACGTGCATAATTGACATATAACTTAATGTGCTTTACTAATGAAACAACAAGTGTCAATATAGTTAATAGAAATATCATCGGCTACTTGAGGAGCGGACATGTTATTTGTACCACTTCGGGAGTACAAATTTTGTAAGAATATTATTTGAATAATTCAGAATCTAAAAAAAAAGTCAAAACATGAAAGTCGTAGATTTATCTTTCAGATTTCTAAATCATCTTAAAACGTTTAAATCAGACTTCGGATGACTGAGATACGATCAATTTAGTGGACAACAATTGATCACAAACTTCAATTCGGAGCAGCCACTTGATTCTCGATTTAAGCATCGCTACTATCCGAATCTGAGAAAACTCAAAACATGAAAGTCGTAGAATCTTTTGTTAGCTTTCCAAATCATCTAAGAACACCTCATTCGGAGTTCGGATGAGAGCTATACACTCGATTTACTGAACTACAGCAAATCTATACAAAAACACGAAAATAACTCGATTAATATCGATTCTTCAATTTTACTACACGATGATTGCTCGTCTTGATAATTTTTGAGCATCAATAACGCATATAAAGCATTGGAAACTGCAGGTTACTATTGACCTTTGAATCTTCGGGACCCAAATATTAAATATTACTCCCTCCGTCCAGTTTTTAAAGTCCCATTTGCTCTCAAATATTTGTCCACAATTTAAAGTCTCACTCTACTTTTTGTACCATATTACCATTTTTTCTTTATTTAATTACTACATTTTCATTAATGGACCCACTACTTTTTTCTCCAAATCACTACCTTTTTCTTTAAACCACTACATTTTTCTTCCAAATCACTAACTTTTTCTTCCAACCACTACTTTTTTCTTCCACTCACTTTACCTTTATCATTTTTTCTTAACCTCCGCGCCCAACATCAAATGGGACTTTAAAAAGTAGACGGAGGGAGTATGATATTCAAGATTAGGGCTGGGCAAAACAAACCGCCCCGCCCGCCCCGCAAAATAGCGAGGCGGGGCGGTTTCAAATGTTGATTTCGCCCCGCCCCGCACAAAACCCGCACCGCACCAAAATTGCGGGGCGAATGCGGTTTTATTTTTTTCCCAACCGCCCCGCAAAAAACCGCCCCGCCCCGCATATAACAAGGGAAAACACTTAGATATTTAAATAAATATTGTATTTGCCCCGCCCCGCCCCGCAAAACTATGATTTTGTGCGGTTTTCAATATCAAAAATGCCCCGCCCCGCAAAAACCCGCACCGCACAAAAATTACGGGGTGGATGCGGTTTTACCTTCGCCCCGCCCCAACCCGCCCCGCCCCCAGCCCTATTCAAGATCAAGAAATAATATTAGAACAAGTATATTTGTCAATAGTATTGCAATTAATTGTGCTACTTCTGGAGCAATAATTTTAAGAAATAAAATTACACGATAACAAAATAGTGCAAAATAAAATAAATTAAAAGAAAGTGCTTCTTCAAGAGCCCAGATAATATTCTTCAGGAATATTATTTTGTGTTCTTTATCAGGAATTTACACAATTTTTTTTTTTAGATCTCGTAGTGTTCTTCAGGAACACATCATATTCAACTAGGATATGACGAAATAATATTGTATTTGTTCAAGAATCTTTTAACTTAATAATCTTCTGGACTATTAAGAATTGTTAGATCTTGTTTCTTCAGGAAACAAGAATTTATCGATTTGATAATAGATTTCTCAGATCATCATATATATTATTTATGTATGATGATAGTGAAATCAGAATAATTAGTAGAGAATATATGAAATATGCATATAATCTACATTAAAATAACAATTATATAATTAAGTCTAAATCTACATATAATCAGAACTTTTTTTTTTTCTTCCTCATCTGTTCTTCATTTTCCTTCCGCTTTTTTTTCATGGCCTTTTTTTTTTCTTGTTAGATGTCGTGACCTCCTTTTTTTTTT
The DNA here is from genome assembly GCA_033398695.1 of Orobanche coerulescens. Lineage (NCBI taxonomy): Eukaryota > Viridiplantae > Streptophyta > Magnoliopsida > Lamiales > Orobanchaceae > Orobanche > Orobanche coerulescens. The sequence goes on along the minus strand of CM065802.1, from coordinate 9,502,668 downwards.
CTTTTTTCATGACTTCTCTGTTAGTAACAAACATATTCACACACATAGAAGAATACCTCATAGGGAGCTTCTCAGATGATAAAAACCGCCAATTCCGTCGGATCTGTGCGCTGTAGAACGGGGATGGAGGCGCTGGGGTGGCTGGTCGGTATCGCAGGGCTGTTTCTCAGGTCAGATCCGGATGATGGTGCGTCTGCAACGGGTCGGCATCTCGATAGCTTGGGTTAGGTGATACTCATATGATATAAAATTGATGTTTTGATATGCAGAATTATTTTTCTGAATCTCCACCAATTAGAGACTCATCGTGCTGATAACGTGTTGTAAACTTGAGAGAAAAAGAGAGAAATTGGAAGAGAAGAAGAATAATGTGTGTATTCTTATGAGAGCCAAAGGGCTTTATTTATAGGTACACATCTAGGGTTTCGGGGGGTATAAAGGTCATTCATTAATAAATACATTAATTACAACAGTTACAAAATAGACCACAAATTTATACTTATCTAATACGTCATTCGTCCACAAAATGTATCATACCTTTGACCGGCAAACAGATTAATAAAATCGTTAGGGTGGTGGCAACGGTGCGGTGTTCGACCGCGGCTAGCCCCTACCAGGGCGGTGAACACCGCCGCCACCCATGGGGGTACCATGCAGCTAGAGAGAGTGGGGGTAAGGTAGCCGAGTGAAGGTAGGAGGTGGTGACCGTTGAACGGTCACTTTTTTTACTGTTGGGGGAGGCGCCAATTCAAATAAAAAAAAAATTAATTTTTAAACTTTTTTTTTTCTATATAAACAATACCTCTTTACCTTATTTTACAACCCAAAAAACATCAAACCTTTTACTCAAACATACCACCAAAATCATGTCTTCATCTAACTTGTGTTATATTACACAATATGACTTTAAAAGGCGACGGGGTGGCATTATCACCGGTTCATATAATGGATCCGCCGGTCGCGCCAGTTTATGACCCGAGTGTACTAGCGGAGTTACTCGACGAAGATGGCCATCACCGTCTCCGATATGATCTTACGGAGCATCTAGCGGCTCAAGACTTACCATACATTGACGACTAGTTTTTTCTTATTTTTAAGTATTATTTTTTTTAGTATTATGTAATTTCCTTTTAAGTAATAATAAAATATTATGTGTTTTTATTAAATTGTTTGATATAATTTTAAATATAAAAAGGTAAAAAAAAAAAAAAATTTAAAAGTGGTGAGGGTTGGTGAGGCATGGTTGCCACTAAAAAATGGTGAGTGGGGGTAGAGTGGGGGTAGAGTGGGAGTTGGATGAGTTAGAAGAATGTTATTGGTGGAGAGTGGGGGTAGATGGGGGTAGATGAGACACCATTGCCACCACCCTTAGTATAGGAGTTTTGGGTGGATAAAGGATCTCAGGTTTTAATAGATATAAAGAGATAAAGTAGGATATAGTAGATTCTGGTTGTGAGTCGGTTCATGTATTTTACATAAATAATTGAAGAATTTAAATGTAAAATACTAAGATAGAGTAGGATGATGTATAAGGGGGGAGGGAGTGGGGCTCGGGTAAGGGAATCGGGTACCCTTACCCGAGCGGTAACACCGCCGCCGGGGCCTCGGGTAAGGCGTGCGGTGTTACCATGCGGCTTCTGAAGCCGATCGGTGGGGGGGGGTTTCTTTTTGAAAAATCTAGCCGTTGAACGGCTAGTTAAAATAAAATAAAATAAATTCTCTATAAAATCAAACCTTTTCAACTCATTTTTTCAAAATAAAAACACACTAATCTCTTCAAAACAAAAAATAATTAGAAAGGTTGAAACACGGACACGACACGAACACGACACGAAAGGTTGAAACACGGACACGACACGAACACGACACAGACACGATATGACACGATATTTTTCGTGTTGACACGACACGATAACGACACGAATCGATAAATTCAAATAAAGAAAAATTAGAAAATAAACTAAAAATATTTAAAATGATAATAAAATTAATGCTAAAAATATATAAATATTATCGGGTTACACGAACACGACACGACACGACACGAATACGAAAGTTATCGTGTTTCACGAACACGACACGAACCCAACACGAACACGACACTAAATTGGCGTGTCCTTATCGTGTCAACATGATAAGGACACAAACACGATAAGGCCAAACACTAACCCATTAATTTCGTGCGTGTTCGTGTCGGGTTATCGTGTCGTGTCGGAAATTATCAGCCCTAGGTACATGAATTTAATTTTTCTCTCTCGTGGTACACATAGAGGTGTTCAAGGTTACGGTTCGAACCGGCGAATCGGCGGTTTTGAACCGTTGACTGCGGTTCGGTTCAAAATCGGAACCGTGAATCGTTTTAAGACGGTTCGGTTCCGGTTCGTCATTTTGACGAACCGCGAACCGGCGGTTCAACCGCCGGTTTTAAAAAAAGTTCAAAAATTCAAATTTTGACCGTTGTGAACCGGCGGTTCCAACGGTCACAACTTCAATTTTTTTTATTATACATTTTTACACCTATAAATACCCCCTCACATCTTTCATTTTTCTCACACCAACTATCTATCTACTTTCTCTCTAATTTCTATTCTCTCAACTCTCAAGTATTATATTTTTAATTGAAAAAATGTCAAGTGGTCAATTCAACTGGGGAAAGGGAAAGGCTATCACCGGCATTCCTCGACGAGGAAGAGGCGGTGCTAGTGGTAGTACTCCTACTCATACTCTGAGTTCTAATTCTATTTCAAGTCCGAATTTTGGAGATTATGTTCCCGATGAATTTACCGAGGAATAAATCAACGAAATGTTTGAAGCCTCAAAATCGATTCATGAAGATGATGAGTAACCAACAAAACCACAACAAAGGAAACCATCCGAGCTCAAATCTCCATTATTTGCGCTCCATTGTACAAAAATGGACGACGTTGCATCCGGTCCCGGTCATTTCTGTAATACCCGTGATTTTCTTTTTCGGTAATTTTTCATTTTTGGCATTTTTCTAGTTTCCAGAACTCGCTTGCGACCGTTTTGACATTTTGACAATGTTTTGTTCTTCGTCTTTGGTCATCCGAGTTCGTTTCGGTATCGTTTTGTCGAGTTCCGTGCTTTTTGGCGACTTTTCCGCACTTGAGTTCGATTCTTGCGAATCTCGTCCGAAACTGTTGTTTCGACTTTCTCGTAAGTTCATTTAATGTTATTATTCATGTTGCGAGCTTTGTCTTGGTGTTTCGATCACGTATCGTGATTTTCGGGCGTTTTGGGCCATTTTCGTAATTTCCCAAAGTTTGGGGTAATTACTTTTCGTTGTCGAATTTTGAGCCTTCGGGTGGTCGGAATCGTGTGTTCTCTTAGTGCTCGGATTCGTCTTTGCGAGTACTTCGTAACCGTATTTTCGATTCATATTCAGGTTCGGGTTTCGGGGTCGTTCGGACCGTCGGAGTGGCCACGACCGAGACGGCCGCAGCAGGTACTGGTCTGGCCGAGTTACGGCCGTAAGGTGCCGGTTACGGCCGTAAGTGTTCGGCAGGCATGGCCTGACGAATGCCGGTTACGGCCGTAAGGGTCGAGAGTTACGGCCGTACGGGTGCCAGGCAACTTCCGGACGAATGCCGGTTACGGCCGTAAGGACCTGTCGTGTACGGCCGTAAGTCCCGAGTTACGGCCGTAAGGTCCTGTCGGTTACGGCCGTAAGCGATCGGCATGCGCTGGGCGGATTTTAACGAATGCCGGTTACGGCCGTAAGGTCGGCCGGTTACGGCCGTAAGGTCGGCCGGTTACGGCCGTAAGTGGTCGGCAGGATGCTGGGGAGTATATATATGTTCGAGCAGTCGGGTTTACACCCATTTTTCTCATCCCTCTCATTTCCTTCCGCGGCTGGGGCTTGGAGTACGTGATTAGATGTTGTTTATATATCAATCCACGAAGTTCTTGAGTTTCTAACATCAATCCATCACCCCATAACCTCCTCCGATCTACCGAATCAAGGTTAGATTTCTTGATAATCTAATTTTGGGGATTTTGGGTATTTTGTTCGATTTCGTCCGTTTTATCCGATTTAACTTAGTATTGTGATGGATTGATGATTATTTAGATGTATTATATCATTTCCCTTGTTATTCCATGGTTGGATCGTATCGATTCATTATTTTGGTCGAGTTCTTGATCGACGCCTTGAAGGTGTCCGGTAAAATATCATAGAGGGGTTTTCGGGCGTTCTACGATTATTCTTCCTCGTATGATTGATGATTTATTGATTATATGTTGTTAGGGTCGAATTCTTGTGAAGAACTCGAGTCGGAACCCTTTCGTTCATTGTCTTCTTCGGGGTCCGAGCTTCCCGGTTGAATCGTGTTCTTCGGAGTGTTCGGTAGCGGTCATTAAGTCGAGCTTTCCCGTTGCTCCGCGTGCGTTGGACTTGAGGCGAGTATCTCGTCTATATTCTTTATACTTTGAGAATGTGATGTGTCGTGAATTTAACGTGGACTCGTTAGTGACGGTATATTTAACCGTAACTTACTTTAAATGAAGATGTGATTTTATGAAGGTAATTACCAACGTAAACTTTAGTTTCAAGAATAATGATAACTACCTCTTCATGTTATTTTGTGATTAAAATAAATACTATAAATGAGTAGTTAACTGAAGAATTGTGGAATCGCGTAATACTTGTATTATTTGCTCGTTGGCCTTTTTCCTGAATGATGGTTTGCTGTGGATGTTGTGCCCTTGTTGAAGTTATGATGCGTTAACCTATGTGTTACGTGGTTGCGGTTGTGGTGACTATTATACCTTTGTTATTGTGTATATTAGAGAGTTGAGATGTTATCCGGGTAGGGGTCCCGTCGAGGCCTCCGGAGGCGCGTGCTTGCGAGTACGGCCAGACGTACGTTGTGACCATAAGGTTATCAATTCGGGTAGGTCTGGGGAGGGCTCCGAGAATCGACACTTGCGAGTGCGATGTCATGATAACTTATGGGCGTACTTGAATGATGTTATCCGGGTAGGGTCCGTCGAGGCCTCCGGAGGCGCGTGCTTGCGAGTATGGCCAGATGTTACGATTTGACCATAAGGTTATCTAATCGGGTAGGTCTGGAGAGGGCTCCGAGAATCGTCACTTGCGAGTGCGATGTCAAGATAACTTATGGGTGTGTTCGAGTTTATTCTTGATGACTAATCCGGGTGGGACCCTTCGGGGCCACGGGGACGTTTGATTTATTGATTTGATATCTCTGAATTGTTTATGTTTGAATCTTGAATCCCGATTATATTGGTGAATATGGTTTTGGTCTTGAGGTTTGAGTTGAGAATAAAATCATTTGTATGATTTTGAAAGAAAACCTTTTGAAAAGGAAATACATTCATATTTCAGGATTTTACACCGAGACCCCAAGTCTCTAAATAATCTATTACAATGATTTCTGGAGTAATCCCCATGGTTTGTTTTAAAGGAATAAATTTTCAAAAGACTTTAGACTCGGGGATCGTGTTACTACCTTTTCGAAATGTTATTTTCATAACGGTTGTATTCTTGATGTATAATTGTATAGCTTGGTTACTTGCTAGCGATTCCATCGTTAACCCCTCGTTGGGGATTTTGTTATTTATTCCAGGTGTTCTGACTGGAGAGTGAGCAACCACAGGATTGGCTCGGAGGATGATGCAATGCAGCGATACTAGTCACGCTTGTAGTCCTGTCGTCTGCCGCTGATATGTCAGTTTGAGTTCTTGTCATCCTTGAGGGGATGGACATTTTATGTACTATGTGATCGAGTTGTAATTTAGTTTCATCAGATGTACGGTTATGCTATGTTTTGAGAGACCTAATCGGTCTACGGTATTATGTTTTGGTCAAGTTGACCGCATGTGGGTTTTGATTTGTAGTCTCCCGCCTGGTAGCTCCTTGTGGAAAGGGGTCTACGGCGTGTAATATCCCTGAGTGGATTGGGGGTGTTACAATTTCTTGGTCAAGTGCAATTATTGCGATAAAATGTACAAGCTTAAAAAGGAGGATGTTACGGGACACTCAATGGCCATATACAAAGACAACATACCGACAAAGTTGGCATCGAGTCTAATCAAATCCAACTTCGAGGCACGGCGACGTCGTCTAATGTCCTCAATCAAGGTAATAGTTCTTTATTTAAATTTAATCCAATTACCGCTAGAAAAGAATTAGCTAGATTTGTTTGTGGTAAATCTCTTCCTTTTAACTTTGTTGACGACCAAATGTATGGAAATTTTACTCAACTAAGTTTTAATCCCGCTTGTAAAAAAAATTTCACGCTCTACCGTAACTCGTGATGTTCGAAAAACTACTAGCGAGGCAAAATTAATTTTAGCTAATATGTTTTTAAACTTAGTCATAAAGTTTGTATATGCTCCGATGCTTGGAGTGATCATTGGAAGCAAATTCATATATGAGAAATACTTGTATTTAGATTGTTGATTCTTGGACTATACAAAAATGTTTAATTGGTTTTAGAGAGTTTAATATCGCACACACCGCCCAAAATATTTCGCATAAAATTCATACAATTTTATCTGAATATAATTTAGTACAAAAAGTTTTCTCAATTTCTTTTGATAACGCTAGCTCCAATACAGCTAGTTTAGAATCACCTATTGCAATATGTGAGTCATCTCTTGGTGGTAAATTTTTTCATGTTAGGTGCATTTGTCATGTTCTTAATGTATGTGTTCAAGATGGTTTAGATGTTTTACAAGAATCATATGCTCCTATACGTGAAGCAATAATGTATTTAGTTAGACACTCTTTGCTATGTAAAAAATGGAAGAGATACTGCATAAAAAATAATATTCATCCAAAGAAATTTTCAAAAGATGTGTCAAATCATTGGAATTTTACTTACAATTTGTTAAATGATAGTTATGAATATCGTATTGCATTGTGCAATTTTTATAACGAATAGCAAGTACCCGTTTGCTTATTGTCAACTCAATGGAATAAGTGCTCTAGTTTAATGGCACTTTAAAAAAAAAATTAAAGAGGCAACTGAGTGTTTGTCCGGTGTTTATTATCCCACTTCTACACTTGATGTTGAACATTGTGATAAAATTGTACTTGTATTCAAGTCTTTAATTAAAGTTCCCGATTTATTTAATTGTATAAAAGAAATGAAAGACCAATGGATTAAATATTTCGCGTACATTCCTTCGGTTTTTTTAGTTGCTAAACTTTTAGATCCTCAAATTAGAGAGGAAGGTTTGCTAAAATTACTTACACTTTACTATAATGCTTTATTTCCTAATCCTATTGCTAATTTTATTCCTCCAAATCCTAGCGATTTAGTTCAAAATGCAAAAAAACAAAAATTATCTACTCTTTATCGCGAATATGCTTGTAGTTATAGAGGCAGTCTTGATCTTGGTACGGGTTCTTCTTCTCCTGTTCACATTCCTTCTAGTAGTAGTAGTAGTAGTAGTAGTAGTAGTAGTACATCTTCTTTTGATTTTGCTATTCTGGATTTTAGTGAATGGAATGTCTATCAAGAAGATTTATCCCGAAAACGAACAAGGTACCAAAATAATGCTTATCAAGAACTTGAAAATTATTTAACTACTTGTGAATTGGGAGCTTTAGAACGTGGATCGGATGGTAATAACAATCTTCTTAAGTGGTGGGAAAAAATGTCTACAATCTTTCCTGTAGTTGCCACGATTGCGAAGGAAATACTAGTTGTCCCCACCTCAACAGTTTCTGTTGGACAAGCCTTCAGATTAGGAGGATACATTCTGGATGAACGACGATCTCGATTGACGCCTCAAAAACTTGAAGCCCAAGCATTATTGAATGATTGGGTGAAAGTCGAGTTACGCCAACAAGAACCAAATTATAATGAATAAGAAGATATTGATACATATGATACCGGATCTAGCAATGATTCGGTTGACTTGGGTGATTGAACCATCTCCTCTCCGCCTCCGCTCCGTTCCCTAAGGTAAGTATAAGGTAAGTGAACTACGAGGACTTTGATTCCTAAGGTAAAGGGATACGTATGCAACTTAATTCAAATATTTAAAGTTGGAATTCTTAATTTTAACTTTGAATATTTGAATTAAGCTCAATTCCATTTTTATTTTTTTTGCCTTCCCCCACCAAATTTAAAATGAACTACGAGGACTTTGATTTTGATTCCTAAACTCTAAAGTTACGGATATCGAATACGTAGACGCTTAATTCAAAGATTTAAAATTACAAAATTCAAGTTTAAACTTTAATACTTGAATTAAGCTCAAGTCCAATTTTTATCCCATATTTTTTTTAAATTAAAATTTAAAAAATTCAGAAAAAAAAAAGAAAAAAAAAAGAACCGGCGAAACGCCGGTTCGGTTCCGGTTCGGAACCGGCGGTTCACGATTCAAAACCGTAACCGTAAACCGCTATAAGACGGTTCGATTTCGATTCCGATTTTTGGCAAACCAGAACCAGCAGTTTAAAAAACCGGCGGTTTTGAGCCGCCGACCAACTCTAGGTACATACTAATTATCTTTTTTCTTCCTTTTTATAAAGGGATACTTTTAATTTATTTCCTTCTTTAATTAATGCATCATGAATATCACTGTTTCATGTTTTTCTGTTTTTCTTAAATATCACTAATTCCACTCGACTTAGCAAGGTTGTGATAATTCACGTCTCTAACCCATTGACCCAAGTTATAAGCAAGTTATGGGGCTCAGGTCTCTACCTAAATTCAAGTCACAAGTTTAAAAATAGTAAAATTGGGAACTCTACTTATGCATATATCCATTTTATAACATTCTATATTCATGTTTCGCCCATTGGACTCCTTCATTTAGGAAAAAATCTTGCAATTTATGAATCAAAAATGGATTTCTATTATTGTAGGGCTCTTCGTACAGGTAATTAGGATGTATAATATACGAGATAGATTATTGTAAAAAACTTATAGTGAAATATGAAATTTAGTTATAGAACTATATACATTAGCTGTGAACTCAAAATGCATTTACAGTGTGAAAGAATTCATATCAAGAGATGTTTAATGTTTTGCTATTGTGTATATTTATATTTACGAGGCGTTACGAACCCGTGCGATGCACTGGCTGTGCTTTTGGTTGAATATCTACGTGTTTTGTATGTAATGTTTGTGCAGATGTTTATATACTTTGTATCAAGGTTGCGTTAATGTGTGTAATATAAATTATATCACTATGTAACGCCCCGACTTTCTAGGGATAATTATTGGGGGAAATAAATAAAAGGTAAATTTGACGAAGAATAACGCCTACAAAGTCGAGTCGCTACACTGACATAAATTAAACACCTTTAATTAAGGCAATAAAACGTCATAGATATGAAATAAAATTTGTGTCGGAAGAATAAATTATAAATTGTTAATTTCTAACAAAAGTTTCCCCAAAAGAATTTCGAAACATTTGACATAAGAAAAACATCATTTAATAAATTTCATTCATATGCCCTCTCGGCTTGCTCCTTCGTTCATCCGTCTCGGTTTAACCTGCGAGATCAATGAAGGTGGGGGTGAGCTTCCTTCAGCTTGTGGAAATCTCACTTATCACATTAATATATAATCTCATGGAAAGTATAAAATGAATAATCTATCATATCTTTTCCTCAACATGAATACATACACACAATATTATGTATAACATGAATCTAACACGCATAACACGAATATTGAGGTTGCGCAGGTCTCCCCACAACAACATGAAACATACACAAAATACCACATATAACATGAATCGAGCACGCATGTGAATATTGAGGTTGCGCAGGTGTCCCCGCAACAACATATATCTTAAGATAGTCTCTTTACACGTATACATGTGAGCCTGATTCACAACATGTATCGTCAATTTTTAAACATGAATTGAACATCACATATTGAATTGAATATCACATATACAATTCAATTAAAGCAATTAAAGTGATAGTGAAAATTCCCACGAATAAATGATGCTGTCTGACTTGAATATGGAGATGCTCGACTCACAGTCCTAAGCCCGTAAATCCTCGATAAAGTCTACATGTAATAATATTTTAATCATTATAAAATATTACGATATAATGACTGAAATTAAAATATATATGCATAAAATCGGACTAATTATTAATATTAATTGAAAGGTCAATATTTTAATGTCTTGGTCAAAATGGGACTGAATTTGAGGTTTTAAAGTTGAGTGGGGTCAAATTGTAAGAGTTGAGGAGCTGACTGGGTTAAGATCGAAGAATCATAAATCAAAACGGGTTTAAATTGAAGTATACAGAATTTCTTGGGTTAAATTGAAAGTTGCAGGAAAATATGAGGACTAAATTGCAAAATCCTAATAAATGTTTTAAAATTGTTGTCATTAATACTCCCCAATCATTTTTAGGACCTAATCTTTCATTATATATGATTTTACACAATGTCACGACCCGGCTAACTAACTATGATTATAATTAGGTAATTAGATTGTGACTCGGCTCGAATAGCGGTGAAACTCATTTATTTTGAACAATGACTCATAAGACAAATATCATAATCAAAGGAGATTTTTCAATAAAACTTGTCAAGGTGGTACGGTTTGTGACACCGAATAATTTATCGTCAGTTGTTTGTCGGACAGTTATTATTAACGAGTTTGTCACGATCGTAAAAGTACAACAGTTCGTCAAAAGTAGTAATAACAAACAGAGTTTGGAAACGAAAATGGTAATTGAGATATATGTGTGGAGATACATATCTCAGGGCACAACTAATTACAAACGGGGCACCGCTCAGCATCCACTTCCATCGCCAACTCCGAACTCAACCTGCATGTTTAGAAATACATGCAGGGCGTGAGTACAAAAACACTCAGGGGTTGTTTGGCAGTTGCTGAATGGTTTGGTGCAGAATGATTAAGTGGTCTGAATGATTAATCAACTCTGATGATATAGTGCAAAATGAAATACAATTATTTTTTAATTGTTCAAAATGAAATCAGGACTCTTAATGGTTAAGGGAGAGTCAGGATACAAAACCATTTAGAGGGTTTTGGAACCATTAAGATGCATACACTTTTTTCGCCAAACAATAATTACCTCTTAACGATTCAGAGGTTGCCTCTTAAAGCAACCATTAAGAAATATAGAAACAGCCCCTCAATGGGTATTCGCCATTTAAAAATAATGCTCTTAGAGCTATAAGATATGACTTGCCAATGATATCTAACATGAGGGTTTTTATTTTAAAATTCTCGTGTTAGCAAGATACATCAAATTCATTTTCATGCTCATGACTCGCAACATCACACAAATAATGCCGGCAAAAATATCATGACATACCATGTCCACAAATAATTCGGTTGAGAAGTATGCATCCTTCCCAACACAAGACCACAAGGCCTTACTTAGTGCGTGCACACAAACCCTTATTGGCAATTACGTTAAGAAAAATCCAAATTAAGAACTTCTAGCTAGTCTGTGAGCTGGCCAACAATGGCCTCACGTCTAACATATATGACACGAACACAAACATCAAACTCGGAGCTACAATTAGGCCTGTCGAACGGTTCGGTTCCGGTTAACTGGATCGAAAAAATCGATTAACCGGAACCATTTTAGCCAAAAAAGTGGAACCGTAAATCGGACCATTTTACACTTTCGGTTAACCGGAACCGCACCGAATTAATTCGGTTCCGGTTCGGATAACCCGTAAGAACCGTTTTTTTTTCCTGCACAGCAAGCTGTCACGACCCGATATGTCGTGTCTGTGTTGACCGTCCAAATGAGGCGTGCCTTCTGGTTAGCTTGCCACAAGTGGGGTAAAGGGGGCGATATTAGCGTTAAGGCGTTGTTTGCCCGGATGCATCGGTCTGGCCGAGTCAGGCATGCCGACCCGGTTTAGTCCGGAGAGCTTGTCGCTAGTCGAGGACTTGACTATGAAGGGGATCGTTCTTTGGTAGGAGCTGTGGTCGGGGACTAATGCCGTCTCCCTGATGAGCCCATGGCAGGGCGAAACCAGTTGGCATGCTATGTGGGATAGGCTGGTTCCGGGGTGTGAGGGCCCCTGGGACGCCGCACGGGCTTCGGAACTCCCGTCCCGTGACAAAGCGCTCACAAGTCTGCACAGCCATTTTTTTCCTGTTGCCTGCACAACTTTATTTATTGGACGGGAAGACAGGGAGACGGGAGACGGGAAGACGGGGAGACGGGGTTGGAATAAAAATGTTGTCAAATGTGGCAGATTAGTCACTGGACACTGGGGAGTAGATTGGGCAGTAAAAAAAATAGTAGAATTATTATTTAATAAATAATAATTAATAAATAATAGTTATTAATTTTATACGGTTCTCGGTTCCGAACCGATTGGTTCTCGGTTAAACCGAAACCGTTTTATCCATGAAATCACTAACGAAACCGAGAACCGTACTAGCGGTTCTCGGTTAACAAACCGCTTCGGTTTCGGTTGATTCGAGTTAACCGAAGCAACCATTTAAACATTACTTAGCTACAATATTATATCACAATCACAATGTTATTTCTAAAAGGCCACAGCATTTTATTACTGAAATTTTAGACGATATCATAAAAATGTCCTTTACAAAATTATTGAGAAACCATTTTGAAATCACATTTTTATGGTGAAAAAATTAGAAACATTAAACTTTCTACTTATGAAAAGGGTATATTCATTAATGAAACATATAAATGTGGTGTTTAAATTACGAAATAAATTAAAAATGGTGGATCTAATTGATAAATAATTCTAGATATTGTAAATTTCTTTGGAGCGGGAGCCCAACGTTTAATAATCGGCAATTTCTCATTAGTTATTGGGTTTAGTAAAGTGCAAGTATGGGCAGAAATCACCGTCTTCCCCTCTGCCGTGTTAGCAAGATGTGTGTATTTGTGCGTCCGACTTACAGTGAAAGAAAAATGAAATTAGATAAATTTAATTTGAGGGGGGTAAATATATAATTTAGGTAAATATCAAGAAAAATTTAATGTACTAAAATTATAGGTTACTCTCTCCGTCCATATTATTGCTCCTTGTTAACCAATTCATACCAAGATAAATTAGTTAAAGGTATAAAAAAGTTTTTTAAAAATAATAATTTTTTATTTTATCCATATATATAAATATATAGATAAAATATTTATGAAGAGAGAGAAAAAGTAAATGTATGTGTTGAATATGATTTTTTTTTCTTTCTTTGGAGGGTGTGTTTGTAAATGTTTTTGAATAATTATAGAAAATTAAGCAAAGAGACTTAAAACATGGACATTTCAACTTTGTAAAAAGAGATTTATAATAGGGACCGAATGGAGTATCAGTTAAGACGTAGTACAACCATTTGTGAAAACTTACGAGTATTCCAAGGCTTATAACTGAGTCTTAGATGGTTGTATGTAGGTTGTTCTCGGTCCGGTTCGATTCGGGTATTGTTTTTCCGGGTCTAAACCGTTAAGGTATCGAGTATTACCGGTTTCAGTTCTTACCGGTTTCGGTCCCAATTTCAATACTTGTTTCCGGACCGCTAACGTTTCGGGTGAGTATCGGTCCCGGGTATTTCGGACGGGTTATCGGGTATCTTTGATCGTTAAAAGTCCTTCACCAAAACCTCATAATCGAAACAAGAATGGAGGTTTTTTTTTCAAATGTATGCTAAGTAATTTAAGAGATAAGGTCTTTTAAACTTATTTTTTCTATATGTACTAATACATTGGTTTTTTACCGGGCTAACAGTTTCGGTCCTTATCGGTTTCGGTTCTAATTTCGGTACCAGTATCCGGATCGGTAACGTTTCGAGTGAGTATCGATTCCGGAATTATCGGACGATTCTCGGCGGTTCTCAAGTATATTCGAACAGCTAACGGCCCTAGTATGTTAACCAAATAATGAGAAAGATGCAAGAGAAACAAAGAGTACTTGAGGATCACAAAAGTATTTTTTTTATTATTATAAAATATAGGCTAAAATGATTCTGGGTCCCTTAACTTAATTTCAGATAACGATTTAGTCTTTTATCTTTTTTTGGTCCCAACTAAATCCTTTATCTTTCCAATTTTAAGCAAAGTTAGTCTTTTCCGTTGGTCTCCGTTAACTGTTGTCCAGGTGGTTGTTAAGTTGCTGACTATCACCTATTTGACTATAAACATTCTTACGTGTCAAATCCCTAACCTATGTGTCAATTTCCTAACCAAAAGTGTTTTTAATTCAGAATTATGGAGTACTACATTTAACTCAAGTCTAATGGTATTGGTTAGTTAGGTGCTGTTCGGTTCGTTTGTTGTTAAGACCTGAATGGATATGGCTGTCTGAGTGAATTTGATTGTCTGAGTGTTAACAGATATGTTGGTGTTCGATTGTTGTGCTGAATAAACTGTCAGAACGTCAAAAATGACCATTTTACCCCCAAAGTCTTTATTTTTACTTTTATAAATAAACTGTTTAATTATAACAAATAATCAATTAATCAATTTAAGCATTTTTACATAAAAGAAAAAACTAAACAGATACAAATGCCTTTCTAATTAAAAATTTATATTATTTAATTTTTAAGTGTTAATTATTAGTTATATAATTAATATATATAAATCCTCATCATTTCATTCTCCTTCCCCAAGACCAACAGCTTAGTGGCCAACCCCACCCCACATCTACGATGAACCCCATCTTTTCTGTCAAAATTGATTATAAACTAAACTTAAACAAGCAGACGAAATCGGAGCATCGAAACAAGCAGACGAGATTTTTGCGTTTTTATGAGATAAAAAGAAAAAGAGAAGAGAAGTCTGGAGTGGGTTTTCCTGTTCCATGGCTAACCCGAGAAGTGAAGGAAGAAATGAAGAAGAAGAAGACGTGATCTAGAGGTTTGGGAGACAGGGTAAACATGGAAAAGTAATGTAATTTGATGGCTGAGTCTATAGGACATAACTTTTGTAGCTGAGCGAATCAGCCATCGTCTGAGCGAATAGCTCTTACCGAACAACTAGATATGGCTGAGCGAATAAGCCATGTCTGTTATACACCCCATTAAGCCGTTACCGAACAGTCCCTTAGTTGAATATAGGAATGACAATGGTGCATATCAGTCCGGTTAATTGAAGATCCACTCCTCACTAAGGGTGTTCAAAACCGGATATCCAGACTCTAATTTCGGATATCCGAAAATTCGGATAGTAGATTTTGATATTCGATATCCGGAAAAAATATGAATTATGTTCGGATATCCATATATTCGAAAAAAAATATTCGGATTTGGATATCGGATATCCGAATATCCGAAAAAAACTTCGGATATGGATATCGGATATCCGAATATCCGAATACCTTATATTATTTAAAAAAAAAAAATTAAGATTTTACGGATATTTCGGATATCCGAATATCCGAACTTCGGATATCCGAATTTTCGGATATCCGGAACTTCGGATTTTCAGATATTTCGGATCGGATATCGGATATTGGATATTTTTGAACACCCCTACTCCTCACGAGGTAAACAAAACGGGTTAAACCATGGCGGGTCGTGGGATGGGACGAGTCGACCCACATAGGAAAAAATATTAGCTTAAAGTTAATAAAATAAATATTATTGTGAATTTTTTATTTAGTATTTTATTTTTATAATATAAATTATATAATACCTAACATTATTGACAATAATATATATAAAAATTATAAATATATGTAGTTTTTATATAAAATATATATCTAATATATTTTTAGACATTAAAAAAAAAAAAATGAGCGGGACGGGACGCGAGGGGCTACTCACTAGGTAAAAGTGACCCACGCTCGTTTGCGACTCCAAGACAAAATTTAATATTCCACATCAAAACTTTTGAGAAGCCCAATAATATAGAGATAAGTAAGATGTTCAGAGAGCTCATAAAACTATTATTAAAGTTAACAGATTGAGTTAATGAGAATACATCGATCAGTGAGTAGCGGATCTGGATCCTCGGTGGTGCACGACATGGTGTTATGCAATGACATGCGTTGGATCCATACACACTTGTAGCGCACGGTGTGTGTGATCAACAAGTCTTTCTGTGGCCGGCCGTCTTTATCTGCGGTGCCAAGCAGAGGATCCAGCCCCGTGAGTAGCTAAGCTAATTATCCAAGAATTTGACCGTTCGTTTCGATTCGTGGGCACTCGGCCATGAAAACTGGTGGTTGTGTAGTGTAGTTCTGCCAAAATCCCATGTTTTATTTCGTGTTTTAATTCAATATATGCGCTTCCTATGTTTCCAAATAAACCGACAAAATTTAACTATTACTAATATTCTTAATTATATATTAATAGAAATTATAGAAAAATAATAGAATCCAACATCCTTTATGGTTATATTTATTTCTACATTAATAGAACAAAGTACAATTGAGGCTTAGTATTGTTGACGTCTGGTTTGGTCAACGTCACGTGTACTGATCGGGACAAATGGATCGAAGACACGTCGAAAATAACAAATAAAGTGAAAGATATTTGATCACTAAATTTTATTAATGACCTTTCGATAGCATAGAGCCGAGCAGAATAATGTGTGCCGGTCTATCCAGTTTGCTTGTTAATTACAAGTCTTTTTTTGTTCTTTTTCAGTATATCTCAGATCTCTCTTTTTTCTCTCTCTTCTTAATGCTCCAAATCCCTAAGCCCCTCTTTTATTGTACATTCTCATGGCATATATATAGACAATGTCAGCCATTCATGAGATGACAGTAGGAAGATTGAGATGAATATGCTGATGACATTTGTCACGATGAAGGTGACTCCTTTGACACGTGTCACCTTCTTAAGTGTGCTTTGAGAAGGGACATGACAACTCTCTTTTACTGTCCTGTCTGCCTGTTCTTCGGGCTTTTGATATTTATCTGTTATGACCGACAATGGGGTCGGCCTTCGAGTTTGTGGCTACTCTGGTCGGCCTTATTCGTGGTTATGGAGCGTATTCATATAGGGTCTGCTCGGTCTTTCTGGTCCGTATTCCGGGTCGGCGCTAAGGTCTCTGCCCGGTCCGATTTTTTCGTGAGCCCGAGAAACGATCAAGTCTATGACCGGTTCGGCTCCGGGATCTGCTCGGCCGTTCGGCTGCCCGAAGCGCTTAGGTGGATGCCCAGGTGGATCGACTGCCAACAAGGGCCCCCGAGTCCAGGGTCGTGCCGGGTTGGCCGGTGCTGGAATCGTTTCTGATTGAGGTCGATCCGATTTGGGGGTGGATAAGATCCCTTGAAGGGGCATATCTTTGAGATTCGCGTCGATTTGACTTTGGGATCTCCAAGAGTCATAGTGAGGGGGACGCGTGGCGGGATGTAATTCGTCGCGGTGTCTCACGCGTCCTTAATCTTCGTGACGATTATGAATCGCCGCTTAGTATTTAATGCCCCTGTCTCATCCTATAAATATAGAGAGTCTTCTTCTTCATTGCTTCCTTCGCCATTTTTGTTGCAAAGAGAGATTTTTTCCGGCAATTTTTCTTCTTTTCTGATTTCGCAGACTTTCCCGGTAAGCTTGCTCTTCCTCCTCTTTTTTCTTATTTTATGATGTCGGAGCGGAGGAATACGGCGGAGGAGTCGGTTGTGTCTCCGGACCGCACGGGAGTGGCGGATATGTCGATAGATGATGCTCCCGTTGACTGGAGCGATGAGGATGGAGGCGAGGTCGCAAGGTCGCCGGATTCTGGAGATGCAGATTCTGGAGGCGTGGAGGTGGCGACGTCGTTGACGGCGGTTGGCGAGACTGGGGCCTGGGTTCGGCCTCCGCCGTCTCCTTTTGTTGAGGCGGAATGGGATTCGGCCTCGATGGGCAGTTGGAGGCTTGGCGGGGGCGATTTAAGATACCCGCGGTGGTGCGGATGTTTGTTCCGGACCCAGAGGAGAGACCCCACACCCCTCATGTCGGCTGCACGGCGGTGTATTACCGCTCCCTGCTGTCTGGGCTAAGGTTTCCTCTTCCGTTGGTACTTTCTCGGTGGTTGAGGCAGTGGGGCCTTTGCATTGCCCAAATTCATCCGAATTCTTGGGCTCGGATGGTGGGTCTTTTGATCCTTTTTAGTCAGCATGGATGGACCGAGCCCAGTTTTGAAGAGATTAACAGTCTCTTCCTATGGAGGTCGGTCGGCCGATCTGGTTCTGGCTGGTTTTACTTGACAGCCCGGCACGCGATGTATAAAGAATTGGTGGAGGTGCCGGAGACCATACATAGCTGGAAAGAACAGTGGTTCTATGTAGGGGGGCCGTGGATGAGTTCGGTTGATGAGTGTGAACCTGGCGTAATAGACGCCGAGCTTCGGGTCCCCGAACACTTCACTGCTAAAATGAGTAAGTGTCGTGTTTTTTGCTGCTGTTCCTTTTTTGTCTAACGCTCATAATTTGTTGTTTGTGCAGAACGTATCCCGGCTTCAGAGACATCTTCTTTGTTCGACGATCGGGTTGAACAGCTCTTGGATCTTCCCGCTGATCGGAGGAAGTCATACCTTCTGGTTACTGAGGATAATCTTTGGGCCGCGGGACTTCGATCCACTAACCCGAACCGAATGTCTTCGTCAGGTAGCCCCCCCTTTCCCTTTTTTTTTTAAACCCTTCTTCCCCATCCAGTCCCTAGGGGTAGGAGTTCATCTGGACGGAAAGAGACGCCTGCGCAGCGGGTGGCGAGGCTGGCTGCAGAGGCCGCCGAGCGTAGAGAGCGCGCGGGCAAGCGGAAGCGAGTAGGGGTCGGGCCTGAGGATAACATGACCAGGGCCGAGGGTTTCTCCATTCCTGAGATTGTTGTGCCTGCCCTGAGCCCTGTACGGACGGGCCGGGCGAAGGGTAAGGAGCCCTTGATTGATTTGGAGGGCCACTATCTCCCGGTGAATAAGGATCGGGAAGAACCTTGTGCCCGGATGAAAGGGCGGAGACCGCGCTGGTTCCTCAACTACGTCCGGGCAGCCACCCCAACTGCCGAGATGCTCGACCGGGTCCCCCCATCGGTAGTTGAGTCCAGCTATGTCCCCATTTTGGGTTGGACGCCGAAAATGGAAATGGTGACCAACGACATGGATCCGGATGAGCAGATCCATTTTGGAAATGCTATTTTGGGCCGGGCGTTGTGCACCTATGTGAAGGCCGCTGGGGAGCTGACCGCTTCGGCTGGGAAACATAAAAAGGCAGAGGCCGATCTCAAGGCCTTACAGGAGGAACACCATCTCTGCCTTTCGCTTATCAAGTCTTTGGAGGAGGAGATGGCTTCTCTGAAGGGTGAGGTGGAGCTTCTGGAAAGCCGGGCCCTTGAGGCCAATATGTGGAAAGGGAAAGCTGACGAGATGGCCACGACGGCTGAGAAGGCGCAAAAGCGGTGCCTGGATATCAGGGCCGAGTACGAGGCCCATTTGCAAAGTGCTAAGGCCCAGCTTGAGCAATTGACCGAGCGGGTCCAGACTTGTGAATCTGCGGGTTATGCCAGGGGCCTTGCTGACGGAGCGGCTGCTTTTCAGAAGACACCCGAGTATGAGGAATTGATCAACCTCAACTATGTCTCCACTTGTTATGAGATATTGGATCTCATGAAAGAAGGGAAGACCGTTGAGGAGGTCCAGGCCTACGTAAAGTCTCAGGCGGCCGACCTAAAGGTTGAAACTCTCGGGGATGATGAGCCGAAGGCCGCCGAAGCTGTCGAAGATCCGGTGGTGATCCCGTCTGGTGAAGGTGAAGGACAGTCTTCTCAGGCGACCGATCAGGAGGATAAGGCCGAGTAGATTTTTTGCTTTATTCCGTGTATGGCCTGCGTGCCGTTTTTCCTTGATCTCTTTTTGTATTCTGACATGGAGCTTATTTTGAATGAATAAAATCTTTTTATGGCCTTTGTTGCTTTTTTGTGTTTGGGCCCGGTTGAGTGGCCAGTATCGTCCTTCTGTTCACCCTTTGTTGATCGTGCGGACTGGTCCGATCTATCAAGGTGTCGGGCGAACTCGGACTTTCAATGCCGGGTGGACCGGTCTTTTGAGGTGCGAGGCGAGCTCGGACTTTGATCTTGGAGTGGACCGGTCTTTTGAGGTGCCGAGGCGAGCTCGGACTTTCAGTGCTGGGTTGACCGGTCTTTTGAGGTGCCGAGGCGAGCTCGGACTTTCAGTGCCGGGTGGATCGGTCTTTTGAGGTGCCGAGGCGAGCTCGGACTTTCAGTGCCGGGTTGACCGGTCTTTTGAGGTGCCGAGGCGAGCTCGGAATTTCAGCGCCGGGTGGACCGGTCTTTTGAGGTGCCGAGGCGAGCTCGGACTTTCTGTGCCGGGTGGACCGGTCTTTTGAGGTGCCGAGGCGAGCTCGGTCTTATAGTGCCGGAGGAGCCGGTCATTCGAGGTGCCGAGATGAACTCGGTCTTATAGTGCCGGAGGAGCCGGTCATTCGAGGTGCCGAGGCGAACTCGGTCTTATAGTGCCGGAGGAGCCGGTCATTCGAGGTGCCGAGGCGAACTCGGTCTTATAGTGCCGGAGGAGCCGGTCATTCGAGGTGCCGAGACGAACTCGGTCTTATAGTGCCGGAGGAGCCGGTCATTCGAGGTGCCGAGACGAACTCGGTCTTATAGTGCCGGAGGAGCCGGTCATTCGAGGTGCCGAGACGAACTCGGTCTTCCAGTGCCGGGTGGACCGGTCTTTTGAGGTGCCGAGGCAAGCTCGGACTTTCAGTGCCGGGTGGACCGGTCTTTTGAGGTGCCGAGGCGAGCTCGGACATTCAGTGCCGGGTGGACCGGTCTTTTGAGGTGCCGAGGCGAGCTCGGACTTTCAGTGCCGGGTGAGCCGGTCATTCGAGGTGCCGAGATGAACTCGGTCTTATAGTGTATTTGATTCAGAGATGAAAATAGAGTTGAATTTTATTGATTGTACCTTCATGGCATTCAACAAATGAATTAATCCTTGGTCATTTATATATTCTAGCTAGCAACCTCCGTTCTGACGGGCTTTGTTGCTTGGATTCAGGAGGTCCCGTGTCGGGCCCCAGCGCTCGTTCGATAATGAGGTCATTGACCTGGAAACTCTGATGATCCTCAGATGTTTTGTAGAAGACGTTCCGCCTTTTTGGGCGATGAGGTCCAGGTTCTCGGGGTCACATTGACCTTGTTTTTTGAAACGAATTCTCCTGTGGGCGTGTTCCAATTCCGACCGGGGTCATCGCCTCAGTGCCGGAGGCTACGAAGATATTTTTCAATCGGCGGACCGAGGTATTACCAAGTCTTCAGAGAGTTTTTCAGACCGTGACCCTTTGCGCTTTTCAAGGCGGGCCTTAAGGTATTGCTTCCTCATTGCATTTAACCGCCCCGACTTGTCGTTGGATTGCGAATCTTGCGACATGAATAAACTGCTTCGTAGACGGGGGTCGTCGCAGAACGCCTGAGATTCTTCTTGGGTCGGCCGCTGCAGGATTGTTGGTGACTCGGTCGGCCGGGCCCCTCTTTCCTCGACTTATTTTGGTTTTACTAATATCTTCCATTTTCTACGGTTTTTTCATCATTTTGAGTTTTGAGTTTCGTCGTTGGCATCCTAACGACCGCTGCTCGGGTGATTATACGGAAAACTCCTTTACAGATTACTTTTTACTTCGTCTTCCACTTCACTTGTAAGGGCCGCCGCTGCTTTTCTAACACATGGCTCAATACTTGGAGATGTTTTCGGCGGTGGTCACCGTCCGGATTACCAGGACCTTCGCGGGTGTGGATGGGGATTCCGAAGGAGTTTTCAGATGTTGCAGTGTATGTTGACTGCAACCTTAATTTGAAGGATACGAGGACTCCTCGAGACCTTTTCTAGAATTTTGAGCTGCGCTCGATATCCTTCGAGTTATGACCTTTAAAAGGTCAGCCGAGTCGAGCAGGAACCCGTGGTCACAATGGCTCCTGTACTTTCAACTTCATATTACGATGATTCCTATGCTTTCGACTCGTAGTTACGATGATTCCTATGCTTTCATCTCACCATCCCTTGGTGGGTGTGGTCATTCCCGGATGGACGCAAGGTGTGTCAAAGTGTCCCGCCAACTGGAACGGGTTTCCCTTCTTTGCGGCGGGCTGATCATAATTGAAATTAGTCATAACTTGAGCGACTCGCTCAAGCTTCCAGAGGTTAAGCCCCCCTTCTTCTAGCGCCAATCTGTTGACGTCTGGTTTGGTCAACATCACGTGTACTGATCGGGACAAATGGATCGAAGACACGTCGAAAATAACAAATAAAGTGAAAGATATTTGATCACTAAATTTTATTAATGATCTTTCGATAGCATAGAGCCGAGCAGAATAATGTGTGTCGGTCTATCCAGTTTGCTTGTTAATTACAAGTCTTTTTTTGTTCTTTTTCAGTATATCTCAGATCTCTCTTTTTTCTCTCTCTTCTTAATGCTCGAAATCCCTAAGCCCCTCTTTTATTGTACATTCTCCTGGCATATATATAGGCAATATCAGCCATTCATGAGATGACAGTAGGAAGATTGAGATGAATATGTTGATGACATTTGTCACGATGAAGGTGACTCCTTTGACACGTGTCACCTTCTTAAGTGTGCTTTGGGAAGGGACATGACAACTCTCTTTTACTGTCCTGTCTGCCTGTTCTTCGGGCTTTTGATATTTATCTGTTATGACCGACAATGGGGTCGGCCTTCGAGTTTGTGGCTACTCTGGTCGGCCTTATTCGTGGTTATGGAGCGTATTCATATAAGTGCCTTTCGGTCTTTACAGTCGGATTAGGTCGGCGCGAAGGTCTCTGCCCGATCCGGTTTTTTCGTGAGCCCGAGAAACGATCAAGTCTATGACCGGTTCGGCTCCGGGATCTGCTCGGCCGTTCGGCTGCCCGAAGCGCTTAGGTGGATGCCCAGGTGGATCGACTGCCAACAAGTATGCTATACGAAATGAAATATTTATCCAATTGTGTAAATTAAGTATGTCGATTATTTGGTGTTCTTAAAAAATAGGCTAATTATCTTTTTTTTTTTAAATTAAATAGACATATTATACTCGTGCTCTAAAAAACTTACAAATAACCTTTGTATTTTATCTGGATTTTGCAAATCAAATCTTTATTTACAATATGATTGAAGGGGCGGAATGCACCTTTTTGAAAACACAATAGGGTGATGTGACTATTTAATTTAGGCAAGAGAGTAATTGGCCAATTTTTGAAAAACACAGAGAGATACTCGGACCATTTAAATCACACATACGGTAACTGGTCCATTTTGTAAAATACGAAGGATAATCTATCAAAAACCCGATAAAAATAGGTGGGAATATCAAGTACTTGAGTTCGAAGCGTACCAACTCCGAAGGATTATGGATAGCAAGAACTAAGAAAACATGTACAATCAACAATAATATAAAAATTATTTAATCAGGCCAAGTTTTCAAAATACTAGATTAAATTAATAAGTCTTACATAAGAGCATAAAAAAAAAACATAATCCAAAATCAAACAAATTAAAACAAATCAATTAGAAATATTCAGTGTGTACATGGATGCTACTTAGATAGGCACTAGTCTCACCCAAGAAACCAACCACCTTTCCTGTAACAGCCATTGATGAACTCATAGTAGAGAAGTATTCGCCAAATTCATAACCCATCGGACCGTACTTTCCCGTATTTGTATGAAATGTAAGCGATCTGATTACATCCACACCGTCCATTAGTCCATGAAACCCTTCAACACCAATCAAGAAGTCACTAATGCCATCGGTTTCTACCTGTCAGAGTGCCAATCATAATCCGTCGAAACAAATTAGCCCAAATAACAAAATATACACAATAAGGATATAACTAAAAAAAACTATAACAAAAAGTTAATTTTGTAACAATTATTATAAGTTGTACGTTCATCCTTGTAGTCTCCTCAAATGGAACGAATCGAGTACTATTTCTTCCTCATTTACGACTAGGTGCGTCGATTCAAGTCCCCGGATCGAACAAGTTTATTTTTCCAGGTCAATTTCAAGTTATGTTCAAATTGGAACAAAATTAAATGTATGAAGTAAATAAATTGGCAAAATCAGGTTAGGTTCGAGTTAATCAGGTTAGGTTCGAGTTAGTCATGTTCGTACTCAGGGTTTCTCTCGATAATTTTTCAGGTTGGGTTCCGAGTGTTGGGTCACAAATCCTAACCCCCTTATTCAGGAGGGTCCATATATCACTTAAAGAGATCATGACAACCTCCATAATAAAAATTAAAAAGGAATTTCGTAGTGTATTATCTTGTTCTTGTCCCCTATTGTTTGTTGATCGTAACTAGGGCTGTAAACTAGCCGAATCAAGCCGAATATCACAAGGTTCGAGTTCGGCTCGCAGTTTGAACCTTAGGTTCGATTCGGCTCGATTCTCCCGAACCTTGGAATTTGAGGTTCGGCTCGGGTTCGATGATTCGAGCTCGGCTCGATATATTAAAAAAATTACACCAAAACAATATGAAATTGAACATATACATAATTAACATCAATACGAATGCTCGATATATTAAAAAAAAATTGCACCAAAATAATATGGAATTGAACATACACATAATTAACATCAATACTAGTTAAAATCAAAACTTGATTAAATATCTAATTGAACAAAAATAACAATTGAATTTGTAAAGAATGTCTAAAAATTAGAGGGAGATATAGAGAGATGGAGGACTAGAGAGAGTGAGAGATGAGTGAAATGAAAGTTGAGAGATCTAATTTGAGGTTTTCAGGGGGATCACGCTTAGTGTTGGACCAAAGCGGAACATTTAAATTTGGACTCAATATTTTAATGTTGGATCATAATGTTAATGGACCGAAGATACATTTATGTGGACCAAATCAACTTAGCACCTAGCTTTTTCGAACCGTTCGGCTTGGCTCGCCGAATATCGATTTCAAAGGTTCGACTCTATGTTTAAATCTCAGAGTCGAGCCTCCAACCAAACTATTTCGAGCCGAATATTCTAAATCGAATCGAACCTTCGAGTTCATTTACAGCCTAATCGTAATCATATGAAAGAGCTAGCCACATATTAAACTATGTTTATTTCATAGCCGTTAATAGCTCACATCGCGAGTAGCTACACGAAGAGAAGCTTCGGCTCTACGGAGCTATTAGCTATGAGGTTTAGCACGTCCATGAAAAACACTAACACACATTAATACGACTAAACATGTTCCTGGCTTAATGTCACGCCCCGCGATGGTTGCTAAGCCGCACGACGCTTAGACCAGAGCAAATTGGAAGTCCGTGACATTACGCCGTAAACAATTATTCAAAAAAAAAAACTGCTGTTAATATGTCTACACAAATTCTTCGTGAACGGGATGAAAATTGAAAATCATAACAAAAAAAAAATAATATTAATAATGAAATATTAAGATTTTAAAAAATAAAAAGATTTTTATTAGCCATCGCTATACTTAAATAAAAAAAAATGCGGCATTAAATTAATTGTGCTTACTGTTTCCACCATATCCTCAGCAGGACCACCATGCATTGGGGACCAAACACAATTGCCATCTCTCTTCTCGTAAAGAAACCGGACACCTGAAACAACACCCATTTTACTGCACACATGCACTTTGACGGCTTTCACGGCAGCGAAAACTCCGTCATCCCACGCTCTGCCGCCGCTGACGCAGCACGGGGAAGGTCCTGGCCTTCGGGTCAAAAGTCCCGGATCCCTCACACTGAAAAGTGAGCAAACTGGTTTAATGTAGACACCTATGGCATCAAGATAAGCGCCCGCCCGCCCGTGAAAACCGGTTATCACTCCACCATGGGCGATGAAGGAAAACCGGGTGCCCGACCCTTTCCCAAACGGTCCGTACTCCGTTCGATTCGTGTGCAATTTGAGTGACGTCACCAGATTGGGAAAATGTCCCCAACGGCCGAAACTCCCACTTATGCCGGTGAGGAATTCAGAAGGAAAATCAATCGAAATCTGATCAGAAAAAATAGAGAGAAATCATAATTTGTTTTTGATTTTATGACGAAAGAGGCTTCTTAACCTAAATTCTACTGGACCTTTTCAGTTCGATTGCCGCCGCGACCACCAAATTTGACGGAGTATACTTCGGCGGAGGCTTCGTCCCCATCACCCTTGAATATGACGGAGTCAATGACTCCGCCGCTACGGATGATTATTTGTTTTATACCGCCACAATTGGCTTTGTATCGCCAAGGCTTTCCACCTGGTCCTCCCCAAGCCCCCACCAATATCTCTCCTTCACAATACATCTCGTCTCCCTGCAAAATCTACCATTTGGGATTAATCACGCATATACATGACAATTAAGAGAAATAACTAGAGATCAGAAAGAGATAAAGGAAAGACAACCATATTAGATTACTATACACCAGTATGTTGGAGCGGAAATGTGTAGACGATAGCTGCACAATAGACAATACTCGCTCGCTCTCGGTTGGATTTATATTTTTTCTCAGAAGGCAGAGAGGTACTACTAATAATTCTTACACACCTTTGAACTTATACTTCCTCTCATTCAATACTTTCGCCGGTTCATCGAGACGGGAACTGCGAATCAGTCGACTATGGCCGTGTTTAGCCCTGGCTTTTCAGTTTTCAGGAATTTTTTTGACCATTGATTGATAATCTTTTTTTAAAAAAAGCTCTTCTTATCTTTTCCATTCCAAAAATATCCCTGACTTAAATATAAACATAAGAAACGATCGGTGTATCTGCATTATTCTCTTGTACGTTCTTTGTTGTTTTGTGTGTTCGTATCTCCTTGCGCAGCGCTTCAATTCACTGTACTATATTGCTTCTATACTTTAATAAGATGATTAACATGTTCCATCTTGTAATTGTGGCCGTTAATCTACCGTTATGCCGTTAATCTCTTGCGTTCTACTTTAATATATTGTTGTTATGTTGCCGTTAATCTATTGTTAACGCAAGAATACAACCGTCTCTCTTTAAAGTACCTGGAATACATATTTGAATGATTTGAGAAAAAAATGTGTTGTACTTTTATTTTATAACAATTTGGAGTAATAATATGATGAGAAAGTTTAAAAGAAAAAAAAAAGTAATATCCTTTTATGTCATTTTACAAAATACCAGTTTTTTCATCAGCTAATTTGCTAAACACCTACACTAAAATCAACTAAGCTTATCAGCTGGTTTACCAGCTAGATAATCAGCTAGCTTACCAGCTAGTTAACCAACTACCAACTTGCTTTTTAGCTAGTTTTGTTAAACATAGCCTATAATGTGTACTCACCATCATAATGGGTGGCTCGCTTGCTCCAAGTGGTTCAATCACTTGGTTTTACGATTTGAATTGGATCGTGTTTTTATTTTTCAGTTTTTGCAACAATCCTACTTTTAACATACATTCTTATAATTTCCTAATAAGATGTAATGGTAAATCTGGCTCTCCTTTAGTATGCATATCTTGACGACGGATGACACTTAGACTGTTTGTTTGTGATTTAGTGGGCTGAATTGGATGTATGGCTTATTCGCGTAGTCATATATGAGTGTTAGTTTACAACTTAGTAAATAAATCATAGCGTAGCGAATAAGGCAAAAAATACCGTTTGTCCACATTAAGTCATGGGTTAATGAAATATATACTCATTATACCCTCCGTTCATCAATTGCATATTCGACCTCCTGAACCTCGCCCCATCTCACTCGACTATTTCGATACCATCACTGAGCTGATCTAGATCGAGGAAACGCTATTCCGCACCTTTTTGAAGAAGAGCTCATTGATCGTGTTTCGAATCTGGAGATGGGGTTTGATCGATTGGCGAGGGAGGAGAGAAGTAGGAGGAAGAAGAAGTTTGGTGAGAGGAAGTACATGTGGTCGGCAAAGGTGAAGAGTCTGGAGACTAATCGAAATGATCGGAAGTATCGGAGGATGACCGAAAGTTTGGTGAAGAGCCCGAAGAATTTCCCCTTTGTAATGGTTTTTAGTTTTAGTATTGATTTTAGTTTTTGATTTGATTTTGATTTTTAGTTTAGATTTTGGTTTTTGATTCATAGTAGGGGTGAAATGGGTGATAATTTCATATGCAGTTCTGTAATTTTTGTCGAGTCCGAAAATTATCTTGTAATTTTTTATTTTATCAAATTTTGTCCTTTTTGTCTCAATTGTAGTTCTTTTAGTATCGGCAATGGTCCTTTTCGGCCAAAACTTTTTATTTTCACCGTTATTTACTATTTTCCGACCAACTTGTACACGTGAATAGTCAAGTCATTAAATATGAACAAGGATAATATTACAAATGATCATGTAACTTTTGACGAATCCGCATATAGTCTTGTTTCTTTTTACTTTTTCAATTTTAGTCATTTTGGTATTAATTCTAGTATTTTTCGATAAAAAAAAATTAGATTTTGGCCGGAAAACGTTGAGTTTAATGAATCAATTTAAGAGAATTGGATTTTGGTTATTTTCTTTTAAAATCATACTTATTCGGATTTTAATTATAATACTTAACATTATTTAAATTTGTTTACATTCTATTTCATTATACCAAAAGGACCCAAATTAATGCCATAATGACCAAAGTGACAAGGTAAAGGGATATAGGACTAGATACAGATTTGTTAAAAGTTACATGACTATTTGTAAAATTATCTCAGTTTATATTTTAATGACTTGGTTTTCTACGTGTACAAATTGGCCGAAAATAGTAAAAAACGTTAAAAATAAAAGTTTGTCGCATAAAAGGACCAAAAATTGATAAAATAAAAAGTTACAATATGATTTGCGGACACATAAAACTTACAGGACTATATGTGATATTATCTCGTTAAATAGTCAACTAAATTATTTAAATATTTTATTTAGAACCAAAACAAACAATAACTAATATTTTTTCATACGGACAATTTAATCTATACAACCATGGTAATCCATACATGTGTTACTAAAAAAACCATCCAAGCAGCCCTTAGTTGGAACATATGAAGTATTTACCAAATACTTCCTCCGTTCTTTTATTATTACAACGTGTTGACTATTACACTGTTCACATACTGTTTTTTGACCATCTTTTGTGATTCATACATATGAAAAAATATAGTCATGTGAGATCTTGTTAGATTCACCACGAAATATATTTTCAAAATATCAAATTTTTATAATTTTTAAAAATAAAGAATTAAAGATATTAATAGTTAAAGTTGTACATTGACAAACGTAAAAATTCAGATATTACAATTATAGTAGAACAGATGTAGTACATAATAAAATGCTATCACTGAAGTGAATCATCTATCAACTATTATTTTGTCTCATTTGAATAATCAATTGAAAATTATATAACATTCTCTAAAATTAATTATATAGATTCTAAAATTAGTTTACTGCAAAGACAACTAAATAAAGGAGAACGATAATCTCAATATATTATTGTGAGGTTTAATTGAAAATGATCCCATTAAGCTATCAATAATGTATTATTATATTTAAATTGTTATACTCCAACTAACACTATACATGTCTTTTTGCTGTATATATTTATTGTAAGGTCTAATATAGGACATATCAATAAGTTAGACTATCAACAATTTATTATATAACTTAAATTATTTCATACTCCAATTAATATTATATATATATATATATTATTCAAATTATATTATTTCTTCCAAATAATATTTTCTATATCACTTTTATTGATTTAAATTAAATTATTTTATGAGCCTGCAAATTATTAAGACTTATCATGTTCTTTTTAAACTAAATGACTCAATCCAAATAAAAAATAATCATAATAATCTTTATGAATTGAAGTTAAATTTTTATATGCGGTGTATAATTACTTAAACTTACTTTTAAAGCCATAATAGTATTTTTTTAAGTCAAATCAATACTTCATTATAAATATTTTTAGGCATTTTGATCTTTAATGAATTTATTATTCAATTAACTTAATTTCTCACTGGACGCAGCAGTTTAAAATGTCAATATTTAGAATATCAATTTCCAGATTCTCCACTCAAATTTAATATTTTTCGACATCAACTTTTATGAATTTCCCGGCCAAAGTCTTCTCTATTTCAAGTAATATTCCAAATGTCTTTTTTTTCTAAATTAAATCATTCCCTTCAGGTAAATATGTTTCCATATCAATTTTTATGAATCAAAATTAAATATATATGGCGTGTAAATTATAAAGAGAAATGATAACACAAACTACGAAAGAAACCTACAAAACAACTTACTCACCATATTTTGACAAGTGTCAATTTTTCTCTTTCTATTTTTTTGTTTGCTTCTTTCCAAATATACCACTTTTCTTTAATTAATATCATTCACAATATTTTTAACAATATGTGTCAGATTTTTTTATTTCCTTTTTAAAATAATTATTAATTTTTTATTACTCATTTTTCATAATTTTTTATTTTTGTTGTTACTCAAGTTTTTTAATTACTTTTTTTTTCGCGTGATTTGTTTTAACCACTTTTTTTTTTTTTCATCTGTTTTTTTTCTTCAATCATTTTATTTTTTATAACAAATGTGTTTTTTCTGAATATTTTTTTTTTACAATAATCATACTGGCTCTTCATTTTTTATTTGTGAAATAATATTTCAAACAAAAGTATGTGCACAAAACTTATATGTAATAGCATAATAGCGTTATAACAACTCTGAAATTTTATAATAACCATTATTATCATATCTAATCATTTCAAGAGAACAAATTTATAGATATGATTGAAATACAATATAAATAATATAAAAAATAATTGTGATGTAACTTAAATAAAACCAGGGGAAGGAATCAAAAACCGGGGTCGGGGCCGGGAGTTGTGAACCCCGCCCCATCCCTGCCCCGTTGCCATCCCTAGTGAGTTATGCTATTTTGTTTTAGTATACCAATTAAATTGTACTATGTATATATTTGTGATTTATGCTATTTTATTTAAGTTACATTACAATTGTCATTTTTTTTATAGGAGTATCAAGACTTTGGAGTAATGGCCTTAGATGATAATTCTTTTTTTGTAGATGATCAAAGCTTTGATCTCAATCACTAAAACTTGTAAGTTATTAGTGAAATTTATATAATCTTTTTAAATATAATAATTATGTGTGTGTATATACATATATATATATATATAATGTTGTGTTTTTTATTTGCAGGGTACATAAAAGAAAGAAATTTAAAGAGGCTGGATTACCGAAGAGCTATCAAAATCTTGACAAGAAGCTTGGTCAATATATTTTAAGTGTATAGCTATTGAAAAAACATATTTTGTTCATAAATATATTTTGCTCTTGAAAGGATGTATACCTTTAGCTTTAGGTATTTTGTTTTTTATATTATTTATATTGTATTTCAATCATATCTATAAATTTGTTCTCTTAAAATGATTAGATATGATAATAATGGTTATTATAAGATTTTAGAGTTGTTATAACGCTATTATGCTATTACATATAAGTTTTGTGCACATACTTTTGTTTGAAATATTATTTCACAAGTAAAAAATGAAGAGTAAATATGATTATTGTAAAAAAATATTCAGAAAAATCACATTTGTTATCAAAAATAAAATGATTGAAGAAAAAAAACAGATGGAAAAAAAAAGTAGTTAAAACAAATCACACGAAAAAAAAAAGTAATTAAAAAACTTGAGTAACAACAAAAATAAAAAATGTTGAAAAAGGAGTAATAAAAAAATAATTATTATTTTAAAAAGGAAATAAAAAAAGCTGCCACATATTGTTAAAAAAATTGTGAATGATATTAATTAAAAAAAAAGGGGTATATTTGGAAAGAAGCAAACAACAAAAAAATAGAAAGAAAAAAATTGACACTTGTCGAAATGTGGTGAGTAGGTTGTTTTGTAGGTTTCTTTTGTAGGTTGTTTTATTATTTCTCAATTATAAATAATTACCTCTAAAAGTTTCTTAATTTTTCAAATTAAATAGTTCGTTACAAATAATATTTTTGCATGATAATTTTATGGAATAAAATTAAGTATTTATATGAGGCGTGTAAATTATTCTGGATTTTTTTTTAAAGTAAATATATCCTTCCAAATAAATTGGTAGGGTTGTATATTGCAAATCATATTTTATGCTTGTATTACCTTATTTCCCTATAACAACCTATGAGAATATTAATTATATTTAATCACATATTTTACAGATTTATTCACGTTATGGTTATGCAAATGAAATGTCTAATTATTTTATATTGTAGATAATATGGTGTGTTGATGTCACACAGAAGATCACATTATCGGTGCCTTATAAAATAATATAGTTCACAACCTATATAATTATTAGACAAATTATATGAAAAATTGTAGTGTATGCTTGAGATTAGTTGGTCTTGACTATTAGCATACATTAGCGTATTTGCATACGTTGAACATGATCGAAGTGAGATAATGTCGTATGTACCGACTGTTAGAAGAACGTAAATCTCGGATAATTATTATTTCTTAATTCTACGTATATAATATTTAATTGTATATTTATAATGCTTATTGCTTTGATTTACCATGTGTGAGAGTCAAATGATTGACTCAATAAGCTTCGTATCTTGGAAAATAATATTATTTATATGACAGTTATTATTATTACTAGAAATCGTGTCCCGACTCGTGTGGGTTGATTATGTCCCCTTGAGAAGCTCGATAATAATTATTATATTATATCTTGCAGGTAGATTTAATTCCGATATAATAATAAGGTTCGAGTGGTACTACTCTTGGATAATATATTAATTAATTAAAGCTGTTAGTAGCTTATAATTAATTAATGGACATTCGATATCTTAAACACGGAAAATAATATATTTAAGCAAGGAGCCCGATTTCGTCAATTGGAATTTGGGTTGAAAGTGCAATATTAATTCTTTAGTGGATTGAATTAATATGAATAGACTCAATATATTAGGAAAGTACCTAATAAAGAAATTTGAGTTCTATTAGGAATCCTTCCCTAATCCTCCTTAATATCCCTAGTAGTAGTCCAATAGCCTATAAATAGGACACTTAAGGGGATCGGCCGAACCACCATCACCAAGGCTTCTGAGATTGATTTTTCTTCTTGTGTTTAATTGTAGATCTAGATTTGTATATTTGATTCTACAATTTAGATAACACATTAATTTTGTAAGAGTGTTCATGCAATACCTAGAAAATAAGAATAAAATCGAGTGACTCTCAAGAAGGAGATTTCGGCCGATCCGTTGTTGTCCAAGCAAGATTCGATAGCTCGTTGCCCACACAACGTCCGGATTAAGACGGATCATACTCTAGAAGGTCTAAAGGTATAAATATAAGGAGCTCAAGAAGCAAAGCAACCACTACACTTCAAAGCTAATATCCTATGATCTTTTAGATCTAGATTATGATATTTAATTACCAACATATTTATGTAATAAATAATAAATAATATCTAAGTTGCTTATTAATCTTAGCAGTTAATTAATTAGCATGTCTAAATGAATCTTGTGCTCGTGGATGCGTAAAACGCGTTTATTAATTTTCATTAACTTCGCTTCCGCTGCGTTTTATTTCCAACATAAATATTATACATATCAGTTTTTATGTACTTATTATCCAATTAACATAAATTTCGACACGGTAAAATAGTGGGAGGGAGCTGTTAAAATGTCAATTTCAACTCGTCCCACAATAAATTTGTGGGGTGAACCCCCCACCCCCCGTCGACCCGACACACAACAACAAGAAAAAAAAATACTTAAAAAAATATTTCGACATTGATTTCGTCCTGTCCCGACTCATAAAATAGTAGGACAGTGCGGTTTCTTAATTATGATAATTACCCGTTTCACGCCTGAATTCAGTATTTTCATCATTGGAGTTTCATATCATTATAAGAATGATACTTGGTCCTCCTAAGAACATGACGCCTTTTAAGTTTTTTATTTACAATAGTTTTATTTACAATACTTTGTATTTTATTATTGAAAAAATATTGCATAAAAATAGTCATAGATATATTAACTGTAATTGAATTCAATATTTTGATTTTTTATTGTCTAAAATAGAAATACGATCACCATCTCAAGAACGAGTTCACGAATTTTGTATTAATTTAAAATGAATTGCATCTTTGTGGAGATGATGACTACCAAAGTTCTAGTTACAGATTGAGTTAATGGAAAATACATTGATTAGTACAAAAGGAAACACTGTGATCATGAGAATTATTATTTTTTTTTTTTGAACGGCGGATAGCATTGAAACTAGCAAAAGCTAGGAAGAAAATTATAAAGATTTCAAACTAGTAATAGGACATTGAAGCCAACCTAACCAACTAACCTTACATTTTGGATTTCTAGAAGAAATCCACAAAAAAGATTGAGAAACAATAAAATCCCAAAGCGAATCCTTCCTAGGAGGAGGATTAGAGAAAAGAAGATGATTCCGAAAATTCCAAATAGCCCACATAAGCGTTCCCCCCACGCCTTCGAGAACCAAACGCACATAAGCATCAACACGAACATGATCAAGCCAATCGATCCAATCTGCAAAATTAGAGCAAAAAGGAATATCCAAATTCCACCACTTAGCCAAAAGAGACCAAAGATCATTAGCAATCTCGCAATTAAAGAAGGTATGGTTAACCGTTTCAACATCGACATGGCACATATGACATATTAAAGAATTAACCTCGATGCCTTTCCGGTCAAGATTCACCTTAGAGGGGAGCTTATTGAGATGCAATCTCCAAAGGAAAACATTAACCTTGATGGGGACATACCGAACCCATCTAGTGGTCTCAAGACTTGAATATAACATCTTATCGTCAACCAAAACACGTGTGGAGGCAACCGTGAACCGAGAACCAAGGGACCAAGACCAAGTATCACAATGGTCCGTTAGAGTAACATCTCGAATAACATCAGCTAAAGAATTGAGCTGGGCTAATTCAGCGCCGCCCCTTGGAGGTCTCCTTAGAGCCGAAGCCAAGAAAGGAACTCTAGCAGAAACAAAACAGTTCCTATCCGTTTCTAAGTTGTAAATGCGAGGAAATTGGATCTTAAGTGGGGAGTTACCATACCAAGAGTCTTCCCAGAACCGAGTAGAAGACCCATTGCCAAGCTTTCGACCACATAAAGAAAGAAGGTCAATACCTTTGTCTTTGAGCCGATGTACCAAAGACAGAATAGCGCCCCATGTAGAGTTTATAAACCGCCCATGAGATGCGTTAAAAATACCCCCGTTATAACCATAAATACTCCGAATGATACGAGCCCATAAGTCCGACGGACATGTAAGGAAACGTCAAATCCATTTAAACAAGAGACCAATATTGAGACCAAAAATACTTCCAATTCCAAGCCCCCCTTTCTTTTTGCTAGACAAACAATTCTCCCATTTGACCCAAGCCATCTTACTTTCATTTAAATCCGCCCCTCTAAAGAACTTGCTACGAAGCGATTCTAATTTGGAACGAATGGAAACGGGCATCAAATAAATAGACATAAAATAAGTAGGAAGATTACCAAGCACCGACTTTAAAAGCGATAACCGGCCTCCAACGGATAGAAGTCTAGCTTTCCAAGAGGATAACTTGGAAGTGAAGATATTAACAACCATATTCCAATTGGCACAACGCTTCATACTACAACCAACCGGCACGCCCAAATATTTGAAAGGGAACATAGAAGTTCCGCAACCAATGATATGCGCCATATGGGAAATCTCAACATCCGTGACACCCACACCAAGGACTTTGCTTTTAAGAACATTAATCTTAAGCCCTGAAATAAGGTAAAAACAACGAAGCATACTAATAAGATTTTGAGCGTTAGCCCAAGACCATGCACCAAAGAATATCACATCATCAGCGTAGATAAGGTAAGGTGAGAGATATTCATGTTGCCATCCCCGATGGAAACGCCTTTAAAAAGACCTCGATCTTCAGCCAAACAAGTGAGGGAATGAAGTCCTTCCATTACCAAAATGAAAAGGAAAGGAGATAAAGGGTCTCCCTGTCGAAGACCTTTAAAAAGCTCATACCATAAGGTATGAGAATTATTTGAACGATTGTGGGTCTGAGGGTACATGAAAATTGATTCCATCTGGGAATGGATGGAAAGACGATTACCGAGAGAGAGAGAGAGAGAGAGAGAGAGAGAGAGGGGAGAGACTGAGCCAACGTTCAAATCGAGTCAAGATAAACAAACCCATCTTGTTTTTCTAGATTTTTTGATTCTTTTTAAAAGTAAAACTTATATATATATATACGGTTACATCTCGATAAATAAATATTTAATAAATAAATAACCTCGCCAAATAAATAATTTTTTTCGGTCTCAACTCTTTATAACATGTTCAAATTTTCTTTCGATAAATGAATAATTCCGCTAAATAAATATTTTTCTCCGGTCCCGATCATATTCATTTATCGAGGTTTTACTGTATATATATTCTTAATTTTTTAAAAAAAAATTGAATATATATTATGGGAATTTTATTCCACCACTTATATTGATCTGCCAAATAAAAAATATTTATTTATATTTTTTAACTTGAACTTCTAAATATTTAGAATTTCTTGTATCAGATTAATTAAAATATATCAAATTAATTCTTATTTCACGATCTTTAGTTAAACATCCATATTGAATATAGTAAATTTGATGGAGTTTTTACATTAACGGCCAATTGCACAAAAGAAATTTATACTACAAAAATATACAGATATTAGTTTTCAGTAGAATTAGTTGATGCAAAATAAAAATAAATTAACTCACTTTTAAGAAATTAGATTCAAGATTCATATTGTTTATGTAATAAATAAATTATGATATTATAATTATAATAACTAAATAATAAAACATACAATCACACACACACACATATTAGGACATAATGACATGCTCCTTACGTTCCCAAAATTCTTCCACCTTTTCTTTTCGATGTCCCCCATATTTATTCATATACTGGACACCGATTAACTTGACACTGATACACTCAACAATTTCTTTATTAAAATCCGTATCGAAAATCCTCAACAACAAATTTATGGATGAAAAGTGTGTTTTTTAAGTAATAGAATATTCTATTTATGCATCGCGCGGCGGAACATCTAGTTAGCAAAATTACAAAGCAATACGTTATAAGTAGAGCTGGCAAGTGGACCGGTTCAATCTGGCCCATCGTGCCATGATCCAGTCTAGGTGCGGCTCAAAATTTCTATTGATGGATCAGTCTGATTTCGGCCCAAGATCGATTAACCCACTATTATGGTGGGCCGGATGATTTTTTCCAAAATGCATTAGTCCAACTCAACCCATCGAAAGTATTGTCCAACCCATGATCCAGTTCGACTCAGGACCGGTCCAAAAATAGTATAGTCTGCATTTTTTATGGTTTTATTGTAATGTATATCATATACTCTCCCCGTCCCATATATACAGACCACATTTGACTTTTCTGGTCAATCATCTCCGACTTTAACTATCATATACTCTCTCTGTTTTATTGTAATGTATACACATTTGACTTTTTCAGTCAACCACATGCGACCTATATATATGGGACGGAGTATTATTTATTACATTATATAATAATAATAATACCTGGACCAGCCCACGACCATTATGGGCCGGACATTATATGCATTTACGATTTACCCACCCCAACCCACTTATAGCCCAGCTGGATAGAACCAATCCGTCCACTGCCTATATTTTTTTTTTTTTTTTTTTTTTTTTTTTTTTGGTAATAACTGCCCATCTCTTGTACTCCCTCCCGTTTTATATTAAAGTACTTTTTAGAGATTGATTCTTGTTACAAATTATTTGATGTTTTAATTATAATTTATATTTTTTTCCTACTTTATCTTTATATCAATAGATCTCAACATACCATTTATATTTTATTATCTTTTCTTATTTATTCCACACCCTAATATCTTCCATTAATATAAAGGTATATTTATCAAATTGACTTAATTATTAATTTTCATTCCTAAAACTAAAATATCAAATATAATAAAACCGAGGGAGTAATAATTATTTGATGCAAAACCTCAAAATTGGAGTACTGAATATACTTCATAAAATCCTCATATAAGTCTCTTGTAACAAATTAATCAAGATTGAGGTGAGTTAATTAAATGCATATAAATGTGTCTTGAAAAAACTAATTCCTATTTTGCCATGAATGTAAATATATAGAGAGACTATTCATGGAGACGGAAAGAGAGAAAGAGTAAATAAATATGTTAAAATTGGAAGTATCATTTCTTTTGGAGCTAAAATGAATGGTATCTTTGTTAATGATAATGAACAATTCCATATCTACTTTATTATTAAAAGAGAGTTGTACATGACATGTGTCTTTATGTGGATTTTTTGGATTAGTCATTTTTTTTTCTTTTTAAAAATACACTAACTCCTACACATTTGAATGAGACTTAATGGGAATTAATTTTTTTTCTTTTTTCTTTTTTTTTTCTCTCAATATTTAAAAGTTAATAGTTTTATCGTCTGAACTCTATTTATTATTATTAATATTTTAAATTAATCTTCTTTCTATGATATTTGATTTAACATTCATTAGGCATATATATAATTAAAATATTCCTTTTTGAATATAAGTTGTTTTTGAATAATTATTACATTATATCTTGATTTTAAATTATTTGTATATAAAATACAAAAATCAGATAATTTTCAAATAATTTCCTTGAAGTAAATCTATCTTTACAAGATCAATATTTTTACTTCAGTTTTCACCTTTTTATAATTATTTTAGATTATTGAGTATTTTATTTTAAAAATATTTGGGAAAATAATTATAGACATGTTATACTTACAATTCTCAGTAGAAAGATATATTATTAGTTAAAATAATTTTTTGATTGATTCTTCTTTTTGTGAAAAGAAAAATTATATAAAAAATATAATATGTTGATTATATTTTTATTTAAATACGTCACAATAATATACTTATTACCCTATACCTAATAAATTAATATCATTGTGGATCTCCTGATATATTATTAAGTATAAAATGTGTGACTTTAATCTAAATATTTATCAAAAATATATAATGTTATTTCGCGAGTATACTGATAAGTAATTATATTAGTATAGTAATATAAATAAATATACAATGATAATATAGATTACTGTCATGTTAATATATTTTATATCGAACTTTTACACATATATACTTAATATTAAAAGAGTCGCAAAAAAATCTAAGAAAATATGTGTCATCTTCACGTTAATCATCTTTTTAAAAATCTTAAAAAAATGGACGTTTAATTTAGGAGGGGGTTAGAGGGTTATTCCATTATATGCTATCTACCAATTAAAAAATTTCTCTCATTTTATTCCTTTTATTTTTAAGCTAATAGTTTCAACAATTATAATTTTTATGCATCAATTTTATTTTTGAAAAAAACATATCAAATTATTTATTACTTCGTGCTTTTTAATTTGACATCCATATAGTATATATAAAGTAATATAAATATAATTATAATGTGTTTAGATGATTAAAATATTTCAATATAAAAATATAAGAATATTGAAGAAAAATATATGTTTAGTTTATTTTCATAGCTTTTTAACAATTATTTGATTTTTAAGAATTATTTTGTTCTGATCATAAAATAGTAAAATATTACATTAATGTCAAATCATATAAAAAAATATATTAGTAAGAATATCAATTGTATACTTTTAATAAAAGTTGATAATACAACAACAACAACAATATCAGGGCCTCTTTCTTTTGACTTATTTTTTGATTTTAGTTGATTGATTGATTCAGTCAATTGATTCGATTGATTCGATTGAGTCGAGTCCATTCGATTGATTCGGTTCATATGCCCTTAGATCACATGATAAGAGTTTATAAATGAAATTAAATCAAATAATAGTGTATGTACATGTGTGTGTATACTGACTCATATATATTTTATAATAATTTTATTACATTATTGAAATTCGATCATATATTATTAATATAATAAAACATTTAACATTTTACGCCGTGCATCGCACTGGAGGAGATTTAGTATTAGACAAAAGGAGTGCTATTTAGACCCTTTTCACATTTTCAAAAGAGACTTATAATAAGGAACAGATGGAGTATACATTTCATGCGGTTGAAATCCTACGATTTCAATACAGTCTGATTCGGTTAAACTTTTACAGCGAGAAAGTTCGACTGAACTCGCTTCATTGGTCAAAGTCTTTTATCACTTTATTCCACACAAACGACGTCAAACTCCATATAAGTACTCCATCTACTGGCATATTAACTCGTAGAACATGTGGAATCGACTTGAATAAAAAATGAAATATGGCGATCCATTTTAAGTTTTGTAACAAGTTAACTGTGTTTGGGAAAGAGCTGAACCATTTCATTTTAAACAACTTGAGTGCAGTTCCTAATTTTTAATATATTTTTTTGAAAGAAATCAATATAGACACATATTTTTCTATTATTTGGACTTTTATAAAATATCATACATTTGTTGGCCAAATATAGTTTGAACTTTTATTGTTCCCTAGCACTATCTTGTTATTTGGATGTTAAAGTTAGATTTTTTTTTTTTTCTGAATTTTGAATTGCTTATTTAGTTTTTGATTAACCTCTCCTAATAACTTTTTAATAAATTTTATATATGTTTTATATATTTGTCTAGAACCTGAAGGATTTTTTCTATATTCGTCTATATTTGTTAACCGATTCCTATGACTATATTATACAAACTCGAATCGATCTTAAATAAAATGGTCACAAGTTCGTTGCTATAATAGTTTACTAAGAATTGAGAAGTTCCCGGTTCGGAATAAGTGTTTTTTGACTTATTCAATATTGAACGTTGTCCATTTATCTCTTTTAAGATATTGTACTGATAAACATAAGAATTGCATCATCGAATTCATTTTTTAAGACACTCGCATAATAATATAATGTTTTGATGATACTTTATGATAGAATTTGAATGTTATTCATAGTCGAAGTCTTGTTTCGAAACACAGAGAACGACATTTATACAAAACTAGAGGGCTTACGTGCTTATATTTTTGGCTCAATCTTAGTATCATTATTTACAAGTACTAAAAAACTTTACGATAAATGCCCACACAGGCAAAGGCGTGTGTCTCACTAAAGCCAAAACTGTGGCTCGACGTGCAGAGTTAGTGATGCAAATGGAATCGAATAGTGCCGAGGTGGTGATCTATTTTGGGCATGCTAACTAATGATCTAAGGTCTCACGTTAGCATTCTGGATCTGATTCCTCTGGAGATGGCATTCACTGTAGACAAGGGAACAACTTTTCGAGCATTTTTTAACTTGAAAAGTTGTTTGTAGAATTACTCGAGCCGATGGGTCAGCCTCACTTTTGGTCTCGGATGAGTAGATATCTTTGAAGTGCCTTAGCATGGAATCAAAAGTATATGATATACACTAATTTGTTCTGGTTTTTGTTGAGCTTGGTGTTCGGAGTGCAGTTCGGAGCTTAAGTGTTTATAAGTACGTCTGATTCATGTTCTCGTCATATGTAGCTAGGACATTCAATCAATGATGTCATAGATGAACTAGTGAACTATACACGACTCTCGTTGCAGTTTAATCCTAGACCAACCAAAAGTTGACACATGTCGACAGAACATAGGTCCAAGTCGGTAGCGAGGTTAAGGGCGAGATATTTACCTTGTTTGGTCGAGACGTGCGTGGTTGGTTGCAGCAGATGGTGAGAAGCAGATGGTGAGAAGCATAAGAGAATTTATCAAAAGTATTCATTGGCAAAGCGCAAAAATCACAATTTACCAAAATGCCATTCAGGAACTGAATGCAAGTATTTACTTGCATTCAGACAAATTTAACTGTCTTAGCATTTAGACAAGAAGAGTAAAAGATGA
The DNA here is from genome assembly GCA_033398695.1 of Orobanche coerulescens. Classification (NCBI taxonomy): domain Eukaryota; kingdom Viridiplantae; phylum Streptophyta; class Magnoliopsida; order Lamiales; family Orobanchaceae; genus Orobanche; species Orobanche coerulescens. The sequence continues at coordinate 9,460,857 of CM065802.1, read as the reverse complement.
AAGCATGTTAAACAACAAGAATGTGAAAGGCAACAAAATCTAGAGAACCTCCTTCATAAGTCTTTCAGTGAGGGCTTTCGGGAGTCCCATCACGCTATCAGTTCCACCCACCTGCCAAAAATTATTAATAATTAATAATGACCATAATAATAATAATAATAATAATAATAATAAATATTGCATCGTATAGTACATTGATTATTAAGGTATTATATATGGAGTCGAACCATAAAGATTTAAGTACGTCCGTAAAACCGTAAATTGTTGTCAGAAATATTTGAAGAGACAGAGAGAGAGAGAGAGAAGATATGAGATACTAACCACTTCTTTGACATAAGGGAAAACCAGAGGATGTTCGATTATCAGCCCTCCCGCTACGTTGAGAACAGTGCCTTCTTCTATCTGGTAACAAAAGAAAACAGCACATTGCAAATTTTAATGCAAGTGTTCATAAGATCGAGAATTCGAGATATAGAAGAAATTAAGTAGAACTCTATACCAGCTTATCTATGATCTGTTCCGGTATATCATTGAAATGAATCTGCAAAAACTCAAACGCCTATCACAAGTACGACATTTACGAATAAAAAGAGACCAAATTAAACCGAGAAAAAAAAGTAGAGAAAGCGTAACTGAACATAATTCATCAAGCAATTTTCTGAGAAATTATCCTGCATATAAGTTTAATAATCTGAATTTATTTACTTGGTGGGGGTGCATGCAATACCTTAAGACTGTACTGTCATTTTTGAAAGACAACTGGATTTGGATCTTTTTTGTAATAAAGCCGAAACTCGGGGGTATTTTTTGTAATTTACCTTGAGAAATACAAATTCTCCATTTTCAACCACTCATGGATTATGGAAGTATGGTTATACTAGGATTCTTAGTATTATTATATTATGGAGTATTGATTATCTTAGATCTCTTTCCTTATTAAGAGACTTAGGGGGTCTATATATATTCATGTTATTAGGGTTAAGAGGATTATCATTGAGAATTATTATTTCGAGCTTCGACTTGGAGAAAGACGTTATCTTGTCGAATATTATTCTGGAATTATTGTCCTTGTTCTTAATTTATTCGTTCACAAATCCCGCCGTAACAATTTGGCGGCCTCTGTGGGAAATCTCATTAAGACGGGATGATGACGAGAGCCGATTCAAAAATCGCAGAGATGGAAGCCGCGCTGAGTATCGTGACCGAGGAGCAGGCGCAGCGAGGAAATCAGCGGCCTGCGTGAAGGGATGGATGGCCATTTTGCTAGAATCCTACTGGTAATCGCAGCGCTGAGGCCAGGCGCAGCGACGCACGGAGGCGCCGCGGGCGGCGAGCAGGCGACCGTAACTAGGGTTGCTGGGCTCGGTCGTCCGCCGCTGATAAGGAGACGGAGACAGGGCAGCAGGACGGGAACCTGCCCGTGTTTGATGGGTCCAATCCGAGAGGCCGGCTAGCTAGGGCCGAGCAGCAATTTGATCTTCATGGGACTCCTGCGGTGCAGTGAACGAATTTAGCGATGGTGGCCATGGAAGGGACAGCTCTGGGATGGTTTCGCTGGCTACGTTCGAGAAAGGGTAACTTTACGTGGTTGGAATTTTCACAGGCCATGATTCGGCAATTTGACACAAGTCATAAAGGAAATCATTATGAGCTAATAGCTGCAAAGAAACAGGTCAGCTCGGTGGAGGCATATATTGACGAGTTTATTCAACTGGCGAATCAGGTTCCGGGATTACAGGAGGAACACTACCTCGGATATTTTATGAATGGATTGACTAAGCCGATCTGTGTCAATTTACGAGTTTGGGACCCTCAGGATTTGGAGGTGGCAATGCATATGGCTCGTAACAATGATGCCAAACTGTTATTTCACCAAAGAAGGAACTCGGATACCCCGATTACACACCAACAGAGATATCCAGGGGTAATTCGACCGGCCAACCCGGTCCGTTCTTTCAGCAACCCCCCGAACCGTCTACCAGAGCGAGAATCCGCAGCCCCGAGGTTTTCACTAGCTCGGTCAAATGGCCCTAATAACCGTGCCCCGATGAAGAGAATGACAAAACAAGAGTATAATGATCTGCGAGCAAAAAGGTTGTGTTTTCGGTATCGGCAGCCGTATCATCCGTTGCATGGGTGCCCGAGCAAGAAGTTAAGGGTGATATTGGCTGGAGAAGAAGGGATGCCGGGGACGGAATTGGTGGAGGTAGAAGAATTTGTGGATGAAGGAGGCGGAGAGCTGCAGGAGTTGGAAGGCAGAAACGAGGGTGTGTTATCATTGTTATCCATGGCCAGCTTACGGGCCCGGAGAAAGTAGGGCTGGAAGGTCAGGTCGGAGATCGTGATGTGTCGGCATTGGTGGATCGCAGGGCTAGTCATAACTTCATCGCATAGGAGTTGGTACGGGAGTTACAATTACGGCCAGAGGCGACAAGTAACTTTCGAGTTCGGTTGGGGACGGACAGAGTCAAAATTCGGCGGGCTTGTGTAGAGAGTTGGTCATTACCTTTCCAGGTTACGAGGTGCTGGTGGATAGGATTGCTGCGTTTTTCCCCTAGGCGGAGTTGACATCATCCTGGGGGTGGCCTGGCTCAGGACCTTGGGGGATGTCAGGTGTAATTGGCAGAAAATGACGATGAGATTTCTTGAGGGATCGCGGGACACTGTTTGCGCCGAGACCCGGGTAGATGCCGAGCCCAGGCTTCCCTCCGTTTATTGGTTCAGGAGGGAAATATAGAGTTGTGGGTCATCAATCTGGGGAACGAGGGGGAGTCCGCGGAACCTTCGAAAAAGGGGAGTCACGTTCCGGAGGGAGTTAGTCGGATGTTGGAGCAGTTTGGAGAAGTATTCGTGAAGCAGAGGGGCTGCCTCCTCGCTAACTGACTGATACGAAGCCGACTACTCCAAGCGAAGAAGATGAAGTAAGAATTGACGTAAAACACCTCGATCGCACTACAACCTACTTAGGCGAGAAAACAAAAACGAGGCACGGAGTTACCTTGATAGTCGGAATTGGAGTAACTTAAACAAAAGACAAATAGCATCCTGGGGAGGGAAAAGGATCAAGTGGCAACTAAACAAATAAAAGAATGTTCAGCTTTCTCTTACAAAAGCAGCAGGATTCTTGGCAAAAGGGCGGCTGTCAGCAAACAACTTGGAGACAAAGGCCCAGCTTTTACTTTTGTCAACAAGTGACCTGAAGAACCTTTTATTATCCTTTCATTATTTTAAAGAACAGCTTGTAATAGTTTAAGTTATTTTGTCAGGCCACTTTTACCTATAAATAGTGGCAGTAGAGTTGTAATGAGATGATTATTGAATGTTGAAGAATTGAGAACACTTTGTGTTTTTCACAGTGAATGTTTTCATCAAAACTTGGTTTTTATTCGACGCGTTTCGAATACTAATCTGATTGATTCTCAATAGGTCTTGAGGAGAAATCACTTTATCAAATTATAGGTCTAATTTGATAAAACCTCTGTTTATACCCTGTTTCGATATTCTGTTCATTTTTCGATACAGCTTGATACTTGTTCAATATTTCGTATAAAGTGTTGTTCGATCCTTCGAACGTGTTTCCTGTCTTAAAGTCGCTTCCGAACGAAACGTGCTGTTTCGAGTCTTTTCATTTATGCCAAATTCCTGTCTTCATCGCTCGCCAGTTTCGAATCACCGCCTTCATCACTCGCCAGTATTGTTGCTGTAGCGAGCTGTTGTCACCAGTTCCCGACAGTTTCTTGTCGATAGCTTCCGTTCATCAAAAGGACTTCCGCTGTATCGAGAGCGAATTCGACTCCCAAGTGAGAATTCGTATCATAAGTGGTATCGGAGACCAAGATCTTTGACGTTATGGATCTCAACGACGCTGACTTCTTGGCAAAACTTCGTGATGCATTGCGTGACGTACCAGAACAACGCGACCAGCGTTGGCAACCTAGGCGTGGTGACTATGAACGACCCTCACGCCATGTCGAAGAGTTCAAGGTGAACGTGCTCCCAGAGTTCGTTGGAGGGACAGACCCTGAAGTTTACCTGGAATGGGAACGAAAAATTGATCGTATGTTCGAATTTAAAGACCTTGACGATGAGAAAAGGTGTAAGTATGCAATTCTCAAGTTGGGGAAAGGAGCTTCACTTTGGTACGAAGGAGTGAAAACACGAAGAGCTCGTACGGGGAAAGAAAAGATCCGTTCGTGGGATTCGTTAAAAAGAAAACTTCGCAAAAGATATGTATCAGCATCACACGGTTATCCTCAGACAGAAGATAGCAGATCTCATGCAAGGAAAGTTAAATGTCAGTGAGTACATTGAGGAGTTTGAGAATCTAACCTTAATGGGAGAGATAGAGGAGAATGAGGAACAGAAGATGTCGCGATTCTTGCGTGGCTTAAACCGAAGCATAGCTAACTCGGTGGAACTATCCATACGAGGACTTCGATACATTATGTGGGTTATGTGTGAAGTTAGAAGCTCAGAACAGGATGAAGTCAGCATAAACACGAGTTTCGATAAGTTTGGAAACCCAAGCGTCGGATCTAGTTCGGTTAAGGCAAGCACCGACTCGGTTCTGTTGCGAATCCGGCTAAGGCGACTATACCTACGCATCAAGGAGACGAGTTTGGCTAAAGTGAGATGTTTCAAATGTCAAGGGTTCGGGCACTATCAAAATGCTTGTCCAAACAAACGAGTGGTGACACTCAGGGAAGCTGTCACGATCCGAGATGAGTTGTTGGTTGAGGAAGAAAGACTGGGTGACGTATTTGATTTCGACATTGAGGACGATGCTCCAAGCTATGACACGGCTTTAGTTCTGCGAACGCTACAAGCCAAAGCTGTATCGAATGATTCGGAACAGCGGAATCAAATATTTCACACAAAGTGTCAAATTGGAAAGAAATGGTGTAGTTTGATCGTTGATGGGGGGAGTTGCACCAACGTCGCTTCCAGCGAGATGGTGACTAAACTCGGGCTAACCACTACGGCTCACCCGAAACCTTACACTTTGCATTGGCTCGATGATGGGAGCAAGATAAGGGTAACTAAACAAGTGAGGATTGGACTAGCCATGGGTTCATATGAAGACAACGTATTATGTGATGTACACCCGATGGATGCATGCCATGTACTGTTGGGAAGACCATGGATGTTTGATAGGGACGTTTTACACCGAGGAAGAAGCAATGAGTACGAGTTACGGGATAAGGGCAAGAAGATTGTGCTTAAACCAATGTCGCCGCAAGCTATTCACTCTATGAGTTCTAGTAGGAGTGAAAAACCAAAATTGGCCATGTTTGCTAGCGAGCGGGAGGTGGAACATCTTTATTAATGATGGCAAGTGTGTGTACTTGTTGGTTACGAAGGAGACACGGAATGGTAACATGGTTGTGCGGAACGAAAGGATGGATGCCTTATTACGCGAATTTGCGGATGTTTTTCCAGAAGAATTACCGTCGGGTTTACCACCAATTCGTGGGATTGAACATCAGATCGACCTCATACCGGGTGTGTCACTCCTAACAAAGTGCTATAGATGTAATCCAGGAGACAAAGGAATTACAAAACCAAATCGAAGAACCGATGAATCGTGGATACGTTCGAGAAAGCCTAAGTCCTTGTGCGGTTCGGTATTCTTGGTTCCAAAGAAAGACGGATCACGGAGGATGTGTATTGACAATGAAAGCGATGAACAATATAACCATCAAGTATCGATTTCCGATTCCGAGGCTTGATGACATGTTGACGAATTACGGATCGGTAATCTTTTCCAAAGTTGATCTCGAAGTGGTTATCACCAAATTCGGATGCGGGAAGGAGATGAGTGGAAGACGACCTTTCAAAACAAAACACGGGTGTATGAATGGACCGTTATGCTGTTCGGTCTTACAAATGCACCGAGTACTTTCATGCGCTTGATGAATGAGGTACTTAAGCCATTTTAGGGAAATTTGTGGTTGTATACTTAGATGATATTTTGATCTACAGCCGATCGTTGCAAGAACATTTCGAACACTTGAGGCAAGTCTTCGAAACCCTTAGAGACCAGAAGTTGTATGGAAAAAAGGAGAAGTGCTCATTTTTGGTCGAAAGTATAGTCTTTCTTGGCTATGTTGTTTCAAAGAATGGAGTGTCGGTCGATCAAGCGAAGATCGAAGCAATTAAGTTCTGGCCGGTTCCCACTACAGTGACGGAGGTTAGATCGTTCCATGGACTAGCTTCATTTTACCGAAGATTCATTCGAGACTTCAGTACCATTGCAAGCCCAATAACCGAATGTTTGAAGAAGGGCACGTTTAATTGGAGTCGGGCTGCTCAGGAGTCATTTGCAAAGTTGAATGCGAAGTTGTGCGAATCACCCATCTTAGCATTACCCGATTTTTCGCAACCGTTTGAGGTAGAATGTGATGCTAGCGGGGTGGGCATTGGAGCGGTTCTCATTCAGGGAAAGCGACCTATTGCTTATTTTTCCGAGAAATTAAACGGTGCTCATCTGAATTATTGTACCTACGACAAGGAGTTTTATGCTATTGTGAGGGCTCTAGATCATTGGAGTCACTATCTTCGGCCAAAGCATTTCATCATACATTCGGACCATGAATCCTTGAAGTATATTAACGGACAGCACAAGTTAAGTCCCAGGCATGCGAAGTGGGTGGAATTCTTACAATCATTTCACTTCTCATCAAAGTATAAGGATGGCAAGAGCAATATTGTGGCAGATGCATTGTCTAGGCGTGATGCCTTACCCACCACTCTTGATGTTCGTTTGCTTGGATTCGATACAATAAAGAAATATTACGAAGGTGATGCGGATTTTGGCGAGACCTTCGCCCTGTGCAAATCTGGCCCGGTGGGAGAATTTTCGATACAGGAGGGTTTTCTTTTTAAGGGAAATCGTCTTTGTCTACCAAGGCACACGATTCGAGAATTGCTGGTTCGAGAGGCTCATGGGGGAGGTTTGGTTGGCCACTTTGGTTCAGCCAAGACATTGGATGTGCTTAAACAACATTTTTATTGGCCAAGGATGCAGGGGATGTCCATAATATAATCAGTAAGTGTGTGACATGCCATATTGCGAAGAGTGCGTTCAAACCAGGAATATACACACCTTTACCGATTCCGGAGAGGCAATGGGAAGATGTATCAATGGATTTCATTGTGGCTTTACCTCGAACCCAAAGAGGTAAGGATGCGATCATGGTTGTTGTCGATCGTTTTTCAAAGATGGCTCATTTTGTTCCTTGTCACAAAACCGATGATGCGAGTAATGTTGCTGACTTGTATTTTCGAGAGGTGGTGCGATTACATGGAGTTCCGAAAACTATTGTTTGACCAGGGACTCAAAGTTTCTAAGCTACTTTTGGAACACGTTATGGAGGAAGGTGGGAACCAAGCTTTTGTTTAGTACTTCACATCATCCTCAAACCGACGGACAAACCGAAGTAACGAATCGAACACCGGGACGCCATTGCGAGGCTTGGTGAGCAAAACACAAAAGGATCAGGATCCAAAGCGCACATGCGGAGTTTGCTTATAATCGATCTCCTACTCATGCCACGCACACTCTCCATTTGAAGTAGTTTACGGGTTGAATCCTTACATGCCGCTAGATCTAATTCCACTACCAAGTGACGAATTGGTGCATAAGGATGCGGAGTCGAAACTAAAATCAATGATGAAATTACGAGCAGTGCGGGATCGAATCAAGGAAATAAACGAGGCGTACAAAGGAAGTCGAACAAGCAAAGAAAGCGAGACTATTCGAGGTTGGAGATTTAGTTTGGTTACATTTGAGGAAGGAACGATTCCCGAGTAAGCGTAAGAATAAGTTAATGCCACGAGCCGAGGGGCCATTTAAAATAGTTGCGAAGGTGAACGACAATGCCTACAAATTAGAACTTCCGGGCGACTATGGAGTGCATGCTACTTTCAACATAGGTGATCTTTCTCCTTATCTTGATGATGACGGGATTGCAGAATTGAGGACAATTCCTCTTAAAGGGGGAGGGGATGATACGAAGCCGACTACTCCAAGCGAAGAAGATGAAGTAAGAATTGACGTAAAACACCTCGATCGCACTACAACCTACTTAGGCGAGAAAACAAAAACGAGGCACGGAGTTACCTTGATAGTCGGAATTGGAGTAACTTAAACAAAAGACAAATAGCATCTTGGGAAGGGAAAAGGATCAAGTGGCAACTAAACAAATAAAAGAATGTTCAGCTTTCTCTTACAAAAGCAGCAGGATTCTTGGCAAAAGGGCGGTGTCGTGCAAACAACTTGGAGACAAAGGCCCAGCTTTTACTTTTGTCAACAAGTGACCTGAAGAACCTTTTATTATCCTTTCATTATTTTAAAGAACAGCTTGTAATAGTTTAAGTTATTTTGTCAGGCCACTTTTACCTATAAATAGTGGCAGTAGAGTTGTAATGAGATGATTATTGAATGTTGAAGAATTGAGAACACTTTGTGTTTTTCCCTGGTGAATGCTTTTCATCAAAACTTGGTTTTTATTCGACGCGTTTCGAATACTAATCTGATTGATTCTCAATAGGTCTTGAGGAGAAATCACTTTATCAAATTATAGGTCTAATTTGATAAAACATCTGTTTATACCTGTTCGATATTACGTTCATTTTTCGATACTGACTTGATACTTGTTCAATATTTCGTATAAAGTGTTGTTCGATCCTTGAACGTGTTTCTGTCTTAAAGTCGCTTCCGAACGAAACGTGATGTTTCGAGTCTTTTCATTTGGGCCAAATTCTGTCTTGTGGGTGTATCGAATCACCGCCTTCATCACTCGCGATATTATTCTTGTAGCGAAACATTGTCTGATTCCCGACAGTTTCTTGTCGATAGCTTCCGTTCATCAAAAGGACTTCCGCTGTATCGAGAGCGAATTCGACTCCCAAGTGAGAATTCGTATCACTGACTGATCATCGAATCGAATTGGCCCTGGGAGCAGCCCCCATATCGGTCGGTCCGCCCGTGTCAGTACAAACACGCACGCTCTGAAGGATGAGATTGAGAGGTTGGTTGCAGATATGCTATTGGCATGAATAATTCAACCTAGCTCGAGCCCTTATTCGAGTCATGTTCTATTGGTTAAAGAGGAGGGAAATTGGAGATTTTGTGTGGATTACCGCGAATTGAATAAAGTCAATATTGCCGATAAGTACCACATCCCAGTGATACAAGAGATGCTAGACGAGTTGGCTGGGGCGATGGTATTCTCAAAAATAGATTTTCGGTCAGGATATCATCAGATCCGTGTGGTGCCCAAAGACGTAGAGAAAACAGCATTCGGGACGCACAGTGGTCATTATGCATTTTTGGTGATGCCGTTTGGGCTAACAAAGACCCCAGCCATGTTCCAATCCATGATGAACGACCTCTTTCGGCCGTTTTTGAGGTCGGTCTTAGTTTTCTTCGACGATACCTTGTGGTCAGACAGAGCAGGAGCACATACCACACTTACGAGAGGTTCTTACAATTTTGAAGGATAATCAGTTCCAACTTCCAAGCTAATCGGAGGAAGTCGTGTTTGGGGCACGCCAAGTGGAATACCTTGGCCACATGATATCGGGGGAGGGGGTATTCATGGATCCAGGAAAGGTTAGCGCGGTGGTCGAGTGGCCTGTCCCGCCATCAGTGAAGGAGGTCCGCGGGTTCTTGGGGTTGACGGGCTACTATAGGTTTGTACGGAATTATGGGTTGTTAGCCCGACCCGACGCAGTTGTTGAAGAAAGAGGCACTAGTGCAATTCGTGTGGACCGCAGAGGTAGATAAGACGTTCGCCGCCCTAAAGGTAGCATTGACTACGGCACCGGTTCTAGAGATGCCGGATTTCCATAAATCTTTTGCCGTGGAGTGCGACGCCTCGGGAGTGGGAATCGGGGCGGTGTTGATGCAGGAGGAGCGGCCAGTAGCCTATTTTAGTAAGGCATTCGCAGAGCGGACATTGGCGAAGTCCGCTTATGAATGGGAGTTGATGGCGCAGGTGTTGGTCGTGCAGCATTGGCAGCCTTACCTTGTGCGCCGAAGGTTCACAATACGGACCGATCATCACAACCTGAAGCATTTGTTGGCACCGCGAATTGGGACACCGGCCCAATAGGTTTGGGTCGCCAAACTCATCGGTTATGACTTTGACATTATCTATAAGCCGGGTCGAGCGAATTCAGCAGCTGACTCCCTCTCGCGTTGTCAAGGGGTGGAGTCCTTATGGCAGTGAGCGGGCTGATGTGGCCGGCCGCGGCAGAAATGATAGAGGAGCAGCGGGGGATAACTCCATACGGTCTTGATTGCGGATTTGGAGCGGGATGAGAGTTGTCGCCCGGGATATTCGGTGGAGCAGGGGAAGTTCTATAAGGGGCGACTGGTGTTGCCGGAGTCATCGGATTGGATTTCTAAGTTATTATATGAATTTCATGATACGACGATGGGAGGACAAGCAGGGACGTTGCGCACTTATCAACGAATCACGTCTAGTGTCTACTGGCGGGGAATGTTTCGGAGGGTTTGAGAATACGTGGCTAACTGTCTAGTTTGTCAGAAGTCGAAATATGAAGCCACTTCGTCGGCCGGATTGTTGCAACCTCTGCCCATACCAGAGGCGGTGTGGGAGGACGTCAAAATGGACTTCATTACATGTTTTCCGAAGTCCCAGGGGTATTCACGTATCATGGTAGTTGTGGATCGTTCGTCAAAGTATGGGCACTTTGTGGCAGTATGCTCACCATTCACAGCTTGATCAGTGGCCGAGACATTCGTGCGCGAGATCGTTCGGTTACATGGAGTGCCACGGTCCATCGTAAGCGGTCGTGATCCCATGTTCGTGAGTTTATTTTGGAAAATAGTGTTTTAAAAGGCGGAACGAGGCGCGCCTCGAGGCGAGGCGCCGGGAAAACGTCCCGAGGCACGTTTTCAAGACCTAAAAAGAAGGCAGACGCCTTCTCCGGTTGAGGCGTATGAAAGGCGGGCGCCTTGGAGGCGTACGCTTAGGGAGTTTGAGGCGTTTTGCCTTTTTTTTCAAGTAAATGTAAAAAATATTAAGACTTACGGTCGAGGTAAAAAAATATAGAAGACAGGAGCCCTAATTGCTTTCAGCCTACGGAAAAAATCGCAAGTTCCAGCGCGATTTCCACCTCCGATTTCCAGCGACCGGCGACTTCCGACCTCCACCGACCTCCGACCTCCAGCGACCTCCAGCGACCTCCGACCTCCAGCTACCTCCGACGCTCCGATTTCCAGTGACCTCCGCGGCTCCGCCTTCACCGTACGTTTCCGGCGACCTCCTTTCTTTCTTTTTTATTCTATTTTTTCTGAATTTTTTATATTCTGTTTTTTTATCCATACACTAACACTATCCGGACGTTTGTTTCTTATGCAGCAGGTTTTTTCCTTTCTTTCTTTTTTATTCTGTTTTTTTCTTTAGTTTTAGAGAAATGTTTTTTTTACAGATTTTTTATATTCGGTTTTTTCCGTTCTGTTTTTTTTATTCATACGTTTGCCGGATCGTTTGTTTCTTATGCAGCAGGTTTTTTTATTCTGCTTTTTTTATTATGTTTACAGGCTTTTGTTTTATTCCAAACTTATTTTTGTTTTACAGGTTTTTTTTTATTCTGTCATTTTTTTCCTTGTCTTTCTTTATATATTGTTTAATTGATCATGTAGGAATTGCTAAGTAATTCAAAACATTGCTATTTGGCTATGTTCCTTTTGTTATATATATATATATATATATATATATAAATAAATAAAATAAAAACTGAGGCTTACGCCTTGGTACGCCTCGAGGCTTACGCCACGCCTCAATTTTAGAGAACGCCTCAAACACGCCTCACGCCTTTTAAAACATTGGTTCAAAATACAAGGGACGACACTAAAATTTAGTTCGGCCTATCATCCAGAGACAGACGGGCAAACTGAGGTACTCAATCACATTTTAGAGACATATTTAAGTTGTTTTGTGTCAGACTCAGAACAACCTCGGAAGTGTACGGGTTGGCTTGCGTGGGTCGAGTTCTAATATAACACATCTTACCAGTCAGGTGCCAGGATGACCCCATTCGAGGTAGTATGTGGCAGGCCGCCGCCGACAGCGGTTCCTGCCCGGTGAGTGTAAGGTGGTAGTCATGGCTGCGGTCTTAGGTGGGCGAGATGAATTGCTTCGTCAGTTGAAATACAACCTCCTTCGGGCACAACAGAAATTCCGTGAACAAGAAGCATAGAGAGGTCGAGTTCGAATGTGGAGACGTGTTATTAAAGGTAAGGCCACATAGGCAGGGAACGGTAGTCGCATCCTCATACCATAAACTAAGCGCCAAGTATTACGGTCCGTTTGTAGTCGAGGAGCGAATTGGCAAAACCGCATATCGGCTTCGTCTTTCGGACACGAGTCGAGTACATCCGGTCTTCCAGACTTCCACGTGTCGCAGCTCAAGCGAGTAAAGGGTAATCATCCGGTGGAGTCAGAGCTTCCACCGAGTTTGGAAATTCCGAGTTCCGACATCTTTGAACCCGCCATGGTACTTCAGTAGCGCCAGAGGAAAGAAGGGGTGAAGAAGTATGACAGGTCTTGGTTCAGTGCAAGGGACAGTCGAGTGATCAGGTGACCTGGGTGGATGAGGCGGAAATAGGGTCATAATTTCCGGAGTTCAGCCATGGGGACAAGGCGGTTTTTTGAGGGGAGGAAATTGTTATGAAGAGGAACGGTCGGGCCGAACCCGACCATACCCGAGCCAAGCAGAGGGGCCGAGCAAAGCGAGGCGACACGGCCGACCCGAGCCATGGCCGGGCCGAACAGGGTGGCCGAGCAGAGTTGGGCGACACGACCGATCCGATCCGAGCAGAAGACCAGGTTCCCCTGCGGGTCTATTCGAGGCGTAGGAGTAATTAATTATTATCATTATTCATATTATGGAAGTATGGTTATACTAAGATTCTTAATATTATTAAATTATGGAGTATTGATTATGTTAGATCTCTTTTCTTATTAAGAGACGTAGGGGGTCCACATATTTTCATGTTATTAGGGTTAAGAGGATTATCATTGAGAATTATTATTTCAAGTTTCGGCTTGGGGCAAAACGTTATCTTGTCGAATATTATTCTGGAATTATTGTCCTTGTTCTTAATTTATTAGTTCACAAATCCCGTCGTAATAATTAGCAACTTCGATTAAGTCAACCAACGGTTGGGCCAAAATGCAAGTGGAATCAAACCTCAATGGTAGTTTTCGTGATTTCAAAGTTAGCTGAATTCTACAAATACCACAAACCTCAGGGGTAGATCATCGAATCATCCCAAAAAGTTATCAAGAGTTGATTTCAATGAATAAATAGTACCTCAACTCTGTCCCATCCCCCTTTTTTGGATCCAGTTTTAAGATTTGTAACAAGAACGGAACTCACGGTCGAAGCGCGCCCACCAGAATAATCTGTAAAAGGAGTACCTGAGAACATGAGAATGAAAATGGAAACAGAACACAGACACTGACCAATATAGAAATATGATTAAACCTTTTATGAATTGACGTGCCTCCTCTTTGCTGGAAGGCTTTTCCCTTATCATGCCTTCATACACCACCACCTCCATAACATTTTAGTTTAGAGTGAGACGACTTAATAAAAAATAAAAACAAATATTCAGCATATGCTCGATATTTCACACGACGGAACCACTTATTCAGTTGTGCATATGAATCAATGCTACTTTTGACACTATTCTCAAAATGAGAAGAGAGAAAATTTCCTAAACATTATAATAGTGCTGAAAAACGACTTAATGTTCAATTCGAGATTAAATACAAAATCATTCTGCAAACACGTTTGCACCATGACCACTTGAAAGTCATGTCTATATATCAGGATAATTAAATCAATGAAAATGCCTTATACTTGGTCACAAGTGATTAGCAGTGTAGGTTCTGCATCCACTTTGCGGTGAAGCTTTGGTCTGACATTTGCTACCTAACCAAAATTAAGTAAGCTAACAGACTCGTAACAAAAATTACGTGAAATAGGTAGGCAGAAATTGCATGCCTCGATTAGGTTATAATAGCACAAAGGTTGAAGAGGGGATTGAAGTACATACAGTATCGGCTGCTACTACAAGTGTAGGCTTGGCATCCTTCTCTTGGTGTTCAATACTCTTGAGTTTTCCTACTATGGCATCTGCCTGAGGCACATGCACAAATTGTCGTTTAGAAGCAAGACATAACAACGCCATTACATGGGATACGTGAGACTAAACTTCCACAGAAAGGTGAACGGCGGGGTCTCCAAGACTTGAACTAGTTAATGAAATTGCAATAGAATTCATGACCCTCAATACCAACTATGAAGTTTAATATACTCAAGAGTGTTTGCATTGCAAACCACTCGAGAAAAAGAAGTATTCCAAATTTTTAGCCATCTTAACATAAGGCAATAAAATTACAGATGGTGGTCGAGGGAGGGAGGGAGGGAGGGAGGGAGGGAGAGAGAGAGAGAGAGAGAGAGAGAGAGTAGGTGTTTGGGTGTGAGAGAGAGAGAAAGAGAGTAGGTGTTTGGGTGTGAGAGAGAGAAAGAGAGTAGGTGTTTGGGTGTGATATCAGTCACACAACCGTGAATTTCATCACTTTCTGGTAAAAAGTTCATTGATTTTCACTAAATATTCACTATTATTATTTTAAAATTTCACTGAGTTTTCCACTTAAGTATACCATCCAAGGAACACCCAGGTGCACCTAATAATTTGCGTTCGTCCGGTGGTATTTGGTATTCATTGATCAGGAAAGCCTTGACGGCTTTAAGACTGAGGTGGACGAAAACATGAACAGACTTCTTAACGAGAAGAAGGCATCTGAAACGATTGAAAAAAAGGAGGAAGAAACTGAAGAAAAAAAACAGCTCATCAAAGTATGCTTGAGCTTTTGAAAAGCTCAAGGCTGAGGCAGGTGGAAGAGACCATAAATTACCACTGGGACATTGTTGACATCAAAGAGAATACTAATACTAAAGTTGATTATGCAATTCTAGTCCTTGACGGCACGAATAATTCCATTGAGTTGGTTCTTTTGGAGGTTGTTAATAGATAAGGGATATATATCTCACATTGATACATGATGTTGACACAAACTAAATTAAATAGGATTTAGGACTACTTTTAATAAGGTTGACATTTTAAGATAAAGCTGAGTTCCTAGGTTCAAATCCCGACGAAAGCCTCCTTCTCCGAAGGTAGAGTTGCGAAATCAGCACAATTCACCGATACTAAAATTCTCCTCCTCAAAGGGGAGAGGTGTGAATTCAACCCACAAGTGAGGTGAGTACTAGAAAACAAAAAATAGATAAATTTCAAATTCTCTAACAACTTGACCTTTTAGGTGTGGTGGAATTCTATCAATACCTTTGCCTCGGCAAGAGCCATAACCAAGTCTTCAGACTTTTCTTTCCTAATGGCCTTTTCATCTATATCTGCAGACTATATATATATTATAAATATATGCAAAAATCGATATTAATAAAGTTTTTTTCATTTATTCAATTGTCAACTATATACTGATATTTTATTTAAAAAAAAAAACTATATACTGATTTTCCCATTGCAGAATAACATGAACCTACCATAGTAGTAAATTCAAAACCCATGTCGGCTAAAATCTTTCTACGGGCAACGGAAGACGAACCCAAGATTATCTGCAGCCAAAGAACGAAATAAGGGCAAACATTTCTCAATTTTCGCAACAAGTTACAGAGTGGGAAAAGAAAAAACGGTAATATATTGAAAGCACCCACCTTAAATTCTTGATGAGAGGTGGAATCCATTTTCTTGAAGAGTTGAGCTTTATATGAACCCTAGTATGTTTACGAGACCAATTGTAGTTCTCTGAAATCAGGAACCGGGAAGAAAATCATAGAGCGTCGATTCTTGATTATGGATTCCCGAGCTGTATAGGTGGTACCTAGTCCTAGTCCATTGACGGCTATATTCTCTGTAGCCACTAGCCACCACCCACCAGTCAGCGGGCATTGCCAAACGTAATTGGGCTTCTCATGGACATAAATCTTGTCGGACCAGAACAATAGAGGTTTGGGCTGAATAAACCAACTAAAGGTCCTTTAAAGGGGATTTTTCCAAAAAAAGAAAGGTATAAGGAAAAATAATAATAAAAAACGACCTAAAACATGTAATTTCTTTAATTATATGATTCAAAATATGGCCGGAGTTTGCTTTCATTTTCAGATGCAAATATGGCCGGAGTTATGATTCAAAATATGGCCGGAGTATGGAAAATGAGAAGTAGAGTTGTGCTTCGTTCTTGTTTGATCGTCGTCATGTTAATTATTTCGTGTTTGGGAAACCCCATTGAATATGTGACGTTTCATTGTGAGTTGAACGTTGGTATGTTTGGTTTTTTATCTATCTTGACTTGTATTATGAGCGTTTGTGTGATCAAGGCGTGGAAGGACGGCGATCCCGATCAATGGAGATGGTGTGAATAGTTCTCGGCCCCAATAGAATATTGACGAACGTAAATCAACAAGGTTGCGGTCGTATATGGAGTTCGCTATGTACGTAAGGTGGTTTGATACGACTGTAACTTGCTGTGACTGTTTGAAACTAGAAACCTGCATAAGGTCGATACAATCGTAATATTTCATGGTTACAACCGCAAGGATCATGAGTTGTGTAATTTTACACATATTTTGGGTGATTTTACTAAGTATAAGTGCAATAAAGAGGAGAGTCAAGAAGAACATTCAAGAAAAACAAAATTCGAATAGAAGAGTCAAGAAGAACATTCCATATCAATAAATCGTCAAAAACTCATTGCAATTGATATACTCTCATGTGTTATAATTAAATAAATTAGCTAGACATGATAATCAAAAATACGTAAAGATATTTTTTATTCTCATGTTCAACAATGAAATTAAAAGATAAACGAGAAAAAGAATAAAACTCGAAAGTTGACGAATCTCTCGATTTGTCTTCAATCTTCGTTGTAGGTCTTTCATTCTCTTTGGAGTCTTCCTTCCTTCTTTCTAAGTTCTAACCTTCGATTAATGAATATGGTGAATAATGATGAGTAATCCTGTTTGTACCCCAAACATGTATATATAGCCTCCCAAAGAGGTCCAAGACCGAATAAACAAGGATTTCCCAAAACAAGATCGCTGACTGACACGATCGTGTCAAAATATAACACGGTAGTGTCCTACTATTCAAAATAGTATGGAGCGCTCTACCAACTGACATGGTCGTGTGTGCCCGTGTAGATGATATGGTCGTGTCTTTGTCCGTGTCACATAGCAGACTCTGTATTTGCTCCATTTTTCGTCTTTTCTAGCATACGTGGATCATTTCTTCAATATTTAGGATTTGGACATCTTCCTAGCTTGCTAATAGCCACCAAATGCTTGAATGATGCACTAACATAAAATAAGCAAGCGTAATCTGAGTCCGAATATATACAAAACTTATACACAATACTATAATTATAACACATTGTATGTAGTTAGGTTCAGTAAAATCGCAAAAAATATGTGTAATACTGTTGTTAACAAACACCCTCAAACTTACATATTGATAGTTCGGTCATGTACTTAACGAGAACTTCCTAAACAATTCAAATCTAAACACACCTCAAATGCCAATCAAGAAATTTTTTCATATACATAAGTAATGAATAAATCGAGTACTTAAAATCATCAAATTTTTAAAGGTGCTTCTTCGACATCATGATGGATACATGAAAAATAATAAAACCGCAAGAGAGCATACAACAAATTACTACCGCTGTCTTATTCTCCAATTTTCTTTTGGTGTACGGTCCAATTATCAAAGTATTGAAAAGCCCATCGGGTATTGGATGATGGCACTTTCTTCTTTTTTAAATTTTCCTGATTTCTCCCTCAAGCTAATAAGTCTCTTCAAGGAAAGTAATTACAACCCACAATAAATTATTCCATGATGTCCCTTATATGATATATCACTAGACACTTCGGCACTCTTCCAGTCCCAGCGTCTGGAAGGATGGTATTATACCAGCGCCTACTTGGTGTTGAAGTGGTGCCTACTAGGCGCTGATGTGGTATATTTTAATATAAAAAAATAGTAGAGATGATACAAAAACACCCTACTATCTACACCATGCTTTGTAGGGGTTGTACCGAATGTTGTATATATAGTAAGGTTTTGATAGTAGGGGTATTTTTGTATCACCCCACTATTTTTTTATATTAAAATATACTACAGCAGCGCCTAGTAAGCACCACATCAGCGCCACGTAGGCGCTGGTATAATACCACGAAGAAGAAGATAGAATTTCAATAAAATAGAGCAAGAAATAACTCATTAGACACATTTATCCTTACCCCATACAGATAATATTTTTGAGCTCCTAAGTTTTTCCCACATGGCACACACTTTAGGCACGCGACTTTCATTATTCCTTGTCTGATCCTTTGGTTCATCTGGCTGGAGAGGAATATTGTAAAGCATAGGATTGTTACTTTGTTGCTTCTCATGTTATTGTGCAGGTGGAGCGCCATATTTCATTGCTAGCTGTTGCGGGATTTATTTTTTCGGAGTTCTGGGCGTGGTGCTCGCCTCCCAATCATTTTCAGCGAGCTTCTCCTTCCCCGTCAAGACACATCGCCCCGTCCTCGTGGTTTGGCTTCGCCCCGAGACTCCTTGGATCAAGCTAAACACGGATGACTCCTTTGATAGAGATACTCAGATTGCTGGTGGTGGGGTCTGATTAGAGATCATCACGGAGAGCTACTTCTTGCTTTTCATTCTTCTTTTCAGACCTCTTCGAACTTTGACGCAGAGATCCAGGCGCTGGTCCACACATTAGCCCACGGTCTTAGTGGTGCACTTTGTATTTCTTTAACGGGCCGTAGGCACTTTAGATTTTAAGATCCGAATTATGGCCCATTTTTAATTATAATTCGAAACGAATGTTTTGTATTTCTTGATTTCTTCATTATCTCAAAAAAAAAGGCTCCATTTGTTTTCCAAAAAAAAAAGTTCAGTTTGGGGTTTAATAGGTAAGTAAAAAAAAAAAAGACTTGCATCCCCCCCCCTAGGGATGGCAACGGAGCGGGGCGGGTCCGGATTCATAGGTATCTGGATCCGGACCCGAAATTTAAAACTGGACCCGGACCCAGACCCAGACCCGGATATTTACAGATCGGGTAGATCCAGGCCCACCCAGGACCGGGTCTGGGTACCCACCGGGTACCCGAAAATTAACATTAAAACTAAAAATAATTATATATATTTGTAATTATATATTAAAATATTATATAATATTATATAGTATATAATTATATATTATATAATATTATGTAATGTAATGAAATATATAATTATATAGTATATAATTATATAATATAATTATATAATATTATATATTATGTTACGTAATGAAATAAGATTTCAATATATATATATATATATAATTATTTATATTAATATTGCGGGTCCTGGTCCTACGGGCCTGGATATTATACTACCCGGACCCGACCCGTGAAAACCAATTTTTTTTGCCTACCCGGTCCGGACCCGGACCCGGACCCAAATTGGACCCGAACGGGTAAAATCCACCGGGTATCCAGATCCACGGTTTTTTTTGCCATCCCTACCCCCCCCCCCCCCCGCGCCCCGTTTGAGAATTTGAGCAAACGAAAGTTTTGTTTGTGTATCTTATGAAATGTTTTCGCAATATATGAGGTATATGGGTATGTTTGGATGCATTAACTGATAATCTAGCTGATTGTTGATAATCTAGCTGAAAACCAATAATCTAGATTATGTCAGATAATCTAGCTGAAAATTGATAATCTAGCTGTAGTATGATAATTTAGATTATTGTATTTAAAAGTGTTTGGTAAAACTAGCTATCATACTAACTGAAATTTATAAAATGACATAAAGATACATCTTTTATATTTATTGTTATATTATAATATTACAAAAACAACCTTAATATTTATATTAACTCTTATGTTGCTTATTATTCTTTGACATTATGCAATATTATTATTTATTTTGTTTTCAACTTCTAATGGTGTTTTAGGTTTTTTTATGTTATCACTTATATTATTATACAAATTTTATACAAATATTTATTAAGGGTAAAATCAGAATGAAAAAATAAAATTTATATATATATATAAAAAATATATACACAATAAGAGTAAAATCGGAATGAAAAAAATAAAATCTGGTAGCTTTGGGTTGAAAGCTATGGGTATGTTTGGTTGACCACTTAATCTAGATTATAATCTTAATCTAGATTAAAGTTGGTCAAATAATCTAATTTGACCTTCAAAATCTTGTTTGGATGGTGCTAATTTAATCTAGATTATAATCTTAATCTAGATTAAATTCAAACGCTTTCGAATATAGCTTTCAACCCAAAGCTACCAGATTTTATTTTTTCATTCCGATTTTACCCTTAATAATTATTTGTATAAAATTTGTATAATAATATAAGTGATAACATAAAAAAACCTAAAATACCATTAGAAGTTGAAAATAAAATAAATAATAATATTGCATAATGTCAAAGAATAATAAGCAACATAAGAGTTAATATATAAATATTAAGGTTGTTTTTGAAATATTATAATATAACAATAAATATAAAAAATGTACTTTTATGTCATTTTATAAATTTCAATAAGATGATAATAGTTTTGCCAAACACTTTTAGATACAATAATCTAAATTATCATACTACAGCTAGATTATCAATTTTCAGCTAGATTATCTGATATAATCGAGATTATTAGTTTTCAGCTATATTATCAACAATCAGCTAGATTATCAGTTAATGCATCCAAACATACTATTCGAAAGTGTTTGAATTTAATCTAGATTAAGATTATAATCTAGATTAAATTAGCACCATCCAAACAAGATTTTGAATGTCAAATTAGATTATTTGACCCACTTTAATCTAGATTAAGATTATAATTTAGATTAAGTGGTCATCCAAACATATGTACCTTTTAGTTTAAATTGAATTAGCCGTTGAAGTGTTCGTATACGAAAAAGTAATAAAAAAATCATTAAATTATTATCAACGTCAATATTATTTTATAATTAAAATTGACAAACTCAAAAATATACTTTATTGATTTTATTCTAAAAATAAGGTAAGCTTGTTTATTACTTACTATTATTTTTTTAGGAGCTTAATTGTGAGATGGGAATGGATCTGTGCTTAAATTTATTTGTGCTTGAGTCATGTTTAAAGGTACTTCAATATTTATATTAATCAAGTCAAAGAATACTGAAGTATTCGTTTGTGCTTGAGTCATGTTTAACACATGTATAGAGTCTAATCAACAGTAGGGTTTGACTTTACCGTGACCCGAATACTTGACCGGAACATGTGATGAATGATCTTTCAGTCGGGGTTTACACTGCGGCCCGCTAGGCTGGCTAAGTGTTGCCCGCACTCATTGGTTCCTCCCAATGCCGGATAAGACGGACCTACAAAGTCGCGCATCAGGATCGTTGACGGATAAATATGAATTTATCATCTCTCTATTAATATTAAATATTGGAAATCTAATTATAATTTATTGGATAAATTAATAGCGGTATTATGAATTGAAATTAAATTACTCGGAAATTAATTTAATTCATAAAAATTATATTTCTTAGAGACATATATTTGTATTTGATATAATTAATTAATTAGATCAATTAATTTATACAAATACATTGGAGATTAAACGGAATGTATTTAAAGAAATCGTTTGACGAACGTCCGATACACGAGCCGAATGACTCGGCTCGTTTCCTAGAAATTTCCAAGTAGCCGCCCACCTTCCCCTGTCACATGGATTGTCATGTATTTTATTTGTTGGTGGTGGAAGACTTTATAAAAGATTCCATTTGATGGCATCGTGTGATGATTTTAATTAATGATATATCTTTTCATACTGTGATTTCATATAGATATATTAATCATCTTAAAGTCACCAACACACACAACAACAATACTTCATCTGTGGGTTAGAAGTGGGAAGAGAGAATCTCCTTTTCTTAATTTTTGGTTCATCTTTGAGGTGAAACAAAGTAAGAAAAATAGAGAAATAAATTTCTATAGTAATTCTTAGCCGTGTTCTTTGAAGAACGGAGTACTATAGATTTTTTCGATCGAGTTCCGATGCGTGTGAAGTAGAGACATCGTTCTTTCGGTGTTTGAGACGAAGGGATTTCGTACTCATGCTCGAATTCGTGATCTTCATCAACTTACGAAGATTGACTTCAAGGGTATGAGACCTTAATCCTTTTATCTTCGTCTTTTTTTTTTCGTATATACGTTACTTGACCGATACTTATTTGGGATTCTTTTTATTATTCGTTGCGTATTTCGTTTTGTTTCCGGAGTCCCAACATGGACAACTTTCATCTAATGTCACATTAATGTAATGATCACCCCTTACATGTGCAATCACAATGGGACCACCTGGTTGTGACCAGTTTAGACTGTACCAAAGCGGAAAATATGTATAAATTTGTTGCGTGGATAAGAATATAAATGGTCGGTTATAGAGTGAAGCAATAACCAACATGTGTTTGGCATCAACATCCATTTATCCCGCGGCGCAAATCTAGTTCTCCTAAAATTCAGAGTCCCGAATTTGTCGAAAGCCATCATTATGCCACATAGCTGTGTAATTTAGCTCGCTATGATCTAGCTCTTGCAACAAATCTTGTCGAATTGCGGACCACATATTTTCGTCGAGATCAATATCGACGGCAACTGACCGAAATCCACAATTTCCATCAACTACGACGTCGTTTATACTTGTGATGTGTCGACGGAAAGGCATTGGAATATGATGGATCAAATTATCGCTTTGAGGCGGCTGCCTCATGTATGAACTGTATCTCGCGGGTTCTTGGACGTATGAATTGTGTCTCGCAGGTTCTTGGTTCAAGTCTGGGACTTTGTAGATTTTGAATAACTTCGGCGGGGATCTACAGTTGGTGGAACAAACTGGTTTGTTTCTGGAATATAATCAAAAAAAATTAGTCGGCTCTTCATTTAAACCCACAAACAAACTATGTCTTGTAATACCCGGTATTTTTCTTTCCCTTGTATTTTCATTTTTGGGTATATTTCTCGGTCATAGTGACCCACATGTATCTTTCAGTGTGTCCTTCCTGTCAATTGTTGAATTGTACTCTCGTTATTGTTCGTTGTTTCAACTTTCCTCGCTTGAGTTCGACTTTGTTAGATCATCATTAATTTTTGGTGACTCCAAAAATGGTAAATCTTTGCAATATTATAGAACATCGAGTTAGCTTTCCAATGGTTCAAGCGGTGAGTCAATCGGAGTTCGGACGAGAGAGTTATGGTCGTTTTAGTGGAAGGCGCCACCGTCGGGCACCGTCGGAAGCCTTTCGGCCGATAGGGTGGGCGAAAGACTCAACCGCCGACATTTGTATGGGTATCGGCCGATCACGTCCGGAAGCCTTTCGGCCGATAGGGCGGGCCGAAAGACTCAACCGCCGCATTTCAGATGGGTATCGGCCGATCACGTCCTAAGCCTTTCGCCGATAGGTGGGCCGAAAGACTCAATCACGGCGGTATCGGCCACGGGCCTATCGCCAGCCTTATCGGCCGATAGGTCCCGCCGTGTTACACTATAAATGTGTCGTTTTGAGCGAGAAGCGCTCATTTCTTCTTCTTTCCACCGCATCGCGAGAGTAACGAAAGAGGGTATAGAGGGGGAGAGTTCTTCATCCGGGGTCGATTTTCATCATTTCTTTTCGGTTGTGAGGCTTGGATAATCAATCTAACGCGAGTTCTACGGATCTTAGTTCTTGAATCTCCAAAGGTAATGTTCTAAAACCCTACTTTTGGATAATTGGGGATTTTGGGGTTTTGTCCGATTCTTTCCGTTTCGTTGATGGATTCATGATGAATATGATTATTCTTGTTGGTATTCTTAGTTTCTACGGATTCATGGTATATTTTCATGGTTTTGCGAAATCGAGAGGGTTTGGTTGTGGTCCGCCCGTTGTTATTTTTGTATGAATATACATGAATCGTAGGCGGGTTTCCGGGTGTATTCCATTTCCGTAATCGTCTAGAGTTGGTTGTGATTGTGTTGTTCGAATCGCTAGGTTCATTTCCGCGGTTCCTTGCGGTTGTGTTCAACTCTTCCGCTCCGTTCGTGTCATCGTCTAATTAATCGAGGCAAGTATCCTTATGAACTTACGATCTTGACATAGTAGTTTTGTATGAGAAATTGTGTGTGTGTGTATGCTCACTACGGTTAGACTCGACGGGGTCTCGGTAGGGGTTCACGAAGGGGTGGATCCGCGAGCTTGCTTTTAACCACTACGGGTTAGATCCGACGGGGTCTCGGTAGGGGTCCACGGAGGGGTGGATCCACGGTTAATTGTGGTGCATTTTTACAAATGTGATTAGATCCTTGGCATTTAGGAAATGAGTGTTTTGGAAACTAAGATTTCTTGATGGCATGCATTACTATATGTGTAAGATGTAAATTGTTCATTTGGTTACTTGTACTAGCGTAATTGCTAACCCTCTGGGACCCGTTTTGGGGAAATTCGTTTTATGAATTTCAGGTCAGTTCATCGAGACGAACGCTACTGACCAAGACGCGGATGATGGCCGTGCGTGATGATTGTGCACGAGTGACGTTTTAGTGTCTTTTACCTTATCATGTTTTGTGGTTTTTGGACTAATAGTTGTACTCGAGTACTTAAGGGGTTCTTGTTCGTTTGGATTGTATTGTTGCTTATTATGTTGTGTTGGATGATGACGTTATATTGACCGGTTAAACCGGGTGGCTTGTTCTGTTTTGAGTCTTTATGACATGGTGTTGGTCGTCGTTTATGTGAGTCGTTGAGTATGATCTCGTTTCACTGGTGGGTCCCATATAGGATTCACTACCGTAATATACCTCGAATATCTTGAGGGTGTTACAGAAAATGGTATCAGAGCCCTAGGTTTATGGATACCTAGGCTTGTTGGTTTATTGGGTCTTGTGGTGTTTGGTTTTGCACATCATCGTCACGCTGCCATGATTCCGGTAC
This sequence comes from Orobanche coerulescens, assembly GCA_033398695.1. Taxonomy (NCBI): domain Eukaryota; kingdom Viridiplantae; phylum Streptophyta; class Magnoliopsida; order Lamiales; family Orobanchaceae; genus Orobanche; species Orobanche coerulescens. The sequence continues at coordinate 9,435,767 of CM065802.1, read as the reverse complement.
TACCAGTGCCCGTAAGTTTTCTTTCCTCTGTTCATTAATTCCTTGTATCGCACCCTTGATTCTCGACTTGTGATTGTTCTTTTCCTGTACTAATCCTCGTATGGCTTTTGCTACTTATTTAACTCCAGTATGGATGCTGGAAGAGGTCGTGGTCGCGGTCGTGGTCGTGGACGCGGCCCAGGGACGTGGGCGGCCGTGGGGCGGCCACGTCACGATCTTGGGAGCCGGCGATGCGGCGACCGTCATAGCCATGCTTCTTCTCGAGCGTGCCGATCTTGGTATCGCGGCCGTTATGCAACAGATGGTGAACCAAATGGCGCGATAGCTCAGGCGGTTCGAACCGAGATCGTGCCCACGCTAATCGGGAGGAGCGGACCGTTGGCTCCAAGATGTCATCAAGATGCATCCTCCTCGGTTTCGGGAGCTTCGGACCGGTGGCCGGGAAGGGTGGATCAAGGAGATATCAAAGGTCTTCGTTGCCACTAATCGTCCCGAGAAACGTAGAGTCCCTATTGCTCAATACTTTCTCACGGGGACGCTACGACCGGTGGGAGGCCGTTGGGCCCAAAGACCATGCCGTCGTGGGCTGAGTTTCGGAGTTGATGGAGACCGAATATTGCCGTGGCGCCGACAGTGCTCGGGTACATGCTTTTATGATGCTCAACCGCGGATATCCCCGTAGCTCAAGCTATTGCTGATTTTAATAAAGAGTTGGGTTATGTGAAGACCCAAGTTGTCGAGGAGAGTGACAAGATTTTCCATTTCTCCAGACGGATGAAGTCGTCGATTCGGGACTATATGTCGGGCTCGTATGCACTACATTGAAGGATTATCGAGTAGGGCCCTTGCTTATGATATGTCGGACGGCGAGTGAGGCGGCCCGCGAGAGTAAGAAGCGTAAGTCCGGGAATTTTTCGGCCACAAAGGTGGGGGTCACAGAATTTGATCTGCTAACTTTTCCGCCGGTGGTGGCCGGCTCGATCCATTGGGTTTCCCACAGGTCGCAGTGCCCCTTCTCGAGAGGTGAAGTGTTTTAATCAGGCTGCCAGCCACATCACCGTAATTGCCCGAGTCCTTTGTTGATATGTAATCGGCAGGCTAACCGGGCCACAAGGCGGCTTCGTGCCGAGAGGGAGAAAATCCTCGGTGCCGTTCTTCTCATCCAGCCTAGGGAACCAAGTGTGAATCGGGGATCGTTTGCTCCTCCTCCGCCGAGTGCTAGTCGGGAAGAGGTCGGGTTCAGCCCTCTAAGGGGGAGCTTCTAGTGTTGGCTCCGCCCACCCGCGTGTCTATGAGATGCGGAGAGCCGATGATCCGGGCTACCGTAGCGACAGTACCGTTTATATTCTTTCTCATCTGTCGGTGTGCTTTTCGATTCGGTGCTACGCATTCGTTTATATCTACGGATTGTGTGCGCCGTTTGAGTCTCGACCGTTTGACACCTTGTGAGCCCTTCATCGTTAAGCTTCCTAGCGGTGATAGGATCGTTGGTAATCGTGGAGGTTCGAGACTGCTCGTGCTTATTTGCGAGAGGACTTGGCCTCTAATCTTATTGTTGTGAGTATCGAGGGTGAGGATTTGATCCTTGGTGATGGTAGCTCGAGCGGCATGGTGCGATCATGAACTACCGCACGAGAATCATCACCATGTTGGCCGATGATGGCAAGAGCACTCTTTCGCCGGCGAAAGAGGGGAACCAAACTCGTTATTAACGCCTTGAAGGCGATGAGACTCTGCGAAAGGGGTGTACCGGTTATTGGTGTTACGCCTTGAAGGCGGAGAATGGTGGAGTCGAGCTTTCATCGATTCCGGTCGTTAGTGAGTTTCTGATGTTTTTCCTGACGAGTTGCCGGGATTGCCACCGAACGTGAGGTTGAGTTTGCTATAGAGTTAGAGCCGGTGCGGCTCGATTTCAAGGCGCCCTATCGCATGGCACCTTGAGAGATGTCCGAGTTGAAGAAGCGATTGAGTGAGCTTCTTGAGTCGGGTATGTTCGACCGAGCGCCTCGCCTTGGGGCGCACCGGTCTGTTGTGCGAAAGAAGGATGGTTCGCTACGTTTGTGTATCGACTATCGCGAACTAAACAAGGTGACCATCAAGAACAAGTACCCTTTGCCGAGAATTGATGACTTGTTCGATCGATTGCGTGGAGCCGCGGTATTCTCGAAAATTGATTTGAAATCGGTACTATCACTCCGGTGAGAGAGTCCGATGTGCCGAAGACTTTTCGGACGAGATACGGACATTATGAGTTTGTAGTTATGCCTTTCGGGTTAACTAATGCGCGGCGGTGTTCATGCGATTGATGAACAAAGTTTTTATCGAGTATTTGGATAAGTGTGTCGTCGTCTTCATTGACGATATTCTTATTTATTCGAGGAACGAGGAAGAGCATGCCCATCATTTGCGGGTAGTGTTAGACATTTTGAGGGCCGAGCAACTCTATGCGAAGTTCTCGAAATGTGAGTTCGGCCGAAAGAAGTGATGTTTTGGGTCACGTGATTTCGGCCGAGGGGGTTCGTGTGGATCCGCGTAAGATTGAGGCGGTGTTGGATTGGGCATCGCCCACAAATGTGAAGGAGGTCCGTAGTTTCTTGGGTTTGGTGGCTACTACCGTAGGTTCGTCGAGGTTTCTCAAAACTAGCTCGACCACTTACACGATTGCTCCGTAAATCCGAGAAGTTCGTCTGACCGATGAGAGGCGATCGAGTTTTGAGGAGTCGAAGAGGCGTTTAACTTCAGCCCGGTTTTGGCATTGCCATGTGGCAACGAGGGTTTTGCCGTTTATAGCGATGCTTCGGTCGGGGCCTTGGGTGCGTATTGATGCAAAGACGGCAAGACCATTGCCTATGCGTCGAGACGCTTGAGGCCATATGAGCTTAACTACCCTACTCATGATTTGGAGTTAGCGGCAATCGTTTTGCGCTCAAGATTTGGCGTCACTATCTTTTCGGCTCTGCATGTCGATTTTTACCGATCATAAAAGTCAAATACATATTTACTCGTGAGAGTTGAATATGAGACAGAGGAGATGGTTAGAGTTGATTAAGGATTATGACCTCGAAATCCTTTATCATCCGGTAAGGCGAACGTCGTGGCCGACGCCTTGAGTCGGAAACCGATTGCATTGCGATCGCTTGAGATCCTTACGTCTCGATCCGAGCTTCGGAGAGCCTTGATCGAGTTAGATGTTGAGGTCTCGTTCGGAGTCGTTGGGCAACTTTGTGCTTTAGAGATTTCGTCATCCTTGATCGACGAAATTAAGTCAAGCGATTAGAGGATCCGATGATTACTCAAATCCGAGAGAACGTTCTTAAAGGAAAATCTCTGGATTTGTGACTCACGAGGATGGTGTTTTGAGATTCAGTCGGCTTTGTGTGCCGAACGACCCAGAGTTGAGGCAGTAGTATTTTACGAGAGGCCCATGCTACGCCTTATTCTGTTCATCTGGTTCGAGTAAGATGTACAAGGACACGAGAAGGAATTTCTCGTGGAATGATATGAAGGATGAGGTCGCACGGTTTGTAGCGAGATGTTTGACTTGCGTGAGTCAAAATCGAGCATCGGCCGACTGGGTTATTGCGTCACTTCCGTTCGGAATGGAAATGGGAAGACATATCGATGGATTTCATTACGAGTTTGCCGAGATCGAGATCGGGCATGAATATGGTTTGGGTGATTGTTGATCGTCGACCAAGTCGGCACATTTTCTCGGGCATCAAGGACACTTGGGGCCGGAGAAGCCGGCCCGTATATTTATCGCAGATTGTGAGGCTTCACGGTACTCAAGTCTATTGTTTCGGATCGTGACGGCCGCTTTTGTATCGCACTGGGCGGTGCATAAGGCGTTGGGTACCGGTTGCGTTTGAGTACCTCTTTTCATCCCGATCGATGGACAATGGGAACGCACTATCCAAACGTTCGAGGACTTGTTACGTGCTTGTGCTCTTGGTGGAGTAGTAGTGGGAGGAACATTTACCGATTGAATTCACGTACAACAACGGTTGGCACGCGTCGGTCGGATGGCACCGTATGAGGCACTTTATGGCGGCGATGTCGATCGCCGATTTGTTGGAATGAGGCGTCCGATTTAGTCGACCGAGCCGGATGTCGTTTTAGAGACGAGGCGGAAGATAGAGTTAATTCGAGAACGGATGTTGGCGCCGAGTCGGCGAAGTCGTATGCCGACATCCGTCGTCGACCCTTGGAATTCGAGGTGGGAGACCACGTTTCTTGAAGGTGTCGCCGACGAAGGGAGTTTTCCGCCGGGAAGAAGGGGAAGTTGAGTCCGAGATTTATTGACCCTTCGAGATTCTCGGCGAGTCGGTGGGTTAGCATACCGTTTGGCGTTACCCCGGCCTTGAGTCATCTTCATAGCGTTTTTCATGTTTCCCAGCTGAGGAAATATGTTCCAGATCCTAGTCACGTCATCGATTATGGCGAGATTGATATTGCTGAAGATATTACTTTTGAAGAGCGTCCTTTGAAAATTTTGGAGCATCGTGAGAAACAATTGAGGCATAAGACCATCCCTTTGGTCAAGGTGCAATGGTCGAGACACGGTGTCGAGGAGGCAACTTGGGAAACCGAGGATAGCATGCGTGCTAGGTACCCCGAGTTGTTTGTCTCTTAAGTTTCGGACGAAACTTATTTTTAGAGGGGTAGAATGTAATACCCGATTTTTCTTTCCCTTGTATTTTCATTTTTGGGGTATATTTCTCGGTCATAGTGACCCACATGTATCTTTCAAAGGTGTCCTTCCTGTCAATTGTTGAATTGTACTCGTTATTGTTCATTGTTTCAACTTTCCTCGCTTGAGTTCGACTTTGTTAGATCATCATTAATTTTTGGTGACTCCAAAAATGGTAAATCTTGCAATATTATAGAACATCGAGTTAGCTTTCCAATGGTTCAAGCGGTGAGTCAATCGGAGTTCGGACGAGAGAGTTATGGTCGTTTTAGTGGAAGACTGCCACTTGTCGGGCACCGTCAGAAGCCTTTCGGCCGATAGGTGGGCGAAAGACTCAACCGCCGACATTTGTATGGGTATCGGCCGATCACGTCCGGAAGCCTTTCGGCCGATAGGGCGGGCCAAAGACTCAACCGCGGCATTTCAGATGGGTATCGGCCGATCACGTCAGGAAGCCTTTCGGCCGATAGGTGGGCCGAAAGACTCAATGCCGGCGGGTATCGGCCGTTTATCGGCCACTATCGGCCGATAGGTCCCGCGTGTTACACTATAAATGTGTCGCTTTTGAGCGAGAAGCGCTCATTTCTTCTTCTTTCCACCGCATCGCGAGAGTAACGAGAAAGAGGGTATAGAGGGGAGAGTTCTTCATCCGGTCGATTTTCATCATTTCTTTTCGGTTGTGAGGCTTGGATAATCAATCTAACGCGAGTTCTACGGATCTTAGTTCTTGAATCTCCAAAGGTAATGTTCTAAAACCCTACTTTTTGGATAATTGGGGATTTTGGGGTTTTGTCCGATTCTTTCCGTTCGTTGATGGATTCATGATGAATATGATTATTCTTGTTGGTATTCTTAGTTTCCCTACGGATTCATGGTATATTTTCATGGTTTTGCGAAATCGAGAGGGTTTGGTTGTGGTCCGCCTCGTTGTTATTTTTGTATGAATATAAATCAATCGTAGGCGTGGTACCGGGGGTATTCCATTTCAGAAATCGTCTAGAGTTGGTTGTGATTGTGTTGTTCGAATCGCTAGGTTCATTTCCGCGGTTCCTTGCGGTTGTGTTCAACTCTTCCGTTCCGTTCGTGTCATCGTCTAATTAATCGAGGCAAGTTTCCTTATGAACTTACGATCTTGACATTGTAGTTTTGTATGAGTAATTGTGTGTGTGTGTATGATCTCTTAGGGTTAGACTCGACGGGGTCTCGGTAGGGGTTCACGAAGGGGTGGATCCGCGAGCTTGCTTTTAACCACTACGGGTTAGATCCGACGGTCTCGGTAGGGGTCCACGGAGGGGTGGATCCACGGTTAATTGTGGTGCATTTTACAAATGTGATTTGATCGTTGGCATTTCCTAAATGAGTGTTTTGGAAACTAAGATTTCTTGATGGCATGCATTACTATATGTGTAAGATGTAAATTGTTCATTTGGTTACTTGTACTAGCGTAATTGCTAACCCTCTGGGGACCCGTTTTGGGGAAATTCGTTTTATGAATTTCGTGTCGGGTTCATCGAGACGAGCGGCTACTGGACCAAGACGCCGGATGATGGCCGTGCGTGATGATTGTGCACGAGTGACGTTTTAGTGTCTTTTACCTTATCATGTTTTGTGGTTTTTGGACTAATAGTTGTACTCGAGTACTTAAGGGGTTCTTGTTCGTTTGGATTGTATTGTTGCTTATTATGTTGTGTTGGATGATGACGTTATATTGACCGGTTAAACCGGGTGGCTTGTTCTGTTTTGCGTCTTTATGACATGGTGTTGGTCGTCGTTTATGTGAGTCGTTGAGTATGATGCTGTTCAGCCTGGTGGGTCCCATATAGGGATTCACGGCGCTGTAATATACCTCGAATATCTTGAGGGTGTTACATGTCTCGCCAGCTCTTCATTGAGATCTGGGATCGGATTGCGATCATAATTTGTTTGATAGTTAGTGTAAGAACTATGTCTTTCCAGTTCGACATTCAAATCAATCTCAGAAAACCTCGCTGACTGACTACGTGTTCGCGAATGTTTCTCTTAACCATGGACAGTTTCATGATAGTTTTAGTTGGATTGAATATGTCAACCAACTTTCTTAGAAAACTTCTTTTTTCTGCTTCAGACTGCTTCTTAAAATGTTCTCTAAAATGGTTTATTTCAGAGTCGCAGCGAATATTGTCACTTTGCATAGATGTTGCTGGTGAAATATTTAGTGTTTTCCAAAATATATCTATTGAATCTAAGGGAATACACTCATTTGCATATATAAATATATTTTGTCTTAAATGTTGAAGTATAAATACTTAAAAGTATTAAATCAATCATGAGTAATTGTATATACGAACCTGAATTCACGTACAATCAAAGTCTGCAAGCACACGGTAACCCACAACTGTTTTGTAGTTGACAACCACAAGTTGAGGAATCTAGTTGAAAACCATTCGACCGATTAATCTCTTTCACCATCAAATCGAGAGCTTCATTTGAGACGACGCCATGTAGTAAACTGAAGCATGGTATATTGTGTTTATGATAACGAGAAATTTCACTTTTCCCTCAACTCTCTTTGATTGCCGTAAGTTGTGACTTTACGATCTTATCAATACAAAGAACAAATTTATCCAAAGTGTAACTTCGATTATACATGTAATTCTTCAACTTGGCATGTTGGCTCTCAACTCTGTTGGTAGTGCGATTTCTAAAGTTCAAACATTGGTCAATTGAGGCAGAGACAAAATGGTTTTTATATTTGTCCATCCAGTTATTATGTACGTATCTTAAAATACCTGAAATGATAGAAAAATAAGTATTAGAAAGGAAAATAAATATTTGATAGAAAAATAAAAATTGTATAGAAAACTAAATATTGTATATAAAAATAATATAAAAGACTTACGCGGGTATTTTGACAACAATGTTCGAAGTTTCTCATAGTTTTCCGTGTACGATATCCACGTTGGAGAATTTTCTAGTAACTTCCATGCCGATTGAAAAAGGTTCCAATCACGGTGCGACCTAATAGTTTGTCTGCAATTCTTCCAAATATTTTGAACAATGTGCCATCTACAATGTAAATGATTGGCGTGCGGAAAAACTATTTCACACGCTTTCATAAGAGCCAACTCTCTTTCCGTTACTATAACACGTGGGTGCATGCATTCATTTAGCGTCAACTTTAGTTGTTCCAATGCCCATTTATAATTGTTTATCGTTTCTTCACTTATAAAGCAAAAGCTATGCAAAATGTCTTCCCGGTTGAAGTTACACCAACGATTTGAACAAAAGACATATTATATATGTTTGTCTTGTACGTGACATCTATAATCAATACGTGTGGGGAATGCACGTCATATCTCACAAGAGGTACAACAACAACAACAACATCTAAGCCTTAGTCCCAAAATGATTTGGGGTCGGCTAACATGAATCAAACTTTGAAACCGTCAATAATCGTTACATAAATAACATAAAGGGAAAAAAGAGGGAAAAAGTAGAGAAAAAAGCAAATAAAAAAGAGAATGAATGAAAAAAAAAGAAAAAAAAGAAAAAAAAAGAAAAAAAAAAAAAAGAAAAAAAGATAACATGAAATAAAAAAAAATAGGAATTAAAAAAAAAAAGAATCAGACTCCATCCACCATCCGTATTCTTTCCCGCCACATTTGCCTCTCCATCGCCATACTTTCTCCAATTCCAAGAAACCGCATATCATTTTCAATCATCTTTATCCAAGTTTTCTTGGGTCTTCCTCTACCTTTCACAACATTACTTGCTCCCCAACTTTCTAGCCTCCTCACTGGGGCATCAATAGGTCTTCTTCTCACATGACCAAACCATCGTAATCGATTCTCCATCATCTTGTCTTCTATAGACGCAACTATTACCTTCTCTCTGATCAGCTCATTTCTGAGCCGATCCTTTTTTGTATGACCACACATCCATCGTAGCATACGCATCTCTGCCACATTCATCTTTTGAACGTGACACTGCTTTCTGACCCAACACTCGGTGCCATATAACAATAACAGCCTAATTGCCGTGCGGTAAAATTTACCCTTTAATCTATGAGGCATGCCAGATCACATAAAACCCTGTGGCACTCTTCCACTTCAACCACCCCGCCTTTATTCTCAGGAGCCACATCGCCATCTAGCTCTCCATCCTTTTGGATAATAGATCCAAGATACCGAAAGAAAGTGGATCCATGAACAACTTTCCCATCAAATGTGATCATCCCCGCCTCTCTATCATTGTTCGCTAAACCTACACTCCATATATTCGGTCTTACTTTTGCTCACCTAAAGCCTCGAGCTTCCAAAGTATCCTCCAAAGTTCCAATTTCACAGCACTCCAACCTTCGTTTCATCAATCAACACAATATCATCTGCGAACATCATACACCACGGCACGTCATTTTGAATTTCTCTTGTCAATTCGTCCATGACTATGGCAAAGAGAAAAGGACTAAGAACAGATCCTTGATGCACCCCAATCGTAATAGGGAATTCTTCTGTCCTCCCAACATTAGTACGTACACTTGTACTAGCGCCCTCATACATGTCCTTTATAATGTCAATATATTTCCGCGATACACCCTTCTTTGCTAAGGCCCACCAAAGTACTTCTCTTGGTACTTTATCATATGCCTTCTCTAAATCAATAAAAACCATATGCAGATCTTTCTTTTTATCTCGATAATGTTCCATCAATCACGGATAAGATAAATTGCTTCCATGGTCGATCTTCCAGGCATAAATCCAAACTGATTTTCTGTTATCTTCACACATTTCCTGAGCCTTTGTTCAATCACTCGTTCCCACAACTTCATGGTATGACTCATTAGTTTAATTCCGCGATAATTAGAACAATCTTGAACATCACCTTTGTTCTTATACAAAGGGACGAGAATACTGTAACACCCCCAATCCACTCAGGGATATTACACGCCGTAGACCCTCTCCTCGAGGATCTACCAGGCTGGTAACAACATTTCACATCTCGACAATGCCTTCAAGGCTAAAATGACTCAGTAGACCGATTTGGTCTTTCAATAAAATATACAACTCGATTACAAACACATACCCACGCAGGGGTCAAAATACAATAAACTCCCGCATAACGGGAAAAGATACAAAGAATGAAAAGAAAATACAACTAGACCAATACGACATCAACGGATCCTCGTGTGATTAGTATCGTTCATCTTTCATCATCCTTCGTGCCGACCCTGTGTTATGCTCCAAAACCTGAATGCAAAAATAGACATCCACCCCCCGAATACTCGGGGGTTAGCAAAACTCCACTGTTTTGCTAGTGCAAGTATAAAATACGAAAACGAGCCATACATATCATACTCCACGAAACATGTTAATCATAAACATACTTCCCGAGGTGATTCACTTAATTAAACGATTAAATCGAAAGATGGGGTAAACCCGATAAACATCTTGTGAAAAATATTTTACGACCTCGGGAGTTTTGAATACATTGGGATTTAAGAATCCTCAGGCCTTTCGAAAACATTTAGGGACACAGCCCAAAAGTCATTTTCCCAAAACATAAATTCGATAACAACAAGTGGGGTCCACAACCCGATCGTACCATAACAACCTGTTTCCAGAGATTATTCGCGTCCCGTGCTAGCAAGCCACGGACCTCAGATGCTCCCGTAGAACAAACCCGAGTGAATAACCCACAGGGAAACTATATCAAATCACATGTCACCGTAACTTGATCACGTGACTAAAAGCACATATACTTACATAATCAAACCACAACCATAAGTTATCCGGCATCGTGCTAACAAGCCACGAACCTCGAGTCCCCGCAAGACATACCCGATGATAACCACACAAGTTATCTCGGCATCGGCCAGCAAGCCCGAACCCTGAGTCCCCGCAAGACATACCCGTATTGGATAACCCTACGGTTTCGCCCGACCCATACTAGCAAGTATGGATCCGGAGATTCAACAATCCTACCCGGAGGCACATCACATACAATAAGCACACAACAATAACCGATTATCAAGACAAGCAACACTAAGCATCACAACCTCCTTTCAAAGGAGTAACGACTAACATCACATCATGTCGAATACCCACCGAACAAATATACAATTCAATGCACAATCCTCGGCAAACAATTATGGTCAATGCGATCATAACGTCTCTCAACGCATGAAACTAACACACATATTCCGAGAACATATCCATTCACGAAGTATACGAATTATCGTTGAAAGACAATATTTATCGAGAACATACCGATCCTTTTAACGTTCATTAAACATCGATTTCGCATAAAATCATTTATCAATAATCATGCCTAAGAAATATGAAATGTATGGGCAAGATACTTGCCTCAAAATCGCACGCAAGTATTCCGACGAACACGGCTCAACGGAAAGCTTCAAACGCCCGATGCTATCGAAAAGGAAGACGACAACGAGCGGAAGGGTTCAACTCGGTTTCTTCGTAAGAAACTCGACCCTAACATCATATAATTAATAAATCAATGATCATACGATGAGGAATAATCGTAGAACGCCCAAAACCCCTCTATAACATTTTAGGACACCTTCAAGGCGTCGGTCAAGAACTCGACCCAACTAACGAATCGATACGATCCAACCATGGAATAACAAGGTAAATGATATAATACATCTAAATAATCATCAATCCATCATAATCCTAAGTTAAATCGGATTAATCGGACGAAAACAACCAAAATACCCAAATTCCCCAAAACTAGATTTCTAGGAAATCAATTCGATAGATCGTAGGATGTTATAGGATTGATGATTGATGATATGAACTCCAAAACTTCATGGATTGATTGTCCAACAACATCTCTCCATGATTACACCATCTCCACCGGAATGGAAGAAGAGAAGTGAGAAAATGTCAAGAAAACGCCGCGGGCCTTTTATAGCCGATTGCCACGTGTTACGACGAATCGGCCACGGCTTACGACGTAATCGCCATGGCGAACTCTGCTCGAAAATGCCGAACGTTACGTTACGCACGCCGTGGCCTTACGACGTAACCGCCTTACGACGTAATGGCCGATCATTACCGCACGTTACTCGGCCAGTGCTCGCCCGATCATGCCCGGCCATGACTCGCGGACCAACTCCGACGGCCCGAACGACCGAAACCCGAACACGAGTGCGAATCGAAGATACGGTTACGAAGTACTCGAAAAGACGAATCCGAGCACTAATAGAACATACGATTCCGACTACCCGAAGGCTCGAAACTCGACAACGGAAAGTAATTACCCCAAACTTTGGGAAATTACGAAAATGGCCCAAAACGCCCGAAAATCACGATACGTGATCGAAACACCAAGCCAAAGCTCGAAACATGAATATTAACATTAAATGAACCTACGAGAAAGTCGAAACAACAGTTTCGGACGAGATTCGCAAGAATCGAACTCAAGTGCGGAAAAACCGCTAAAAAGCACGGAACTCAACAAAACGACACCGAAACGAACTCGGATGACAAAAAGTGCAGAATTAATCATTCTCGGAATGACGAAAAGGTCACGAGCGAGTCGTCAAAACGGACTTCCGACGAAAAAAAAGAAATTACCGGAGATCAAAATCACGGGTATTACATTCTACCCTCCTTAAAAGAAGTTTCGTCCCGAAACTTAAAATAAGTAGGAGAAGCAATATCATTGTCGGAAAACTCGACGAGATACCCAAAACCGAAAACTCGCGCCCGACGGCGAAACATTGCAAGAAATGTAACGGAACATACGGCGTGAAAACACGCTCCACGACGACCAACACAACGCCACCGATAGAGAAATAATAAAACCAACAAGTGACAAGCGCCATCAAATGGATAATACAATCAAGTCAATTATCCGAACAATCACAAAACACAACGAACGAAAATCAATACGATTGACCAACCCAACGGTACATCAATCAAAACGCGAGCCAATCGCCGAACAAATACGGATTTCCACCGCTAAAGGGTTTGAAGATCGAAAACGAGACTAATTTCCCGAATATATAGAAATTAGGAAGGAGTCTGAATGCTCAACAATCACGAAACGAGATCAACAAAAACCGAACAATCAAACGATCGAACCACAACGGTTGAGACAACAAAATCGAACAATCATGTTCGAATCACGAAGAACAATAAAATTCAAACAACAACTCAGTTCACGTCTCGGCTCGAGACAATATATGATCCTAAAAGCAACAAGATGTGATTCGCATAAGATCCATAGGAAAGGAATAGCAATTGAAAAGTCACAACGACAAACGAGTAATTTCAAAACACCACACTCGTTCGATCAATAAAAGAAAGGGATAGGGCAAGCTCGTAAAATGTTAACGAACATAAACGAGTCGACAGTCGAAAATATAGAAGTTCAAAATCTGATCCACTTCGAATAAAAGAACTAGTAGAACCAAAAGATGTTACATCCGAACAAGGTTCACAAGTATCGAACCGACTCGGAAAAGTCACAATGATAACCAGATCGACCCAAAACAAGATCACGGCTGCTCGAACGATGAAACCGAAATACAAGTGTCAACGAACACGAGCGAGTCGATAGAATTGAGAAAGAGAAAATGCAGAGCCAAAAATAATACGGTATTATATTCGACCTCTTCTAAAAGAAGTGTCGTCCCGAAACTCACAACAACGAAATCAATGTGACAACAAAACAAGCAACCGATAGAAACATCCTTGAAGGCCTCTCAAAGCCGATTCGATATCTGTCTAAGCGCGAACTCCGAAAGTCTCGGTAGCCGATTCGCAAAACGAATTCGTGTCCTCGAGTCCACACTCAAATGTGTTACCGACGAGAAGGACAAATTGCACGTACATTCCCCGGCACATCACGGTTGAAACACCTCGGCTCGGCATACCGAAAATACAAATGCTAGATACAATGGGCATAACGTCGCAAAACAACATAGCGGAGATGCCAACTTAGCACAACAAAGAATCATAACACATATCATATACGACGATTACCATCGTAAAGTAATATATACACATACACCACAAAGAACAACGGTATCGTTCGGCGACCTCAACGACGAACGATATCCAAAGACGTAATTACAAACATCATGAAACAATCACACATGTACACCAACGCACAAACCCAAGCTTCAACATCTCACCTCGTGTGACACACGCAATCCACCACGAGGCGACAACCATTAAATACCAGTTCACACCTCTCACAGAGGGCTAGTACAACAAATACGTGGCAACGCCTCAACGTTCATGCCACCAACTCGATCATATTCGGAAGTTAACATCATAGCGACAAAGCCAACATCATACATACATACCCAGCCCTCAAACGGGAATGGATAGGTTTTAAAAACGAAAACCTCATTTGGAAAATAATTTAGAAAAACACCGGTCGATCTTGAGTATCACATTTCCAAAAAAAGTAAAAACGTGAAACATCATTATCGAGACTTTGGAAAACCATTTCGCATTTGATAAAAATGAGGACACTTTCTTTTAGTGAAAAACTTTTCAAAAATATTCGACCCTTGGGTCTAAGCAATCGCATTTGAAAATATCTCAAAATATTTTGGTCCTCAATCGGAAAATTTTTGAAATGTATTGCGGCATTAGAAAACACCTTGAAAACACCGCAAGAAAATAATTCGTTTTAAAAGTACGTCTCGAATTTTAATTTTCTAAGATACTCAAGGTTTTCAAAAAATAATTCAATGGGCTAGAAAGCCCAAAAAGTTTAGGTACTTACACGGAACATTATAGCGCCGTGTGTCCCGCGCCGGAACCCACCAGGCTAAAAACCCTTTACAAAAATGCCAAAAAGGCCGATGACGGTAATATTTCAAAAACTCACAGAAGCCATTTAGAAAATAATAAATACCGTCATAAGAATTTTGCCAAAACGATCAAGGCCATAATGCCAAAAACTCGGTTAAGGGAATCGTTTTTCCAAATAAAACTCGGTCGGTAAAATACCGAAAGCCATTACAAAAGAACTCACACATCGGATAAAAGAAATAAAGTCAAACATGCACAAGACAGCAACACTACTCCTCATATGAACGAAAAAAAATGGGAGTCAAATAATCACGCATCACGAAATCAAAATCCATAAGAGGATTCCGTCACTTAACAAATAATCATAAAAATAGCTCGTATCACACGAGGCACAACACAAAGAAGGGAGACTTACATTCACAGGTCGCACGAAGATGATGATCGCCCACGATACTAATCACGACCAACAAACTCAGACGACGCGTCGCGACACGACTCAATCAGATAAAATCCGACGAGACAAAAACTCAATAGACACCACTGACCCAACAGCCTAGGTTTCCACAACCTAAGCTCCGATACCATTTATGTAACACCCCCATTCCACTCAGGGATATTACACGCCGTAGACCCTCTCCTCGAGGATCTACCAGGCTGGTAACAACATTTCACATCTCGACAATGCCTTCAAGGCTAAAATGACTCAGTAGACCGATTTGGTCTTTCAATAAAATATACAACTCGATTACAAACACATACCCACGCAGGTCAAAATACAATAAACTCCCGCATAACGGGAAAAGATACAAGAATGAAAAGAAAATACAACTAGACCAATACGACATCAACGGATCCTCGTGTGATTAGTATCGTTCATCTTTCATCATCCTTCGTGCCGACCACGTGTTATGCTCCAAAACACGAATGCAAAATAGACATCCACCCCGAATACTGGGGTTAGCAAACTCCTTTGTTTTGCTAGTGCAAGTATAAAATACGAAAACGAGCCATACATATCATACTCCACGAAACATGTTAATCATAAACATACTTCCCGAGGTGATTCACTTAATTAAACGATTAAATCGAAAGATGGGGTAAACCCGATAAACATCTTGTGAAAAATATTTTACGACCTCGGGAGTTTTGAATACATTGGGATTTAAGAATCCTCAGGCCTTTCGAAAACATTTAGTGACACAGCCCAAAAGTCATTTTCCCAAAACATAAATTCGATAACAACAAGTGGGGTCCACGACCCGATCGTACCATAACAACCTGTTTCCAGAGATTATTCGCGTCCCGTGCTAGCAAGCCACGGACCTCAGATGCTCCCGTAGAACAAACCCGAGTGAATAACCCACAGGGAAACTATATCAAATCACATGTCACCGTAATGCATACGTGACTAAAAGCACATATACTTACATAATCAAACCACAACCATAAGTTATCCAGCATCGTGCTAACAAGCCACGAACCTCGAGTCCCCGCAAGACATACCCGATGATAACCACACAAGTTATCTCGGCATCGGGCTAGCAAGCCCCGAACCTCGAGTCCCCGCAAGACATACCCGTATTGATAACCCTACGGTTTCGCCGCCGACCCATACTAGCAAGTATGGATCCGGAGATTCAACAATCCTACCCGGAGGCACATCACATACAATAAGCACACAACAATAACCGATTATCAAGACAAGCAACACTAAGCATCACAACCTCCTTTCAAAGGAGTAACGACTAACATCACATCATGTCGAATACCCACCGAACAAATATACAATTCAATGCACAATCCTCGCAAACAATTATGGTCAATGCGATCATAACGTCTCTCAACGCATTTAAACTAACACACATATTCCGAGAACATATCCATTCACGAAGTATACGAATTATCGTTGAAAGACAATATTTATCGAGAACATACCGATCCTTTTTAACGCTCATTAAACATCGATTTCGCATAAAATCATTTATCAATAATCATGCCTACGAAATATGAAATGTATGGGCAAGATACTTGTCTCAAAATCGCACGCAAGTATTCACGAACACGGCTCAACCGGAAAGCTTCAAACGCCCGATGCTATCGAAAAGGAAGACGACAACGAGCGGAAGGGTTCAACTCGGTTTCTTCGTAAGAAACTCGACCCTAACATCATATAATTAATAAATCAATGATCATACGATGAGGAATAATCGTAGAACGCCCGAAAACCCCTCTATAACATTTTACGGACACCTTCAAGGCGTCGGTCAAGAACTCGACCCAACTAACGAATCGATACGATCCAACCATGGAATAACAAGGTAAATGATATAATACATCTAAATAATCATCAATCCATCATAATCCTAAGTTAAATCGGATTAATCGGACGAAAACAACCAAAATACCCAAATTCCCCAAAACTAGATTTCTAGGAAATCGACGATTCGGTAGATCGTAGGATGTTATAGGATTGATGATTGATGATATGAACTCCAAAACTTCATGGATTGATTGTCCAACAACATCTCTCCATGATTACACCATCTCCACGCGGAATGGAAGAAGAGAAGTGAGAAAATGTCAAGAAAACGCCGCTGTGCCTTTTTATAGCCGATCACGGCCGTTACGACGTAATCGGCCACGGCTTACGACGAATCGCCATGGCGAACTCGCTCGAAAATGCCGAACGTTACGACGCACGGCCAGGCCTTACGTACGTAATCGCCTTACGACGTAATGGCCGATCATTACCGCACGTTACTCGGCCGTATCGGCTCGCCCGATCATGCCCGCCATGACTCGGCCGACCAACTCCGACGGCCCGAACGACCGAAACCCGAACCCGAGTACGAATCAAGATACGGTTACGAAGTACTCGAAAAGACGAATCCGAGCACTAATAGAACATACGATTCCGACTACCAAGGCTCAAACTCGACAACGGAAAGTAATTACCCCAAACTTTGGGAAATTACGAAAATGGCCCAAAACGCCCGAAAATCACGATACGTGATCGAAACACCAAGCCAAAGCTCGCAACATGAATATTAACATTAAATGAACCTACGAGAAAGTCGAAACAACAGTTTCGGACGAGATTCGCAAGAATCGAACTCAAGTGCGGAAAAACCGCTAAAAAGCACGGAACTCAACAAAACGACACCGAAACGAACTCGGATGACAAAAAGTGCAGAATTAATCATTCTCGGAATGACGAAAAGGTCACGAGCGAGTCGTCAAAACGGACTTCCGACGAAAAAAAAGAAATTACCGGAGATCAAAATCACGGGTATTACAAATACTTTTCCTCCATGCTGATGGCATCTTATTGCTTCTCCAAATCTTATTGAAAAGCATAGTTACCCATTCGATCCCTCTCTCCCCCAAACACCTCCAAATTTCAATAGGTATACCATCTGGTCCTTCTGCTTTCTTTGACCCCATCTTCTTCAATGCAATTGTCACTTCACCCTTTTGGATTCTTCTCTTAAACTCTCGGTTAACCATACTTGAGGGGATGTTTAAATTCCCAATATCTTGTTCTTGATGGCCATTGAATAGGGTATCAAAGTATGACCTCCATCTCTCTTTTATCTCTTTATCTTGAACCATAACTTTTGGTCAAGATCTTTACACATTTAACTTTTCCAATATCTCGTCTTCTTCTCTCTCATTCGAGCAAGTTTATAGATATCTTTTCCCCTTCTTTAGTATCTAATCTTGCATATAATTCTTGATTGACCTTTGATCGGGCATTTCGCACCGCCTTTTAGCTTCGTCGAGCTTTCTTGTACTTCTCATAATTCTCATCGCTCGAGCATTTACCCAGTACCTTATAACATTCACGTTTGGTCTTTATCGCTTGCTTAACTTCATCATTCCACCAAGATGTGTCCTTACTTGATGGCCTGTTTCCTTTAGATTCTCCTAGGACTTCTTTTGCAGCTTCCTTTATGTTGTGTTCCAACAAGTTCCACATCGAATCTATATCCATCTCCGTGCAATCAGACCAAATACCACTATCAGCAATCTTAGCCACAAAAGTATGTTGACTCTCCCCTTGGAGCTTCCACCACTTAATTCGAGGGTCAACTTGTGGTCTTCTCTTTCTTAAGTGCCTCTTACCTCGAAAGTCAAGCACCACAACCCTATGTCGTGTTAAAGACTCTCACCGGTATTACCTTGCAATTAGTAAAACTTTTCCTCCAAACATTCCTTACTAAAAAGAAATCAATCGACTTGCATTACCTCCGTTTCTATATGTCACCAAATGAGAGTCCCTTTTCTCGAACCAAGTGTTCATAATACCCAAGTCATGAGCTAATGCGAAATCCAATATATCATTTCTGCTTCATTCCCGTCCCCAAAACCAAAGCCACCATGAATGCTCTCAAAGCCATCTCGCTAACACCGACATGCCCATTGAGGTCACCACCAATGATCAATTTCTCACCCATAGGAATTGCTCGACAACCTCTTCCAAATCTTCCCAAAATTCTTGTTTGATCGATGCATCCAATCCTACTTGTGGTGCATAAGCACTTATGATAGTTAAACTCATCTCCTATCACAAGCTTAATACTCATTATTCTATCGCTCTTTCGACACTTCCACCACATCATCAATGAATTCTTTATCAATGACGATACCCACTCCATTTCTACTTCTATCCTTTCCAGAGTACCAAAGCTTGTAACCCCAACGAGCTAACACTCTTGCCTTCTCGCCAACCCACTTAGTCTCTTGTAGACACATTATGTGAATTCTCCTCCTTTTCATAACCTCCCCACTTCTGCCGATCTCCCACAAAGAGCCAACGTTCCAAGTTCCAAACCGCACCTTACTACCCTTACTAGCCGCAAGAACTAACTTCTCTGCCTCTGTCCCCGTCCACGCCGCAAGGATTCTTGCACATTTGACACCACACCCATACTTCGAGGTGGCGCGCCGCTCCGGCGACGACCTAGCAACCTCGCATATTTTCCACTACACTCGGCCTATGAAGTGTAGCGCATCCTTGCTCATTTGACACCACCCTCGGATGTAAAGGTGGCGCGCCGCTTCTGGCGACGACCCAAGCAACCCTCGCATACTTATCACCGCACCCGGCCTATGAAATGCAAAGGCCGCTTCGAGGAGACGCCCAACGATTTTCAATGTTTGATTCACGCCCATTAACGCGATTTAATTTTACGCCACCGCCACTAACCTACCGCAATCCTCCTCTTTATCCTGGCCAGACCAAGAATTGACGCTGAAGACACCCACAGGCAGAGTTATATCTCACAAGAGGTAGGATGAACAAAAAATAAAGCCTGCAAATGTTGGGTTCTGATTCAGGTATATAGGTCGGCCTCAGGGTAAAATCAAAAGGGAAGATCTAATACAAGGCGTCGCTTGCGAATGTTGGGTTCTAATGTCCGAGGCGGTTCGAAGCTTTCGAATGCGTCGCTTTTGGAAAGGCTCTCGTGCAATCAGTGTGGCTGGGCAATTTTCATTTATTTGCAAACGTTGCTCGATTTAGTAGGGTTTCTCCTTCTAAACCAACTATCCCAAGTATGAACCCTAAAGCTTCTACGCATGTTCATGAGTCTTCATACTCGTTTGCTGATATTGTGAAAGGAAAAGGTGTTCTACAACGTAATGATGAACCAGTGATGGTTTTAGAAAGGGGTTCTTTGAATTATGATGGGGAACCTGTTCTAGTGGGGTGTGTTAAGGATTTCAAATCTCTCCCTAATATTCACAATGTCTGTTCTAGTGAAGGTTTTACAGGGGTAACAGTTAGTTACCTCGGAGGTTACTGGGTACTATTGGAGTTCGAATCTTCTCTATCTTGTGAGAAGTTTCAGAAACATAGTGGTATTATCTCGTGGTTCTCAAGTATTAAGCAGTGGTCTGCACAATTTGAAGGTCCAGATAGGGTTGTTTGGATTGATGTGGAAGGAATACCGTTACAAGCATGGTCGCATTCTACGTTTAATAAGATTGCTTGTAAATGGGGTGAGCTTGTTTACTCGGGCGACTCTAACACTTCGAATAAATATAGCATGCGTTTATGTGTAAAGACTAGGGTTCAACACTTAATCGCGGAGTCTTTTAAGGTGATTTTGGAGAGGAAAATAGCTGTAGTTCGTGCAAAAGAAATCACTGGGTGGGTCCCTGATTTTGTGGTGGAAGATAATGTGCAATCGAAAGATGATAATCACTCTTTGCACAAGGATGATGATGAGGATGAAGGCGCCTCAGATTCTTTCCATCATATTGCTAATGACTGCTGCTCCGAGGAGAAATTAGAAGACCAAAAGGATGATCTTTCTGGGGATCCTTTTGGGTTAGAGCCTCTCATTTTTGAATCAACTAAAAGAGGTAATAAAGTTGCACAAGAAAAGAGTAGCACTGAGCCACATTTTCCACCTGGGTTCACTCCCTTGAATTCGAATCATCAAGATAGGGAGGTTATCAAGGATGTCTACGAAGGAAGCACAGTTTCTGTTAATAATGGAGATACAAATGGACTCTATAAGTCTAAAGACCAGGAGAAAGACATAACCAATACAGTAAATGATGGTAATGTAGGATGTGAGTCAAAAAATGCATCCTCAGGAGGTTCCGAACAAGTTCACGTCGACTCCATGCCCCCACCTTCTAAACCAATTGACGGTTTCTCTATTCTTAAACGTTTTCATGAGTTTATCAGTGTTGGACAAGCTATGGGTTTTGGCATGAAAGGGTGTGAAAAAGACTATCAAAGAATTATCAGTAGCATTGGGAGATCACAACACGTTTAAATGAATTGTCTTTCTCCAAACGTGCAATGGCTTGGGAGGAAGGAGAAAAAGGAGTGGGTGAAAGAGCTTTGCCATATAAATGGAGTGAATTTTCTTTCTATTCAGGAGACCAAGATGGTTACTTTTGATATGTTTGCTGTAAAAGCTATTTGGGGTAACATGTTACTCAACTTTGCCACGTGTTCAGCCCGAGGTAGATCGGGTGGCATGCTCTGTGTGTGTGGGATAAATCTTTATTCCAAAAGAAGAGAACTTTTTCTAATGAACACTGTTTATGTGTAGAAGGCATGTGGATGGCTACTAATACGAATATATTGTTCATGTCTATATATGCGCCACAAGACTAGCCTGCTAAACGGCAATTATGGTCTTATATGCTGGATTTTATTCATCGATGGCAGGGTGAGGTTGTAGTTATGGGCGATTTTAATGAAGTTAGGTTTGCTTCGGAACGACATGGCACCACTTTCCATGCATCCCATGCTACTATTTTTAACTTGTTCATCAAAGATTCTCATTTGATTGATGTTTCTCTTGGTGGTTATTCCTTTACGTGGTCTAATAAACACGCTAGCAAGATGAGTAAGTTAGATCGGTTTTTAATTTCGGAAGGGCTCTTTGAGCTTTTCCAAAATTTATCAGGTTTGGTTCTGCATCGTCATATCTCTGATCATAAAACCGATCATTCTTAGAGAAGCTTCCATGGATTATGGCCCTACCCCGTTTCGAATGTTTCATTCCTGGTTCTTGGAGCATGATTTTCCTTCGGTTGTAGAAGATTCTTGGAACCATGCTATGGTGTATGATTCTAATGCCATGGTTTTGCTCAAAAATAAATTAAAGATCCTGAAGCAGAAGTTGAAAGCATGGAGTAGGCTTCAAGATCGTAGAGTGCTTCAAGATAAATTGCTCGAGATTCATTTGCGTCTTGACAAGGGAGAGGGTTTGCATGATGATGTGTCTTACCGGGCCAATGTTTTCCATAGTATTGGCGAAATTGATCTCAAGAACTCTTTTGATCTGTCGCAAAAAGCCAAGATTAGATAGGCTATTGAGGGGGATGAGAATTCAAAAAAAATTCATGGTATTGTTAATAAAAAACGAAGACAGCAAGCTATTAAAGGCATCTTGGTAGATGGTGAGTGGATTGATAACCCGGAACGTGTTAAAAGAGAATTCTTCAATCATTTCGCGCATAGGTTTGCTGCTCCAGATTGGACTCGTCTTCCTATCGAAGGCAACTTTCCATGGTGCTTGGGGCCTGATCTTTCCAGTGATTTGGAAGGCGAGGTGACTATTGACGAAATAAAAAATGCGGTCTGGGAATGTGGGTCTGATAAATCTCCGGGGCTCGATGGATTCACATTCGAATTTCTTAAAAGTTTTGGTATTTAGTCGGGGGTGATGTGATTAATGCAGTGAAGGAATTTTTCAACTCGAGTACATTCCCTAACGGATGTAATCCCTCGTTTATTGCTTTGATTCCTAAGGTGTTAGATGCTAATCTTCTTAACAATTTTCGTCCTATTAGTCTAATAGGTTGCCAGTATAAAATTATTGGCAAAATATTAGCTAACCGTTTAAGTCTTGTGATAGACAAGATTGTGAGTTTTGAGCAGTTGGCGTTTATTAAAAGAAGACATTCTAGATGGTCCTCTAATTCTTAACGAGGTCGTTTCATGGTGTAAGATGAGGAATGAGCAAGCTTTAATGTTTAAAGTCGATTTCCAAAAAGCTTTTGACTCAGTTCGATGGGACCACCTAGATGATATCCTTGATAAGTTTGGATTTGGCGACAAATGGAGAGGGTGAATTCGTGGCTATCTTCTTTCTGCAAAGGCCTCGGTTTTGGTTAATGGCTCACCTACAGAGGAATTCTTGTTTCATAGGGGGTTAAGACAAGGAGATCATTTGTCTACTTTTTTGTTCATTTTGGTAATGGAAAGTCTCCATGTGGTGTTCCATCGAATTATCGAAAGAGGTATGTTTTCTCCTATTATTATTGGAAAAGATGAGGGAGACTCTATCTCGCATCTTTTCTACGCCGGTGATGCTATGTTCATAGGTAAATGGTCTAGTTCTAATATTAGCGTGCTTGTCATGATACTTCATTGTTTCTTCCTTGCCCCTGGTTTGAAGATTAATGTCAGCAAAAGTAGCATTTATGGTTTGGGAGTTAAAGACTCGGATATTAATCTTATGGCTGATCGTTTCCGTTGTTTAGCCAATAAGCTTCCTTTTACTTATCTAGGAGTAAAAGTTGGTGCTAACATGGCGCATATCAATTCATGGAATGAGGTTGTTCAAAAGGTTAAGACCAAATTATCTAAGTGGAAAGCAAAGACTTTATCAGTGGGTGGGAGGCTTACTCTTATAAAGTTTGTTTTGGGATCTCTCCCTACTTATTGCATGTCGTTGTTTAGAGTTCCGGATGGAGTTTTAAATCAGCTTGAAGGGTTGCGTAATTCTTTCTTTTTGGGGGCTGATTTAGATGACCGCAAGATGACGTGGCTTTGTTGGAAAAAAGTAATGGCTCAAAAATAATATGGTGGGTTAGGGGTTAGCAGCTTGTTTGCCCTTAATCGCGCCTTGTTGTTTAAATGGATTTGGCGTTTCTATTCTTCTCATTCTGGTCTTTGGCTTGATATTGTTAAAGCTATATATGGCTCTAATGGATCTCTTGACCAGCCGTCCCCATATCATACAGGCTGTTCGGTTTGAATTATGGTGCATAAAGCCCTTGCCAATCTTAAATCCAAGGGTGTTGATCTTATGGAGTTTTGTAAAAATAAAGATTGAAAATGGTTATAATACAAGTTTTTGGCATGAGAAATGGTTCGGTGAAGAATGTTTCAAAGTTAGATTCAACAGAATATTTAATTTGGAGCTTCATAAAGATGTTTCGGTAGGTCAAAAATTATAGAATTCTGATTGGGCTTTATCGTTCCGTAGGAGTCCTGGAGGGGGTATCGAAGAATGTCGATGGCTAGAGTTATCTCAGTTGCTTCCCTCGGTTGTTTTGTCTTCTGCTAGTGATCGTTGGGCTTGGACTTTGAATGAGAATGGTGCTTTTTCAGTGAAGTCGGCTAGAGAAGTCATCGATAAACATGTGCTCGTTATTTCTTCCTCCACCACAAGATGGTCCAAGCTCCTTCCTATTAAAGTTAATATCTTTGCTTGGCGTATGTTTTTAGATAAGCTCCCGACGAGACTATCCCTATGTAATAGAGGCATAGACATTCCTTGTGTGCTATGCCCGCTTTGTGGGACTGAGGGGGAATCCCGTGGTCATCTTTTTTTTTTTGGTTGTTCTATGGCTTCTGACCTTTACCATTTAGTCGGCCGGTGGGTTAATATACACATTCCTACTTTTCTAGATCCTTTAGAGTGGGAGGTTTGGTTAAATGGCTTGCGGTTTAACAGCTTACATAAGTCGATGTTAGAGGCTTTGTTCTTCTCTTTATGTTGGCATATTTGGAGTTATAGGAATGCTATTATCTTTTCAGTGAAGAAGCCAATAAAAAGGCTGATTTTCGACAATATTGTTTCTCTATCATGGTTATGGGTGAATTATAGATGCAAGAAGGTTAATGTTAATTGGGTAGCGTGGTTAAAAGACCCGTTATATGCTATCTCTTCTATGTAAGTATAGCTTTGTTTTTTCTAGATTTTGAACTCTCTGGCTCTAGCGCCTTGCTAGAAGCTTTTCTAATATATTTCTGCCGTTCAAAAAAAAAAAATTGGGTGTGTAAGGCTGATAAACATAGCGGGTACTATGCAAAGAGACATAAGAACCTGCATAGGCGTTTTCCCGGGTCTCTCGTCCTTGTGAATTTTCTTTTGTGCCTCATATATTGTCGGGAGTGTTGACAAGTTATTCTCATCTTCTACCAAATGGAATTCATCATCAGATAAACGTCTTGCATATGCATGGCCCTCTAGATTCACTGTAGGGGTGGTTATGTTGATCGCGTACAACTCTTATCGTCCAATAATGATGTTCCAATGAATATTTATCTACCAACTTAAACGGACAATCTGTCTTTTTGGAACTAGTATTTGTACTTGATTCGGATCCGCTAGGTTTACCACCACAGTCACATATAAGAACCAATTTATTCGTGAGACCATTTTTGCATTGCTTTGATCTTTGTGTGGCAATGACATAACCAAGCGAGTATGCCGTATTTTTCACCCAATTCATCATATCTTCACGAGACCCAAAAGCCTACAATTAAATTTATTTTTGTTAATGGTGAGGTGACAAATATTAATTTTACTAATATAATATAAATATTTATTATTTATGGTCTATTGTACCTGATCGGTAAAAAAAGATGATGTCCATATAGAAAATTGAGCTTCTTCCATTCCATAAAAATAGTGAGCGTCGTCACCACCTGGATTTGAGTTGTCTTGATAAAAAATGACATTTTTCTATCAGAACAAAGCAATTTCCTGCATTTAAAAAGAAAAAATATCATCATAATTATATATAATAAACAAAATCAAATTTATTAATAATACTAAAAAATAAAACTACACTAAGAAAAATTAGCATTAAATGAAATATATATATATATATATAATTCTAATTGTTTATTATTATTGTGTATATATATATATTGACACGTACCACCAGATGTATAGCAGATTGTCGCAGAATTTTCACCCAAAATCTTCTCTCTGAATGCCTATGAACAGCTCCTCATTCAGCATAGTCGTTTTGACCACTGGCCTGGAACATCAGGATTTGATCAAATAATCTCTTTTAGACATAACTACATATATTTATCTAGATGTAAATATTTATCCTGCATACTACGATGCTTTGGAGAACTTCATGATTCATGGTCCATGTGGAGTTGCTAATAAGAATGCTCCATGCATGTCAGAAAATGGTTGTACCAAGTTCTTCCCTAAAGAATTCGTAGACTGTACTACTTTTAGTGATGAAGGCTACCCGATCTATAGAAGAAGAGATACTGGTAGAATTATCATGAAAAATGGAGTGCCTATTGATAATAGATTTGTAGTTACGCATAATCCTTATATTTTGTTAAAGTATGGAGCTCATATGAATATGGAATGGTGTAACCAATCACGGTCTATTAAGTATTTGTTCAAATACATAAATAAAGGATGTGACCGTGCAACTGCGCAGTTTTTGAAGAGTAAGAAGGATGTCAAAAGTAGTAAAGTAATTGACGAGGTACAGATGTACTATGATTGTAGATACATTTCGCCATGTGAATCTATGTGGAGGATATTTAAATTTGAAATAGCATATAGAGATCCACCTGTTCAACGGTTGAGTTTTCATCTTCCAGGAGAGCAAAGTGTAGTTTTTTCAGAAACTCAAGACATGAAGGCTGTTATTGATCGTCAATCTTTCAACGCAAGCAAGTTTGAAGCTTGGTTTAAGGCAAATATTGAGTTTCCGCATGGCAATAATCTAACATATGCAGAATATCCTCAGTACTTTGTATGGAAACAACAAGGCAAGAAATGGGTTCCTAGAAGTCAAGGTTTTTCTTTAGGAAGACCCTAATATGTGCCGCCAGGAGCTGGTTATTCTTATTATCTTAGATGTTTGATCAATGTTATTCGTGGAGCTAAATGTCATAATGATATGAAAATAGCACATCATATACAGTATGAGTCATATAGAGATGCGTGTTACGCATTTGGTCTTTTGGAGGATGATTCTGAGTATATTGATGGATTAACTGAAGCAAGTTTTTGGGAGTCTGCGCATTCTTTACGTACTATGTTTGCAACTTTGTTGACAGATAATTGTATGGGCAGACCAGAATTTGTTTGGGAAAAATATTGGGAATATTTGGCAGACGACATTCTATACAATCAAAGAAAATTTTATCAAAAACAAGATATATTTTAATAATTATGTTTTTTTGTTAATATTCAATGTTTACTATTGTCATATTTAATTATATATACTGAAATAATTTTTATTATATTACATTGTAGATCTAAGGTTAACAGATGCTCAAATTAAGAACCTTGCTCTCATTGAAATTGAGTCTTCACTGAGAAGGTGTGGAAGTAGTCTGAGAAACTTTGAAACAATGCCTTTGCCTGACTTCAATGATATTTCAGCATATCAAAACAGATTGTTACATGAGGAATTGCAGTATGACAGGTCCTTACTAGAGAAGGAGCTACAAGAGCTCCTCCCAAAGTTGACGGATGAGCAACGCATTGTCTTTGATAAAATAATGGATTCAACAAAGGCAGAGAGGGGTAAAACTTTTTTTCTTTATGGTTATGGAGGTACTGGTAAAACTTTTGTCTGGAGAACTTTGTCTGCGGCAATAAGATCTAAAGGTGATGTTGTTTTGAACGTCGCTTCATGTGGAATAGCATCATTGCTTCTTCCAGGAGGTCGAACTGCTCACTCTCGCTTTAAGATTCCTTTAACTCCACATGAAAAATCATCATGCAATATCAAGCTTGGCAGCGAGTTGGCTCAATTGATTGTGAAGGCAAAGCTCATTATATGGGACGAGGCTCCAATGATGCACAAATTCTGCTTTCAAGCATTGGACAAAAGTATGAAGGATGTGATGAAGTGCGTTGACATTGAAAATGCTACAAAGTCATTTGGTGGCAAGACAGTTGTGTTTGGTGGGGATTTTAGTCAAATACTTCCAGTTATACCAAAAGGACGAAGACAAGATATAGTAAATGCAACTATTAACGCATGTTATATCTGGAATTCTTGCGAAGTTCTTCGGTTGACAAAAAATATGAGGTTGCAAAGTGTCAGTTCAGAAAGTGATGCTACTGCTTTAGCTGAATTTTCAGAATGGTTACAAGATATTGGAAATGGAACAATTGGAGAAGGAGACGACGGATCTTCTGTAATACAGATTCCCGATGATATACTCTTGCAGAATGGGCCTGATCCAATTGCAACTATTGTTGAAAGTACGTATCCTAACTTATCTGAAAGAATTCACGATCCAGAATATCTACAACAACGAGCTATATTAGCGCCCACTTTGGATGTCGTTGATTCTATAAATCAGTACATGATAGAAAAAAATACTGGAGATAGTCGTCCATATTTGAGCTCTGATAGTGCAAGTAAGTCAGATTTGGCTGTAGATGATTTGACAAATGTCCACACTCCTGAATTCCTCAACGGAATTAAATGTTCTGGCGTACCAAATCATGAGCTAAATTTAAAAGTTGGGACTCCAGTGATGTTACTACGGAATATTGATCCAAGTCGGGGTTTGTGCAACGGTACAAGATTACTCCTCACTAGGCTTGGAGACCATGTTCTCCAAGCAAAGATCATGACAGGAGCAAGTGCAGGTGAACTGGTGTTGATTCCTAGATTATCCATGACTCCTTCTGATTCAAAAGTACCTTTCAAATTCCAACGGCGTCAATTTCCTATCTCAGTTTCCTATGCCATGACAATAAATAAAAGTCAAGGACAATCCTTAACAAATGTTGGTCTATATTTGCGTAAGCCTGTTTTTAGTCATGGTCAATTATATGTTGCTTTTTCTAGAGTCACAAATAGGAAAGGTTTGAAAGTTCTAATTTGTGATGATGAGAAAAAAAATGTCAACACAACTATTAATGTTGTATATAGGGAAGTTTTCAGAAATTTATAATTTATGACTTCATCAAGAGTATCATACGTCATTTGTAATATATTGTTGTATTTGTAATTAAAATTTCGTGCATAATATATTTATTATAACTTAAATATTAATTTACTATTCTTCTATGTATCGATTTTAAATATTCTTTACCGTGCATCGCACGTATGGACAACTAGTAAGATACTATAAGATTCTTACGTTGATCCCAGTCTCAAATATTCTCATCGATCTGCACCACTTACTAGGGTTGTCTTGTGACTCTTGTCGATGAACTAAAGCCTCGTGTTGGGTAGTTATTTAAATTTTAACTCTCACAAAAAGAAAAAGGAAAAAAAATGATCGAGCTTATTTAATAAAAGTAATTAAAATAAGCGAACCAGATCAGACTTAGTAGTACCTGGTTCATTATTAGGGATGTCGAGTGGTTCGCTTCCGATTAACCGCACCATTTTTTTCAGTTAACCAGAACCATAAATGGTCCAAATTAGGAACCACAGATCGCACCATATTAAAGTGTGGTTAACCGGAACCACACCGTTCTTGAAAAGTTCCGGTTCGGTTAACCATTAGAGAACCATTCTTTTTTTAACTATGTTCAATAATATAATAATAAAATAATAAATTTTAAGTATATAATTATAATTTTATAAAATTATAATTATAATTTATAAAATTTAAAAATATATATTCATTCGGCTAACAAGATCTCATTTTATAAATTTATAAAAAAATTCAATCTTAGTTTTAGGGATTGAAAAATAATAAAATTTAAATATATAATTATAATTTATAAAATTGAAAAATATATATTTTTTAAATTTTCGGTTTTCGGTTCTAAACCGAACGGTTCCGGTTAGATCGAAAACCGAAATAGCTCCCAAAATGCTACCAAGAACCGGACCATAACCATATAATATGGTTCCGGTTCCGGTGTGGTTCGGGTTCTAATCGAGAAACGGAAAACTTTTAGACAGCTCTATTCATTACCTTCCGAACACATGAATACTAGGGTTGTTCAAGAAAAGTCGAAAAAACCGCGAAAACCAAACCGATTCGAAGGAAATGAATAGCGGAAGGAATCGCTTATGACAAGTGGGGCGGGTATATGGGCGGGTACAAATTATAGTGGATCGGTTCGCGGATCTCATTTTTGCGGCGGGTATCCAAACCGGTCTATTTTTGGGTATTTTGTAAATTTTGTATGAGTATACTAAAAAGCTCTTTTTTTTATTCTATTGGTTTGTTATTGCGTATAGAGATATGATATAAAATTTAGTGATATTATATATTTTTATTTTATTTTTTGTGAAAAAACATATTTTTATTAAGATGGCCGAGTCGGATGTCCAACTTATCTGAACCGATTTTACGGGTAATCGAATGAGTGGATATCTAATGAACCGGGTCACGATTCGATTTTTACCGAACCAATAGAAATGAGTTGGTTTATGGAAATTAATCATAGACTAGATACTCTGTCCATGAACACCCTAATTAGTACAAGTTCGTTAGAAAGCTGGTACAAGCAAAGCAACACTATAGTTCCATTTTAATTTTCTGCACATGTATTTTTATTTTTAAACAAGCCTACATGTTTTGTAACTTGGTATTATATTTACATTATTGTGTAATAGTCGGAAGAATGATTTAATTTTATACTTATATTTATTGTTTTCTTTTATCCTCGAGTCAGCTCAATAAAGTTGGTGACAATCAATACATTCGATACAGGGCCGGTCCTGAGATTCAGGATGCCCATGGCGAAAAGCTAGGAAAATGCTCATTTATTACGCAAATGAAATTTTTGAAAGTGGTTTGGAACCTAGTCAAACTAGGCGGCTCATCCCCACGCCGAATTTTTATTAAATAAAATAAAAACAATACAACGGGGGGACATAAACAAAAACCCAATATAATAAAATATAAAATACATCACCTAAAACGATGCCTTCGTGCATTTTTTGAAGCAAAAATATCGATCACTTTATCATAGTTAATATTTGCTAAAAACTTACTCTCAATTCTCAAAATTGCTAACCCGTTCAATCTTTCTTGACTCATGGTAGACTGCAAATATGACTTCAACAACTTTAGCTTAGAAAAACTTCTTTCTGCGGATGCTACGGTGACGGGTACGGTCAGCAAAATCCTATAAGCAACCAAGACATTTGGAAAGATGTCCATCTTCTTAGCAAACTCCATAATTTGTATGGATGTCCAAGGATTTCCACTATTGGATGCCTCTTCTGGTAACATTACCTTCAAAACTTGTAACTCCATAAATAAACATTCCCAATCAATATCAGAATCATCACCATTTGTTAAAACACGTTCAAGATTCAAACACGACTTTTTTAATTCATCGTCATGTAAAGTAAATAACGTTCGACCATCAAACAAGAAACCAAAAATAGATTCAAATTCTTGCATTTGTTCAAATCTAGTTCGCAATTGAGAAAGAGACATATCAACTAAAACAAGAAAGTAATCAGTTCTAAATGTCTCTTGAGCAGATTGTTGTTCTCTCTCGATATTTGGAATTTCATCAAATTGCTTTTTTCGAGAAAAATAACGTTTTATAGCAAATTCATGCTCAACTCCAATACTATTTGCAATTTCTTTAGCTTCATTAATAGCACATGTAAACCCACTTTCCCTATATTTTTCAAAATAAACAACCAATCCCTTGAGATTTTCTATTGCAATATCAAGAAGCATATCTTTGGACTGTAATTTCTTACTAACTAAATTAATTCTATACAAAACTTCATGCCAAATAACTAAACTCACAATAAAATCAAAACTTGAAAGCTCACCGTTTACCAACAATTCGGCGTCCCTACATACTTTTCCATCCTCACTTACTTGAGCTAATTGTATCAAAGCATCTTTAATTTGGCCAATTTGAGATTTAATAGCTTTAACGCTTTCAATATGACTTTCCCAACGAGTAGAAGATAAGGATTTCAAAGTCAAATCGTCAATGTGTTCTAATAACACAGTCCATCTCTTTGTAGAATTAGAGAATACATTATATATTGCCTGACAAGTACCAAAAAAGGTTTTTGCTTTGTGACAAGAATTCGCCATATCACATAAAACTAAATTAAGACTATGACAACCACATGGCATATAAAAGGCTCTAGGATTTATATCAAGTAATCTTTTTTGCACCCCTTAATGCTTTCCTTTCATATTAGACCCATTATCATACCCTTGCCCCCGCATATAATTAACATCCAAATCAAGTGATTTCAAAGCATCAAGTAATACATTAAAAAGGCCAAAGCCGGATGTATCTTCTACAACCAAAAATTCTAAAAAAAAACTCTTCGACTTGTATAGGAGAACTTGACACATCAACACATCTTATAATCAAAGTCATTTGTTCTTTATGGCTCACATCCGGAGTACAATCAAGAATGACTGAAAAATACTTTGCCTCTTTAATCTTTTTTATGATTTCACTCTTCACATCGGATGCCAACATTTCAATCAGTTCATTTTAAATTTTGTGGCTAAGATAATGATAATGAGTTTTTTATCTTCAATAAGCCGAGAATGTTGTTTCATGATAAGATCAAACTCAGCAATCATTTCAATTATGCCTAGAAAGTTTCCATTGGTCTCTTCATAAATTTTTTCATTTGTTCCACGGAAAGGCAAATTATATTTTGCAAGACATTTCAGAGTAGCAATTATTCTAATCAAAACTTCTTTCCAATGATCGGTATCTTTTTTTATTAATTCTTGCAACTCTCTATCAAGTGTTTGATTCTTATTCAACCTCAGTCGCAACTCAGACAAAATACTAAAATTAGTCATATGTTATGTACTATTCTCATGAATGTTTAGTCTTTGACCAAGTTGTTTCCAACAATTTAAACCATCACTTGCTAATTGACTTTTTGATCGACCATCTTTGAAAAGCTTACAACAAAAACAAAAGACTTTATCCAACTCTTTAGAATAAACCAACCATTTTCTATCATAGCAATCACCATTTCTTAATTTGCGAACATAATATTCAGAAGAGAAATGCCTACCTATATTATCTTTTGGAAATACGATGTTAGTTTCCCTAATGTAATATCCGCAAATTCGATTTCCGGTAATTTTTCTTTGTTGGCGAAAGTCCGTTTTGACGACTTTCTTTGGACCGTTTCGTCATCCTGAGAATGATTAATTCTACACTTTTTGTCATCCGAGTTCGTTTCGGTATCGTTCTGTTGAATTCCGTGTTCTTTAGCGACTTTTCCACGTATGAGTTCGACTTTGTTAAATCACCATTAATTTTTGGAAACTCCAAAAATTCTGAATCTTTGCAATATTATAAATCATCGAGTTAGCTTTTCAATAGTTCAAACGGCGAGTCAATCGGAGTCCAGACGAGGGAGTTATGGTCGAAATAGCTAAGTCACTCTCATTTTCCAGATTCGGCCAAAACCGTCTGTACCCTGTGCCGCGGCACACTTTGGCTGAGCCGCGGCACGATGCGATCAAGCGTATAATTACGTTTTTTCAAAATCCGATCATTTCTCCATTTTCTTCTACCCACACGAGAGAGAGATCTTGGGGAGAGAACTTTGCATCATCTACCTCTTGAGTATTGAATTTTTATCATTTTCATTTGGTGGGGAAGCTCGGATCATCAAGCTATCGCGTATTCTTCGAATCATAGTGCTTGGATCTTCAAGAGGTAATTTCTTCAACATCTTGGATTTCGATTTTGTATTGGGTAATGATGTTTTGGATGTTAAAATCATGGTGTATGAAGTGATATACGCATGATTATGGACACGTTTGAGTATTCATCGGATTATTGAAAGATTATTCAAGGACACTTTGAATATTGTGTTGGATTTTGGGGGTTTTCGTAGATTCGTCCGATTTATCCGGTTTGAAGCTTGAGAACCTTGAGATTATGATATATCTATGCCGTATGCGTGTTTTTCTTACGATTTTACGGGTTGGGTTGTGCCGTTTTCGGACTTGTGGGAGTTTGGGCGATTTCCCAACCTTTAGTTGTTCACCCGTGTATTTTCTTGAATCGTAGACGAGTTTCGGGAGTCTCTTCGTGTGAATTGAGTATAGATAATTAATTGTCATTTCCTTGCGAATCGTTTAGGTGCCGGAAGCGCGTTCTTGGACCTACCGAACTCATACCCTTCCTCCGCTCGATTTCTCGATGTCTCAAAGGCAAGTATACATTTATGATTGTACGTTCTCGACTTTGAAAGTAAGAGGTATTGATGGTATGATATGAACGAACCGTTTTTACGGCATTCATGGATATGTTGATGGCATATTATGAACGAACCGTTTTTACGGCATTCATATATGTATTGTTGGCATGTAACGAACGAACCGTTTTGACGGCATTCCTACATGTAACGGCGTATGATATGAACGAACCGTTTCTACGGCATTCACATACGTCATGAGATTTTAGTTATTCCGGAATACTAGTCTTGAATTGATGAATTGACGGTTACATTTACTTTATTGTCGAGGAGTATTGCGTTTTATATTGATATACTTGCACTAGCTATTCGACGGCTAACCCCTTTATGGGGGAAATACTTTTTATGTATTTCAGGTTCCAGGAGATCGGACAGGCAGGTATCGGGTCGGCATGAAGATGATGGGCAAGTGTGATACTGTGTCTTGTCTCCGTTTATCTTTTTAGATTCCTCCATTCAGTGTTGTTGTACTGGAATGGATTTTAAATACTCGAGTATTGTATTTTCAGTTTCCTTGATGTTCCGGCCTATGTTGCCGAGGTATTGATTTGTGTGGTGATGTATATGGTTTCATTGGTTATGGTTTTTAATACCATTTGTATTGTCCTTCATTCCATTGTATGTAGACCTTCTCGGTCAAGTTTCATAGTTCCGCGTATGTTTAGCCTTGTGGGTCCCACGGCGGGGCTCACGGCGCTGTAATATACCCTGAATAACTTGGGGGTGTTACAGAATATGGTATCGGAGATTAGGTTTATGGATACCTAGGCTGTCGGTCTTTTGGGTTGATTGAGTCGGCATTTGCCCACAGTATCACTACTCTGCCATCATCACAGTGCGACCGGTACTTGTAAGCCCTCTCACTCTTCTTGTATTTTTCTTAATCGTTTCGTTTATAGCTTGGTATTCTTGGGATTTGGTCACTTCGAGAATGTGCGATTCGGATTATACTTACGCACGTATGTGCCCTTCAGAATGTTGGCTGAAAGTAGGAAGAATCGTGGCCGTGGTCACGGACGTGAACTCTTCCTTGAGATTTTGTTAAGTTGCTAATTGCGATAATGGTGTGTATCGGTATTATGTTGAGACTTTGTTTAGGAGTCGCATGCTAGTATCACGGGAGATCTTCGACTTCGCAGACTTGTAAGTATGTTGTTCGGATTACTCGATAATTCTTGGTGAATTTAAATTTCCGTTGAAATGTTGTTTGTGCGAGTGATTGCAAGTTTCGAGGACGAAACTTATTTTTAAGGGGGGTAGAGTGTAATACTCCGATTTTTCGGATATATTTTTTTTTTCGTTTATATGTTGGATGTCGTTGATGGATAATTGTTCTTGAGGATGATGTGAACTTATGACAATGTTATTGAATGCGTTTATGTAATCATTGTGCCGTGTGATCGTTTGGTATGTCGAGATGTTGGTCGAGAATAGCGGAAAATGGCTAAGTACAGCCACGTTATCGTACGCCACGGTGCATACTTAGCGCACGCTAAGAGGTTTGAGTTACGTACGCTAAGGAGGACCCCTAACGTACGTAAGGTATTCTGGATAAGGTCCGTAAAGTGGCCGACAGGTAGGCCCAGACTATTTATTATCGGCGATTAACGCACGCTAATTTCAGATCATCAACAGGGAATCTTGGATTTATTGGTTGCTTTCGGCGTGTAGGACCCGGACATCTTCTGGGAAGGTACAGGTTGTCGGGTCAACGACGATTAGCGCGCGCTAAGGTCGAGGAATAGCGCACGCTACTGAGCATTTCACTGTAGCAAGCTAACGCCTATTTGCGTACGTTAATGCATGGGCATTACGTACGTTAGATGAATTTCGAAGCAATGCAGTAGCTTCTGGACTTCCCGATAGCGCACGCTATCAAGGAAGGATAGCGCACGCTAGTTCTATAGCGCACGCTAAATATAAGGTCTAGCGCGCGCTAGTGATGTGTTTTTATAGAGGGGATAGACGATTGATGAGAGGCATTTTGTCCATTCTCCTTCTTTCAGTCAATAGAGAGAGCCTTGGGAAGTACTTGAAGTTCCTAAACATTGAGAGATGATTCTCTTAAACAAGATTAAGATGGAGAGCTCGGATTTAAGTATTGTTCTTGAAGTTTTTGATGATTCTTGGAATGAAGTTCAATTATTCTTCTTCGTGGTTCGTCCATACAAGGTAATCCTTGTATCCCTTTGATAGTGGTTCGTTTTTAAAGGATTACTACTTGGGAGGGAGCATGTTGGGAATCGTGTATCTTGATGTTCGTTTTTATTTCAATGTAAATGCATATATTGGATTGTACTTTTATCCGCTGCGTGAGTATTTTGAAATTGCTTTTGGTATTTTGCCAACTAAATTTTATTTTGTAAAACCGATTCCCTAAACTGAGTTTTTGGCATTTTAGCCTTGATCGTTTTGACGGTATTTGGAAAATGATTTTTTTTAGTATTTGAAAAATATCACCGTCATCGGTCTTTTTGGCATTTTTGAAATGACGTGGAAAATTGTGCTTAGCCTGGTAAATCCTTGTGAGAAGGGTTTACGGCGTGTAATATTCCCAGGAGGATCTGGGGTGTTACAATTATGGTATCATGTGATAATGTTATACGAGATTTATTGGAATTGTAATAAGAGATTTCGGATGTTGATATGATTATTGAGATCTTCTTCATATGATGATAAGGGTTTTGTTGCGATTCTTGAGGTTGTATGAATGACATGATGAAGAAAATGGTAACATGGAGATATATATACCTCGGATATGTTGTTCTGAACGTGATTTCGGATATTTCATGTTCTTGAAGAACTCTTGAATTATACGAGGTGATGAAAATTTTTAAGAAGTGTTGATGTTTTGAAAATGAATATGGAATATTCATATCTAGAGCTAAACTATGTGTTGGAAATTATATTCGTATAGGAATACGAATGTGATTATGAGTTTGATGAGACTATTATTCATCTCTGAATTTGGAAGCCCATACGTATGGAGCAAATATTCAAATCGAATGATTGGATTGTTTGATAACCTTTTTAATATGATTATCTATTGTTTTGAACCAGTCGGATGATTCGAATTGATGACGGTCATAAGTAAATTTTAACGATGGATTTACGAGAAGGGAACCTTGTCAATTCGTATTTAAGAATTGAGTTTGGAACATTTAGACCCTTATTATTGGTCCGAATTGGTTGCTGATATGATCATCATATTTCGACTCGTATTGTGGACAGGATTTGTAAGTGTCTGAGTTGGATTGTTCAGACTGTGATTAGTCGAGATATGGTGAAACGGTTGAGTTTGTGCTTTGGTGGTGTTAATATTGGTCGTCATCGAACCTGTTGATTATTAATCCTTCGTTTTACAATAATACATGATGTGTGATCATGGATTATGACTGTTGTGTTGCGGTTGAGGTTGAAGAATTCGTAGATTACCTTGGTCGGGACTGAGGAACTCGTAAGACGAAATCAACTGAATTGGTAACAGTTCGTTGTATTGATATCGAGGCAATTTTTATACTTATACTAATCAATGAGATTAATGTTATCGTGTAGGTGTACGAATGTGTGTATCATTTCGAGACTCGGCCTCTTTATGATTGTATTGATATCAGGGGATTGTTTGATACGACACCCGTCGACAAATTATGCCAAATATTATTGTTGTTCGTAAATGGCCGATTTAAGGCATTGCGATACTTGTTGGTAATATTTGTCGATAGCCGGTTCGCGGTATCGACGTATCGATTGTTATTATTGATTGATGTTCCATCAAGATATTTTTGTGAATCGTCGTTATTGATATCAGTGTTTTTCTATTGATGTCGTTTTGGCCGATTGAAGGCATTGACGTATTCGATTATCATCTTCGTTATCGGTAACCGATTAAAGGTGCCGAGACATCCGTTGTATAATTGTTATCGATCGTCCGCTCTAAAGGTAATCGATATATTGAATTGGGATTATCAAAGATAATTCCCATCCGTTGTCAAAAATATTCTCATCCGTTGTATCGTTGTTATCGATTGGCCATTCTACGGTAATCGAAGTATTGAATTGGGACTATCGAGGATAGTTCCCATCCGTTGAATTATTATTGTCGTGTTGGCCGACTCAAGGCAGCACACTATTATTCTTGTGAACTCGGTAGTTTTGTGATCGTTGAGGGTTGAGGATTTTCCGAATTGTTGTGTTGTGATTATTGCTCGTGTTAATCGGTCCTTAGGGATTTTGATCCCAGGATGGTTATGTTGGATATTGTTGGTCGTGTCGATCTTTCATTATTCGTGCGTCATCGTTCACTTGGTGGGTCGCGTGATTCGTATTGGATATGTTATCCTTTGAGCTTCGCGGTCATGTTGTATCGTGGCATATCTGGAATCATATCTGCGTGCCGATTGGTTATGTGTAGGATTTTTAGCCGGGCACACGATGGTCATGCGTGGATGTTTCCGCATTGGACCGTGCACACGAGACGTAGTTCGTGAGGCTAGTTAGGTACATTGTCACACGTATATTCTGGATTCCGTATACGGGGTGGACATGTGCACGGACACATTTCCGGATCGGGCGTACTGTGATGTTCCCTCTTGAGCCTTATTGTTTGGTCGTTCGTAGTCCATGTTGTATTGGATATGTCCGACGATTTGCGATTGGTTGTTCATACGCCGAGGGGTATGTCCGACAGTCAGGTTTGCTTCTTTGAGATCTGTATTGTGATGATTTACAGCTTTGGACTGTTCGGCTTTCAGGCCATCGTGATATACAGCTTCGGTTGAGGGGCTTTCAAGCCACTGCGATGTATTGGTATTTCTGTTGGAGCCTTCAGAAATTGTGATTCGTATTTACCTCAGTGTTGGCTTGGATTACCTTCGGGTAATGTATTGTTGTGTTACTTGTAACGTTTCGCCATTGGGCGTAAGTTACGCGTTTCTTGTGTATCTCGTTGAGTTTTCCTGGCGGGATATTGCTTCTCCCTAGTTGTTTTAAGTTTCGGGACGAAACTTCTTTTAAGGAGGGTAGAATGTAATATCCGCAAATTCGATTTCCAGTAATTTTTCTTTGTCGGCGAAAGTCCGTTTTGACGACTTGCTTTGGACCTTTTCGTCATCCTGAGAATGATTAATTCTACACTTTTTGTCATCCGAGTTCGTTTCGGTATCGTTCTGTTGAATTCCGTGTTCTTTAGCGACTTTTCCACGTATGAGTTCGACTTTGTTAAATCACCATTAATTTTTGGAAACTCCAAAAATTCTGAATCTTTGC
This sequence comes from Orobanche coerulescens, assembly GCA_033398695.1. Lineage (NCBI taxonomy): Eukaryota > Viridiplantae > Streptophyta > Magnoliopsida > Lamiales > Orobanchaceae > Orobanche > Orobanche coerulescens. The sequence goes on along the minus strand of CM065802.1, from coordinate 9,396,362 downwards.
AATATTATAAATCATCGAGTTAGCTTTCCAATAGTTCAAACAGCGAGTCAATCGGAGTCCAGACGAGGGAGTTATGGTCGAAATAGCTAAGTCACTCTCATTTTCCAGATTCGGCCAAAACCGTCAGACCTCGTGCGCGGCACACTTTGGCCGAGCTGCACACGATGCGATCAATCAGATAATTACGTTTTTTTTCAGCAAAATCCGATCATTTCTCCATTTTCTTCAACCCACACGAGAGAGAGAGCTTGGGGAGAGAACTTTGCATCATCAACCTCTTGAGTATTGAATTTTTATCATTTTCATTTGGTGGGGAAGCTCAGATCATCAAGCTATCGCGTATTCTTCGAATCATAGTGCTTGGATCTTCAAGAGGTAATTTCTTCAACATCTTGGATTTCGATTTTGTATTGGGTAATGATGTTTTGGATGTTAAAATCATGGTGTATGAAGTGATATACGCATGATTATGGACACGTTTGAGTATTCATCGGATTATTGAAAGATTATTCAAGAACACTTTGAATATTGTGTTGGATTTTGGGGGTTTTCGTAGATTCGTCCGATTTATCCGGTTTGAAGCTTGAGAACCTTGAGATTATGATATATCTATGCCGTATGCGTGCTTTTCTTACGATTTTACGGGTTGGGTTGTGCCGTTTTCGGACTTGTGGGAGTTTGGGCGATTTCCCAACCTTTAGTTGTTCACCCGTGTATTTTCTTGAATCGTAGACGAGTTTCGGGAGTCTCTTCGTGTGAATTGAGTATAGATAATTAATTGTCATTTCCATGCGAATCGTTTAGGTGCCGGAAGCGCGTTCTTGGACCTACCGAACTCATACCCTTCCTCCGTTCGATTTCTCGATGTCTCAAAGGCAAGTATACATTATGATTGTACGTTCTCGACTTTGAAAGTAAGAGGTATTGATGGTATGATATGAACGAACCGTTTTTACGGCATTCATGGATATGTTGATGGCATATTATGAACGAACCGTTTTTACGGCATTCATATATGTATTGTTGGCATGTAACGAACGAACCGTTTTGACGGCATTCCTACATGTAACGGCGTATGATATGAACGAACCATTTCTACGGCATTCACATACGTTATGAGATTTTAGTTATTCCGGAATACTAGTCTTGAATTGATGAATTGACGGTTACATTTACTTTATTGTCGAGGAGTATTGCATTTCATATTGATATACTTGCACTAGCTATTCGACGGCTAACCCCTTTATGGGGGAAATACTTTTTATGTATTTCAGGTTCCAGGAGATCGTACAGGCAGGTATCGGGTCGGCATGAAGATGATGGGCAAGTGTGATACTGTGTCTTGTCTCCGGTTATCTTTTTGGATTCCTCCATTCAGTGTTGTTGTACTGGAATGGATTTTAAATACTCGAGTATTGTGTTTTCAGTTTCCTTGATGTTCGGGCCTGTGTTGCCGAGGTATTGATTTGTGTGGTGATGTATATGGTTTCATTGGTTATGGTTTTTAATACCATTTGTATTGTCCTTCATTCCATTGTATGTAGACCTTCTCGGTCAAGTTTCATAGTTCCGCGTATGTTTAGCCTTGTGGGTCCCACGATGGGGCTCACGGCGCTGTAATATACCCTGAATAACTTGGGGGTGTTACACCTAATAGGCCCCTTTTCAACAAGTAAGTCTCTCATTTTTGAATTCAACCAATCCCAAACTCTAGGATCAAATATATTGACACCAATATCATCAACACGAGGATTTTTACAATCACGAGAATTATCATTATTTTCATCATCACAAGCATTATCAATATTATCAAATTTTTCATTATCATCACTAGCAAAATCAATTTCAACTGGATGCTCAACCGGATTTTCAATAGGATGCTGCTCAACCGAATTTTCAGATATGTTTGATGGTCTAACAAGAAACTTACTCATAGATCCTTGCATCGATTTCTCGATTTCTATTTGTTTTTTTTCCCTTTTTCTATTTTGAGCACCCGATGGTTGTGATCTAGGAAACATATCTAAAATATTGAAACAAATATCTACTATTTAATAAAAGGATAGAAAACACCTGAGAGTCCTTGTCTTTGTCACTTTGAACTAACGAGCAAGACCGCAAGAGTCTTGGCTTCGTGCCCGTCACTTTGATCTTTGGATGCCTACCTGCAAAATTCGATTTTCAAATAGCAAAAAATGAAACAGCAAGATGAATTAGGGTTTTCAGATACAGCCGCGAGCGAGAGTCAAGGCTGTAAGATGAATTGGATTTTCAGAATTGTCATACAATGTTGAAGTCGCAACTTGCTATTGCTACTCTTATTCCCACTGCAGTAATGGACTAATGGGCAATGGCAATGCAATGGGTTGAAGCAGCAAAAAAAATATTTGGGTCGGACCCATTAATCTATTATTAATATATATTATATATTAATACCTGAGCTGATGCCCTTATGGGCCTGCTGCCCATGGCCCAAGCCATCATAGCCATGGGCCAGGGCCGGGCCTGATTCGATAGCACTAATAAGCCTCGGCTTATTAATAAATAAATAAAGCTTAAACTATCTAAAACTCAATTTAGTTCAATTCGATTACTGTAACACCCCGAGATATTCGGAATAATTACAGCGCCGTAAACCCTTTAAGTAAGGATTTACAAGGCTAATTAAAAGAAGTGTGAAAATAATCCAACAATACCACAGAAATTCAAATTACAAAACCGGTTCCAACTGATCCACTGAGTTAATTAATACAACCATATCGAAACGATATTAATAAGACACGCGTACTCGAGTACTGAAAATGAACCAAGAACACAAATCACAAAAACAACCAACATCAACCACATCACTGAGCCATTTCATCGTCATGCCGGTACTGTGGCTGCCTCCCCGCTCCTCGGCTACCTGAACATCAAAACAAATGTCCACCCCCGAAGGGGTTAGCAAAGCGATGCTAGTACAAGTATCACAATACAAATTTCATCAATGCATTATAAAACATACAAAACGGACTTTCGTTACCGGAATCCAACGATGCGAATCCTCACGATTCCATCAATACAATACAGGGTAATCCAACGATCCAGCGCCCTCAGTAAAGATCCCCATGATGATCCCGTCGGACCAACGCATGGTGGAAAACCCGTACAACGATCCAGCGCCCTCAGCATAGATCCCCATGATGATACCGTCGGACCAACGCATGGTGGACATTCGATCCAGCGCCCTCAGCATAGATCCTCATGACCCCCCATCAGATCATTTACAATATAAACCATGCAATCATGCATACAAATATGCATTTCAATATGTCCATTAATACGAACAATTAACAATGAATACCACGAGAAAGAAATTAATCTCATACTCGACAACATGAACAAAAACATATGCCTGTTCAAAGTTCCAATACAAAACAAATTCAACATATGATACTTGCCTCGAAAATGGCAAGAATGAAATACTCCAACAAATGTCACGTGTCTGTATGCCACCGCCCCTCGATCGTCCCCTATGCAAGGCTCAGACCTTGTTCAAAAGAAATAATAAAGAATTCATTTCAAGTCGTACGAATGCCTATCAATCCAGTCTACGGCCGAAAACTCTAAAAGAATGTAATCTGCCTGAACTACTTAGCGTGCGCTACGTTCTCTACGTAACGTGCGCTAAGCCTGCCCATTAGCGTACGTAAGCAATAAAGTCTAGCGTACGCTAACTATGTACTGATAGTCCTCTCTGATCAGCCGACTGACTCGCCTGATGACATAACGTACGTTACGTACCAAACGTAGCGTACGTTACTCATTCCCGATAGCGCACGTTAATATGCCTATCTTAGCGTGCGCTAACCGTGCATGGCAGTTTACTACTGGGCAGTAGACTTAATCTAATGGTGATGAAACTCATGAAATCTTCAGTGTTAAAACATGTCATCTCTGTGCATATCATGCTCATACGGTTTGCGAAAGATCTTTACGGATTAAACGACGATGAGATACAAGGATATTTATAATCATCACAACACCATAATTCATCTTGATCTTCAAGTAAATATCCTAAGTTCAATCCATTTCGTGTCCCAAAACGTATGATTCCATTATGTAAAGACATAAGAACTTTGATAATCTCCATATACTGGTCACAATCGGTTTGAAGCTTCATGAATATGCTAGGGGTTCAAATATTAAAAGGTTCAATAGTTTATACGATGAAGAAGTACCGAAACATCGAAAATATCCTTCTAACACATGATGTTCGACTACTTACGAATTTAACTGACTAGATAATCCCAAATCATGATCAAAACATCCTTCAGAATACTACTAATATTGGTGAAGAATCACCTACCTCAAAGTAGCTAAGAACACGAAGGAACTTGAAGAAATCCAACACCGAGGGCTTGAACACCAATCTCCAATGATCTACAATCTTCAAACTCGTGCTAGGAGGATGATATGAGAGGTTGAGGATGGAGGAAGTAACTCTCTAAGCTCAAAAATTCGGATTTGGGAAGTGAAAAGATCTGAAAAATGAAAATGTGTGTTGTCCTATATATAGAAAAGGGTTATTAGCGCGCGCTAGTCCATATACATAGTGTGCGCTAACGGTCATACGAAACTTACTGACTTCACTGTACTCAGCATTTAGCGTGCGCTATCCTCATATCATTAGCGTGTGCTACCGCGTTGACTTGGCTTTTCCCGAAAGCCGTCCAGGTTCATCCCGACATAATCCGACCAAGATCCGCGGCTGATCTCACCTACCACCCTGTCTTAATCATGCTGACTACGTATAGCGTGCGTTAAGGTGCATAAGTAGCGTGCGCTACGAATCCAATTTAGCGTATGCTACGCTATGTCGATAGCGTGCGCTACATGTGCGAAAATCACCACTTAGAACACATTCATGCAATCATGCGCTCAACAACACCGGATCATGAAATACGGAGAATAATACTCAGATCAAAATGCAACAAATACAGTATCACAAGGTTCAATTACACATCAGAAATCTCGGGTATTACATCCTCTCTCCCTAAAAAGAAGTTTCGTCCCGAAACTTAAGATGAAAACAACTCCAGATATCTAGTCTTCATATTGTCATCCGTTTCCCAAGTGGCCTCCTCAACTCCGTGCCGTGACCATTGTACTTTAACCAAGGGTATTGGTTTATTCCTCAATTACTTGATCCGACTCTCAAGTATCTTGATTGGTCTCTCTTCGAAGGTGCCGTCATTAGCTACCTCGATCTCATCGAACTCAATGATGTGACTGGGATCTGGTACATACTTCCGCAATTGGGATACGTGAAACACATTGTGAACGTGACTCAGTGATGGTGGTAAGGCCAACCTGTATGCTAAATCCCCAACTCTCACGAGGATCTCAAATGGTCCGATATATCTCGGACTTAGCTTACTTTTTCTCCCAAAATGGAAAATTCCTCGTGTAGGAGACACCTTCAATAGTACGTGATCCCCAATGTCGAACTCTAGCGGGCGACGACGCATGTCTGCATAAGACTTCTGTCGACTCTGGGCAGTCAACAGTCTTTCCCGAATCAAGGCTATCTTCTCTTGTGTCTGAACTATCAATTCTGGTTCCGTCCCGATCAAGTCCGAAGAATCATCCCAGCACAGGGGTGATCGGCATCTTCTCCCGTACAACGCTTCAAATGGTGCCATCTTGATAGAAGTATGCCAACTATTGTTGTAGGTGAATTCAATCAACGGCAAGTGAACTTCCCAATCAGTCGACCAATCCAAAGCACAGGCTCTAAGCATGTCTTCTACTGTTTGTATAGTCCTTTCGGACTGACCGTCCGTCTGAGGATGATAAGCCGTGCTAAAGTTTAGCTCGGTCCCCAAAGCCCTGTGAACTGCCCTCCAGAAGTGCGACACGAAACGACCATCTCGATCTGAAATAATGGTCTTCGGTGTCCCATGCAATCTGACTATCTCTGCGATAAATACTCGTGCCAATCTCAGGTCCCCATGTGTCTTTAATTCCTAGGAAATGAGCCAACTTGGTTAGTCGATCAACTTTAACCCAAATCATGTTCATTCCCGTCTTGGTCCTTGGCATATTGGTGATGAAATCCATCGAGATATCCTCCCACTTCCACTCAGGGATCGGGAGCGGCTTTAACATTCCGGCAGGTTGCTGATGTTCAATTTTAACCTGCTGACAAGTCAAACACTTTGAAACGTACTCTGCTACGTCCTTCTTCATATTTCCCCACCAGAAGTTTTGTTTTAGATCTTTATACATCTTGGTGCTGCCCGGGTGAATAGAATAGGGTGCACTGTGAGCTTTCTTCAGAATTGTCCGTCTCAAATCATCATCATCGGGAACGCAAAGTCGACTCTGAAATCTCAGAACTCCGTCATCTTGTATCACGAATCCTGGGGCCTTTTCTTTCTTTACTTCGTCACATAACCGAAGGATCAGAGAATCATTCAACTGCTTAGATTTGATTTCCTCGACTAGTGACGAAGTCAGTTCCATCACATATAGTTGCCCTTGGATTCCTGGGGCCCATACTTCAATCCCTTCGCGGATCAGTTCTCGTTGAATGCTGGTTTTGGACGTAAGTGCTTCCAACACTCGAAGAGAAATAGGTTTACGGCTTAATGCATCGGCTACTACGTTTGCTTTACCCGGATGATAGAGAATTTCCAAGTCGTAATCCTTGATCAATTCCAGCCACCTTCTCTGCCTCATGTTTAATTCTTTCTGACTGAAAATGTACTTGAGGCTTTTATGATTTGTAAAGATCTGACAATGAGTGTCGTATAAATAATGTCGCCAAATTTTCAAGGCAAAGACCACAGCTGCTAACTCCAGATCATGAGTCGGGTAATTAACTTCGTACGGTTTCAACTGCCGAGAAGCATAGACAATCACTTTATCCTTTTGCATCAACACACATCCCAGACCCTGATTTGAAGCATCGCTGTATACCATGAATCCATCAGTTCCATCTGGTAATGCTAATATAGGCGTTGTCGTCAGTCTCTTCTTAAGTTCATCAAAACCAGCCTGGCATTTCTCATCCCACGTGAACTTTTGAGTTTTCTGTAACAGCTGAGTGAGTGGACGAGCAATTTTGGAAAATCCCTCTACAAAACGGCGATAATATCCAGCAAGTCCTAAGAAGCTTCGGACTTCTTTCACATTATTAGGAGCTTCCCATTCCAAGATTGCTTCGACTTTCTTCGGGTCCACCTGAACTCCGTCAGCTGATATCACATGCCCAAGGAAGGTAACTTCCCAAAGCCAGAACTCGCATCTGGAAAGCTTCGCATAAAACTGTTCATTCCTCAAGGTGCTCAAAACCACACGCAAATGCTCGGCATGCTCCTCTGTGTCTTTCGAATAGATCAAGATGTCATCAATGAAAACGACCAAAAACTAATCTAGGTATTCTAAGAATACCTGATTCATCAATTGCATAAATACCGCAGGAGCAGTGGTAAGTCCGAATGGCATCACCACAAATTCATAGTGCCCATACCGGGATCTGAAAGCAGATTTCGGTATGTCCAATTCCTTAATTCTCAACTGATGATATCCTGATCGCAAGTCAATCTTCGAGAATACCATTGCCCCTTGCAGTTGATCAAACAAGTCATCGATCCGAGGTATAGGATACTTGTTCTTGATCGTCACCTTGTTTAGCTCCCTGTAATCAATACATAATCGGAGGGATCCATCTTTCTTTCGGACAAAGAGAACGGGTGCTCCCCAAGGAGAAATGCTAGGTTGAATGTAACCCTTCTGCAATAATTCCTCCAGTTGCTTCTTTAGTTCATACATCTCGATTGGCGCCATACGGTATGGTGCTCTGGAAATAGGAGCGGCTCCAGGTTCTAATTCGATAGTGAACTCTATTTTTCTCTGCGGAGGTAACCCAGGTAGTTCGTCAGGGAATACATCTGAAAATTCATTCACAACTGGAATAGATGAGAGCTCTACTCCTACTTCTTTCTTCATGGCGTAGCACCAAAGTCCATGACAACCCTGCTTCAGCAATTTTACAGCTTTCATTGCTTTGATCAATTTTCCCGAGCTTCCCGGTCTCCATCCTCTGAATAAGTGTTGAGATCCGTCATCAGAAATGATAGAAATAACTCTCTTTTGGTAATTCCGAATAGCTCCATAACGGTTGAGCCAATCGTCTCCGAGAATTACATCGTCACCATGGATGTCAACTACAATAAGATTCGATGGCCAATCTCTCCCTCCTATAGACACTGAAAAATCTCCAGTTTCTAGGGTTCCCACAATTCTCTCTCCACTCGGCAAACCCATAACATATGGTTCACAATCAAATAAACACGAGATTTTCAAACAATTAACACAGTTCAATGATATGAAAGAATGTGTAGCTCTGGAATCGAATAAGACACTAACTGGTTGCAAAAGGATCTGAATCGTACCTGATGCAACAGCAGTGTTCTGATCGTCAGATTTCCTCATCTCGTACAGGCGCGGAGGAACGGACCCAGCACTGGATGTCTCTCTCTTCCCAACATTCTGCTGCTGGAATCCACTCTGTTGCGTCTGGTTCACACTTATCTCCTTCGGAACTGGCGCTAGAGTGCGAGTACCAAAAGATCGAGTCGCATTTCCACAAAATGTTGCGCGATGTCCTTCCTGTCCACACTCGAAACAGGTCACAGCAGGTGCGAAACAATCACGTCGAACATGCCCTGTTTTGCCACAGTTATAACATTTCTTCCCTGCGTCTGAAATGGTTGGCGCTGCCCGGAACTTCTTTCCACCTCGAGAAGGATGTAGAGGCCTCCTGTACGAATGAAATGAGGACTGGCCCTTGCGGGGCCCACTACTCTTATTCTCCGTGAAGTTGCCAGACACTTTCTGCTTCTTTGCTTCTGTTGACTTCTCCACCGCCGCCTCTTTCATGTCGTAGTCCAGCACTTTGTCTTGATATTGTCGCAACGTAGTACACTCGAATCCGGACATGTACTGCTGAATCTCCGGTTTCATCCGCATATCGAAATGAAAAATCTTTTCTGCCTCCGTTCTGACCAAGTGTCGCACACAAGTCAGCTGATGATTAAAAGTTTTGATTGAATCTGTCACAGATGCTTCCGAACTCTGTGGTGAGAAAAACTATCGGATTTTTGCCTCTCTAACTGGACGAGGACAATATTGTGCTTCCATCATTTGTTTGAATTCCGTCCAGTCAGCATTATGATTCTCAGGTCGGATAGCTTCCCACCAGTCAAAAGCCTCCCCAGTCAGGAAATACTGGGCAATAGGAACTTTCCGGTCCTCGGGATAGTTAATACCCGCAAATATCTTTTCTAACTCCTTTAGCCAATGATCCCAAGTAAGTGCCTCAGCAGATCTGTTAAATTTTGGAGGGTGCAATTTGACCACCTCAGTAAGCCATTTGTCCCCCCGATTATCCTCGTTATGATGCTGTCCCATCGCCGTCTGCATGCGATCAACAACCTGAACAAACTGGTTTATCTGAGCAACCACCTGTTGAAGCACTCCCGGCATGTTAGGATCTGCATTATTATTTGCTGATCCCTGCTGCCCTCCGGAATGGGAATCGGTTCGACTAGCGGTTAATTCTGGGGTAGACACCGATTCTTCCTGTCTCGCATTTCCACGTCCGCGTCCACGACCACGTCCGCATCCACGACCTCCCCTCAACATACTGTAAACACAAATACTCAATATCCAGGGCAACTTTTCTAAAAGAAAGTCCGTCAATATTCACAAAAAGGAATTAAATAAAACGGTAGTAATTGATATTATGAGACTTACAACCACGGTCCACACGACGATGCTGGCTCAGCAGTGATGTTTCAAACGACGTAAACAGACCCAACCAAAACCCAACTGCCAAGATATCCATGAATCTTAGCTCTGATATCATATTCTGTAACACCCCGAGATATTCGGAATAATTACAGCGACGTAAACCCTTTAAGTAAGGATTTACAAGGCTAATTAAAAGAATTGTGAAAATAATCCAACAATACCACAGAAATTCAAATTACAAAACCGGTTCCAACTGATCCACTGAGTTAATTAATACAACCATATCGAAACGATATTAATAAGACACGCGTACTCGAGTACTGAAAATGAACCAAGAAGACAAATCACAAAAACAACCAACATCAACCACATCACTGAGCCATTTCAACGTCATGCCGGTACTGTGGCTGCCTCCCCGCTCCTCGGGCTACCTGAACATCAAAACAAATGTCCACCCCCGAAGGGGTTAGCAAAGCGATGCTAGTACAAGTATCACAATACAAATTTCATCAATGTATTATAAAACATACAAAACGGACTTCCGTTACCGGAATCCAACGATGCGAATCCTCACGATTCCATCAACACAATACAGGGTAATCCAACGATCCAGCGCCCTCAGTAAAGATCCCCATGATGATCCCGTCGGACCAACGCATGGTGGAAAACCCGTCCAACGATCCAGCGCCCTCAGCATAGATCCTCATGATGATCCCGTCGGACCAACGCATGGTGGACATTCGATCCAGCGCCCTCAGCATAGATCCTCATGACCCCCTCTCGGATCATTTACAATATAAACCATGCAATCATGCATACAAATATGCATTTCAATATGTCCATTAATACGAACAATTAACAATGAATACCACGAGAAAGAAATTAATCTCATACTCGACAACATGAACAAAAACATATGCCTGTTCAAAGTTCCAATACAAAACAAATTCAACATATGATACTTGCCTCGAAAATGGCAAGAATGAAATACTCCAACAAATGTCACGTGTCTGTATGCCACCGCCCCTCGATCGTCCCCTATGCAAGGCTCAGACCTTATTCAAAAGAAATAATAAAGAATTCATCTCAAGTCGTACGAATGCCTATCAATCCGGTCTACGGCCGAAAACTCTAAAAGAATGTAATCTGCCTGAACTACTTAGCGTGCGCTACGTTCTCTACGTAACGTGCGCTAAGCCTGCCCATTAGCGTACGTAAACAACAAAGTCTAGCGTACGCTAACTATGTACTGGCAGTCCTCTCTGATCAGCCGACTGACTCGCCTGATGACATAACGTACGTTACGTACCAAACGTAGCGTACGTTACTCATTCCCGATAGCGCATGTTAATATGCCTATCTTAGCGTGTGCTAACCGTGTATGGCAGTTTACTACTGGGCAGTAGACTTAATCTAATGGTGATGAAACTCATGAAATCTTCAGTGTTAAAACATGTCATCTCCGTGCATATCATGCTCATACGGTTTGCGAAAGATCTTTACGGATTAAACGACTACGAGATACAAGGATATTTATAATCATCACAACACCATAATTCATCTTGATCTTCAAGTAAATATCCTAAGTTCAATCCATTTCGTGTCCCAAAACGTATGATTCCATTATGTAAAGACATAAGAACTTTGATAATCTCCATATACTGGTCACAATCGGTTTGAAGCTTCATGAATATGCTAGGGGTTCAAACATTAAAAGGTTCAATAGTTGATACGATGAAGAAGTACCGAAACATCGAAAATATCCTTCTAACACATGATGTTCGACTACTTACGAATTTAACTGACTAGATAATCCCAAATCATGATCAAAACATCCTTCAGAATACTACTAATATTGGTGAAGAATCACCTACCTCAAAGTAGCTAAGAACACGAAGGAACTTGAAGAAATCCAACACCGAGGGCTTGAACACCAATCTCCAATGATCTACACTCTTCAAACTCGTGTTAGGAGGATGATATGAGAGGTTGAGGATGGAGGAAGTAACTCTCTAAGCTCAAAAATTCGGATTTGGTAAGTGAAAAGATCTGAAAAATGAAAATGTGTGTTGTCCTATATATATAAAAGGGTTATTAGCGCGCGCTAGTCCATATACATAGTGTGCGCTAACGGTCATACGAAACTTACTGACTTCACTGTACTCAGCATTTAGCGTGCGCTATCCTCATATCATTAGCGTGCGCTACCGCGTTGACTTGGCTTTTCCCGAAAGCCGTCCAGGTTCATCCCGACATAATCCGACCAAGATCCGCGGCTGATCTCACCTACCACCCTGTCTTAATCATGCTGACTACGTATAGCGTGCGTTAAGGTGCATAAGTAGCGTGCGCTATGAATCCAATTTAGCGTACGCTACGCTATGTCGCTAGCGTGCGCTACATGTGCGAAAATCACCACTTAGAACACATTCATGCAAGCATGCGCTCAACAACACCGGATCATGAAATACGGAGAATAATACTGAGATCAGAATGCAACAAATACAATATCACAAGGTTCAATTACACATCAGAAATCTTGGGTATTACAATTACAATCCAGATTACTAATCTAGTATGTCAATCTGACTGTCATGAATAATTGTATCAAACCTAAAATTTACCTGGCGGAAATATATGTCAATACCCTTTTACGTATAATAAATTTTTTTTTTTGCCTCAAACTTAATAACTTTTTTAATACCTAAATTATTGATTATGAGATTTACTTGAATGTATGGGAGGGAGTCATACTATCGTGCAAGTTTGATTCGAGTAATTAAGTCATAACTCACGAATTCGAGGAATGTATACTTTCAAGTAACAATCTGAATCACATTTTCGAATCCGAGTAAGTATCTTCGAGTAACTAGTTACAAGGACCTACTCAAGTCAACTATTTTCAAGTAGTATTTTGAGTTGCCTTTTTCTGCCCGAGTACCACCACTCGAATAAACAAGACACGTTCGAGTAATGAAGTCTTAATGTACAAGTTCGAGTAGGTAAATTATTTAACCATATCTTTATTATTTTCTTATTTGACTTATATTGTAGATCATAGTTCATTATACTAAATTATGTCATAAAACAAATTGAATTGTAATGTCAATGCGGATGTTACATATTGAGTTGGATCGTTGTGGTTTTAGATGCTACATAATGGATCCAAATTGATAAATATAAAATTGAGTCTTTAAATTTATATGTTAATATTATAATATTGAAATTTGTAATTATTGAAACTGTTTTGAAATTTCAATTGTGTCCAGAATTTAGACGTATATATGGGGATCCTCTAGTTTTACCTAAGATTCATAGACGTATAGTAGATAGATGATTGGGCTGAACGAGTGGTATTGGTTCATACGAGCTTTACTGGTAATGCCAAAATATTAAGTTGCCATGTTTTTTTTTTTTCAAATTAGTGACCTACTTCATAATGCTAATAAAATTGTCTTATATTAGTCCATTTGTAGGATTTTATGGTATAATTATGAGGGGTCGGGTATATTATCTCGTGATTAGTATGATATAGAGTTTTTAGTTAGAAATTTCTGGAATTTGTCTGCGGGTTAATTGTGTCATGCAGGTAAATTTATGCATGCAGGTAAATGTGTGCATGCGGATAAATTGATGTTATTGTTTACTTTTTTCATCCGAATAAACAAATCTGAATAACGAAATGGTGATTTACCCCTGAATTATAAGTTATTTTATAAATTGTTATTTATTTTTTAAGCAATATAAATGATATAATCCAAAAATCAAAACATAGATTCATGAAGTACTTAAAAATCCAATTTCAAACACAAAGAAGTCAAGCCATACACAAAATAGACAAATTTAAACATTATTGAAAAAAATCAAATTTGACTCATCTTATATATATATATATATTATTTTAATTTAAAAAAAATATTATACATAAATGATTCAATTTTGTATGTAATTAATATATAAAATATTTAATATGTATATAAATAATATTAATACGTATAATATACAATATATATTTATATATAGAAATATATTTTAAATAGATAAGAACATATATAATAAATATTATACATATGAATAAATGTTAATATATAAGTAATATATAATATTTACTTATATATTCATAATATATATGATATTTTGTAGATACAAAAGTTTATTTATACAATAATATATGGTAAAAGATATTATATATAAATTAATAATGTATATTATTTATATATGAATAATATATATTACAATCATTTATAAAACTTAAATTTTTTATATTGTATATATAAATGAGTATATATAATATAATGGGGACAGGAGAGTCATTTTTTTTGTCTTAAATTATTTATATTGTATATATAAATGTGTAGTTTTCAATTAGGGGTAGGGGAGTCATTTTTTTGTCTTAATGGGGACAGCACCCCTTTTCATGCTTAATGAATAAGCCATTTTTGTCTGAGCGAATAAGCCATTAAGCCACAAGTAAACACCTCCAAACGTCTGCGCGAATAAGATATTTTACCCATTAAGCTGATTAAGTCACAAATAAACAGCCCCTTAGTCATGTATGTGGCTTGATACCTAGGGGCGATCATTGCCCTTGGTGAGAACTTGACATGGTGATAATCTATTTTTTGAAAAGTTCATTCGTATTGGCTATTCATTACTTATTGTGCAGATAATATATTTTTCTAAACATTCCAGTTTGACTATCTATAATATCTAGCCCGACAAGAAGAATGGACACTGAATTGCAGTCCATATTGAGCTCACATAATGTTATCATCATGTCGATCCTCTCACTAAGGATGACCAGGTGTGGATTGATTTAAGGATGAGGAAAATCGATGTGTATATGACGTTTTATTCTTACAGTTATACGACATGTTGGCTTTTACGAGCGTCACCCTGACGTGCCAATGATTATAGAGTTTATACTTGCCACAATGAGGAAGGATTTATGCAACATGGAGGAGGACTCAACTTATTGTGGTGCATTTGCGATTTGGAATTTGGAGTACATCATTGAGAAACCCTTCTCACATGGGAAGATCGAGATGGATATACTCTCGTCTAGGGGGATGCATGGCATGAGCTATCTGGATATTTAGTGATTACGCGACTAGTATAGACTATGACACATCTAGAGTTTTTGTAGGATGGCACAAGGATGCGTGAGTTTATGTTTTTTATAATGATGTGCGTATAATAATTAAAATACAACTACTTATTCCGGCATTTGATATAACACAAAATGAAAGTACTTCAATTGTAAATAAAAATACAACTACTGTGGAACAAGTGAGGAAACTGTCAGATGAATATTGAACTGGAAAATAAAATAAAATTAGCAGTAGTATGAGATCTCGAAAACATCTGTTCATCCCCATCATGATAGTCTAAATCATACAAACTGTCATTAAAATGAAGTTTAACCTTTTTCCAAAAACTCATATGTCAAATAAATTTACAAATCGAAATTATATTAAACGAAACCAGAACTTATAGTATCTACATAGATTAATTATTTGAATATTTTCTGATATTTCAAGTAAAAGCATTGAAATTAAGATATGCAAGATATAAAATTCCATTATAAATTAAGTTAAATAAAACATATCCCTTATTTTTTGTAGTAGAAATAATTATTGCTATTTAAGGTGAGAGATATAACTCCTAATGTGACAATAATTTTAAAAAAAAATAAGTGTAGAGTAGTTGCGAAAGATAATTGAATGGACATTAGGGGTTAATCGACCAGTGTATATATCCACTCCCTCAATAATAATATAACTCCATTGGTAAAAATAGACTTAGATACTTCCGCGATTGATTTCTAGTATAACCCCCTGACTCAACTGGTGACTCGAAGAATTACTCGATTGGTGTACTTGTGTACAAAACATGACTCAAATGCTTACTCGTATACAAAATGTGACCTGAATGCTTATTAGAATAGCCACTCGAATGTTTACTCGTGTATAAATTTTTCTCGGATTATTACTTGAATGGTTACTGGAAATTTTACTCAAAATTGAAAATATGACTCCATATGTTACTGGAGTTGTTGCTCGATTATATTGTGGCTCGAATATTTACTCGAACGGACATTGGGGGTTAACCGACTAGTGTATTTATCTATTCCCTCAATAATAATATTACTCTAAGTGGTAAAGTAGACTTAGATGCTTGCTCGATTAGTTTCTTGTATAACTCTCTTATTCAACTGGTGACTCGAAGCATTACTCGATTGGTTACTTGTATACAAAACACGACTCAAATGCTTACTCGCATAAAAAATGTGACTTCAATGCTTACTCGAATGGTCACTCGAATATTTACTTGTGTATAAATGTTTACTCGAAATATTACTTGAATGGTTAGTCAAAATTGAAAATATGACTCGATTAAGTTATTGGAATGGTTACTCGATCATAAATTGTGGCTCGAATATTTACTCGAATGATTACTCAAGTGGACATCTTACTCAAAATTACACCTCACGATGTTTCTACTCAAATTGATATGACTCGAATGGCAATTATATTACTCAAATACATTCGAGTAAATATCATAAACAATAAGTTAAGTATCCAAATGTTGTTAAATTTAAGGGGGGGGGGGGGTTTATTATATATAAGAGGACAATGTAAAATTCTCCCTTTGAGCATATCTACAAGGAAGGTTTGGGTAGGTTTGTAAACCAGAACTTACTCATGTAGTTATTGAGGGTGGAGTTTGAATCTATAAATTTAAATTTGCAAATTCAAACTCAATTTGCTGGAAAAAAAATTCAGGAAGAGGGCGTGCGTTGAACACGCACCTTTCTGAATGAAAATATCGATAAAAAATATTTGTTGAAATATAAAAATAAAAAAATTAAAATTTTAATGGCAAATAGGTGGAAACTCAAAAAATAGATTTGAATATTTTATTAAATGAGTTTCTGTTGAATAAAAATTAACTGAGACAATAAAGTAGGGCAAAAGTGTGTATTATTCCATTGATGACATCTCTTTAAATAGGGTGAAATACATACAAGCATGCCTAATCCTACCCTAACTAGGAAAGCCCGCAAACTAACACACTTAGGCACACATTGGGTATTATTACTTTAACACTCCCCCTTGTACCTAGTCTCCTAGCGCATGTCATGTTGCCTCGTTAAGACCTCATCAAGCAAAAACTCAGTGGGAAAAATGTCTTGATCGTAGGGAAAAGAGTACAGCATCTAAACACATCAAGTTTAGACTTCGTCCTTTGAATCTATCCTCTCATATGATCGTTACATTTGATCATAGCACTACTAAGGTGATCATTCCATCGATCCCTAAAATCGTACATCTTGTTACCTCGTTAAAAACCTTTACAAGTGATAAAAAACCCCGTGGGAAAAATAATCCTTGGAAGGAAAAGAGTATAACGTACGGTGTGGATGTAAGACTCCCCCTCAAGTCTACATCCTCCCTGATTTGTACATCAATCAAGTAGTTGTTGCCTCATTAAAAACTTCGCCAAGTAACAAAACCCAATGGGAGAAAATGAACCTTGGTCAAAGAAAATAGTACAACACATGTGATTAAATTTATTTATAAATTATCATTTCCTTGTGATCTTTACATTAATCTCGGAAGTTGTAAAACTCTACAGCTCCCTCCGTTGCCTCGTTAAAAACCTTGCCAAGTAACAAAACTCGATGAGAAAAATAAACATTGGTCTAAGAAAAAGAGTGCAACATATGTAAGTATGTTCTATTATATCCCACATATTTCCCGTTATGATCATTCCATCAATCAAGAGGATTTACAAGTTACGTTATGTTCATAAATATAAGTATGCTCGTCAGTGGCAGTACTTAAACGCCAGTTCCTCATAAGTGTAGAATGATAGTTCTTAATCATGTACACCCACGGACTAATTCATGCAAAGCAATAATCATGTCGTGAAGGAGGTAGCCAAAAGGGGTTTGCTTAGTTGATTTCCAAAACATAAGCAATTCATACCAACACATACTTTGTGATAGTTGTTTCGGCACCAGCATTTACTTTAGCATTTGTCTTTTCGTAAGCAACTTCTTTTGCCTGCTCGTAGGGAAAGAATAGTCTTAAGTCAATGGTTTCTTTTAAGTATCAAAAGATATTCTTGATACCATTCCATTGATGTTGCGTCGATGCTGAACTAAATCTAGTAAGCGAATTAACTAAGGAGTGATATCAGGTCGTGTACATTGAGTCAAGTACAATAATGCGTTATTGCACTCAAGTAGGGAATTTCAGCTCCCAAAGCTCTTCATCACTTTCCTTTAGACAAAATGGATCTTTCATTTGCATCCAAATGTTCGACCTATCATGGGGTGCTAGAGTCACTTATATCCCTACTTGCATCCAAATGGATCTTTCACTTTCCTTCATCACAATTCATCGTTCTTATATCCCTTACCAATCAAGTAGTCACTTAGACGGTTATACAACATCCTTAAGAATTGCTTCAAAACCGTAAAGTTGCGTGTTTCAATAAAATTGCATACGCACTCTGTGGTCTAGAGTCACTTGATTTGGGTAATGAAATGCCATCAGGCACTTTCATATATATCTCCGTATCTAGATCCCCATAGAGATACGTAGTAACCACATCTATTGGCGGTATTTCCAGTCCCTTGAAAATTACTACTCTAATCAAATAGCGAATACGTATACGTGGGAGTATATTTCCTCGTGAACCTTGTACATTACGACACTATTATTCTCACTAAGCTTTACGACAAAGACTCGTTTATGTCCTACAGGCTTTACACTTGGTTAGGTTAGCACTACCTACACCAAATAACTGACTCTTTGTCCACCCTCATAATTTCATCGAGATTCTTGATTTTCTGTATCATATCTTCGGGGTGTCCCCCTCGTCATGACTCATGGACATAATAAAATCAAGCATGATATCATGAAACGAGTTCATTGATGGTTAACATTTGAATTTGTGCCATACTCTACCTCTTTCTTGGGTGAGTATTTAGTCGAACCATGAGGCTTCCACCCTTCCTTCGTTGGGAGCCACGACCTCAACCACACCTCCACCAGGTGTAGTTGCATCACCCGGTCCATTGGTGATGTACCCCTTACAGGGGACTTCTAACCTTGCAGATATATTTGCAGTTGTAATGTGAGATCTTGTCACTTGAACGATTTCGGTAAATGCATCAGGTATTGAATCTGCTACATCCTGAAGATCGAGTGTTCTTTATGCTTCACGGTAACATTGTGAAGTTTGGGGATCATAATGAGACAAAGTGGGTACACAACACGACAATTCCTGTCGTTCCCCGAGAAATTATGTTTTCTCTCCTCCCCCTAACGACGGGAAGGTTGTCTCATAAAAGTGACAATCCGCAAATCGTGCGGTAAAAAGATACTGTGAAGGTTCTAAATAGTGGATAAACGTCTGGAGATTCTTATACAACGTGAATACTTAATCGTTTCTAAAGGCCAATGCGTTGTGGGGCGCAGAAGGCACATATAATGCGTAACAAATTATGCGCAATTGGCACTCAAGTCCGTTTGTGTCCAAATATAAAAATCAGGTTATCCAGTTACCAACTGGTACGCATAAACTAATTGGTTAGCAGAGGGTCTAAGGATGAACGATTTAAGTAAAGTTGCGTGCAATGTTGTATAATCCCAGGCAAAAATATGCTAATTGGTGCGCATAACCAATGACATAATCACCATAAATATTCTTTCGACGATAGTTTATGTGAGACCATTTGCATATGCACATGGGATGAGATATTATTCATTAATCTCTATCATGCAATAAACATCAAGTACGTTTTGATGTGAACTCTCCAACATCATCGAGTTTTAGATGTGATAAGGGAGGTGAGTCATTATAAATTATATTGGAAGTTCTGCAGCATTTTGAGTGGACAGGAGAGCGACATGTGACCAACATGTCGGAGAATCCATCAAAACCATAAATACACAAATGGTCCGCATATTAGGTAGATGGATCCACAAATATCTCCTTATATTCAGCGTAAGAATGGAATGCTTGCTTTTGTTTCTTTAGCGTCGAAAGGTCTCGCTCCTACTTTGGCTAAAGAGCAGGCTTTGCAACACTAAGTGGTGGGCATTTGATATGCATCGGGTTCTTTGGATGACATAACACGATTAACATCAACATTGTTCTTTATGTCGTGTTGTCACCTTTTCGCTCGAAAAGAAATGATGTTCGTATAAGTTCTTTAGTATAGGGATCATTATACTTCAACCAGGATGACTAGTCTATCGTGCCAAAGCCTATATGAGTCTATGTCCCAAAGTACATTGTTGGTGACAACATAGGATTTTAAAAACCTAATAATAGTGAGGTACATCCACTAGATCGACTCATCAGTTATTCTAAAATGCGTATACGTCCACATTCATTAGAATTAATAAAAGAAACTCTATTCCATTCTCATAGTGGGTTTCAATCTGGAAACCATTGCTACGTATATTATTGAAGCTTAGTAAGGTTCCAAGGTCTCTATGTGCATACAGAGTATCGATAACTTGGACGACTGCCATTTAGGCATCAAAATTGGGCATTACCTCGCCATTTGATTAGTTGGGAGGACCCAATCATCGTAGTTACCGAGATTTGGCAGGCGACTAATTCGATCAATAGAAGCCTAATTCTAAGAACAATCAAGTTCTACTCAATTCATTCCTTAGAATAGAGTGAAACTTCGAACCACAAGCATTCAAGCAATATTCAGTACTTCGGAATAAATATAAGAATCTAACGTAAGCAATATTAATATATTGTTCGTGAAACAATGTTGCATCACATCATTATTGAAAAGAAAACACCAACACATTCGTCTTGAGACAACTATACCAAATGTAAACGAGAAAGTAAACATAATACTAAGATTCAGTCTTTAGACTGTGGCTCGTATGACTCAATTCGATTGGTGACTGTGAAATTGATATAGGGGGACTTGTCTAGATCATATTCTTCCATATAGTGAGTTCTCCTTTCTTTGGAATCTCTATATTTCTTGTAGTGATATGCGACTTGCTTGCTTGCATGGCAGTTCTTGTACCATGTTCAGCATCCCCACAATGATAGCACGGTTCATTGCCAACTCGAGCCTTAGAGGCGATAGGATGGGTATGTGCTTTTTGGTTTCCTTAGCTAGTAGAGCCGGGAGCACCAAGTCTTCGCATTACGTTGGAAGACCCACGTCCTTGACCAAGAAGCCTATCATGTCCAGTCCCCTATTCATTGGGGTAGTTTCCATCCTTCACTTTGCCATAATTGGCCTCGGGAATTTTCTTTGTCTCAATCGGCCTGACATTATTGCTCACTAACACTTCGTTATGCCTTTCAGCCACTTGCAGTAGGTTGATTAGCTTACTGAAGGTAGTGATGCGTTTATTATAATACTCCAACCTATACTGGTTCGTTAGTATAAGAGTGGAAGTAGGGAAAGTGAAAAATGCTTTATGGATCATGTCAGCTTCTGTGATGTCCTTCCCATGGAAATTTAGGCGTGCCTTGAGACGGAGCATACCTTTGTTGAAATGGTTGATCCGTTTATAGTCAAGCAAGCGGATTTCATTCCACTGCACGGTCAGTTCTGGGAGCAAAGTACATATGTTCCCAAGTCGGCCCTTAAGGGCATCCCACAGTTCTTTCGGAGATTTCAACTGCAGATATTCTCATCTTAGGTTGGGGTCGATATGTCGCCTGAGGAACATTAATGCACTAGCCTTGGTTTTTTCAGACGGTACTTCGCCTGCTTTTTCAAAGATAGTAGCACTATAGTCCTTAGCGACAAAGGTGGTCTCTACGTCAGAAACCCATCTATGTTACTCAAGTCCTTCTGAGTCCAAGATGTCAAATTCAGGACGAGTTGGATCAGCCATCTTGAGACAAGAAAAAAAGGAAAATGAGTACTTTCCATGATAAAATTTTTAATAATGTGGAGGGTTATTATTTTTCAGAACCAAGATATGGTCAATAAATTACTTTCGATGCTATTTGAAGGTGACCAATGAAATTACTTTATCATGGTTCGAGTTGAATTTAGGCAGTAGATATAAGTCCTCTAAAAATCCACTAATGATGAAGCCTAATTTACATGCCATATCTATATATGTATGCAGATATATGTATATTTATAGATATAGACACGTAATCTTAAGAATATATCTATACACATATTATGCAGTCAAGTAGGTCTCTTATGCCGCAATATAATTATTAGTTCATGTGAATTAATTTTAATCCGAGCTGTTTAAAGCAATGCGCTTTAATTTCATTGAAGTTATTAATGCATTATGCTTTAATTGGTTTAATTAAGCATAAATAAATTTATAATATATAATATAAATATGGAATTAAAGCAACTAAAGCATGTAAAATTGCACGTTGTAAATAGTAGGGTTATTCGGATTGTGTACCTTACAGGAAAGACGCACGATTCTTTCCTAGGGTATACCATTAATTTTTCTTTGATGAAATCGTATCCCCATTCCAATCGTCATTTGGATCGTCAGTATAAATCATTGATTTCCCTAATTTTCTTGAATGAACCTGCATTCTTTGTTCCAATCATCGTTTGGATCCTTATTAAACATGCTTGATCCTTTCCTCTTTTTCTTTTCAATTCTTTTGACTTTGGCATGCACTACACGTGGCGTGCATCCGACAGGGGATGCACTACGTGGGGGTGTACCATGGACGGTACCGTCCCTAAAGTCTTTTTTTTTTTTTTAAAAAAAAAGTTGGCACAGTCCTGTAGAAACGGGTCACAATAGGCATAGAGAACTACTGAGCATTGAGTTCGGATCTGGTTTGGTCGCGAACAGAGGTGATCGACATGCTAGCATCGATTTGGCGGCTTGTCTGGGTCACGAACGGAAGTCGCGCGATTGGGGGTTGAGGGATCCGATCTGTAAGCGGGCGAGGCAGTGGGCTCGGATCTGGGCTAGTTTCTTTGGAGCGCGTGTGATAGTAGTCGGGTTGGGTTGTGCTGTTGTGTTTCGATCTGGTGGAAGTCTGCGGTTGCAGTCTGGGTTAAATTTTCGCACGGCTAAGCCAAGTATCGGAGTTGTTGTTTAAATTTTCGCCCTTTAGATAGCAGCAGTGATGGCCAGCACCACATCGGTCTGAAGTTGTTCCGATGGCCACTCCTTGGCTGCAGATTTGGTTCGGGAGGGGTAGGGTTTACAGGTTCTCGAGGCGTGGGGCGGGTCTGCACTGCGGGCCGTGCATCTGAGGTTGAAGGAGGCGATGACTGGGTTCTGGGAAGACTGTCGCGTCCGGGGGAGGGGGTAGCAGTGTCGGTCAGTGAAGAAGAGGACCGGTAGCGGCTAGGGTTTCTGGGAAAATCCGATTTTTCCTTTTTTTTCGGAAGTTTGCGGAAAAAATGGGAGGAATTTTTTTCTTGCTCAGTGGGGAACTGCGTGCTGATAACGTGTTGAAGGGAAAATAACTGAGACAATAAAGTAGGTTAAAAGTGTGTATTATTCCATTGATGATATCTCTTTAAATAGGGAGAAATATATACAAGCAGGCCTAATCCTACCCTGACTAGGAAAGCCCGTAAACTAACAGACTTAGGTACACATTGAGTATTAGACTGAAATTCGTGTATTAGTGATATAACAATCGAAAATTGAAATATTTGTTTGAGGAGAAAGTAAAAGACAGCAAATCAATTGTATTCATAACACTGATAGAGGGGCCTTTATATAGGCATTACAATGAGAGTCCTTCCATACATATGATTTTTAGATAAGGTAAGACATCTAATAGGATCCTACTACCTCTAGAAGGATCTAGAACCTTCCATCTATGTATCTACAATCAGTATTAGGTAAGACACATCACGGGAATAATAATTCCCGGAACACTCCCCCTGTGTCGAGCACTAATACAACAATGGTGCAGAAGATGTGCCTTCGTAAAAATCTATTCCAAGCCAAAACAAAACTCCATGGGAAAAACAAAGGCTTGATGAGGAAAAGATTGCAACGCACCAACATAACATGTCGTGTATACTCCCCCTGACGTATACGTAACGACTCCCCCTGATGAGTACCTCAAATCATAGGAGTCGGATGCCAAGTTGCCCTCACAACTATACCAAGGAAAAACCCAGTGGGAAAATACCTCTTGGTCTAAGTTGAACAGAAGTACAACGCATTATTGTATGGATGTTCTCATAGGTCGCCTCGTTAAAAACCTTACCAAGTGAAAACCCAGTGGGTAAAACAAACCTTGGTTTAAGGACAAAAAGAGCGCGACACATCCAAAGTGCAGAGTCACTAAAGACTTATCCGAAAATCAAGTTTTCTAAAGTCTTGACCTCCATGCACTAAATCAGTCATAACTTCTTCGATTCAATAGGTATCAACGAAACTGTAAGAACCTATGAAAACTAGACACCCATATCTTTTCATTCACATAAAGTACGTAACCTAGATCGACCTGAGCAGATCACAAAGCTCTATCGAAGTTGACTCAGCAAATTACCGGACATATCCTGTCCTACTTTGCAACAATAGTCATATGTCACTCAACATGATGGATGTGATCAAATGGTTGGTTTCTTTGGAAAGTAGACAAACCTTTCCAATGGCATCAATTTCACCATTTTCCATCAAGTGAGCTGCCCTGTAGGTCATATGGGAGATAGACCAACACATTCTGGGCAGATTCGGGTATCAGTTTTCAAGTGTCCTTTTTATCGAGATAGAGCGAGCTTCAAGCTTCTTGTCAATCACAGACATTGCGTGAGCGCATCCTAGGCCATCATCACAGTGGCTTTACCAGATTATTACGAATGAGTACATCGAGTCAAATATGAGTACATAATACCGTACTTTTCTTAAGGCTGCATCATCACTTAAGTGAGCAAAGTCTTATTATGACTTCGACTAGTCAATGGGAATCATATAGGCATTATTTTATCGTCTCTTAGGGAAACCGTCCCTTAGATTGCCTTAAACCGATTGATGAATACGCATCATCAAGTGTCCCCAAGATCCGTTCATTCTTAACTTTGGATTTAGCGGAATCTCTTAGTCTCACAAGAGTACATCACTATAAACCCTTAGTTTTACACGTAAAAGCTTCATATCTCTTCCAAATCAAGTATATACTTAGTATGCGTTCCCGACAATCACTTGTCGACGTGCTCCGTGGTCAGGAGCCACTTGATTTGAGTCTGATCCACCACGAGATCCTTTTTATCACTTAACTTAGTTTCCCACTAAGATAAGATTTAACCACAAGCTGCACGTCAGTTTTTGGGAAACTATCTAACTGAAAAGATAGTGGATGCTATAACAGCCATTACGATAGCACGACTAAGTTTCGTGTCATCGTAGTCGATTCCAGTGCGTTCATGAGAAACCTCGCGCCATGAGGTGAGTTTAACTCTTTCTCTCACTCGCTTTAACAAAGTTTACGGATAGATCTTATCTTTGGAGTGTCGGCACCGCTTCAACAAAGGGCTATCACTTTGTTTATACTGGAGTCGCATATGTTTCCATTTTAGGCCAAGGCTACAACATTGTAGATTTTCAACGAAGTATGGTTCGATTAAACTCACATTCCACGTCCTCATGTACCGGCTTTATTCATAGAGTACTCTTTATGGATTGGCATTCATTGAGGCGTCCCCCAATGATGACTATAATCCAGAATCACATGAGACGGATGAGTTCATTTGATCATATGATCAAGTTTCATGTACCAAGCTCGCATACATTCTTAGCGAGAGTATTTATCGAACCAAGTGGCATCCCAATACTCTATGAGATCCACGACCTAGTAACACCATCTACCACAATTTGTGATGTTACCATATCACCATTTATAGGTGACGAACGTCCATGACCGGACACAATCCTTGCAGACATGTTTGCAGCATGTATTTAATCTCGTCACTTTAGGGAACTTGGTGAGGCACAGTAGGGACAAACTACGACAATTCCAAGTCGTTCTACTCGAACATGATCGTTCGCATCTCCCCCTAACGACGGGAAGACTGGCTCATCAAAGTGACTTACGAGATCGTCTGCCAAGGTACATTTTAAGCGGACTATGAGTGAAAGCGCATGTCATATTCATCATTTATAACCCGTCATAATGCGTTGTGGTGACGCACTTTTGGCACATGAACATGTGGACGATAAAGGTTTTCAGTTGTTAACACAATCCAGTTAACAAAATGCATACTGTTACACTAGTAACTAAGCATTTGAATGATGATGGGTATAGGTGAATATGACATTTTGACCTATGCTACATAGCCGTAGCTACTGGTCTTGAGAATTCAACAAAACCGCCACCATGCACCACCGGGATCGAACATAAAGAAACGATTGAACCGATGATAGGCCGTTGGTTTTACCGAACCTCTAGTGCTTTCTTGAAGAGTTCACTCCCTTCACCAGCCCCAAACACCTCAAAATTTCGTGAGCATGTATAAACGGGTGTTTAGGATTCCAAAAACATCAACCTTGTGGTCAAAAACCGGTCGAAATGACATCGAACTGGTCGTTCGGACGGCTGGTGGTATGTGAAGACTTCCTTTAATTGGTTCACCTCCTTCCAAGTCTCTAAATGGCACCAAAATTTGTGAGAAGGTAGCCTTGGATGTTAGGAAGTACTCGTTAAATTTTACTTTAAGACTTGGTCTAAAAGTGGGTGAATCGACCTTTACAATGACTGGTCCGCAAGTTGGACAACCATAACTCAGGTTTCATCAACTTATCAATCATTGTCAAAGGAACAACATAACATATAAATGTTATCACTTGAGTACGACCATCTGTGAACACCATCATAGTATCATAAACCACCCAGGCTAATACTTATGATCATCAGATCATGTATGTATAAGGACTCGGTGAAAAGGGAGGACTTAGCACCATGCTTATGCGAGTCGCTACATTATTCTCTTTAGCATAGGAGGGTGTCGTCTCCTAATCGTGCCAAAGAATAGGCTTAAATCAATGAACATGGCTAAGAAGGATCATTGGGGGGGTCTTTGGCGTCACACATGTTTATTAAAACAAGACGCGAATGACATAAATATCATCATCGGTCATGAGCCTTGCTCACGACTCCACCAACGTACTTTGGTGTCTTTGATCCAACTGGTTTCTTTGTTCAAATAAAATGATGTCCATGACAATACCGTGGTATATGGATCATCAAATTATCCAAATTTCGGACTATTAAAGCCTAAATGTGTCAATGTCCCAATACATCTTCTGGTTACAAAAACCGATGCAAGCCGGACCATATTGACTCATGAATATTTTTCCTTTTCACATATCCAATACTAGTGATGCATAAGATTTTATTCTCACAAATCATAATGAGATGCTATGAGTGATACACTTTGGCATATGTATCATCGAGTCATAACATGGTTCAATTATTACGGAACATATGTGACTAGAAAACGCCATTCGGCATTCAACAACTTGAGTATTATACCACTCATTGATTGTGATGACTTAGTCATCATAGTCATAATGGATTTATACACCGAAATCCAAAAATATCGAGTTCCTTGAAAATACCTTAAAACGCACTCAATTTCGCTTGCAAAATTTTTTACAAACATGAGCATAGCGAATACTATAACAACATAGAGATTTTATACTTGATATGATCAAAATGATCTATCCTATTGAGTGCATAACATGGCAAGGTTATATGCCTAAGGGGCAAAATTACGACACAAGCATGGTGTAACACTACCATGCACACGCTCGACCTTCTTATAAGGGTGCGTATTTTGGGCTTCCCCAAGGAAACTGTTTTTCAACATTTGAAAGATGATAGTTTAGCGTACAACGCATACCAAAAACTACATCATCTTATGGCAAATTCGGCCAAAAAGAGGTTTAAAAACATGTGTCATAAGACCACTTGCAAATTCAAGATGGGAACCAAGTTGGTTGGGACAAAAGTTAGCACAATCGCTGGAAATAAAATTCCGCGCAGCTTGACCTTTGTTCACTAAAACAGCGATAACTCCCTTGTTAGGAAGTCTATGGAAGAACGGTCAGATGTTCTGGAAACTAGACTTCCGTATCTTTCTATCCACATATTGTGCACCACACGGATAATTAAACTCAGATCACAGTGCATGTTTTAATTGGCTGTTTAGTTTTTCCCAAGTTTAGTGAGAAAACAAGGTTGAGACCATATCCAATGGCATAAGTGTTGATGCAAAAACATGGAAATGACAGCCATATGTGCGTTTAAACGCAGCAGGGTGTTCGATTTCTTATCTCGACTAATGATCCTTTCGGTAACTCCAACTTGGTAGACTTGCAGAGAAAGTAGGAATGTCTCTGACTAAAAAATTTAAAAACCACTAATTCCGTTTGAACTTTCAAAGCATAAACAAATACCAAGGAGGATGCGCCTAGTCATGATCAAAGTGTAGACAAAATCCACCAAAGTGCATCAAATCAACCAAGTATTTTAATTCTCAATTTGCAAGTATACGTCATAATAGCCATGTTATATAGATACAACGTGGTGCATCATAATTAAGCATTTTGAACCATGAGACATAATGAATATACCATAACTTGTCTTAACCATCCAATAAGATCGACTAAACATAGTCAAATGTATAAGGCATTTGCCTTTACAAATACTCGGAAAAGTATTCGGACCTATAGTCATACGAACTATAATCGAGGTCAACGAATTCATGTACTTAACGCAATATGCCATTGCTTTACATGTTAAAATTCATGAGAATCACTCGTATATTCTTTCATATATCTTATTGCAAGGAGACGATACATGTCTACACCCACATGTAATATTTTATTTTAATAAGATGAAAGATGGAGTTTTCCAAGTATGGAATTGGGTCAAGACCAACGTGGTGGTCGCTCAATTCAACGTGACAAATCCGTCACAAATCGATTTTAACCACGACATATCCATCGCAATCGATGTTTGTCCCATTTGTACGTCACAAATTCGTGACTAATCATGAACAAGTCATAACTTTACCGTTACCGACAATGTTCGTTTTATTTAATTGTTGGTTTAAAATCGACAAAACGGCGACTTCAAATCGCACCCAAAACGTGGTGTATGCAACAACCACAAATATCGACTTTCAACAACTATCCGTGACTCCCCCAGGACCGTCACACAGTTTACTTCGACATCCGAGAGTGATACCACCTCTCATAGTCTCATCCACCGCAAAGTAGCGTGGGAGATAAAGAACCCAAATACCCAATTCCCCCCAAAAAAATTTCCCAAACGAGAGGAATTGAAAAACGGGAACTTAATAAAATCTTACGGGTACTTGGTTCCATATTTACTTTGGTCCTTAAACGGGAGCTTCTCTCCATAGCGTGCACATCATCATGAGCAACGTATTTTCCTATATGCCACGTAAAGCATAAACATAGTTAGATTCATAAACATACAAGTTAATGATAAATGAATCATGAATTAGGAAAATAGAGAGTTGTGAAACGCCTGGATAGGGCTACTGGGCTCGATGATTCGGCCGAAAAAGGACTCGAGCGCGGCGATGCAGCAGCTCGGTATTGGATGAGGTCGGATCTCCAATTTTCTGGTTTGGTCAACGTCACGTGTACTGATCGGGACAAATGGATCGAAGACACGTAGAAAATAACAAATAAAGTGGAAGATATTTGATCACTAAATTTTTATTAATGACCTTTCGATAGCATAGAGCCGGGCAGAATAATGTGTGCCGGTCTATCCAGTTTGCTTGTTAATTACAAGTCTTTTTTTGTTCTTTTTCAGTATATCTCAGATCTCTCTTTTTTCTCTCTCTTATTAATGCTCAAAATCCAAAAGATCCTTTTTTACTGTACATTTCTCCTATATATAGACGATGCAGGCGGTGGGAGATGACAGCTGGCGCATGTTTGGGGAATACGCCCATAACACTTGTCAGTCTGCATTTAAATCTTGGACACGTGGCGGCCTATAAGGAGTGTCTTGGGAAGGGGCGTGACTGCATGCGTTAATTGGCATGCGGGTCTGTTTTGCCGACTTCCGGAGATGTCCATCCGACAGGGTCGGTCCTTGGGTCCCCCGCCGCTCGGGTCGGCTTCGGGTCTGCCGCCGTTCGGGCCGGCCCTGCCGTAATCTTGAATCGAGACATTTTCGTCCTTCCTCTGCTCGGCCTTCCTGGATCAGATACCGGGTCGGCCTTGGAGTCACCGTCCGTTCCGGTTTTTAGCGAGCCCGGTTGGAAATCGGGTTTTTTGTCCGGTCCGACTTCGGGTTCTGCTCGGCGGTTTAGGCTGGAGTGCCTACGTGGATTCTCGAGTAGGATGGGCTACCAACAAGGGCCCCGAGTCCAGGGCCGTGCCGAGCCGGCCGGCCGAGTCGCTCGATGTTGAGACCGATCCGGTTGGTGGGAGGATAAGACCTTCGAGCAGACGTCTCTTCGGAGTCACGCCGCACCGCTTCCACGGTTTTAGGTGTCATCATGTGGGGGGACGCGTGGCGCAAGAATACTGGGCGGCGCGCTCACGCGTTCTCGAATCCTGCGACGGTTCAGTAGAATTTCTCGCTTCACGCGCCTGGCATTTAATGCCTACATTTCTCTATAAATAGAGGTTGTCTTCTCTTTCAGTGTTTCCTCCGCCATTTTTACGTATTGTTGCAGAGAGAGAGATTTTTTCGGCGACTTTTTCTTCTTTTCCGATTTCACCGACCTACCCGGTAAGCTTACTTTTCTTTCTTTCTTTTTTTCTTCATCTATTTAAAATGCCGGAGACAAGGGACGAGACGGAGGTGGTTTTGGCCGTGTCGCCGGACCGCACGGGTGTGGCGGATCTATCGATTGGCGAATCTCCCGTCGATTGGAGTGTTGAGGAAGAAGGAGATGAATTTGTGAAGTCGCCAGGATCTGGAGAAGTGGAAATGGCGGCGCCGTTGACAGTTGCCGGAGAAACTCCGGCGGAGAGAGTTGAGCCGGTGGTGGCCCGGGCTCGCCCTCGTCCGGCCCCTTTGGTGGCGGCGAGTTGGGACTCAGCTTCGATTCCGAGTAACGTTACGGAGGAACAATTGGCGGCCTGGCGGCTGCGATTTAAAATTCCGGCGGTGTACTACCACTCTTTACTGGTCGGGCTTCGGTTTCCGCTTCCGTTGACTCTTTCCCGGTGGCTAAGGCACTGGGGCCTTCCTGTCCCCCAGATTCATCCGAATTCTTGGGCTCGGGTGGTGGGCCTTTTTATTCTTTTTAATCAGCACGGCTGGCCCGAGCCCAGCTTTGAGGAGTTCAACAGCCTCTATTTATGGAGGTCGGTTGGTAGGTCCGGCTCGGGCTGGTTTTATCTGACGGCCCGGCATGCTATGCACAAGGAGCTAGTGGGGGTACCCGAGACCATTCATAGCTGGAAAGAACAGTGGTTCTTTATCGGGGGGCCGTGGAGGAGTTCTTTGGATGAGTGGGAGCCGGGGGTGATAGATGCCGAGTTGCGGATTCCTGTGCTTTTTACGGCCAAAATGGGTGAGTAGTATTTTTTGTTTTTGTTTCTTTTTTTGTCTAACGCTCATCATTTGCTGCCTGTGCAGAACGCATTCCGGTGTCAGAGACATCTGCCGATTTCGACGACCGGGTCGAGCAGCTTTTGGGCCTTCCTCTGGAGCAAAGGAAGTCTCACCTTTTAGTGTCCGAGGAGAATCTTTGGGCGGCCGGACTTAGAGAGACTGATCCGAGCACAATGTCTTCTTCAGGTACCCCCCCCCCTTTTTTTTTTTGACATGTCTTCCTTTTCCAGCTCCTAAGGCAAAGACTTCATCCGGTCGGAAGGAGACGCCCGGTCAGCGTGTGGCAAGGCTGGCAGCTGAGGCCGCCGATCGGAGGGAGCGGGCTGGCAAACGCAAGAGGGTGGAGCCTGTGCCTGAAGATAGCGCGAACAAGGCCGAGGGTTCGTCGGCCCCTGAAGTCGTAGTGTCCGCCCCGACTCCTGTCCGGGCAGAGCGGGAGGAGCCCGTTATTGACTTGGAGGGCCATTATCTTCCGGTCAACCAGGAGCGGGTGGAGCCATGTGACCAGATGAAGGGGCGACGGCCGCGCTGGTTCCTGGATTACGTCCGGGCCGCTACTCCGACTCCTGAGATGCTCAGTCGGGTCCCTCCTGGGGTGGCTGTTTCTAGTCATATTCCGATCCGGGGTTGGACTCCCAAGCTGGAAATGATGACCAACGATATGGATCCGGCCGAGCAGATCCAGTTCGGGAATGCCCTGGTCGGCCGGGCCATGTACACCTATGTGAAGGCCTCCAATGAGTTTCTGGCTTCGTCCGAGAGGCACAAGAAGACGGAGGCCGACCTTAAGGCTTTGCAGGAGGAGCATCACTTGTGCCCCTCTTTGATCAAGTCTCTCGAGGGGGAGATAACCTCCCTGAGGGGCGAGATGGAGCTTTTGGACGGTCGGGCTCTCCAGGCCAACATATGGAGGCTGAAGGCCGAGGAGCTGACCGATGCGGTCGATCAGGCGTAGAAACAGTGCTTGGAAATCCGGGCCGAGCACGAGGCTTATTTGAAGGAGACCAAGGCCCAGGTCGAAAGCCTGACCGAGCGCCTCAACACCTGCGAGGCTTCGGGCTATGCTAGGGGCCGTGCCGAAGGGGTGGAGGCCTTCAAGGAGACGCCTGCCTTTGAGGAGCTGATCAATCTGAACTACGTCTCCACTTGTTTCGAGATTTTAGATCTTATGAAAGGTGGGAAGACCGTTCAGGAGATTGAGGCTTACATCACCTCTCAGGCGGCCGACCTTCATGTTGACATTGCTGGGGCCGATGAGCCGAAGGCGGCCGAGGGTGAGGATGCCGGTCGGGCTCCGCAAGGTGAAGGCGAGGGGCTATCTTTTCAGGCGGCCGGCCAGGATGACGGGGCCGAGTAGTTTCCTTTGGATTTCGCTTCTAGCATGGCCTGCGTGCCTATTTTTGTCTTTCTTTTGTTTCATCTGATGTTCCGCCTGCGTGCCAACCTGGTTCAGGTTTTTTGTAATCGTCTGTATTTTGTAGCAATGACTTGATGAAATAAGATCTTTTTTGCCGTTTTCGTTGTGCTTTTTTATCGTTCTTG
Organism: Orobanche coerulescens; assembly: GCA_033398695.1. Classification (NCBI taxonomy): domain Eukaryota; kingdom Viridiplantae; phylum Streptophyta; class Magnoliopsida; order Lamiales; family Orobanchaceae; genus Orobanche; species Orobanche coerulescens. Next base: position 9,363,446 of record CM065802.1, on the reverse strand, counting down.
GTTGATCGCGCCGAGACGAGCTCGGTCTTATAGTGCCGGAGGAGCCGGTCTTATGAGGTGCCGAGACGAGCTCGGTCTTATAGTGCCGGAGGAGCCGGTCTTATGAGGTGCCGAGACGAGCTCGGTCTTATAGTGCTGGAGGAGTCGGTCTTATGAGGTGCCGAGACGAGCTTGGTCTTATAGTGCCGGAGGAGCCGGTCTTATGAGGTGCCGAGACGAGCTCGGTCTTATAGTGCCGGAGGAGCCGGTCTTATGAGGTGCCGAGACGAGCTCGGTCTTATAGTGCCGGAGGAGCCGGTCTTTCGAGGTGCCGAGACGAGCTCGGTCTTATAGTGCCGGAGGAGCCGGTCTTTCGAGGTGCCGAGACGAGCTCGGTCTTATAGTGCCGGAGGAGCCGGTCTTATGAGGTGCGAGGCAGGCTCGGTCTTATAGTGCCGGAGGAGCCGGTCTTATGAGGTGCCGAGACAGGCTCGGTCTTATAGTGCGGAGGAGCCGGTCTTATGAGGTGCCGAGACGAGCTCGGTCTTATAGTGCCGAGGAGCCGGTCTTATGAGGTGCCGAGGCAGGCTCGGCCTAATAGTGCCGGAGGAGCCGGTCTTTCGAGGTGCCGAGACGAGCTCGGTCTTATAGTGCCGGAGGAGCCGGTCTTATGAGGTGCCGAGATGAGCTCGGTCTTATAGTGCCGGAGGAGCCGGTCTTATGAGGTGCCGAGACGAGGTCGGTCTTATAGTGCCGGAGGAGCCGGTCTTATGAGGTGCCGAGACGAGCTCGGTCTTATAGTGCCGGAGGAGCCGGTCTTAGGAGGTGCCGAGGCAGGCTCGGTCTTATAGTGCGGAGGAGCCGGTCTTATGAGGTGCCGAGACAGGCTCGGTCTTATAGTGCCGGAGGAGCCGGTCTTTCGAGGTGCCGAGACGAGCTCGGTCTTATAGTGCCGGAGGAGCCGGTCTTTCGAGGTGCCGAGACGAGCTCGGTCTTATAGTGCCGGAGGAGCCGGTCTTTCGAGGTGCCGAGACGAGCTCGGTCTTATAGTGCCGGAGGGGCCGGTCTTATGAGGTGCCGAGACGAGCTCGGTCTTATAGTGCTGGAGGAGCCGGTCTTATGAGGTGCCGAGACGAGCTCGGTCTTATAGTGCCGGAGGAGCCGGTCTTTCGAGGTGCCGAGACGAGCTCGGTCTTATAGTGCCGGAGGGGCCGGTCTGATGAGGTGTACCAGTATTGAGACAGGGAATAACATCAAATTCTTATTGATAATACCTTTTTAGATACATAGCGTTCCACGGGTAAGTTAATCTTTGGCCGTTCAGATATTCCAGCCGGTAGGCTCCATTCTGAAGGACTTCGCTAACTTTATACGGCCCTTCCCACTTGGGCTTGAGCGGCCCGGGATCCAGGCCCAAAACCCTCTTGAGGACTAGGTCGCCGACCTGGAATCTTCTCGGGTGAACCTTGGAGTTGTAATATTTTTCACTCCTTCTTTTGTATACGGCGTTTCGCATTTCTGCCTGAGCTCGTTTTTCGGCAAGGAGGTCCAGGGTCACTTGGAGGGCCAAGTCGTTATCCTGTTCTTCAAAATGTGCTACTCGGTAGGTAGGTACCCCGATTTCGACCGGGATAACGGCTTCAGATCCGAAAGCCAAGGAGAAAGGCGTTTCTCCTGTGGCGGATCTATGCGTTGTTCGGTAGGCCCATAGGGTCCCGGGGAGTTCTTCTGGCCAGGAACCCTTGAGATCCTCTAGGCGAGTCTTGAGATGTTGCTTTAAGATCTTGTTGACTGCCTCCACCAGCCCGTTAGATTGAGGATAATAGGGCGTGGAAAAGTTATTTCGTATTTGGAGACCGTCGCAGAAAGATCGGAATTTCTTGTTGTCAAACTGTTTCGCATTATCCGAGACAATGGATTGAGGGATTCCGAACCGGCATATGATTGACTTCCATATGAAGTCGACTATCTTCTGTTCGGTTGTGCGTGCCATAGGTTCGGCCTCGGCCCATTTCGTAAAATAATCGACTGCGACGATTGCGTATTGCACTCCTCCCCGTCCCCTAGGCAGAGGGCCGATCAAGTCTATTCCCCACTTGGCGAATGGCCATGGACAATATACAGACGTGAGGGTCTCCGGGGGGGATCGGATCTACGGAGCAAAGATTTGGAACCGGACGCACTTCCGCACGAGCGCAATGGCATCTTTTTTTAGATCGGGCCAATAGTAGCCCTGTCGAATTAACTTATAGGCCAATGCCTGGCCGCTGGAGTGGTTTCCACATATACCCTCGTGCACCTCCCTGAGGGCATATTCGGCTTCTGATTCGGACAGGCATTTCAGTAGCGGAACCGAATATCCTCTTTTATATAATGCTCCGTCCATGATAGTGAACCGGGCAGACTGAGTTCGTAAGGATCTTGCTTGAGCTCGGTCTTCGGGCAAAATGCCGCTTTGAAGGTATTGCATTATAGGCTGCATCCACCCTCGCGGTTCTGACTGCTCTGCTGCTCGGATTTCGGCCATTTCCAGGGCCGATGAGGCGTGATGCCCTATGCTGACCTCATCCATATGCTCGGCCCCGGCGCTGGATGCAAGTTTGGCCAAAGAGTCGGCCTGAATGTTTTCCGTTCGGGGAATATGTTGTATAGTCCCCTGAAAACCTTGCAGCCGGGCTCGGGCCAGGTTGAGGTACTTAACCAGTTTAGGCTCTTTGGCTTCGTATTCGCCGTTGATCTGGTTGACCATCAACTGAGAATCACTCAGGATGGTGAGGCGGGTAAGGCCGAGAGAGGTTTCCATTTCTAGACCAGCCAAGAGAGCTTCGTATTCTGCCTCATTATTGGTGGTTGGGAAACTCAGGCGAATAGCCGAGCGAGCAGCGGTCGGGATCGACGAGGACTATTCCCGCACCCGATCGGTCGGTAGAGGACCCATCTACATAGAGTGACCATTCTTCCGATCGGTCGTCCTCTGGGCAATTGCGGGCGTGAACTGCAATGAAGTCCGCAAGGGCTTGTCCCTTTATAGCAGTGCGCGATTCGTAAGTTATGTCAAACTGTCCTAGTTCGACGGCCCATTTTACCATTCGGCCGGAAACATCAGGTCGGTGCATAACCTGTTTTAATGGATAGTTGGTTAAGACGACTACCTGGTGTTCCAAAAAGTAGGGCCTCAACTTAGGGATGCCATTATGAGCGCATAGGCGAGTTTTCCATCGGGGCATATCGAGCTCGGCATCATGAAGGGCGACTTACATAATAGACCGGATGTTGCACCGCATTCTCCGTTCGAATCGGGCGCGCTGATCGCGAGTCGGAGACTGCGAGATATAAGTTAAGTTCCCCTGACGGTCTCTGCAGTCGGGGCTTCCGCCAGACTTTCTTGATAGCTTCAAGGCTTTTTGGCGTGGTTACGTCCATTGAAAATCCTTGTTCTTTTTATCGCCTCAAAGAAAGGTTTGCACTTATCCGTTGAGCGGGAGATGAAACGGCTCGGTGCGGCTAGGCGGCCATTAGGCTTTGCACCTTTTTGACCGAGTTTGGGAACAAGCTCGGCACGCCTTAATTTTATCGGGGTTGGCTTCAATCCCTCTTTGGCTTACCATGTAGCCGAGGAATTTTCCAGAACCTACCCCGAAGGAACATTTCTTCGGATTTAGCTTCATCTTATACTCTCGCAAAATAGCATACATTTTATTGAGGTCATGTACATGGTCGGCCGAGCGCAGGGATTTAACTAACATGTCATCTACATATACTTCCATAGTATGACCTATCAAGCTATTGAACATTTTATTTACCAGGCGTTGATATGTCGCGCCGGCATTCTTGAGCCCGAAAGGCATCATCCGGTAGCAGTATAAGCCGCGGGCCGAGTAGAAGGAGGTATTTTCCTCATCGCCGGGTGCATTGGAATCTGGTTGTATCCAGAATAGGCATCCATGAAGCTCATTAGCTCGTGCCCGGCCGTGGCATCTACCATGTAATCGATATGGGGGAGCGGGTAGCTATCTTTTGGGCAGGCTTTATTCAGGTTGGAGAAGTCAATGCAGAGCCTCCATAGCAGTCGGCTTTTTACGAACGGGTTGGCTACCCAGGTCGGGTATTGGGCTTCCCAAATAAACCCGTTATCAAGTAGCTTTTCTACCTACTCTTCCAGCCCTTTCTGTCGCTCGGGCCCCATCTTTCTCCTCTTACGGGCCGGTTTTGGCCGGGTCGATGTTCGATTGGTGGCATGCGATTCGGATCGATCCCGGCATATCGAATGGGTCCAAGCAAAGACATCCAATTTTTGTCTTAGATGGAAGACAAGCTCGGAGCGGATCGGTTCTTGGAGGTTGTGGCCGATCTTTAGCCGTCGGGCGGGATTAGATGAATCTACGTCGACCAGGTCCAATTCTTCTGTTGGTTCAGCGTGGCGGATTTTTCCTTTTGGATTTTGATACCGCGGGTCAACGGGATCTTCTTCTAAGATCGGCTCTTTCTCGGGCCTACAGCCGCGGTCCGCCGCCTGCCCGATTCTCATTCCGGGGGTTTGCGCGGCCCCGGGACCGTCGGGCCCCCAGTCAAGCAGGGTGTTTCCCGTCTGTTGCTCGGAGTTGGTAGTCTCCATTTCTCCCGGCAGATTTTCCGGGATGGCTTCTGCGGCGTTGATCTCGCGAGCCCGGATGCTGAGATTGCATTCCCGGGCCGCCCTTTGATCCCCTCTGTGTACCCCGACGCCGTCCGGGGTAGGGAATTTCATGCACATGTGGTAGGTGGACTGAGTGGCTCTCAGCCTCGACATCACAGGTCGGCCTACGATGGCATTGTAGTCGCTGTGCACGTCGATGATCTTAAAGGTCGTCGTTCTTCTGATCGGCCCCTGTCCAAATTCCAGGGCGAGGTCAATTTCCCCCAGCGGGGAGGTGCGGCAGTTGGCAAATCCCCGGATGTCCTCGTTGCAGGGCCGGACATACGATTGGTCTACCTTCATCCTACGAAGGGTATGAAGGTAAATGATGCTTGCATAAGCCCCGGAGTCCACCAATACCCTGTGGACCGGGATCCCCATTATGGGCAGAGTGATGACAAGCCCTCCTTCTAGCGCCAATCTGTTGACGTCTGGTTTGGTCAACGTCACGTGTACTGATCGGGACAAATGGATCGAAGACACGTAGAAAATAACAAATAAAGTGGAAGATATTTGATCACTAAATTTTTATTAATGACCTTTCGATAGCATAGAGCCGGGCAGAATAATGTGTGCCGGTCTATCCAGTTTGCTTGTTAATTACAAGTCTTTTTTTGTTCTTTTTCAGTATATCTCAGATCTCTCTTTTTTCTCTCTCTTATTAATGCTCAAAATCCAAAAGATCCCTTTTTACTGTACATTTCTCCTATATATGTATGCAGGCGGTGGGGAGATGACAGCTGGCGCATGTTTGGGGAATACGCCCATAACACTTGTCAGTCTGCATTTAAATCTTGGACACGTGGCGGCCTATAAGGAGTGTCTTGGGAAGGGGTGTGACTGCATGCGTTAATTGGCATGCGGGTCTGTTTTGCCGACTTCCGGAGATGTCTATCCGACAGGGTCGGTCCTCGGGTCCCCCGCCGCTCGGGTCGGCTTCGGGTCTGCCGCCGTTCGGGCCGGCCTTGCCGTAATCTTGAACCGAGACATTTTCGTCCTTCCTCTGCTCGGCCTTCCTGGATCAGATACCGGGTCGGCCTTGGAGTCACCGTCCGTTCCGGTTTTTAGCGAGCCCGGTTGGAAATCGGGTTTTTTGTCCGGTCCGACTTCGGGTTCTGCTCGGCCGGTTTAGCTGCCTGGAGTGCCTACGTGGATTCTGAGTAGGATGGGCTACCAACAAGTCCTTCCATACATAGGATTCCTAGATAAGGTAAGACATCTAATAGGATCCTACTACCTCTAGAAGGATCTAGAACCTTCCATCTATGTATCTACAATCAGTATTAGGTAAGACATATCACGAGAATAATAATTCCCGGAACAATATTAATTTTTTTTAAGAGGGTGGTGAGAGATGATCTTATACGTTGTCCCTTAAAATAGTGAAACTAAAAAAGAACACTTTCCTCATAAACAATCAATTGTTCGGTGGATTCCAAGTAATTTGACTTGTCGATAAGTTCCATAATTGGCAGGATTTTATATTCATTACATTGTGGACTGCATGTGAAATAACCAATTGAAAATAATTAGACTATTGTCTGCATATGAAATAATTTAATCCGACTCGATTTGGGTTGTTTTTTCAAGAAATGATGATATGATTAAATATTTAACCAGACGATGTTCAAATCTTCGGGAAAAAAAAAGAAAAAAAAAAATCACATCACTCAACCCCATGAATGGATTTGAAGGTGAAAATGAAAATAAGTGATCACTTTCGACAAACAAAAAGTTGTTCCAAATTAGTAAAAAGTGGCAATATTGACTTGTACCATATAAGATTTTTTGTTATTCCAATTTTTTTAATAATAATTTTTTTGATACTTATATCGTAGATTATAATTTTGCTCGTATATATTCGAGTCGCTTATTTATATTTGAGTCACTTATCTATTTTGATATTTTAGGTGATTTGAATATAATTGAGCGACTCAAATAGGTGATTCGAATGTATTTGAGATACTCGGATGCAATTAGATGACTCGCATGCATTTTAGGTGACTCTGATGTAATTAAGTGACTCGAACAAGTGACTCGGATGTGACTCGGATGTAATATGTGACTCGAGTAGGTGACTTGGGTGCAATTTAGATGACTTCAATATGTGACCTGCATGTATTTGTGTTATTCGGATAAGTGTTCCGATTGTGTTACTCGAATAGGTAACTCGATATTTTCAAAAAAAATTACAAAATCTGATAATTTGTATACGAAAAGAGTTATTATTAAATTATGAGCAAAAAATTATTCTACATTCAAATAAGTACCCGTATATTTTTTTTCCTCTTAGAAAAAATACATTATTGACAAGAGCAGTAGCATAGAGGAGGTTAGTAGGAATGCAAAATTCTTATTGCTTTGAGCTGCATGAAAAAAGAGTAGGTTAACTGTAATGTTAGCCTAGATATTGCTATTGTCTCGTAAAGCTTGTGATCTTCATTGCCAAAATGGTGAATAAAACTAATCTATTTACCCAAAAAAAATATCTACATTCTTGAATAGTATAATGTTCCATAACATAAATATTTACATAGTTTGATGGCTTTGGGCTAGAAATTAGTGTGAAGCCATGTGTTGATAGATCATCCGCCTTGGCATCCACGTATGCGCTCCCCGCCAGCTCAACCATCCCGGTTAGGAGGAGAGGACAAAAGAACCGATTTCCGGATAAACCGGTCGAGCAGAGTAGCAGGGAGGACCGACCGAGTACGTATCAAATTTACTCACATGTCCTGTTAGGACTGGACCGAACAGAACCGTCAAGACCTGGGGCCGACTCGATAACCAGCCCGGAACAAGGACGAAAGGGCCGACCAGATCCAAGATAAATACGCTCCAAAATACCGTCATGGCATGACCGATCAGAGCGACAGGAAACCCCAGGGCCGACCCCAGTACCGACCACAACGGATAAGCGCCGCCAGAAACATGCGGAACCGGCACACATGACATACGGAACAGGCACACAGAGACATTTAATGCACTCTGTCTTCCCTCTTCCCAAAGCAATCCCCAAAGACCGCCACGTGTCTAAGACGCACTCTCCCTCTGACAAGTGTTTGGATGCATTCCAAAACATTCTCCAGTTGTCGCCTCCTGATTGATCAAGACTTTCTATATATAGAGAGAATGTATGATAAGAAATGACTTTTGGAATTTTTGGTAAGAAGAGAGAAAAAGAGAGACGAAAAAAGACTTGTAATAAACAAGCATATAGACCGGCTTAAAAGTTCAGGTCGGCTCTATCACAGAATACTGAAATCAATAAAATCCAGCTATCTTATTCATTCATCTTTTTATTATTTTCTACGTAGCTTCGATCCATCTAATCCAGGTCAGCACACGTGTCATTGGTCAAATCAGTTATCAACAAATTGGCGCTAGATACGTTCTCACCAGAGTCCTGAAAATCTTGTTCCAATACAGTCATGTCTCACGGAAGTTCCAAGCACCATCAACTCGCCACGGACGAACAAAACCTCCTAAAGGTAGCGGAGTGCTTTAAACACCCCGCGTTCATCCAGGGAATGAGTGCCCTAATGGCGCGGGTCACTGAAGACGGAATTCTTCAGAAGCCCGAGGACCAGACGGAGGCCCAATCTCAGACAACCCGTCCAGCCATCCCTAGGCGGGATAAAAAAAGAACCGTCTCCCGAGTTGTTGAGGAAGAGGCGGAAAGCCATGGTGAAAGCCCTCACCCTTCCCGAGTTGTCACATTTTTTTCTTGGAAATTTCTGATTTTGATTTCGGTTTGGTTTTTCGAACTTTTTGACATTTATGCCAATAACCTGCAAAATAAACATTATTAGCTCATGTTTTAATATTTCTTAAAAATAATTAAATTCTATTAAAATCAGTATGATTATGCCAGAAAAAGGTGATATTTTGTATATGAATTTTAGATCAATTATGCACTAATCACTCATCAGCGTCCATCGGCTCCACCTACAGCTCGGACGCCCGGCCCTCGATGTAGGCACGAACTTCCTCGACCGTCTTCCCCTCCTTCATGAGGTCCAACATCTCATAACAGGTGGATACGTAATTCAAATTAATCAGTTCCTCGTATTCAACTGTCTGCTTGAAAGAGGGCGCTCCGGCAGCCAAACCTTTGGCGTAGCCCGTAGCCTCATAGGTATCAACCTGCTCGGTCATGCGCTCAAGCCGGGCCCTTGTCTCCTTTAGATAAGCCTCATGTTCGGCCCGGATCGCCTCGCACTGCTTGTAATATCCGCAATTTCGATTTTTGGTAAAAAAAAATTTGACTGGAGTCTATTTTAACGGCTCGCTTGTGACCGTTACGTCATTCTGAGAATGATTAATTCTGCACTTTTTATCATCCGAGTTCGTCTTGGTGTCATTTTGTTGAGTTCCGTGCTTCTTAGCGACCTTCCGGCACATGAGTTCGATTATTATGAACCTCATTCGAAACTGTCGCTTCGTGTATCCTGTAAGTTTGTTTGATTTTGTTAGACGTGTTGTGAGCTTCGGTTAGGTTGTTTTATCTTCTATTGGATTTTTCGGATGTTTTGGGTCGTTTTGTAATTTCCCAAAGTTTTGGGGAACTTCTTTCATATTCCTCACTCCGACCTCTTTAGAGTGTCGTTATGAGTTCGGTTAGAGATGAGACTCATTGATGATTATATTTTAGAGTGTTCCGTTCATTTATTGAACTTGAAGTTTCGGTCGGAGTAGTCCGTCATCGTACCCATCTTTGAGAGCATTGTTGCTGTCATTTTCAAGTGTTTTAGCGGAGGCTAAGTTTACATTTAGCGCACGCTATCGAGTGACGATTTCAGAAGTCAGTAGCTGTCACTGACCCCCGTTAGCGCACGCTAACAGTATTGGTCAGCACACGCTACCTGTATAGGCTGAGACAGTCCGGTACTTGCTGCATTTGACTGGGAGTTCGATAGTGCATGCTACGTTGCTTTATAACGCGCGCTAAGGTGCAGCAATTAGCGCACGCTACGGGAGGGTAGCGTACGCTAACTGGTAGTTCTTGGGCAGTCCAGAAGCCACTGGACTGGTACTAGGACTCGTTAGCGCGCGCTAATACTTAGCTATTAGCGCACGCTAACTGTACGTTTGGCAGAACATTTTGTATTGTGGCTTCGATAGCGCGCGCTAGAACATATTGATTAGCGCACGCTAGTCTGTCTGGTATATAAACCGGACAGCAGTCTTATATTCTCATTTCCTCTTCATTTCTTCATTCCTCCGCGGATGTGAGTCAAGGGCGATTAGAGTTTGTGGTCTTGGCCGATTTTGTTCCATTCCAAGGTGTTTTGGAGGGTTCTAGGTGATTGTAACATCATCTAATCTGTTGTTGTATTTTTCCCACTTTTCCCTAGAGTTGACTTTTTGGAGATTTGTTCTTGATTCCGAACCCAGTCCTATTTTGATAAATCGGTTGGTGTTATGCGATGTTATTAATCGTTTTCTATTGATTGTCTACCATATTTTGAGTAGGTTTAACTCGATTGACGATTCGAGTGTTCTTGGGAGATATTGAACATTTAATGCTCGATTAAATGTTCCAATGAGTTTTCCTTCGATCGTTTGTTGTAATTCCCGTTGTTATTGGTCTTGATCCTCGTTGTGATCGTGTTTTGTTGTTTCTTGAGGGAGAAGCAGGTTCCGAGGCACTTCGGTCGAGCCGTGTTCATCGGAGGATCATGTGCCAATTCCGAGGCAAGTACATTGTTCATACATTTCTTGTTTTGTGGATATAATGATCGGTGATTGTCTAAGTGTATTGGTTTGGTTGTTTGAAATGAACTTTCAAAGGATTCGGTTTAGCCTCGTTTAAGGCTCTCTTTCAAAATGTGTGTGTGTTTTGTGAATGTTGTGTTTTGTGAATGACTAACTGAATCCTATGGATATGTTTGATGTTGGTGTTGTGATTTGATAATATATATACATATATTACCTCATTTCGGTGCGTTGTGATTCGACATTTGTGTCGTGCTATGTGTTTGTTGCCATTGGGTGGATTATTGTGATATCCTTGGTGTATTGTGTTGTGTGATTTGTGAATGTGTGGTTATAGTCCAACCGTGATGTTCGGACGAGGTCTACGGTGACACATGGCATGCGATCATGGTGGTCAGGACGCGGCGAGTGATCGGTCCAACCCTGAGAGCCTATGAAGACTTACGGTGATACGTAGCAAGTGATCAAGGTATCAGGGATATGATTACAGAGGTGTTTTGTTGCTTGATATTGTGATGTGTACCATAGTGTACTAGTTTGTGAATGTGGAATGGTTGTCATAGTCCAGCCGTGATGTCGGACGAGGTCTACGGTGACACATGGCTTGTGATCATGGTGGTCAGGATGCAACGAGTGATTGATCCAACCGTGAGAGCCTAAGAAGACATATGGTGACACGTGGCATGTGATCACGGTGTCATGGATATGATTGTGGATGTGCTTTGCCAGGGTCGAGTACCTTGAACGTGTTACCAAGATTTCGTATCTTGGGTGGTTATGTTTTGTTGATTATGGTGGTCAGGATGCAACGAGTGATTGATCCAACCGTGAGAGCCTAAGAAGACATACAGTGACACGTGGCATGTGATCACGGTGTCATGGATATAATTATGGATGTGCTTTGCCAGGGTCGAGTACCTTGAACGTGTTACCAAGATTTCGTATCTTGGGTGGTTATGTTTTGTTGATTTTATGTCCGTCGAGAACACGTGGTGTGGGTTGTGGAGCCCGTGAATTATTGTTGGTTTTTATTTGAGAAAGCAAATCTTAGGGACATGACCCCTTTTGGTTTTTGGAATGAGAAGGATTCGATAATCCTAAATATTTTTCTACTAAAACTCCTGAGGGTATTTTAAAAATATTTTATAAATTGTTCTCTTGATTTGTGATCTATCGAATTTCAAAAGTTTTACTCAAAATCTCTGCTTAGGGAAGTATTTCCTTTCGTTATGTTTGAATCTTTGAGGATTCCTGATTATTGTTATTCTGGGAATATGATTTGTATAACTCGTATTTCCACTTTGTACTTACACTAGCAAAATAGTGGAATTTTGCTAACTCCCAAGAAATCGGGGGGTGGATGTCTGTTTTACGTCCATGTACATTCAGGTTTTTGGGGAGCGTAACACAGGGTTGGTGTAACACCCCCATGATATACGGAGATATTACAGCGTCGTAGATTCTTGTTGGAGAACCTACCAGGCTTAGACCGACACAAAACCACATTAATAGTTTACACTCACGAAATACAAGAAATGTTAACAACAATACTTTAAAACAACTCAACACCACAACAAACGACACATTGTTCCGAGGAACTATGACTGATACAACGTCATTATCAAACGACCGCATAACACACCAAATACATTTACATGACGGTACTCACGCGAGTACAAAACAAATCACAATTCTTCTCAAACAAAACAACTACAACTCGTGAATGGCACATGACGCTGCCCATCAAGCTCGTGCCTGCCCTGTGCCGTATCGCCTTCTGGACCTGTACCTGAATACATAACAAGTATTTACCTCCAAAGGGGTCAGCAAACAGCCGGTGCAAGTACAATGATTCTAGAATATGTACAACAAATGAATAAACTACAAGAATCATCGTGCCATCACAAATATTCCGGAATACCATACCACAATCATCATCACAAACAACGGGGGCTATACTGGCACTATACCTCACGCGAGATACATACCGCTCCCCAAAGAGACCTCGTTAGGCCCCTCTGACTGTACGACCCTACCAAGTGAACTGTATAAGCCTAGATCTACGGAACTCAGGGGACCCTCACTTGTTTTACTTGGCACACGACCACATGTCGCATTTTCAGAAATAATCACTTTTTCACAAATGGCACAAATCACATTTTCTGAAATTACAACTTTTCATAAAATCACATTTTCCACATATTCACATGAGTACATCAAACACAATCAAAGCACTTGCCTTAGTTGGAACAACAAAAGAAACAATGAACTGAGGAACCTGTGGTCTGACTTCCTTCAATGATCTGATCCTAGCACAACACAAGACTATATCAAGCACAATACGACGGAAATGAAAGAATCTCCCTAAGTTTTACCCTTAGGGAGAATCAACCGAACACCATGCGAACAACATGGGTCATGCTCAGACTACTAATGAAAGCTCGGAATTTAACCCATAAACTTCAACAAGAACAAGGGATTATGGTTATAAGATCCTAATCCAACACAAACCAAAGTTAATCAGGGACCCTAAGTGATGAAATTGCAAGAAAACCCAAAAATTCCAAAACTAGGGTTTGGCATGAATTACCTCAATCCGGACGGTAAAAGGCGTTAAGATGTTGCTAACTCCGTGTTAAGAACTTCAAAATGTGGATGGATGGTGATATCAGGTGGAGAACTGCACTCCTCTAAACCCTAGATCGCTCGTCGCTGGAGAAGAAAGGAGAAAAGGATGAAAATGACGGAATTTAATCCATGCAGTCCTATATATACTGGGTGGATTTAGCACGCGCTAAGGGGTAAGGGTAGCGTGTGGTACCTGGCTATAATGGCAGTCCAGAATTTTCTGCCCAATCCCGATTGCGTGCGCTGGCATTATAGTTAGCGTGCGTTAGGAGGCAATCCCAATTTTCTACCTGTCCTGGTCCAAGATTCCTATATTTCCATCCCAATTCCAGACTGCCTTGACCAATATAGTTAGCGTGCGTTAGGAGGACATTAGCGTGCGCTACAATCGTATGATTAGCGCGAGCTAGCAGCAATTTAGCGTGCGTTAACTGCTACTTTTCAGCATTACCTTCGAAATGTCTGGTCCGAACGAACACGTCTCGGAAGATACAAGACTAGATAATGCTAGAAGTAAACAAGCCAATTTCACTCTAATATACACGTGATTCCAAACATCAAACAGTACATCATGGAAATACAAAACAACCCAATTTATCACCCGAATATGTCAACAACAAAATATATTAATAAACAAAGTACACGAATATTACACCCTTACCCCCTTAAAAGAAGTTTCGTCTCGAAGCTTAAGATTTAAAAAGTTTATGGTACCGGGCTCGCATACTATCTTCAGTTTCCCAAGTAGCTTCCTCAATTCCACGTTTAGACCATTGGACCTTTACTAACGGAATTGCTTTCCGTCGCAATTATTTCACTCGTCGCTCCAATATGGCTACCAGTCGCTCTTCGTGTGTAACATTATCATTAACTTCAATATCCTTGTAATCAATAACGTGGTTGGGATCGGGAATATACTTACGTAATTGTGAAACATGGAACACATTATGAACGTGCCTAAGCATTGGAGGTAACGCTAGTCAATAAGCCACCTCACCTAATCTCTCCAGGATCTCGAAAGGCCCAATGTAACGAGGACTAAGCTTCCCCTTTTTACCGAACAGAAGAATTCCACGCGTCGGAGACACCTTTAATAATACATGATCGCCCTCCGGAACTCTAATGGTCGATGTCGAACGTCGGCATACGACTGTCGACTCTGGGCTGTTGGATCAACGCAGTCTTCTCCCTTGTTTGAATTATCAAGTCTGGTTCTACTCCAAGTAACTCGTACGGCTCGTCCCAAAAAATTGGCGATCTACACCTTCTCTCATATAGCGCTTCAAATGGAGCCATTCCAATCGAGCTATGCCAACTATTATTATACGCAAATTCAACCAACGGTAAATGAATCTTTCAATCTTCTTTCCAATCCAACGCACAAGCTCTAAACATGTCTTCTAATGTCTGGATGGTTCTCTCCGACTGTCCATTCGTCTGAGGGTGATAAGCGGTACTGAAATTCAGTTCAGTACCGAGTGCTCGATGTACTTCTTGCCATAAATGTGATACAAAACGACCATCACGATCTGAAACAATACTCTTTGGCGTACCATGGAGTCTCACAATCTCTGTGATGAATAAACGAGCCAATCTCTCTGGTCCCCAGGTATCTGTAACGCCCAGAAAATATGCTGATTTGGTTAGTCGATCAACGATTACCCAAATTATATTCATCCCAGTTCGCGTACTTGGCATTCCCATAATAAAATCCATTATGATATCTTCCCACTTCCATTATGGGATTGGTAACGGTTGCAATTTCCCGGCAGGTCTCTGATGTTCAGCTTTAACTTGCTGACAAGTTAAACATTTCGACACGAACTCCATTACGTCTTTCTTCATATTTGGCCACCAAAAATTCTTCTTCAAGTCTTTATACATTTTACTCGTACCCGGATGAATCGAGTACGGAGTAGAATGTGCTTCATTTAAAATCATTTGCTTGAGATTATCCTGATTCGGTATACAAATCCTACCTTGAAATCGGAGAGCATCGTCTTCGTATATTATGAATCCAGGTGCCTTTCCTTTAACAACATCTTCTCGAAGCTATACAAACAAAGAATCATCTAACTGTTTGGACTTAATGTCTTCAATCACGGAGGATGTGACCTCAAGGAGGCGTAAATGTCCTTGAGTTACTTGGGGCCAAATTTCAATCTCCAAATCAAATAACTCTTGTCTGAGCTTTGGTTGAACGGTAAGTAATTCCAATCTCTGTAACACGATTGACTTGCGTCTCAAAGCATTGGCAACAACATTCGCTTTACCAGGATGATAAAGAATATCAAGATCATAATCTTAATCAATTCCAACCATCGCCGTTGACGCATAATAATCTCCTTCTGAGGAAAACAATATTTCAAACTCTTATGGTCTGTATACACTCGACAAGAAGAACCATACAAATAGTACCTCCAAATTTTCAACGCAAACACCACAGTGGCTAACTCAAGATCGTGGGTAGGATAATTTATCTCAGATGGCTTTAATTATCGAGATGCATAAGCTACTACTTTCTCCTTTTGCATCAATACACATCCCAATCCTTGTTTAGAGGCATCACTATAAATAAGGAAACCCTCCGTCCCCTGTGGTAAGGCTAGAACCGGTGACGTTGTCAGTCTTTTCTTCAACTCATCAAAACTCTTCTGACACTCGTCATTCCATTCAAACTTCTGAGTTTTCTGTAGCAGCTGGGTGAGTGGTCGAGCAATTTTCGAGAAGCCCTCAACAAATCGACGATAATAGCCAGTTAATCCTAGAAAACTACGAACTTCCCTGACATTCCGCGGGGGTTCCCACATTAGAACTGCTTCAATTTCTTGAGGATCCACTCGAACACCTTCGGTTGATATAATATGGCCAAGAAAAGCAACTTCCTTCAGCTAAAACTCGCACTTAGAGAATTTAACATAGAGCTTAATAGCCCTCAAAATACTCAATACTATTCTTAGGTGCTCAACATGCTCCGTTTAACCCTTAGAATAGATTATCATCAATAAACACCAATACGAATTTATCCAGACATTCGATAAAGGTCTTAATCATGAGCTGCAGGAACACCGCAGGGGCATTAGTCAAACCAAATGGCATAACTACGAATTCATAATGCTCGTACCTCGTTCGAAATGCTGTTTTTGAAAAATCCGAATCCCGAATTCGTAGCTGATAATATCCCGACCTCAAGTCAATCATTGAGAAATCCGTAGCTACTTGCAGTTGATCAAATAGATCATCAATCCGTGGCAGCGGATACTTATTCTTGATAGTGAGTTTATTCAACTCACGATAGTCAATACATAATCGTAAGGATCCATCTTTCTTCCGTACAAACAACACCGGCGCGCCCCATGGAGAGACGCTAGGCTGAATATAACCTTTGTCCAACAAGTCGCATAGTTGCTTTTTCAACTCTTGCATTTCTGATGGGGCCATTCTGTAGGGCGCTTTAGATACTGGTACTGCATTAGGTTCTAGATCAATAATAAACTCTACATCACGATGCGGCGGTAATCCATGTAAATCATCTGGGAACACGTCTGGAAACTCATTCACGACTGGAATAGAGGATAACTGAACCTCAACAGTTTCTGTCTTCATTGCGTAACACCAATAGCCAATACAACCTCGTCCCAATAACTTTATCGCCTTCATGGCCCGAATAATTTTTCCTGAAGTGCCTGATTTCTGTCCTTCAAAGACATGTTCGGTCCAATCCTGTGTGATGATCGAAATTATCTTTCGACGGTAATCCACCACCGCCCCATGACGGTCTAACCAATCGTCACCCAGAATCAAATCATCCCCCTTCATATTAATTACAATTAAGTCGGACGGCCAATCTCTACCATCAATTGTTATATGGAAATTTATAATCTCCTGATCCCCCACTATCCTTTCCCCACTCGACAGTCCAATGGTAAATGGGTCACACACAGATAGGCCATTAAGACCCAAACGACGTACACAAGACAACGATATAAAGAAATGAGTATCTCCAGAATCAAATAATACATCTATCGGGTGCATAAAAATATAAACAATACCTGATGTAGTCGCACCCCCAACATCATCAGTCCATCTCATCTCATACAGTCGAGGTGGAGCTGACCCAGTGCTTGGGGTATATTTACGCTCGGCTCTTCCTCTGCCGCTGCCGCGTCCGACACTCGGAGTTGGTTGACCCATAACTGTAACCGTTTGAGTAGGAGACTGACAAGCAAAGACTCTACTCGCGGTCTCACAGTATGACGCTCGATGTCCCTGCTTCCCACACTTAAAACAATCGACGGGGCGAAATGAACAACGAGAACTAATATGCCCCGGGTTCCCACAATTAAAACAAACTTTCTGCACTCCTCCAATGGGCTAAGGTGAAGCAACGGAAGACTGCACAGAAGGTTGAGGCCTACGCGATCCGCTTCCTCAAAAACTGCCAGAAAACTTCGCTTCTTCGAACTAGGAGTTGTCTGTACTGGTACTGTCACCATTTCATACGCAAGTGCTCTATCTTGATACTCCCTCAACATAGCACACCTAAGACCAGCCATATACTTCCGAAATTCAGGTTTCATTCTAGCATCAAAATGAAGTATTTTAGCTATCTCGTCCCGAACTTTATCTTGAACATATACTAGCTATTTGTTGAACGTCTTGATTGCCTCATAAATAGGAACATCCTCGGGTTGAGCTCTGAAGAATTCACTAACTCTGGCTAACCGCACATGTGCCGTCATTACTGTGCTTCCATTAAATCTTTGAATAATTCCCAAGTGGCAACACGATCCTTAGGCTTAACGGCTCGCCACCAAGCAGAAGCATCATCAAGTGTTGGGTACTGAGCAATTGGGACCTTCTTGGCTTTAGGGCAGCCAATACCATCAAATATCTTCTCCAGCTCAACTAACCAATGATCACAGTTGTTCGCATCACCGGAACCATTGAATCTGGAGGGATTCATCTTCGTGACTTCTTGCAGCCATCGATCCTCAGTAGTCATGCTAGTATGAATATTCTGCACCACTTGGGCCAGTTGATGCACATGAGCCACAACTTGTTGAAGCATATTAGGTACCTCCGCTTCTGCACTCGCACCCGTACCTCCTGATAGGTTTGGGCCTAGGTTAGTCACAGAATGAGATGCCAAATCAGATACGAACATCTCTGGTTCGGGCAACACTCCCCTACCACGGCCTCGACCGCGTCGACGATTAGCTCTACCTCACAACATACTGGAGAAACAAACAATTCAGTAAGGGGATAATTGCAACAATGGGTTACACAATTACATTAGTAATTACTCTCTACGAAAGGGAATGACTATCATCCGAAGGGACTTTCAGCACAGACAGCCCGAGATGGCAGCAGCTAGTGATGTCGGAAACAAACGACCGACTCAACTTTAACAGACCCAAAAACACCGACAGCCTAGGTATCCATAAACCTAGGCCCTGATACCAAAATCTGTAACACCCCCATGATATACGGAGATATTACAGCGCCGTATATTCTTGTTGGAGAACCAACCAGGCTTAGACCGACACAAAGCCACATTAACAGTTTACACTCACGAAATACATGAAATGTTAACAACAATCACTTTAAAACAACTCAACACCACAACAAACGACACATTGTTCCGAGGACCTATGACTGATACAACGTCATTATCAAACGACCGCATAACACACCAAATACATATTACATGACGGTACTCGCGCGAGTACAAAACAAACCACAATTCTTCTCAAACAAAACAACTACAACTCGAGAATGACACATGACATCAATACTGCCCATCAAGCTCGTGTATGCCCTGTACCGTATCGCCTTCTGGACTTGTACCTGAATATAGAACAAGTATTTACCCCCAAGGGGGTCAGCAAACAGCCGGTGCAAGTACAATGATTCTAGAATATGTACAACAAATGAATAAACAACAAGAATCACCGTGCCATCACAAATATTCTGGAATACCATACCACAATCATCAACACAAACAACGGGGGCTATTCTGGCACTATACCTCACGCGAGATACATACCACTCCCCTAAGAGACCTCGTCATACCCCTCTGGTTGTACAACCCTACCAAGTGAACCGCAGAAGCCTCGGTCTATGGAACCCAGGGGATCCTCACTGGTTTTACTTGGCACATGACCACATGTCGTATTTTCAGAAATAATCACTTTTTCACAACTGGCACTTATCATATTTTCTTAAATTACCACTTTTCATAAAATCACATTTTCCACATATTCACATGAGTACATCAAACACAATCAAAGCACTTGCCTTAGTTGGAACAACACAAGAAACAATGAACTGAGGAACCTGTGGTCTGACTGTAACACCCCCAAGACGATCAGGGCATATTACAGTGCCGTGGACCCCACACTGTGGAATCCACCAGGCTAACGTATCAACAAGATATTCGACAACGACATATATCAACAACAAAACGACAATATCACAATCCAAGACATCCAGACCAAAGACAGAAATTTGACAATTCAATCTGACATCAAATCCATTTCCCAAAACGGGTACACAACAATAATAAATTCAAGAAAGAGTACTCGAGTACTTAACCAAATGACATAATAAATAAATCCCAAACAAGACACCAATAAGTAACTATTGAATAGAATCACGCCTGCCCATCATCCTCGTAAGGCTCGCATGTTCGCTTGTTTCCTTGACCTGTACCTGAAATACAAAAGTATTTCCCCCATTTAAGGGGTTAGCGACAACTACTAGTGCAAGTACAATCCATTTGAACTACCATTCTAATCAGATGAAAATATGCACCAAAATCATTTTAGAAATCATTTATTTTCCGGAATATTTTACGGTGCACAAGCACAAAACACATTTCTCCAACAAAAAATTTCAAAGTTAACCTCGGTACGAGACTCACGTCCACCGTACCCCGCAGAGCCCCGTCGGACATCCCTGGGTGGTTAACCATAGTTCGCGATACGAAAGACACGGCAATGTATCCCTAGAGGCCCCGTCGGACCATCCCTAGGTGAACATACACATATACATCCACACAACCACGAAAAGCCATAATCCAAATACTAGAACGCGTAAATAAATGTAAAGTACTTGCCTTTGAGACATCTTCGAAGAGTCGGGAATGAATAACGACTAAGAATGATCCGGATGGAAAACGACGGTTCCTAAATGAAGGATTAACATAACTCAGTCCTACGGACAACAATAATCTAATGGAATTGCCCATAACCCCGATTACTAGCGGTGACAATATATGCTCAATTGATATGGGCGAGGGTTTACGCAAAATCTCCCCGAATCGATAATTCGCGGATTAAACTTGATGAAATCGGATTGGGAATCACCCAATAACAATAATTGGTAAGGAATAATACAACATACATGAACAATTCAAGTTTAAATGAACAAAACCCGAAAACCCCCCAAAATTGACAAAGTAGGGTTCTAAGTCAAAATACCTTGAATTGGAGTGGAGGAGATGGATTAAGATGATGATGTACTAAGCTTGGAACACAAGAATCGGTCTGCAATGAGACTCCACGGATTACTCTCCACAAATCGCCCTAAAATCGCTGGAATCGCCCAAAGGAAGAGAAGAGGAGGAAAAATGACGGAAAATGGGCCTGCTGTCCTATTTATAATGCATAGTTAGCGCACGCTAACCATCAAAAGGTAGTGCGCGCTAACGGGGGTTGCAAGCAGTCCAGTAGCTGCTGCCCGGCGTCGCTAGCGTGCGCTAGTACGTTTAGCGCGCGCTAAATACTACTCGATAGCGTACGCTACGGAAGCCTAGCGCACGCTACCTAATGGTCAGAGTACAGGATCCTAAGTTCAGAACCCCCACTGCCCAGTACGCTAAAGTCGTCAGTGCACGCTAATAACAACGAGTTAGCGTATGCTAACTGCACATCGATAGCGCACACAAGGAGATAAGGAGTAGCGTGCGCTACTCACGCAGCAGTTCAGTACTGCACAGTTGCTGCAGAAGGTACGAAAATCGAAACGCAAGGCAAGGCCAGAATCCAGAAACATAAACACAAAATATATAAGACGATGGATCTAAGCGCTGAAAGAAAATAAAATTCCAACTATTGGGGAATCCGAAATACGACAAAGAAGATAAAATTTCCTATTGTCAATACAATGTCGGATTCACAAATCAAAACTCACAACACGAACAACTCAACCATACGAACTTATGCAAACGAAAAAACAATGAAAACGAACGAGTTTAACGAGAATCGAACGTACATACGGCAAAACATAACATAAAGTGGAATTACGTAAAAACATCTCCGAAACTCGTCCAAATGGAAAAACTCCAAGAACAAAGTAGATTCAAAACATCGAAACGATTACAAGCGAGTCGATACAAATAGACATACGTAAAAAATGAGAACTGCTAAAAATGGAAAGGTACGGATATTACATTTTCCCCCTCTAAAAACAAGTTTCGTCCCGAAACTTAAGAATCAAAAAGCTCGGGGTGCCTCGAACGCATATCCTCCTCCAACTCCCACGTTGCCTCTTCTACTCCATGCCTCGACCATTGCACTTTAACCAAAGGGATGGTTTTGTGCCTTAACTGTTTATCTCGACGCTCCAAAATTCTAACGGGCCTCTCCTCGAACGTAATGTCCTTTTCGATCTCCACGTCCTCGAAATCAATAATGTGGGATGGGTCCGGAACATACTTCCTCAGCTAAGAGACGTGAAATACACTATGCACATGACTCAACGACGGAGGCAAGGCCAAACGATATGCCAACTCGCCAACTCTCTCCAATATCTCGAAAGGCCCAATATACCTCGGGCTGAGCTTCCCCTTTTTCCCAAAACGAAAAACCCCCTTCGACGGAGACGCTCTCAACAGGACATGATCTCCCACTTCAAACTCCAAAGGTCGACGGCTAACGTCTGCATAAGACTTTCGTCGACTCTGAGCTGCCAACATTCTCTTTCTAATCAACGCAACTTTCTCCCTCGTCTCTAACACTAGATCCGGCTCGGTGCCAACTAAATCGGATGGTTCATCCCAACATATAGGCGATCAGCAACGTCGGCCATAAAGCGCCTCATACGGTGCCATCTTAATCGACGAGTGCCAGCTATTATTATACGTAAACTCAATCAAGGCCAGATGCTCCTCCCAGTCACTACTCCAGTCTAACGCACATGCGCGCAACAAATCCTCGAATGTCTGAATGGTGCTCTCGGACTGTCCGTCGGTCTGAGGGTGGAAAGATGTACTCAAACGTAAACGTGTCCCCAATGCCTTATGTACCGCCTGCCAGAAATGCGATACAAACCGACCATCTCTGTCCGAAATAATAGTCCTCGACGTACCATGAAGTCTCACTACCTGTGCGATAAAAATACGAGCTAATTTTTCTGGACCCCAAGTATCCTTGACGCCCAGAAAATGTGCCGACTTAGTCAGTCGGTCCACGATCACCCACACCATATTCATTCCGGTCTTCGTCCTCGGCAAGTTCGTGATAAAATCCATGGAGATATCCTCCCACTTCCATTCCGGGACGGGAAATGGTTTCAACAAACCGGCTGGTCGCTGATGCTCGATTTTGACTTGCTGACAAGTCAAACACTTAGCCATAAACTGAACTACCTCATTCTTCATGTCGTTCCACCAGAAATTCTTCCTCAAATCCTTATACATTTTACTCGAGCCCGGATGGACTGAGTATGGTGACTCATGAGCCTCTCGCATAATACTCTGTCTCAATTCCAAGTCGTTCGGAACACACAGCCGATCTCGAAATCTCAACACACCATCCTCATGAATAACGAATCCCGGGGCTTTCCCCTTCCCTACATTCTCTCGATGCTGAATAAACTTCGGGTCTTCCAATTGTCCCGATTTAATATCGTCGACTAGAGACGAAGAAATCTCAAGAGTACACAACTGCCCGGAACTCTCTGGTAGTACAATCTCCACACTCAACCTCATCAACTCCTGCTGAAGCCCTGGTTGAGTCGTAAGTAACTCAAGCGCCCAAAGCGATACCGATTTCCGGCTCAAGGCATCTGCTACCACATTGGCCTTGCCCAGATGATAAAGGATCTCTAGATCGTAATTCTTAATCAACTCCAATCCCCTGTCTCATATTAAGCTCTTTTTGGATGAAAATGTACTTCAGGCTCTTGTGATCGGTGAAAATCTGACACGACGAGCCATACAAGTAATGACGCCAGATATTCAACCCAAACACAACTGCGGCCAACTCAAGATCGTGGGTAGGGTAATTCGAATCATACGATTTCAACTGACGGGAAGCATAGGCAATCGTCCTCCCGTGCTGCATGAGTACACATCCGAGCCCTTGGCCCAAAGCATCACTAAAAATTGAGAAACCCTCATTACCACTCGGTAAAGCCAAAACAGGAGCGGTCGTCAACCGTTCCTTCAACTCCTCGAAACTCTTCTGTCTCTCGTCGGTCCACACAAACTTCTCTGACTTTTGTAACAACTGAGTCAGCGGTCGAGAGAGCTTAGAGAACCCCTCGACAAACCTACGATAATACCCGGCCAAACCCAGAAAACTGCGGACCTCTTTCACGTTCTTGGGCGGCGCCCAATCCAACACTGCCTCTATCTTATGTGGGTCCACACGAACACCCTCGGCCGAGATTACGTGACCGACAAACATAACCTCCCGCAACCAAAACTCACACTTTGAGAACTTCGCAAAAAGATGCTGAGCTCTCAAGATTCCCAACACAATATGCAAATGGCGTGCGTGCTTCTCCTCACTCCTCGAGTAAATCAGGCTATCGTCAAT
This sequence comes from Orobanche coerulescens, assembly GCA_033398695.1. NCBI lineage: Eukaryota > Viridiplantae > Streptophyta > Magnoliopsida > Lamiales > Orobanchaceae > Orobanche > Orobanche coerulescens. The sequence goes on along the minus strand of CM065802.1, from coordinate 9,339,620 downwards.
AAATACAACTACACACTTATCGAGATCTTCGATAAAGACTTTGTTCATAAGCTGCATGAACACGGCTGGGGCGTTGGTTAGCCCGAAAGGCATAACCACAAACTCGTAGTGACCGTATCTTGTCTGAAAGGCCGTCTTCGGAATGTCAGTATCCTTCACTCGGAGTTGATAATACCCCGATCTCAAATCAATCTTCGAAAACACGGTTGCCCCTTACAATTGGTCAAACAAGTCATCAATCCTCGGGAGCGGTGTTGTTACCCAAAATATTATCCGGAGATGATATGCTGGAATGGACGAGTAACAAACAAAGTGCGAGAGCACGTCCGTGGGGAAATAAATAACACAAGATTTGCCGGGGTTGTTAGTCCCCGGCTTGAATGCTCTCACGAGATGTTATTAATATGAATACTTGTGAGTACAAATATTAATGTTAGATTACAATTACAATGAGTGTAAAGACCCTAGTTATCTTAGCTATCGAGTGCTGAAGATTGCCTGAAGAACCAGAGTTGAAGCTCTGTGAGTTCTTGTTACAAAGATGATGAATTCTCTGTATGTTTGCTTTTAGCGTTATGTGTTCACGTTGTAAACTGTTACTGTGTTCACGTTCTCACACCCCCATTGCCAATGCTGTAGGCCTTCTATTTATAGGAGAAGAGGCTGCTGGGATGTCCCTGTCAACCGTGGGCGATCGCCGTTTCCTGTATTTAAATAAGGCGGGCGATCGTCCCAGAATGTGGGAGTGTTTCCTTAAAGTTCGCAGCTGCTGCTGGCAGCCAGACGTGCGAACCAACGAGGAGGCGACAGGTGCCTCGCGTCGCTGTCTTGGGAGGTCCCACCTGGGACCTTTTGGCGGGTCTGTCGGTAGGTGAGGCCGTCCTTGTCACTGAAAGCTGCTGATGGGCTAGAGTAGGGCCTGTTCTTGCGGCGCCTTTTGCGGATCTGCATGTGGGTCTTCACCCGAGATTCGGTCTTCGCAGACTTTGACATGTGTCGGATTCACACGTAGTACGGGACGGTCGTCCCCGTTCGGACATTAGAGGCTATCGCCAAATGCCAAAAGACGATCGCGTTGGACGTCGATCGCTAGGCGCTTGACCAGCATCTGTCTTCTTTGGTTGGCTCCCGACCATTATGACAATCGCCATTGAGGCGTATAAATCGCCGCACAACAATTACCCCCCAGCTCGCTCTGATGTTGAAGACGTGTGGCGAGGTGGCACTGCTGGCGATCGCTTGTTTTAGACGAGCGACTCATCTACTTTACGAAGCGGACGATCGTCTCCCGGGTAACTGATTTTGAAATTTGAACGATCTCCTCGGACACTGGAAAGAGCGGGAATTGAAGGCGGGCGTTGAGACGTCACTGGGGTACGCGTCGCGCTCCCGTTGGAGGAGTCCGACGGTTTTTATCAGACTTGTCGTCTGGCGTGCCCTTGAAACGATGCGTACGCGGGTTTCGAGGGCTGCATTAAATGCGGCTCACTCGACGGTTGCACTTCAGCCCTCGAGATTCCGCCTATTTGCACAGAAGTCCCTGCTCTCGCCTATAAAAGGGGCTAGGGCTGCAGGGGTTAGATATTTATGCGCTCTTGCCTTTAGAAGAAGACTTAGCTGAAATTCCTTGAAGCTTCGTACGCCGATCGTCGTTCTCTCTAGGTAAGAACAAAAACTTTTCTCCCCCCTTTTCTCTTTGAACATGTCTGTAGGAGGATCCACTGTGTACGAGGCGGGTAACACTTCCGCTGCCGCGACTTCGGCTGCCAGGGATGAAACCTCCACGGATTTGCACGTGGAGACGGTCGCCGAGGCCATTCACGCGGGTATTGCACCCGCGGAGGTTGAAGAGATTTTCAACGAGGCTGACGTGGCGAGGTCGTCGTCGGCGGAGCAGAAGGGCTCGCCGGTAGACGAGGATGAGGCAGTGAGACTGTATTGGGAGCAGAACAGTGTGTTCGGTCGGGCCTTTTTGGATTTTGCTGAGCTCATGGAGAGGCTGGCCGGACCACGTCCTCAGTTTGATTTCCACGCATACTCTGTCGCCCACCCCTATGAGCCCGTGAAGCGGACGTCATTTGGGTCGCGGACCACTCCCCGTGGACCCTCGGTCAGATCCGAAGTTCGGCGACTAAGAAGGACTTGAGTCGTTGGAGGGCGGCGTTCCATATCCCCTCTGATGTCTCATTGTATGTGCCCGCGGAGAACGAGCGCGCCGACCAACCTCCCAAGGGTATGGTCGCCGTTAATGAATTGATCATGGGGGCCGGATTGCGGTTCCCATTGCCGTTAGCCGTGTCATACCTATTGACCGCCTGGAATGTGGCGCCGCTTCAAATGACGCCGAACGCCTGGTTGCAGATCGTCGGTACTTTAACTTTTTTTGGCGGTCACCGGTTGTTCCGTCTCCCTTCTGCGCTGGAAATGAACTACCTCTTCAAGATGACGGTGCAGAAGGGTTCAGTTGGCAGCTACCACATTCATGGTCGCATGGCAGGGTGGTCCTTGGGGTGCCGAACAAGGTTCGGGGCGACCTGACAAAATGGTGTTGGGTCGGCGGAGCATGGAAGTCGGCGGCGAGCGATAAACCCGAGGATGAATTGGATATCCCCACCGGCTTTCGGGAGAGGAATCCGAGTAAGGATTTTAACTCTCCCTTTGTTCGGATACACCTTGAACTGATCTAATTTGTTTTTATTTTTGCAGGCTCCCTTGTTCCAGCGGCCGGCGACCTTTCATTTGATTTTTTGATCGTCTGGGAGTGAGTCGGCGGTCTACCAGACAATTACATCGACGTTCGCGTGATCAACAACGAAGTTCATTGGTTGGGCGTTCGGTTTTTCCGCTTCCCCGCCACTTGAAGGTCCCAGGTACAAATGTTTACGATCTCCTTTCTGCTTGACGATCGCCTTTGATTGAAAGAGATGTCGAAACTGGTTTAATGTCTTCTTTGAAAGAGATCTACTTCCCTCGCTACTACGAGCCGCCGCGAGAGATTGCTATGTCGAACCCGGCCTTATCAATCGTCTCCGCCAAGGGAAGAAGGCGGGCCGTGCCCCTGCAACAACGACCCGTCCTATCCCCGAGGCGAGACCTCTCCCGGTGCCGATCGTCGAGTCGGAGGCTCAAGAGGAGGAGCAGCTTCAGCGCAACCGCAAGAGGCGGAGGCCGGAGGAGCCCTTGCCAACTGTTGCTGCTGAGGCGTCCGTTGTGGTGCCGCCAGTCGCCGTGCCTCCTATTTCTGCTGTTCCAATGGCGGAGGGGCCTACGCCCTCAGCGGCCTTCCTACAGGCCATGGAGACCGCCGACGCCGAGACCCCGCGGGGCAAAGCTTGTTTTCGTCCGCGACCCCGAGAAGGTCGAAAGGTAAGACTGGTTTGATCTTGCTGAGTTAAGCCACTTGTGTGGGGTGCATACTAATTCCTTCGTTTTTTGTTGCAAGGTCCGCCTTGCCGACCCGAACATATCGCCGATGGTGCTGGACTTCCTGGCGAGCAAGTCCCCCCGCGAGGCTTGCGACGTCCCTCACTATGTCTCTCGGGCTATCTCATCTCTTCCGAAGGCTTGGACGACCGACCTGGATGCGATTTCGCGCCGGCGGTCTGGAGATGCAATGCAGGCGACTCTTGTCTTGACCCTCCAAGCAGCGACGATGGGCGCTCAAGCTGTAAAGGATTATGAGGAGCGGCCCTCTACTGCTCGCCTCCATTTGGACCTTGAGGCTGCTCGGAATCACAACGCCGAGTTTGCTGATAGGATCGTGACCATGGAGAAGGAGTATGCTGAGACGGCCAAGTGAGCTAAATAGGATATACACCGGATGAGGCAGGAGCTCGACCGGTCCCGAGCGGCGATCGATCGGATGCGCGATCAAATGACGGAGGCCCGTCGGTTGTATGCGGCCTCGCGGGAGGAGGTGACCGGGCTGAAGGCGGTGGTGGACCGGCTAAATGGCGAGTTGGATTCGTCGAAGGGGGAGCTGTCCGCCAAGGTTGCCTAGCTCAAGGATGCGGACAAAACAGTCGCGGGGCTGAATGAGAAGTTGGAGGAGATCGAGACCGATCCCTACCTCAACGTGGAGTACGTCGGCGAGTTTGCTTATTACATGGCTTGCGCTGACGCCATCCGCGCTGCCAAGAAGGGAGGGCTCGAGGTCGGCCCTCTGATCGATAACTTCAAAGCCTACGTGCTTGGGCATCCCTTACAGCCGACCTTCTTTCTGCCGATCCTTGACCTCACCGACCTCGGGATCGACCTGAGATGGTATCCGTCTCCGGACAAACTTGTTCATCTGGAAGCCGGTGAGGAAGCGCACGCCTATCCAGGTGCTGGTGACGAAGGCCAGGCGGGGGCGGCCTGAGTGAGATCGCTATCATTTTGTTTTTTCCTTGTAATTTTTTTAGTTTCTTCTTGTTTTGCCTTCGGGCGTGTATGTACAAATGACTTGAATGGAATAAAATACGTATTTGCATCTGATTCTTTGTTTGTACGATCGCCTTTCTGAATATTTCGCATACGAATTTACACAAGTGTTTACACAATTACACCTGATGCCTTGCTTGTATGATCGTCTGTCTGAATGTTTCGCATCATTTCGACTTTGCACAATTGTTTGGAGAGCGGCCGTTGTATGAATAGCTCCAAATATATTGGTATACTTGAAATTCTTACTTGTAAATTTCTTGAACAAAACCGATCGTCATATGTGTGTTTGAACAAAGCCGATCATATGTGGTTCCGTTCTCCTGATCGCATGTATGGCTCTGCTTTGCCCCTTGTTTTCGTTTACTTAGTGAAAGCAAGGGAACGAAAATAATTCGTTTAGTGAGCTATCTTAATTCGGTTCTTACGATCTTCAATTTTGTTGATTCCTCGAGGGAGGCCGAACGTCCTGGCCTGGAAAGATTTCGCACGGTCGTGGGGTTCGATGGAACCGACCTCTACGATTATGTATTATACGCGAGCGACATTCCATCTGATGGTTAACTTCTCGCGACTCAATTAATTGTGAGGGTCCTCCGTAGGCTACGTTCCGCCTCGCAATGTTGCGAAGGGGCGGTCGGTCTTTGCCTGGAGGAGTCTTTGCACGGGGCGCCGTCGGATAAATCGACTTCACTACCGTGGCTTGTTAGCACTTTTCTACCTAAGAGGGCATACGTTGTGACGGGGGTAGGACGCGATCGCCTGCCTTGGTCCATCAGATTAGATGATGGATCCGAGGACGGGCGAGCGCGTCAACTGAGTTGTTTTAGAGGGTCCTTCGGCTACGTACGCCTCGTATTTAAACGAAAGGGCGGGCGATATTTGCCCAAAGGAACCTTGCATGGACGTGTTATCGGTTCCATCGACTCTCAGAACCATGGCTGCACTTTTCTACCTCGGACCGCCATGTTAGATGATGATCCTCGACGGTATACGTTGTGCTTGGAGGGGCGATCACTTGCATAGGTCCGTCAGGTTAGATGACGACCTCTTGTAGGGCGAGCGAGTCGTCCTCTTTTTTATTTGTTTGTTTCGTCGAGGCGAATCATATAGAGGGGATCAGAAAATATCATTGAACTCTTTGTATATTGGGTAACTGAATACAGAGTTTTTATTGGTAGTATTTCTTCAAATGTACGGCGTTCCAGGGATATTGGTCCGGAGTGCCATCCGAGTGTTGGAGTTCGTAGGCTCCTCTGGTCAGCCATTTGGATATCCTGAAAGGGCCCTCCCAATTCGGGCCAAATACTCCTGTGTGAGTCTGGACCTTTTTGAGGACTAGGTCGCCTATTTGGAATCGCCTTTCCTTGACATTCGAATTGAAGAATTTTTTGGATTTCCTTTTGTGGATTGTGTTTTTCATTTCCGAAGTCAGTCGCCGCTCCTCGAGCATATCCAAGTCGATCCGTCGAGCTATATCATTATCCGTCGTCATTTCTTGTTCAATTCGGCGGCTGAGGACGGCGATCTCTGAAGGGATCACTGCTTCTGTACCGAAGGTAAAGGCGAATGGGATTTTGCCCGTTGAATTTTGGGTCGTCGTTCGGTAGGACCACAAAACATCCGGGAGCTCGCTCGCCCATCGTCCTTGTTTGGATTCGAGTCTTAATTTGATCGTGTGTTTGAGAATCTTGTTTACAGCCTCTACCTGCCCGTTCGTCTGAGGGTGGTAAGGGGCCGAGAACAACTTTTTAATTCCCCATTTCTCGCAAAATTGCATGACTTCCAAGTCGTCGAACTACTTCCCGTTGTCGGAGATGATAGCCTGGGGTAGACCGAACCGGCATATGAGGTTCTTCCAAATGAACTTAATTACTTGTTCTTGGCCGATCTTGTTAAGTGGCTCGGCCTCAGCCCATTTCGTGAAATAATCGACCCCTACGATGGCAAATTTACATCCCCCTGGCGCCGTTGGCAAAGGAACAATGAGGTTGATGCCCCATTGGGCGAACGACCATGGACTGTACATAGAACTGAGCTGTTCGGGGGAGAGCTTGATGTTCGCGCCCATCACTTGACACCTGTGACACGATCGGGCGTAGGCGATCACGTCTTTTTGTAGTGTAGGCCAGAAAAAACCTTGCCTGGTCGTCTTGTGGATGAGAGCTCGTCCTCCAGCGTGATTTCCACAGATCCCGTCATGGATCTCGGCTAAAACGAGTCGGCCTTCCTCCGGCGTAATTCACTTGAGGAGAGGAAGGCTGAACGCTCGCTTGTAAAGCCGATCATCCAATAGGTTGTATCTGATTGCACGGAGCTGAAGCTGGCGAGCTTTGATACGATCGGCGGGGACCGTTCCGTCCTTCAAGTATTTAATGAACAGAGTCATCCAGTTCTCTTCGGCGATGGCAACTATGGTGATCAGGCTTCTGTCGATCTCCGGCTTTGCTGACTTCGTGATTTGGATGTTAGAGAAGTCTTCCGCCCCATCTGATGATGCTAGTTTGGATAGGGCATCGGCCTGGGAGTTGTGCTCTCTCGGGACGTGTTCGATCAGCACTTCTTCAAACTTTGTGCACATTTTGGCGACCAACTCTCGGTATTTGATCATCTGTTCGCTGCGCGCCTCATATTCCCCCTTGACTTGGTTCACGACCAAGAGGGAGTCCATGAAGATGTGGAGGCGACGAACATCCAGGGCGAGTGCTAGATCGAGCCCGCCTACCAAGGCTTCGTACTCGGATTCATTGTTGGTCGCACGGAACCCGAAACGCACAACATTGTGAAACTTTGGCCGTCAGGGCTGATGAGGACAATCCCTGCCCCTGTTCGCGAGTTAGTTGCCGAGCCATCTACGTACAATTTCCAAGCAGGACGGCCGACCTGGGTCGGACTGGGTGGGAACGTTAATTCCACCACGAAGTCCGCCAGAGCTTGGCCTTTGATTGCCGTGCGAGGAGCGTACATAATACCGTATTGGGCGATCTCCAGTGACCACTTGAGGAGTCGCCCATTGGTGTCTGGCTGGTGTAGAACTTGCCATAGAGGGAGAGTCGTCAGAACCTCCACTTGGTGTTCGAAGAAGTAGGCCCTCAGCTTGCGAACACTCATGACTAATGCGTAGGCGATCTTCTCCAGAGGCGTGTAACGCGTTTCCGCGTCATGGAGCGCTTGACTAACGAAGTAGATCGGCAAGTGGGCCTGCCCCTCTGCTCGTACTAATACAGCGCTCAGCGCGACCTCCGAGGCCGCCAGGTATAGGAATAGCTTTTCGCCGGGGATTGGCTTCGCCAAGATTTTGGGATTAGACAGATACTCCTTGATTTTGGCGAACGCCACTTGACTTTCCTTTGTCCATGCAAACTTCTTATTCTTTATGGTGGCGAAGAATGGCTTGCATTTGTCTCCGAGCCGAGAAATTAAACGGTTAAGGGCAGCTAGACAACCTGTGAGGTGTTGCACCTGTTTGACATTCCGTAGCTCCTGCATGTCGAGGATCGCCTGGATATTGGTGGGGTTCGCTTCGATCCCCCTTTGGCTCATGATGTGCCCGAGGAACTTTCCGGAGCTTACCCCGAAGTTGCATTTCTTGGGGTTCAGTTTCATGTTGAACCTCTCGAGGATGGCGAACGTCTCGGCAAGGTCTTTGAGGTGATCTTCCTTTTTGAGGCCCTTGACCACAATGTCGTTAATGTAAACCTCCATGGTCTTGCCGATCTGGTTGGCGAACATCCCGTTGACTAGTCGTTGGTAGATCGCCCCCGCATTCTTCAGACTGAATGGCATTCAGACCCAAAAGTACACGTCTTTTTCGGTGTGGAATGCCGTGTGTTTTACGTCTTTCTCCGTCATTGGGATCTGATGGTACTCGGCGAAGGCGTCCATAAACGACATCATTTCGCAACCTGCCGTGCTATCGACCAAGTGGTCAATATGAGGCATCGAAAAGTGGTCTTTCGGACATGTTGCGTTGAGGTCGGTGAAATCGATGAATAACCTCCATGAGTTGCTCGCCTTTTTGACGAGCACTACGTTGGCTACCCACTGTGGCTCGTCAGTAGCTACTCCAATCAGTTTGTTGTCGATTAGCTTTTTGGCATCTGTGTCGAGCGCAGCGTACTTCTCAGGACCGAATTTCCTACGTTTCTGGTGAACAGGCTTCCTTGTCGGGTCGATCTTTAGATAGTGGGAAGCGTGTTCAGGACTAATGCCGACCATATCTTGATGCGACTAGGCAAAGACTCCGATGTTCTTACGTAGTAAACTGATCAGATCGTCTTTTAACTCGAGACCGACGCTTGTGCCGATCTGCACCTCCCGTTCCGGGCGAGCCTGATCTATCGTTATACTTTCCAACTCTTCAATGGGGACGGTCGCTTCTCATTTAGAACGATTTCCGGACTCGATCCTTGGATCAATGTCGAGGCTTGGCTCAAAACCGATCCTTGGATCGATGTCGTCTGACAATCGATGTGAGATGCCGTCCTCTGAGTCGGGCTGGTATGAGGTGCTTGGCTCGTCGATCTCTATTGGTTGAATGTCGATCGTCTCAATGTTATAAATGGTGTGGGAAGCGTTTAAAGGGAAGTCACGACACAGGAGTAATTCAAACATTTCTTTGCCATTAGTTGGTCTCCTTTTACAGTACCGACCGTCCTATCGGCAGTGTGGAACTTGATATAGCAAAAGAAAGAAGAGGCGACCGCCTCGAAGATCTCTAGAAAGGGGCGACCTAGGAACCCATTATAGATGTTGGGCCTATCTATGATTACAAAATTGAGGTTCTTAGTGATCCTAACCTTGGGATCATAATAGCATATTAGCTCGACAGAGAGCTTGATCCTTCCATAGGCATGGACCGTGTTGTCGCCGAAACCTTGAAGCACGGTATCAAATGGCTTGATGAACTTGGTTAGGTTTCCGAGCTGGTCCAGAGCAGATTTGAATATGATATTCCCATTGTCAACCAACACGCGGTCGACCATTTTCCCAAGGAGACATGCAGAGATTACCAATGCATCCTCTTTATGGCACTGCACTCCCTCCCTATCCTTGTTGGAGAAGGTGATGAGCGCATCTCTGGAGATGGTCGGCTCTGGCTAAAAATCCTACACATAACCAATCGGCACGCAGATATGATTCCAGATATGCCACGATACGACGTGACAACGAAACTCAAAGGATAATATATCTAATACGGATCATACGACTCATCAAGCGAACGATGCCACACGAATAATGAAAGATCGACACGACCAACAATATTCAAAACAACCATCCTGGGATCAAAATCTCTAAGGACCGATTTACACGAACAACCATCACAACATAACCATCCGGGAAATCCTCAACCTTCAACGATCGCAAAATTACCGAGTTCACAAGAATAATAGTGTGCTACCTTGAGTTGGCCAACACGACAATAATAATTCACGGATGGGCACTATCCTCGGCGATTCCAATACAATACTTCGATTACCTTAGAACGGCAAGTCGATAACAACGATACAACGGATGTCTCGGCACATTTAATCGGTTACCGATAACGAAGATGATAATCGAATACATCAATGCCTTCAATCGGTCAATACAATATCAATAGAAAAACACCGATATCGATAACGACGATCACCACAATATCTCAATGGAACATCCATCATGTAACACCCCCAAGTTATTCAGGGTATATTACAACGCCGTGAGCCCCGCCGTGGGACACACAAGGCTAAACATACGCGGAACTATAAAACTTGACCGAGAAGGTCTACATACAATGGAAAGAAAGACGATACAAATGGTATTCAAAACCATAACCAATGAAACCATATACATCACTGCACAAATCAATACCTCGGCAACACAGGCCAGAACATCAAGGAAACTGAAATACAATACTCGAGTATTTAAAATCCATTCCAGTACAACAACACTGAATGGAGGAATCCAAAAATATAACCGGAGACAAGACACAGTATCACACTTGCCCATCATCTTCATGCCGACCCAGTACCCGCCTGTCCGCTCTCCTGGAACCTGAAATACATGAAACGTACCAGCCACATAACACACATGCCCGGTTATCACAAAACCATGGGCTCCGATACCAGTGTGGTAGTTGCGTGATTTTTGTGTAGCTGGATTTCTGGCTATTTTGGACTGTGTTGTTTTGGTTCTATGTGATTTTCTGAGTACTGTCGTGGTGATGTGTGGGTTTGGGGATTGTTGGTGTTTCCGAGACCGACGAGGCAGGGAGTGAACGCCGGTGCCGTGGTCATGTGCAATGTGCGGCTCCAGTCGGGAAGTGAACGCCGGTGCGAGGCACGTGCAATGTGCGGCTTTCGATGTGGAGTGGAACGCCGGTGATACGTGCATGTGACAAGGAGCGGCTCATGCGCTTTAGGTGAGGAGACACAGCGTCACAGATCCCACAAAACTCGACAGTGCTCTAAACTTGTTGTGGTCGTGGCGGAGACCAATCATTTTCAAATTGTGATTATTCCTGTTTTGGCATTCTTGTTGTGTCGAGATTTTTGAAATGGTGTCATATGCTAGTATCACGGGAGATCTTCGTCTTCACTGACCTGTAAGTATGCTGTTCGGATTATTCAATAATTCTTGGTTATCTTGGTGATTTTGGATTTTCCGTTGAAATGTTGTTTGTGCGAGTGATTGCAAGTTTCGAGGACGAAACTTATTTTAAGGGGGGTAGAGTGTAATACCCCGATTTTTCGGATATATTTTTCGTTTATATATTGGATATCGTGGATGGTTAAGTATGCTCGAGGACGTTGTGAACGTTTGATAATGTTATTGAATTGAGTATATGTATTGATTTTGCCGTATGTTCGTATTTGGTATGTCGTGACTTTGGACAGGAATTGCTGAAATTGGCTAAGTATGGAATTGTTACGTACGTTAACAAGGTGAGCTTACGTACGTAATATTGGCATGGTTACGTACGTTAAGGCTAAGGTATTACGTACGTAACGAAGGCATCGGACAGACCGAGTCACAGTCGGCGAGTGGGACCCCGTGTCGGCAACTTTCGGCGGAGGATGTTGACGGTGAGTCAACGTCGTGTTACGTGCGTTATACGGGGCGTGTTACGACGTAATACCGACCATTATCCGTAGCAAGTCAACTGGTATATTACGTACGTTATATGGTATGGGTTACGTACGTAATGGACTTCACGGAATGAGACAGTGAGTTTGTTACGTACGCTATGGATTCCGGATTACGTACGTTAAGGTTGTTACGTACGTTAAGTAAGGACACTTACGTATGTAACGAGATGCGCAGTTTATATATTAAGAGCTGGTCTTTCATTTATTCACGAAAGGAAACTCATTTCTCCCACCCCAGCTCGCCCCTCTTCACTTCTAAGAGTGTTCTAAACACTTCTAACATGATTGTGAGCTTGGAATCATGGAATTAGAGCTTGGTTATGGAACTATTGTTGATTCTTGAAGTGATTTCTTGTGTTATCCATATTCTATGAGGTATGTTGGATATTTCTCCTTTTCATTTCGGAATTTTGATGTTATAGTTGATGAATGATTCGTATGAAGATGATTATGATGTTGTTATTGCGATTCTTGAGGATATATGAGGTTTATGTTGAAGGAAGATAATGATATGCTTTGAATATGTTGATTATGATTATGGAATCATAGAGTTCTTGATGTTCTTGAGGCCATATGATGACTATGATGATTTGATGATTCGTTTAACCGATTTAAGATGGTATTCTAAATCATAGTGATGATAGTGGTTGATTTAGATGAGATGAATCTTGATATGAGGTTGAATTCCGGATTGAATATGTTATGATCATTGTTACCAAGTTGGTTCGATTATTGACATGATTATTGTTCTAGGTTGATTAACCAATAGGTATAATCGTTTTGCCGCGGTGAAAGGCCGTAGATTCTGTCCAGTCGGGGCTGAAGAGCTCGTAGACGAGGGCGATGAGCTCGATGTTGGTTTTGTCGTGTTGGTATCCAGGCAAGTGTTTACTTGTTCGGTTGTAATGTTTTGATGAGTAATTCCATTTACATTTCATAAATATTTTATGTTGTATTGCATATTGACGAATGTTCAGTGATGTTCTAAAAGGATTAGAATGCACAGTTGATGATTGTTGAGATACTTGGACAATCTTGGGAAGATTGTAGTATTCGGATATTGTTGATGTCATTTTGGATATTCTTGGTCTGTGGTATGCATTTCGGAAGGATATCCGGATAGAGGTATGTTTTAATGGCAATCGTACATAGAAGATGGTGTACGGGAAAGTATTCAGTATTGAGGTATTATGTGGTATTATCGTGATATTGGGATTTGATGAGAATCGTTGGATTACCGGAAGTGGTAAGGTTATCGTTGAGGTTATTATTCTCATGATGCATGGCATGTGAATATTTATGTTTATGTACTTGCGGTTATTTGTCGGGCATTATTGCTGACCCCGTTGTGGGACTTGTTTTTCAGGTATTGAGAACTTTGATGGTAGCGGTCGTGAAGCGAGGATTCCGGACGATACTGGCTATGGCATATTGTTGGGGAATCGTGTATTCTGTTTGTGTATATCATTATTGATGTATATGTATCTTCGACTGTATTTTTTATCCGCTGTGTGAGTTCTTTCAAATGGCTTTCGGCTTTATGCCAACTGAGTTTGATTTCGAAAACCGATTCCCTTAACCGAGTTTTTGGCCTTGATTATCTTGACGGTAGTTGGTGTTTTCAAATGATTTTGTGAGTTTTGGAAAATACTACCGTCATCGGCCTTTTTGGGCGTTTTTGTAATTGGTTTTTAGCCTGGTGGGTTCCGGCGCGGGGCCCATGGCGTGTAATACACCCGTAAGGTTTTGGGGGTGTTACACATCACAATCACACTCGATACGTCGATACCGCGAACCAGCTATCGACAACAACTTTACCAACAAGTATCGCAATGCCTTGAACCGGCCATTTACAAACAACAGTCATAATCCATGATCAAACATCATATCTTATTGTAAAACGAAGGATTAATAATCAACAGGTTCGATGACGATTAATATCAATACCACAAGGCCACAACTCATCGGTTCCACAATATCTCGATTAGGCACAGTCTGAACTCTCCAACTCAAACCCTCACGAATCCATGTCCACAATACGAGCCAAAATCCGATGATCATATCAGCAACCATTTCGGACCAATAATAAGGGTCTAAATGTTATCGATTCCAAATTCAATTCTTAAATACGAATTGACAAGGTCCCCTTCTCGTAAATCCATCATTAAAATTTACCTATGACTATCATTAATTCGAACCATCCGACTGGTTCAAAACAATAGATAATCATATTAAAAAGGTTACCAAACAATCCAATCATTTGACTTGAATATTTGCTCCATACGTATGGGTTTCCAAATTCAGAGATGAATAATAGTATCATCAAACTCATAATCACATTCGTATTCCTATACGAATATTATTTCAAACACATAATTTAGCTCTAGATATGAATATTCCATATTCATTTTCAAAACATCAACACTTCCTATAAATTTTCATCACCTCGTATAATTCAAGAGTTCTTCAAGAACATGAAATATCCGAAATCACGTTCAGAACAACTTATCCGAGGTATATATCTCCATGTTACCATTTTCTTCATCATGCCATTCACACAACCTCAAGAATCGCAACAAAACCATCATCATCGTATGAAGAAGATGTCAATAGTCATATCAACATCCGAAATCTCTTATTACAATTCCAATAAATCTCATATAACATTATCACCTGATGATCCCAACATGCTCCCTCTCAAGTAGCAATCCTTTAAAAACGAACCACTATCAAAAGGATACGGGGATTACCTGGTATGGACGAACCACGAAAAAGAATAATTGAACTCTATTCCAAGAATCATCAAAAACTTCAAGAATAAAACTTAAATCCGAGCTCTCCATTTTAATCTTGTTTAAGAGGATCGACTCTCAATGTTTAGGAACTTCAAGTACTTCCCAAGGCTCTCTCTATTGACTGAAGGAAGGAGAATGGACAAAATGCCTCTCAGCACTCGTCTATCCTCTCTATAAAATGCATCACTAGCGCGCGCTAGACCTTATATTTAGCGTGCGCTACAGATCTAGCGTGCGCTATCCTTCCTTGATAGCGTGCGCTATCGGGCAGTCCAGAAGCTACTGCATTGCTTCTAAATTCATCTAACGTACGTAATGCCCATGCATTAGCGTACGCAAACAGGCGTTGACTTGATACAGTGAAATGCTCAGTAGCGTGCGCAAACGTGGCTGTACTTAGCCATTTTCCGCTATTCTTGTCAGTCGCCTTGATATACTAGATGTATATACACGACATACTGCACACATATATACAACCTGATCATATTCTCATATGATATACCCAATATCAAAAGTATGATAACATGATACACGATATCTTCAAACGTAATTGTCGACCAACTACGACAATCACGCTAATACAATTGTCTCAATCTTCAAATTATTTTATCCATACTGTATAGACACCAATCTATCCAGTATATCTCAGATAAAATAGCGCGAAAAATTCATACCGGAATTCCAGATATTACATAGTAGAAATTGGGATATTGCCTTAAAATAAGTTTCGTCCTCGAAACTTGCAATCTTGTCACAAACAACATATCAATCCAAAATTTCCAAACTCATCACGAGAGTAATCAAACACCGCCACAAGCGAAAAACCAAAACAGAATACTTACCGGTACGTGAAGCTGATGATCTCCCGTGATATTAGCATGCGACTCCCAAACAAAGTCTCAACACAAAACCGATGCACACTAATATCGCAATTAGCAATTTGACAAAATCTCAAGGAAGAGTTCACGTCCGTGACCACGTCCACGACTCCTCCTCCTTACATCCAACATTCTGAAGGGCACACACATGCGTAAGTATAATCCAAATCGCACATTCTAGAAGTGACCAATTCCCAAGAATACCAAGCTAAAAAGGAAACGATTAAGAAAAATACAAGAAGAGTGAGAGGACTTACAAGTACCGGTCGCACGGTGATGATGGCAGAGTAGTGATACTGTGGGCAAATGACGACTCAATCGACCCAAAAGACCGACAGCCTAGGTATCCATAAACCTAAGCTCTGATACTATATTCTGTAACACCCCCAAGTTATTCAGGGTATATTACAGCGCCGTCAGCCCCGCCGTGGGACCCACAAGGCTATTCATGCGCGGAACTGTAAAACTTGACCGAGAAGGTCTAAATACAATGGAAAGAAGGACAATACAAATGGTATTCAAAACCATAACCAATGAAACCATATACATCACCACACAAATCAATACCTCGGCAACACAGGCCGGAACATCAAGGAAAACTGAAAACAGTACTCGAGTATTCAATAACCATTCCAGTACAACAACACTGAATGGAGAAACAAGAAACACGACCAGAGGAAAGACACAGTATCACACTTGCCCATCATCTTCATGCCGATCCGATACCTGCCTGTCCGCTCTCCTGGAACCTGAAGTACATGAAAAGTATTTCCCCCATAAATGGGTTAGCCGTCGAATAGCTAGTGCAAGTATATCAAGTATGAAACACAATACTTCTCGACAATAAAGTAAATGTAACCGTCAATTCATTAATTCAAGACTAGTATTCCAGAATAACTAAATCTCATAGCATCACATCAAGACGTATATGAATACCGTGGAAACGGTTCGTTCATATCATCCGTCATCAATACATATATGAATACCGTGGAAACGGTTCGTTCATATCATCCATCATCAATACATATATGAATACTGTGGAAACGGTTCGTTCATATCATGCCATCAATATGACTTACTTTCAAAGTCGAGAACGTACAATCATAAATATATATACTTGCCTTTGAGACATCGAGAAATCGAACGGAAAAATGGTATGAGTCCGGTAGGTCCAAGAACGCGCTTCCGGCACCTAAACGATTCGCAAGAAATATGATAATCAATTATCCATACTCAAATTACACGAAGAAACTCCCGAAACTCGTCTACGATTCATGAAAATACACGGATAAACAACTAAAGGTTGGAAAATCGTCCAAACTCCCACAAGTCTGAAAACGGCACAATCCAACCCGTAAAATCGTAGGAAAAGCATGCATACGGTATAGATACATAATAATATCAAGGTTCTCAAGCTTCAAATCGGATAAATCGGACGAATCTACGAAAAACCCCAAAATCCAACACAATATTCAAAGTGTTCTTGAATAATCCAACGAATAATCAAACATGCCCATAATCATGCGTATATCACTTCATACAACATGATCTTAACATCCAAAACATCATCACTCAATACAAAATCGAAATCCAAGAGGTTTGATGAAATTACCTTTGAAGATCCAAGTACTTTGATCCGAAGAATACGCGATAGATCGATGATCTGAGCTTCACAATCGAAAGGAGATGAAGAAAATCACACACTCAAGTGATATATGATGAAACTTCTCTCTCTCAAGCCTTATCTCTCGTGTTGGTTGAAGAAAAGGGAAGAAATGGGTTGATCTCGCCCAAAAAACGCAGATATAGTGCTGACTGCACTGTGTGTCGCGGCCCAGGCCAAGTGTGCCGCGGCACAGGCCCAAAAATGGCTCCCAGTGGTCGACAGTGTGCCGCGGCCCGGCCAAGTGTGCCGCGGCAGTGACTCGGCAGTGTGCCGCGGCCCTGCCGGCATGTGCCGCGGCACAAGGTACGGACGGATTGGCCAACAATTGAACACGAGTGTGCCGCGGCAGTGACTCGGCAGCGTGCCTGCTCGGCCAGTGCCCGCCATCGCTCAGCCAGTGCCCGCCATTGCTCGGCCAGAACCCGCAACCGTCCGGCCAGTCCTGCAACCGTCCGGCCAGTGCCCGACCATAATGGCTCGACGACTCGATTTCCGAAAAACGTACGGAACGAACACGACGAAAAGTTTGCGGACAACATCAACGACCCGAAATGAAAGGATAATGCAATAATTAATCATACGCGACCGAGAAAAGGGTCGAGACAACAAATACAGATACGGACACCCATAACTTTGGGTAAATTACAAAATGGCCCAAAACGCCCGAAAATCACGATACGTGATCGAATAACCAAACCGAAGTTCACAACACGTCTAACAAAGTTAAACGGACTTACGGGAAACTCGAAACAGGAGTTTAGAACGAGATTCGCAAGAATCGAACTCAAGTGCGGAAAAGTCGCTAAAAAGCACGGAACTCAACAAAACGACACCGAAACGAACTCGGATATCAAAAAGTGTAGAATTAATCATTCTCAAGATGACGAAACGGTCCCAAGCGAGTCGTCAAAACGGACTTCCGCCAAAAAAAAGAAAATTACCGGAAATCGAATTTGCGGATATTACAAAAAAAGCCCGAATTTAAACGGGCTAGGAAATATCGGCCCAAACCCTAACCCTAACGGGCTTCGGGCTAAACGGACTAAACGGGCTAAATATTTAAAAAATCTATTTTTTATTTTTTTATAAGTCATAAAAAAACAGTAACAATATATTTTATATATATTAACAAATATAACAAAAAATACACTTTTATGTATATACATATATATATACACACACTATATTAACAAATATAGTAATAATATATATTATATATAATAATAATATATATTACATATATAATATTAATATATATTATATATATAATATTAATATATGTTATATAAATATAGTATTACTCTAAGTTGAAATTAACAATATATATATATATATATATATATATATATATATATATATATATATCGGGCTTCGGGCCAGCCCTAGCGGGCTTCGGGCTAAACGGTCCGGGCCAAAAAAGCCCGGATTTAAACGGGCTAGGATATATCGGCCCTAACCTGGTTTTTTGGCGGGTTAAACGGGCCAGCCCGCCGGGCCCGAGCTCGTTTAACATCCCTAATGGCCGCCCCACCGGCTGCGCCACATCGCCTACCGCGTCCGCGCCCTCTACCAGCAGGAATTCTGAAGAAGTAACGGGTGAGTACAATTCAAACGCAAAACGCAACAAGCTATCGAGAAAGGAACAGAACAGAACAACGTAACGAGTCAAGTTAGGAAAAACTTACGAGCACCGGCATACTGAGATGATGGCGTAGCAGTGATACTGTTAAAAAACGACACTCAACTAGACCCAAATAACCGACAGCCTAGGTATCCATAAACCTAAGCTCCGATACCATATTCTGTGGAATCCACCAGGCTAACGTATCAACAAGACATTCGACAACGACATATATCAACAACAAAACGACAATATCACAATCCACGACATCCAGACCAAAGACAGAAATTTGACAATTCAATCTGACATCAAATCCATTTCCCAAAACGGGTACACAACAATAATAAATTCAAGAAAAAGTACTCGAGTACTTAACCAAATGACATAATACATAAATCCCAAACAAGACACCAATAAGTAACTACTGAACAGAATCACGCCTGCCCATCATCCTCGTAAGGCTCGCATGCTCGCTTGTTTCCTTGACATGTACCTGAAATACAAAAGTATTTCCCCCATTTAAGGGGTTAGCGACAACTGCTAGTGCAAGTACAATCCATTTGAACTACCATTCTAATCAAATGAAAATATGCACCAAAATCATTTTAGAAATCATTTATATTCCGGAATATTTTACGGTGCACAAGCACAAAACACATTTCTCCAACAAAACAATTCAAAGTTAACCTCGGTACGAGACTCACGGCCACCGTACCCCGCAGAGCCCCGTCGGACATCCCTGGGTGGTTAACCATAGTTCGCGATACGAAAGACACGGCAACGTATCCCTAGAGGCCCCGTCGGACCATCCCTAGGTGAACATACACATATACATCCACACAACCACGAAAAGCCATAATTCAAATACTAGAACGCGTAAACAAATGTAAAGTACTTGCCTTTGAGACATCTTCGAAGAGTCGGGAATGAATAACGACTACGAACGATCCGGATGGAAAACGACGCTTCCTAAATGAAGGATTAACATAACTCAGTCCTACGGACAACAATAATCTAATGGAAATGCCCATAACCCCGATTACTAGCGGTGACAATATACGCTCAATCGATACGGGCGAGGGTTTACGCAAAATCTCCCCGAATCGATAATTCGAGGATTAAACTTGATGAAGTCGGATTGAGAATCACCCAATAACAATAATTGGTAAGGAATAATACAACATACATGAACAATTCGAGTTTAAATGAACAAAACCCGAAAAACCCCCAACATTGACAAAGTAGGGTTCTAAGTCAAAATACCTTGAATTGGAGTGGAGAAGATGGATTAAGATGATGATGTACTAAGCTTGGAACACAAGAATCGGTCTGCAATGAGACTCCACGGATTACTCTCCACAAATCGCCCTAAAATCGCCGGAATCGCCCAAAGGAAGAGAAGAAGAGGAAATATGACGGAAAAGGGGCCTGCTGTCCTATTTATAATGCATAGTTAGCGCACGCTAACCATCAAAAGGTAGCGCGCGCTAATGGGGGTTGCAAGCAGTCCAGTAGCTGCTGCCCAGCGTCGCTAGTGTGCGCTAGATACGTTTAGCGCGCGCTAAATACTACTCGATAGCGTACGCTACGGAAGCCTAGCGCACGCTACCTGATGGTCAGAGTACAGGATCCTAAGTTCAAAACCCCCACTGCGCAGTACACTAAAGTCGTCAGCGCACGCTAATAACAACGAGTTAGCGTACGCTAACTGCACATCGATAGCGCATGCAAGGAGATAAGGAGTAGCGTGCGCTACTCACGCAGCAGTTCAGTACTACTCAGTTCAGTACACTGATGTAGAAGGTACGAAAATCGAAACGCAAGGCAAGGCCAGAATCCAGAAACATAAACACGACATATACAAGACGACGGATCTAAGCACTGAAAGAAAATACAATTCCAACTACCGGGGAATCTGAAATACGACAAAGAAGATGAAATTCCCTAAACTTATAGGAAATTACAGAAATGGCTCAAATGTCCGAAAATCGCGATACAACGTCGGATTCACAAACCGAAACTCACAACACGAACAACTTAACCATACGAACTTATGCAAATGAAGAAACAATGAAAACGAACGAGTTTAACGAGAATCGCACGTACATATGACAAAACATAACATAAAGTGGAATTACGTAAAAACATCTCCGAAACTCGTCTAAATGGAAAAACTCCAAGAACAAAGTAGATTCAAAACGTCGAAACGGTTACAAGCGAGTCGATAAAAATAGACATACGTTAAAAATGAAAACTGCTAAGAATGGAAAGGTACGGATATTACACTGACTTCGAATGTAAGCTCGGAATTTAACCCATAAACTTCAACAAGAACAAGGGATTATGGTTATAACATCCTAATCCAACACAAACCAAAGTTAATCAGGGACCCTAGGTGATGAAGTCGCAAGAAAACCCAAAAATTCCAAAACTAGGGTTTTGCATGAATTACATCCATCCGGACGGTAAAAGGCGTTAAAATGCTGCTAAATCCGCGTTAGGAACTTCAAAACGTGGATGGATGGTGATATCAGGTGTAGAACTGTACTCCTCTACACCCTAGATCGCCCGTCGCTGGAGAAGAAAAGAGAGAAGGATGAAAATGACGGTATTTAAGCCATGCAGTCCTATATATACCGGGTGGCTTTAGCGCGCGCTAAGGGGTAAGCGTAGCGTGCGCTACCTGGATGTAATGGCGGTCCGGAATTTTTTGCCCAATCCTGATAGCGTTCGCTGGCATTACTGGTAGCGTGCGCTACCTGTTCTGGTCCAAGATTCCTAAATTTCCAGCCCAATTCCAGACTGTCGTGACCAATATCGTTAGCGTGTGTTAGGAGGACATTAGCGTGCACTACAATCGCCCGATTAGCGGGCGCTAGCAGCAATTTAGCGTGCGTTAACTGCTACTTTTCAGCATTACCTTCGAAATATCTGGTCCGAACGAACACGTCTCGGAAGATACAAGACTAGATAATGCTAGAAATCAACAAGCCAGTTTCACTCTAATATACACGCGGTTCCAAACATCAAACAGTACATCATGGAAATAAAAAACAACCCAATTTCTCACCCGAATATGTCAACAACAAAATATATTAATAAACAAAGTACACGGATATTATAGTTGGCACGAAGGATGATGAATGATGATCGATACTAATCACATGAGGACCCGTATGATGTTGTATTGGTTTTGTTGTAGTTATTTCAGCTGTAGCATTTTCCCCGTTGTACGGGAGCGTGTTGTATTTTGATCCCTGCGTGGGTATGTATTGTGATTGAGTTGTATGTATTAATGGAAAGACCTAATCGGTCTACTGGGTCATCTTTTAGCCTTAAAGGCGATATTTTGAGATTTGATTTTAGTTACCAGCCTGGTAGATCCTTGAGGAAAGGGTCTACGGCGTGTAATATCTCTGCGTGGATTGGGGGTGTTACATTACTTATGCATCGCCTCGGCCGCCTTAGTCATGTCGCGGGCCTTCTCCCTCCACATATCGGCCTCGCAAGCACGGCTCTCGAGGATCTCCATCTCTCACTTCGTGGAGGCTATCTCCTCCTCCAAGGACCTGATCATAGACGGGCAGAGATGATGCTCCTCCCGTAGGGTTTCAAACTCGCTCGCCACCTTCTTATGTTTCTCAACCAGGGCCTGAAAATCCCCAACAGCCTTCACATAGGTTCCTAGCACACGACCGAGCTGGGAATTTTCAAATTGGATCCGCCCGGCGGGATCCATGTCATTTGTGACCAGCTCCATATTCGGCGTCCATCCCCGAATAGGAACATGGCTTGACTCAGCAACACCCGGCGGAACACGGCCAAGCATCTCAGCGGCAGGAGTGGCCGCCCGAACATAGTTCAAAAACCAGCGCGATCTCCTCCCCTGCATCTCGTCACAGGGGTCCTCCCAGTCCTTGTTTACCGAAAGGTAATGCCCCCTCCAAATCCACGACAGCCTCCGCTCTGCCAGTACGAACAGGGCTCGGCGCGGGAGGCAGCTCAATCACAGGCTCGACCTCCGCCTTATTAACACTGGTCTTGGGGTCGGTGCCTTCCTTCTTTTGCTTAGCCCCCACACGCTTCCTCCATTCGGCGGCTTCAGAAGCCAATCTTTCCACCCGTTGCGCCGTAGTTTCCCCCCTCCCTGACGCAACCTTGATCCGGGAAACAGCATAAACGAGGGGAGTAAATAAAAAAAAGTACCTAAATCAGACATATTAGGGTCGGTGGATCGAAGACCGGCAGCCCAGAGATTCTCCTCGGTGAGGAGGAGATGCGACTTCTTCTGCTCGGGGGGACGCTCTAAAAGCTTCTCAATCCGATCGTCAAACTCAGAGGACGTCTCCTGCACCGGAATATGATCTACACAAGAAATAAATGATGAGTGTTAGACAAAAACGAACAGAACAGAATACACAATACTTACGCAATTTTGCAATAAAGTGCTCCGGGACCCAAAGTTGCGCGTCCAATTTGCCGGGCTCGAACTCAACCACCGAGCTCCTCCAATATCCCCCAATATAAAACCACTGCTACTTCCAGTTGTGTATGATCCCCGACACATCTACCACCTACTTGTGCATGGCATGCCGAGCTGTCAAATAAAACCAGCCCGAGCAGGATCTTCCGACCGACCTCCACAGGAAGAGGCTATTAAATTCCTCAAAGCTGGGGTCGGGACAACCTTGCTGGTTGAAAAGAATAAAAATAATCCACCACCCGAGCCCAGGCATTGGGATGAATTTGAGCGATATCCCCCACTGCCTCAAGAATCGGGACAGAGCCAAAGGAAGTGGGAACCTCAGCCCTGCCAACAAGGAGCGGTAATACACGACCGTGCAACCAAACGACGGAAGGTGAGGCCTCTCCTCAGGATACGGGACGAACATCTGCATCGCCGCCGGGATTTTAAACCGCCGCCGCCAGGCCACCAGTGGCTCTTTCGCAACGACGCTGCGGATCGAGGCCGAGTCCTACGCCGCCTCCACGAAAAGGGACGGCTGAGGCCGAACTCATGCCTCCTCAGGCTCAACTTCCCCTTCCTCATCCGAAGCTCCATCAACCTCCTCCAACGGCACCACCACCTCTGTCTCATCAAGTCCCGATGACCTCGCTACTTCGCAGCCTCCCTCCTCATCACTACAGTCGATGGGAGTCCCCCCTAGGGACAAATCCACCACCCCCATACGGTCCGGCGACACGGCCAACTCCGCCGCCCTCACATCCCCCAGATCCGACATATCGGTTACTTGAAATGTAAAAAGAAGAAGCAAGAAAAGAAACTCACCAGAGATTTTTCTATGCAAGAAATTGGAAAAAATGGCGGAAGTAAAAATAAAGAAAAAAGAGGAAGAACGCCTTTAGTTATAATGGGATACGGGCATTAAATGTGTAACGCATAACACTGAACCATCGCGAGTACCAAGGACGCGTGGGCAGTGCCGTCAAATCAAATCCTGCCACGCGTCCCTCATTATGACACATATGCGGAAATCGAACCGACACGTCTCTCGAAGAGACATACCTTCGAGAATCCCATCCTCCCTAAGAAGCCGGCTCGGCCTAACTACGAATCGACTCCAGTTTCGGACACCTGGTACGGCCCTGAACTCGGGGGACCTTGTTGATAGCCCATCCGCCTTGGCATCCACATATGCGCTCCCCACCAGCTCAACCATACTGGTTAGGAGGACCAGAGGGCAAAAGAACCGATTTCTGGTAAACCGGCCGAGCAGAATAGCAGGGAGGACCGACCGAGTACGTATCAAATTTACTCCCAGGTCCCGTTAAGACTGGACCGAGCAGAACCGTCAAGACCTGGGACCGACTCGATAACCAGCCTGGAACAAGGACGAAAGGGCCGACCGGATCCAGGATAAATACGCTCCAAAACACCGTCAAGGCACGACCGATCAGAGCGGCATGAAACCCGAGGGCCGACCCCAGTACCGAACACAACAGATAAGCGTCGCCAGAAACATGCGGAACAGGCACACAAGACATACGGAACAGGCACACATGAGAGTTAATGCACTCTGTTCTCCCTCTTCCCAAAGCAATCCCCAAAGGCCGCCACATGTCTAAGGCGCATTCTCCCTCTGACAAGTGTTTGGATGCATTCCCAAACATTCTCCAGCTGTCGCCCCCTGATTGATCAAGACTTTCTATATAGAGAGAGAATGTATGATAAGAAATGACTTTTGGATTTTTTTGTAAGAAGAGAGAAAAAGAGGACGAAAAAGATTTGTAATAAACAAGCAATATAGACCGGCTTAAAAGTTCAGCTCGACTCTATCACAGAATACTAAAATTAATAAAATTCAGCTATCTTATTCATTCAGCTTTTTATTGTTTTCTACGTGACTTCAATCCATCTAATCCAGTTCAGCACACGTGTCGTTGGTCAAATCAGTTATCAACGGCATGTTTATCAATACAATGAGATATTACACTTTCGATCTCATGAGATATTCTAGCATTTCCATCGAAATTCCTACAATCATCTTTGTCTCCACACTCAGGTTGTGTTTAGCACTAGCTTATCTGCTAGCTTATAAGCTTCAGGGGCTTATTTGACCATTGACTATGAAAAAGCTCGTTTCGTAAACGACTAGCTTCTCAAATCAGCTAGCTTATCAGCTGGCTTATGAGCTAGCTGATTGATAAGCTAATTTTTCAAGCTTATGAAAAAAAGAAGTCAGCTTCTCATCTTTATATATTCCATATATGTCTGTGACCTAAATTCAAACATAGGATTTTTTTACATAAACACCCCCTAAGTAATTGACATATTACAAATAAATCCACCATTCGTTAACTTTTCAGGAAAAATTGAGGCTTCAGATGAGTGGTGGACGCGAAAAAATGGTCAGTCTGATCATCATTCTATTACACTTGCTAATGAATTACTTTGCTATAAATATAATACAATAATTTTGTGTTCGATTTATCTTTTATATTTTATAGAATCTTTTTGATACATATTGTTGTTGTGAACTTGTTCGTAACTAAAATTATACACGCAAGTCCTATGCAGCGGCAATTTTAAACCATGAAAAATAAATTATCAAGACTTTTCTAAGTGACAGTGAACTGTGAATAGTACATATGTATAATTTAGATGTGATATATATTAAAATAATAATAGACAAAAATATTAGTTATTTTATTTTATAACAATTATTGTTAAAATATAATGAGAAAGTTTAAAAAATAATAGAAAAATAAAAGTGATGCCATTTTATGTAATTTTATAAAAAAACAGATAGTTTATCAGCTAATTTGCTAAACATTTACATTAAAATCACATAGCTTATCAGCTACATAATCAGTTAGTTTATCAGCTACCCAACTTATCAGCTAGTTTTGCTAAACACAGCCTTAAGCTAAAACTGTTAAAAAGTGAAATAAAATTTAATTTAGTAGAATTTCTAAATTAAGATGGACACAACAACAAATTTACACTCATCTAAATAATTCCTCAAATTTACATTGACCATAAACTAATCCCTCAAATTTCCACTGACCATGACTTTTTACATAATTAATAAGATAGTAAAAGATAATGTTTCAATAACAAAATTTACGGAATAGAAAATCTGCAATTTTACGAAAGATAGAATTTTCAAAAATAACTGAGAAACAAATTTAAAAATAGTTTTATAAGATTTAAGCTGGAAATACTATTAAGAGTAGATTAAAATGTGGGAGTGGAATTTTCTTCCCTCACAATCATTCTAGTTTTGGAATGGAGATCCTCTCCAGTAACTGGACGGTCCAGTTCGATCTGGACCGTCCAGATCACACACCCGTGCGGGTGTGTGTGTGTGGGGCTGCATCGGACGGTGCACCTCCTTCCAGTCCTCTCCGGAAATGGAGAGGATCCGAACTCCTAGTTTTGGAGCCCAATTTTGGAGCGGAGAGGTAAAACGAGCGGATATGTAGAATGAGAGGAGGGATTTTGATGACAAAAAATTGTATCCCTTCGGCTACTCTCCAGAAAACATCCACAGAAGCTATACTTGAGGTGTAATCGGATCGAGTCGAGTTGAATAAAGTTAGGGGCTGTTTGTTTGGCTCTTAATGGTTACATTAAGAGCCTACATCTGAATCACTAAGAGACGAATGGTTACAATAACCTCTTAACCATTAAGTATTCATACCCTCTCTCAACCAGTAAGAGGCAAATAATTTCCAGATTTACCCCTCCTCTTAAATTAAGAATTATTATTCATAATTATTATTTTTTAAATGAATTTAAATAAAAAATATTAGACATAATTATTATTATAATTTTCTAATGAATTAAATTAAAAAATATTATACATAATTATTATTATTATTTTAAATGAATTAAATTAAAAATATTATGCATAATTATTATTATTATTTCAAATGAATTACATTTAAAAATATTATACATAATAATAATAATAATAATTATTATTATTATTATTTTAAATTAATTAAATTTAAAAATATTATACATAATAATAATTATTATTATTATTATTTTAAATAAATTAAATTTAAAAATATTATACAAAATTATTTATAAAAATTAGGGTTTTTATTTATAAAAAGGAGAGATTTTGGAACGCAATGGGAGGAAAAATGAGATTTTTAATCGCTACTTTTATACATAAGGGTAAAATGGTAATTTGTTACCATTCAGAACATTTACCAAACAACCAAATTTCATTCTGCACTCAACCATACTGAGCCTCTCAACCATTCTGGCCTCTCAACCATTCTGCACTAAATCATTCAGCAACTGCCAAACAGCCCCTTAGACTTAGGGGTCGTTTGGTTGGCTCTTATTGCATTAAGAGCCTACATCTGAATCGCTCAGAGGCTACGGCTGTTTGGCAAAAATTTTTTTACCTCTTTATGGTTACAAAGAGATCTGAAGCATTAAACATTCATATCATCTCTCAACCATTCAGAGTCAAGCAATTTCCAGATTTACCCCTCCTCTTAAATTAAGAATTATTATTCACAATT
The DNA here is from genome assembly GCA_033398695.1 of Orobanche coerulescens. NCBI lineage: Eukaryota > Viridiplantae > Streptophyta > Magnoliopsida > Lamiales > Orobanchaceae > Orobanche > Orobanche coerulescens. The sequence goes on along the minus strand of CM065802.1, from coordinate 9,312,105 downwards.
ATTATTATTATTATTATTATTTAAATGAATTTAAAAAAATATTATACATAATTATTATTATAATTTTCTAAATGAATTAAATTGAAAAATATTACAATTATTATTATTATTTTAAATGAATTAAATTAAAAAATATTATACATAATTATTATTATTATTTTAAATGAATTAAATCTAAAAATATTATACATAATAGTAATAATTATTATTATTATTTTAAATTAATTAAATTTAAAAATATTATACATAATAATAATAATTGTTATTATTATTTTAAATGAATTAAATTTAAAAATATTATACACAATTATTTATAAAAATTAGGTTTTAATTTATAAAAAGGAGAGGTTTTGGTACACAAGGGAAGAAAAAAATGGGATTTTAAATCGCTACTTTTATACAGAAGGTAAAATAATAATTTGTTACCGTTCAGAGTTACCATTCAGAACAGTTACCAAACAACCAAATTTCATTCTGCACTAAACCATACAGAGCCTCTCAACCATTCTGGCCTCTCAACCATTTTGCACTAAATCATTTAGCAACTGTCAAACAGCCTCTTAAGCTTGAGGTTGAACTCTATTTTCTCATGTTTGAGTTTGACTTGTTTGGAAATTCGGTAAGTTCGTTCTCGATATAACTCGAATTATAATGTTTTAGTAAAATAATTTAAAAATATCACTTTTTGTTATGAATGTTGGTAGCCCATCCTACTCAGAATCCACGTAGGCACTCCAGGCAGCTAAACCGGCCGAGCAGAACCTGAAGTCGGACTGGACAAAAAACCCGATTTCCACCCGGGCCCACTGAAAACCGGACCGGACGATGACTCCAAGGCCGACCCGGTATCTGATCCAGGAAGGCCGAGCAGAGAGGGACAAGAACGCTCCGATTCAAGATTATAACAAGGCCGACCTGAACGGCGGGGGACCCGAGGACCGACCCCATAAGACAGACCCGCATGCCAATTAACGCATGCAGTCACGCCCCTTCCCAAGGCACTCCTTAGAGGCCGCCACATGTCCAAGACTTAAATGCAGACTGACAAGTGTTATGGGCATATTCCCCAAACATTCGTCAGCTGTCATCTCTCCACTGGCCCAGATTGTCTATATATAGAAGAAATGTACAGTGAAAAGAGGATCTTTGGATTTTTAGCATTAATGAGAGAGAGAAAAAAAGGAGAGATTTCAGATAGACTGTAAAAGAACGATAAAGACTTGTAATTAACAAGCAAACAAGATAGACTGGCACACATTATTCTGATCGGCTCTATTCTATCAAAAGGTCATTAATAAAATTTAGTGATCAAACATCTTCCATCTTATTTATTATTTTCTACGTGTCTTCGATCCATTTGTCCAGATCAGCACACGTGACGTTGACCAAACCAGACGTCAACAGATTGGCGCTAGAAGGAGGGGACCTCCGATAAAAAAAGAGATATATACCGCTCACCGGAGATGTCTCACGACAGTTCGAAAAAACCCCAGCCCGCGACGGAGGAAGAAAACCTCCTTAAGGTGGTAGAGTGCTTTAAACACCCTGCCTTTATCCAGGGCATGGCGGCCCTTATGGCAAGAGTTACAGGGGGCGGGACCCTTCAAAAACCCGAAGACCATGTCGAGGCGGAATCCCAGACGACCCGCCCCGCTGCCTCGGGACGAAACTGTAACACCCCCAAATCCTATTGGGTTATTACAGTGCCGTGGACCCCACACTAGGAGATCCACCAGGCTAACACGACCAAAAATACAACTAACTGACCAAAAGGGGAATCACAATCCCTACACTGACATCCAACATAATATTCCGATATGGAATTTCAATGACAACAGTGGGCCTACATGGCCCAAATACAATACAACGACATCCACGAGCCTTGCTCGGATAATACAAAATGACAATAACTGACAAACCGGAGTACTCCAACCGCCCGATCGACATGAACACCAAAACATCTCGGACTAGTATCGCTTGAATGCCTCGTCGCCACCGTCATCCCCCTGTGTCTCAACTCTCTCCTCGCAAACACCTAAAACATGAAAACATGTTCCGCCCCCATGGGGTCAGTCATCCAGATAATGATTATCAAATACATGTACAACATGATATGCATCCAAAGGGCAGAATGAATAGTATAGTAATGGTAATACGAGATGCTCACAAACCAAAGTAAGAATCGAGCATTCGTGGAATACTATGCCCACGGCATCCGATCAATACCGCTCAACAGTTAGAACACAAGTGCCCAACGGCGAATCATCAATACGTAACACAACAATACATCACCCGAAGGTAACCCAAGCCAAACACCGAAATAGATACGAATCACAATGCCCGAAGGCTCAGACAGAATACCGATACATCACAATGGCCTTAATGGCCAATGCCCAAGCCGTTTATCATCATAATAACTCGAATGTCACTCACCAAAGCCGCTAATCACCACAATGGCCCGAAGCCAAAATGTACCAGTACTCAATGAGGGTCGGGCCACCGCACGAAGCCGTATCACAATGAGATCATCCAATGACCGTGACTCTTGAATTACAGTCTTTGGGAAACCAACCGCGAGGTTCAAGCCCCAGACTTACCCATAATGAGATCACCCAGTGACCGTGACCTACTGATCTGTAGGTGTTGGGAAACCAACCGCGAAGGTTCAAGCCCCAAGTTTACCCATAATGAGATCATTAACATGACCGTGACCTCATCAATTGTAGGTGTTGGGAAACCAACGAAGGTTCAAGCCCCAAGCTTACCCATAATGAGATCATTAACATGACCGTGACCTCGAATTGTAGGTGTTGGGAAACCAACCGAAGGTTCAAGCCCCAAGCTTACCCATAATGAGATCATTAACATGACCGTGACTCATCAATTGTAGGTGTTGGGAAACCAACCGCGAAGGTTCAAGCCCCAAGCTTACCCATCGAGCACTAGCCGAGACTAGTCTCCAAAACATAATTAATCACAACAGTAATAATCCCAAGATTACCAAACTCACAAGAATAATAAAGATGCCGCCTTGAGTCGGCCAACACGACAACAATAACTCACGGATGGGCTCCGTCCACGGCGGTCCCAATTCAAATACCTCGACTGCCTTGGAATGGCCAATCGATCACAACAACTCAACGGATGGAAACTATCCTTGACAGTCCCAATTCAATACATCGATTACCTTTAGAACGGTCAATCGATAACGATGACACAACGGATTGGAATTATCTTCGATAATCCCAATTAAATATGTCGATTGCCTTAGAACGGTCAACCGATAACCAATGATACAACAGATGGGAATTATCTTCGATAATCCCAATTAAATACATCGATTACCTTAGAATGGTTAATCGATAACCAATGATACAACGGATGGGAATTATCTTCGATAATCCCAATTAAATACATCGATTAACTTAGAACGGTTAATCGATAACCAATGATACAACGGATGGGAATTATCTTCGATAATCCCAATTAAATACATCGATTACCTTAGAACGGTGAATCGATAACCAATGATACGGTAGAATAGATATCCCGGCGTTTTAAACCGACCACCGAAACAGATATGATAACGAATATATCAAACGCCTTCAATCGGCCAATGCAACATCATAGTAATAGTTCCAATTCGATAATAACGATTCAACGATGCCTCAGAACGACATTAGCGTCAACAATAATAATCGATACATCGATACCGCGAACCGGCTATCGACAACAAGAATCTCAATGCCTTAAACCGGCCGTTAACGAATAACAATCACAATCGGTAAAATCACCGAAGGGTATTATATCAAACAATCCCCAAATATCAATAAATCACGAAGAGACTATGTCTCGAAATGATACAACACATTCATACACATATATGATAACATTAATCTCATTGACCAGTACAAGTATAAAACTTGCCTCAAACCGAAGGCGAGAAAGTCCTTCCACGATCAACGTCCTGGCACGAAACGACGAACGGCGCCTCCCGACGATCACAAACACTCAAACAACCTTGAATGAAAACGATTCATTCAAAAACACAAAATCAATAGAAAACAACGACAAGGACAAAGCCCGATTCAAACACGAATCGATCACACCGCACGAACGAATATCATAGTCCTCAACTATGAATTCTAACATTCTCCAACACCTCGATGATCAATTAACATGATCATTACGTTCTTAACACTTGTGAAATCCATTCAACAAGATTCATTTAACAACAATCATCAAAACAAACATCTCAAAGTGATAATATCACCAATATCATCAAATTGATCCTCCTACAATGATAATATTATCAATATTATCATTATCACCCCAAGAACATCATCAACTCAATAACCATGATGTTTGAAATAAAAATCCTTCATCATAACCTCATGAATTCGGATTAAACCACAAGATTCACTCAACCATTTCCAAATTATGATAATCATCTCCTAAATCATCATAAATCCTTACTAAAATGGTTAAAATCTTTCAAGAACACCACCAACAACAATAATCATCTCAAAACTTATGTTAATCATATAACAATCTTAACATAATCCTTCCTAGACATGATTAAAAACCTCCCAACAATCTAAAACATCAAGAACATAATCAAACTCAAGCTATACCAACATGTTCTTCATCAAAAGTTTATCAAAACCATGAAGAATCATGATATACTCCATGAATCAAACAATACCCGAAGAAAACAACAACAACAACTCGAAAATCACTTGAAGAACAAGAGATTGAGGGAACTTACCAAAGAAGAACAAGAAGAAGCCTCCAAACACCAAAGGGGCACCAACAAGCTTCCAACTTCAAGCTTCAATCCAAGCTAGGATGATCAAGATCGAGTTGGAAGAGGCTAAACATCAATAACAAGTCCAAATGGACGGTTCTAGGGAGAGAAAAAGTGTTTTGGTTCGTGAGGAAATGAAAAACGAAACCAAGATAAATAGACTGACCAATTCATTACGTACGTTATACACTATGGTTAACGTACGTAAGAGGCATTACGTACGCTATACTAAGACATTAACGTACGTAATGAAAATCGAGAACTAATCGACTAAAATACGAAGGCATTAACGTCGTAAACAAGAACTTATTACGACGTTAACAAGACCTACATTACGCACGTAGAGCTCACCTCTTAACGCACGTAAGGGTCCGGGCTCGCAATAGTGAGATCCGATCGGAAGATGCTCGGGACCCACCTACGAAAGTGACTACGAGGAAGGTTCCTGTCACCTACCAAGCATTACGTACGTAACCTTACAGGCATAACGTACGTAATACTCAGCCCATAACGTACGTAAGTCTACCCATGTAGCGTACGTTAAGGCTAGTGTACTTAGCCAAAAATCCAAACTCTCCAACCATCATTCAAACGACGAAACTAACACGACGACAAGTATAATATTTCGATCCCGAATTATTCCAATACAATATACATTGTATCAGTCCAAAACAACAACACTTGTACAATTCCAAATGAATATGTACAACTCAACAGTAACACGAAAAAAAAATCATCCCCGGATATTACATACCCCCCCTTAAAAAGAGTTTCGTCCCCGAAACTCAGGGTGCAAAAACACGGGGTACGAACTATCCATCAGGATAAGAAAACAACATCTCCAGGAATACTCCTCACTACGAACCACTTCGCCTGAGTAATCGGGCCAACCCCACGGGTTCCCGCGTCTCCTCTGCCTGAACACGTCGAAAAACAAGGGATAAAATACTCAATCAAGTGCGAGATCAATCGAATCGTAACTCCTCCGTCAGAGACCAGCCAGGAAGTCGCACCACCCGCAAGACTCGTAACACCGGCGTACACACCCCGCGGGTGCCGCCGATTATACATGTCTACAATCATCGGTGTACACTCCCCAGTTCTCATCGGCATTAAACGCTCAAGCAAACACTGACTCAAGCCACAAAAGGAAAATAACAACGCATATGTGGTCCTCGGGACCATATCAACTGCACACCCAAGTCCTCACGACTCGGCGTCTCGGATTGAAATGAACAATTACCCAGATTATTACAAAATCTCGGGTATAACACCAAAAAGGAAGGAAAAACACATCACACGACCTCAAATCTCAAGATTTTCAGATACAATCATTACAAGATAGATCAACCATAAATGGTTCGCAACCACAGTACTAAAGTACAGACCGAGTCAAACATCAATCCGAAAAATAAAGAAAGAAATTAAGGCTACATCTCAAATGTATCCAAAATCAACATCTTCCAGGTCATCGAACTCCTCGATCTGATCGACTCGAGGAAGATCCAAATCTGAGCTCGCCGCTCCTCCTCGAGTGTCCATACTTCTGGCTCCCGAAGCCCGATACGACCCCTTGGATGGAGTACGGACTGAAGCAACAAAATATCTTGAGGCCCGTGAGCTTCCTTGAGATCTACTGGCATTAGAACCCCTGCAGTATTTCTGAAGGTGTCCCTGCCTCCCACACAGAAAACAAGCAATAGACCGCATCGAGCACCGAGTACTGCGATGTCCTATTGTATCACAGTTAAAGCAAACAACGGTCGAACCCGTCGCCTGAGAAGAAGATGCTTTCCCAGCACGAGGATGACTAGAAAACGACCTCCTAGACGTCGGAGCCCGATGTCCTTCTGAATGAACCGGCATCCTAGTCCTCTCTCCTAAGAAATCAAGGGTTCTTCCGAGCAAGCTCCTTGATCAAAAGCTCTGCTCCAAGAGCCTTCTCGATGAATTCACCAAGTGAATTGCAATTATGGTTGAACAATCGCATCCTCAATGCGGGTTCGGCCTCTTGCTAAAATACTTGATCTTATCCGCCTCGGACGGATAATGATGAAGCAAATCAAGGAGTCCTGAAACTTCTCCGCAATAACAATAACACCCTCGTCTTCGACGGATTCGGGGTTCAAAACCTCGACAACTTGGCTTCACGGAGTGGAGCCGGATAATACCTCTCTAACATGAGAGTCTTAAACTCACTCCAAGCACAATCACGATCGGTGGGTTTCTGAGAAAGCCACCAAGAATAAGCGCCTTTACTCAAATAATAAGCCGCTATCGCCACCTTACTCTCTTAGGACACCGAACCATGTCGAAGAGTTTATCAAAATGTTCAAGCCAATGAACAATATCACCGGTTCCAGCGAACCCTCAAAAATAGGTGGCCTCGGCGAGAGATGTCGGCGATAATTTGACTCACTCTCTGGCTGTCCATAGAACGGCACTGGAGTCCTGGCTTTGTGTACCATGAACCATCGAGGTGCATGGTTTCCATTATCTGCATCATCCGAGTCATCCGGGTCATCATGCCCTTCATAAGCAAGAAAGGGTCGATGTCGGTCGATCGACTCCTCGAGTATGATGTTAGAAGGGGAACCGGTCGCATAAGTCACATCTCCGGCTGAATTCTGATCCATATCGGCACCGTACGCATATAAACATGAGGTTCTGGGTTTCGGCCTGCTCTGCAGCCTTTACCCCCTCTGCTACGTCCTCGGATTCCTCTTTCCATACTGAAAGAATAACGTTCGATCATGAACAAAGCTCAAATATGCCTCAACGGCCAATCCACAATGCTAAGTCATTAGCCAAACATGAATATACATACTCAACAAATAAACAATCACTTCATATATGCTAATTATAGCCAATACTGGGCCGACACGCTCCAAAGCAATTAATCATGAATGGGTCGTAACACAATGTTACATACAGATTTCAACAAAACATGCATAATCAATGGCATATTGAATGTATGAACATACAAGAGAATCGAGTCCTTACACAGGTCATACGAAGCTTCGAGGTCTTGCGATACTAGTCTTCATCGACGACGACTCGATGAAAGAATGACTCATACAGTCGTTCAACTACCACGACTCACAATGCCTGACTGTCCAGATTGTCAAAACCTGACAGTCCACTACTATCGCGTCGGTAGAACCACATAACTCACATATCAGAGTATATCACAACCCAATTCTCCGATACCATCTTCTGTAACACCCCCAAATCCTATTGGGTTATTACAGTGCCGTGGACCCCACACTAGGAGATCCACCAGGCTAACACCACCAAAAATACAACTAACTGACCAAAAGGGGAATCACAATCCCTACACTCACATCCAACATAATATTCCGATATGGAATTTCAATGACAACAGTGGGCCTACATGGCCCAAATACAATACAACGACATCCACGAGCCTTGCTCGGATAATACAAAATGACAATAACTGACAAAACTGGAGTACTCCAACTGCCTGACTGACATGAACACCAAAACATCTCGGACTAGTATCGCTTGAATGCCTCGTCGCCACCGTCATGCCCCTGTGTCTCAACTCTCTCCTCGCAAACACCTAAAACATGACAACATGTTCCGCCCCCAAAGTCGATCATCCAGATAATGATTATCAAATACATGTACAACATGATATGCATCCAAAGGGCAGAATGAATAGTATAGTAATGGTAATACGAGATGCTCACAAACCAAAGTAAGAATCGAGCATTCGTGGAATACTATGCCCACGGCATCCGATCAATACCTGCTCAACAGGTTAGAACACAAGTGTCCAACGGCGAATCATCAATACAGAACACAACAATACATCACCCGAAGGTAACCCAAGCCAAACACTGAAATAGATACGAATCACAATGCCCGAAGGCTCCGACAGGAATACCGATACATCACAATGGCCTTAATGCCCAACACCAAGCCGTTTATCATCATAATACCACGAATGTCACTCACCAAGCCGTCAATCACCACAATGGCCCAAGCCAAAACAGCAAGTGCCGTACCAATGAGGGCGAAGCCACGGCACGAGGCCGTATCACAATGAGATCATCCAATGACCGTGACTGCGAATTGCAGTCTTTGGAAACCAACCGTGAGGGTTCAAGCCCCAGACTTACCCATAATGAGATCACCCAGTGACCGTGACCTACTGATCTGTAGGTGTTGGGAAACCAACCGCGAAGGTTCAAGCCCCAAGCTTACCCATAATGAGATCATTAACATGACCGTGACCTACTGAATTGTAGGTGTTGGGAAACCAACTGCGAAGGTTCAAGCCCCAAGCTTACCCATAATGAGATCATTAACATGACCGTGACCTACTGAATTGTAGGTATTGGGAAACCAACCGCGAAGGTTCAAGCCCCAAGCTTACCCATAATGAGATCATTAACATGACCGTGACTCTCTTCAATTGTAGGTGTTGGGAAACCAACCGCGAAGGTTCAAGCCCCAAGCTTACCCATCGAGCACTAACCGAGACTAGTCTCCAAAACATAATTAATCACAACAGTAACAATCCCAAGATTACCAAACTCACAAGAATATGACATCGCCTTGAGTCGGCCAACACGACAACAATAACTCACGGATGGGCTCCGTCCACGGCGGTCCCAATTCAAATACCTCGACTGCCTTGGAATGGCCAATCGATCACAACAACTCAACGGATGGAAACTATCATTGACAGTCCCAATTCAATACATCGATTACCTTTAGAACGGTCAATCGATAACGATGACACAACGGATGGGAATTATCTTCGATAATCCCAATTAAATATGTCGATTGCCTTAGAACGGTCAACCGATAACCAATGATACAACGGATGGGAATTATCTTCGATAATCCCAATTAAATACATCGATTACCTTAGAACGGTTAATCGATAACCAATGATACAATGGATGGGAATTATCTTCGATAATCCCAATTAAATACATCGATTAACTTAGAACGGTTAATCGATAACCAATGATACAACGGATGGGAATTATCTTCGATAATCCCAATTAAATACATCGATTACCTTAGAACGGTGAATCGATAACCAATGATACGGTAGAATAGATATCCCGGCGTTTTAAACCGACCACCGAAACAGATATGATAACGAATATATCAAACGCCTTCAATCGGCCAATGCAACATCATAGTAATAGTTCCAATTCGATAATAACGATTCAACGATGCCTCATAACGACATTAGCGTCAACAATAATAATCGATACATCGATACCGCGAACCGGCTATCGACAACAAGAATCTCAATGCCTTAAACCGGCCGTTAACGAATAACAATCACAACTGGTAAAATCACCGAAGGGTATTATATCAAACAATCCCCAAATATCCATAAATCACGAAGAGACTATGTCTCGAAATGATACAACACATTCATACACATATATGATAACATTAATCTCATTGACCAGTACAAGTATAAAACTTGCCTCAAACCGAAGGCGAGAAAGTCCTTCCACGATCAACGTCCTGGCACGAAACGACGAACGGCGCCTCCCGACGATCACAAACACTCGAACAACCTTGAATGAAAACGATTCATTCAAAAACACAAAATCAATAGAAAACAACGACAAGGACAAAGCCCGATTAAAACACGAATCGATCACACCGCACGAACGAATATCATAGTCCTCAACTATGAATTCTAACATTCTCCAACACCTCGATGATCAATTAACATGATCATTACGTTCTTAACACTTGTGAAATCCATTCAACAAGATTCATTTAAGAACAATCATCAAAACAAACATCTCAAAGTGATAATATCACCAATATCATCAAATTGATCCTCCTACAATGATAATATTATCAATATTATCATTATCACCCCAAGAACATCATCAACTCAATAACCATGATGTTTGAAATAAAATCCTTCATCATAACCTCATGAATTCGGATTAAACCACAAGATTCACTCAACCATTTCCAAATTATGATAATCATCTCCTAAATCATCATAAATCCTTACTAAAATGGTTAAAATCTTTCAAGAACACCACCAACAACAATAATCATCTCAAGACTTATGTTAATCATATAACAATCTTAACATAATCCTTCCTAGACATGATTAAAAACCTCCCAACAATCTAAAACATCAAGAACATAATCAAACTCAAGCTATACCAACATGTTCTTCATCAAAAGTTTATCAAAACCATGAAGAATCATGATATACTCCATGAATCAAACAATACCCGAAGAAAACAACAACAACAACTCGAAAATCACTTGAAGAACAAGAGATTGAGGGAACTTACCAAAGAAGAACAAGAAGAAGCCTCCAAACACCAAAGGGGCACCAACAAGCTTCCAACTTCAAGCTTCAATCCAAGCTAGGATGATCAAGATCGAGTTGGAAGAGGCTAAACATCAATAACAAGTCCAAACGGACGGTTCTAGGGAGAGAAAAAGTGTTTTGGTTCGTGAGGAAATGAAAGACGAAACCAAGATAAATAGTGACCAATTCATTACGACGTTATACACTATGGTTAACGTACGTAAGAGGCATTACGTACGCTATACTAAGACATTAACGTACGTAATGAAAAATCCAAAACTAACTGGACTAAAATACGAAGGCCTTAACGTACGTAAACAAGAACTTATTACGTACGTTAACAAGACCTACATTACGTACGTAGAGCTCACCTCTTAACGTACGTAAGGGTCCGTTGACTGCAATAGTGAGATCCGATCGGAAGATGCTCGGGACCCACCACCAAAGTGACTACGAGGAAGGTTCTGTCACCTACCAAGCATTACGTACGTAACCTTACAGGCATAACGTACGTAATACTCAGCCCATAACGTACGTAAGTCTACCCATGTAGCGTACGTTAAGGCTAGTGTACTTAGCCAAAAATCCAAACTCTCCAACCATCATTCAAACGACGAAACTAACCCGACGACAAGTATAATATTTCGATCCCGAATTATTCCAATACAATATACATTGTATCAGTCCAAAACAACAACACTTGTACAATTCCAAATGAATATGTACAACTCAACAGTAACACGAAAAAAAAATTATCCCCGGATATTACATATCCGGGGATCCCTTCAAAAACCCGAAGACCCTTCAAAAACCCGAAGACCATGTCGAGGCGGAATCCCAGACGACCCGCCCCGCTGCCTCGGGACGAAACAGAAAAAGGACGGCCTCTGGGTCCGCCGGAGAAAGGGCGGAAAGCCACGGCGAAAGCTCACATCCCTCCCGGAAAAGTAAGCTTTCACGCCCCCCATCCGTTTTCGATCGCCTTGGGGCAGGGAAGAAAATCGAGAAGGCAGCGCCGGCTCCTACTGTCCAGAGTCAGAGCCGTAAGGAAGAAAAAGCTCCCCGCCCGTCCCTAAATCCAACGCAAGTATTACCTCCAACTCCGGGCGATAATTCGAGCGAAATCGAGTTTCTAAAAAAGCGCCTTACGGAGCTCAAAAATAAACAACTCCAGCCATCCCAAAGTTCGGAATGGCTCAACAGCTAGGAGAGTCCCCTGGCCCCCGGCATTCTGGCGGAACCCCTCCCGGAGAAGTTCAAAGTTCCTCAAATTCCGCCGTACAACGGAGAGACAGACCCCAACGCCCATCTTGGGAATTATAATTCCTGGATGGACCTGCACGGGTCTCAGGACGCGTTCCGATGCCGAATGTTTTCCCTGACTCTGGGAGAGAGGGCCCAGAGATGGTATCGGACGCTGCCCCATCATTCGGTTCAAACATGGGCTCAGCTTTCGGCGACGTTCCGATCCCACTTCATGGGGTCCCTTGTGCGAGTCGCTCCACGCTCATCCATTGCTTCCGTGGTCCAGGGGCCGAACGAGTCCCTTAAAGATTATATATCCCGTTTCAATAAATGGATATTGGAGACGGAACCTATGTCTGACGATGCGCTGGCCATTATTGCCCAGGCCGGCCTTCTCAAAAATTCTTTTTTTCGCTGGACGGTGTGTCAGAATGTCCCACACATCTACCAGGAATTCTTGGAGCGCGCTAGCTCCCACATAGCCGCCGAGGAAGCCATGCCGGCCCCAATGTTAGTCATGCCCTCCGATCAGAAAGGATCGTATAAAAAGAAAGAAGACAGGCGTGACTACAAAGAGACCTGTCAGGAACCCCGTCGGGAAAATAAAACCCCCGCCTCTTCCTCGACGGTCCCTACAACTCAGAGCTATCGTAGGCCCGAGCTCATGGCCAATTTCACTGAAATATATTCAGTCGGAGCCGCGGCCATATTCGATCAAATAAAGGACAAAAACCTGCTCCCAGTCCCTCGGCCGATCTACAAAGATCAGAAGGACATGGACCAGACCCGCTTTTGTAAATATCATGAATCAGCGGGTCACAACACCGAACAGTGCCGAGACCTCGTCGCCGCCCTGATCGCGGTATGCGACGAGACAGGCTTGAGGCGGTTTACCCGGAACCTGCCTCGGGATCGCCAGGATAGGGCCGACCCGACGAGAGCCAAGAATGATCGGGTGCCTCCGGCCCCCAAATCCCCTCGGGAAATTCTAACGATTATGGGCACCGCCGAGGTCGATGATCATCGGTTGAAGCGCCAGAAAAAGGCATCCATCCGAGAAGCCACCACCTCCTATCAACGGACCGAACGCTGAGCAGAAGGGTTCCTATCGGTGGCCGAAGAAGCCCCCCAAAACCCCCAGCTGGCCGTTACTTTTGAGGAGGCCGACGCGGACGGCTTGGACCATCCCCATTCAGACGCCCTTGTCATCACTCTGCCCATAATGGGGATCCCGGTCCACAGGATATTGGTGGACTATGCAAGCATCATCTACCTTCATACCCTTCGTAGGATGAAGATAGACCAATCTTACGTCCGGCCCTGCAATGAGGATATCCGGGGATTTGCCAACTGCCGCACCTCCCCGCTATGGGAAATCGACCTCGCCCTGGAATTTGGTTAGGGGCCGATCAGAAGAACGATGATCACAACCTTCAAGATCATCGACGTGCACAGCGACTACAATGCCATCATAGGCCGACCTGTGATGTCGAGGCTGAGAGCCACTCAGTCCACCTACCACCTGTGCATGAAATTTCCCACCCTGGACGGCGTCGGGGTACACAGAGGGGATCAAAGGGCTGCCCGGGAATGCAATCTCAGCATCCGGGCTCGCGAGATCAACGCCGCAGAAGGCATCCCGGAAAATGTGCCGGAAGAAATGGAAAACCCCAGCTCCGCACAGCCGACGGGAAACACCTCATTTGAACAGGAGACTGAAGGTCCCGGGGCTGCGTCGACCCCCGAAATAGGAACCGAACAGGAAGTGGATCGGGGCTGCAGGCCTGGGAAGGAGCCGATCCCAGAAGAAGATCCAGTCGACCCGCGATGCCAGAACCCGAAGGGTAAAATACGCCACGCGGAACCAACCGAAGAGTTAGACGAGGTCGACATGGATCCATCTAATCCGACCCGACGACTAAAGATCGGCCATAACCTCCAAGAGCCGATCCGCTCCGAGCTGATCTCCCATCTGAGACAAAATTTGGATATCTTTGCTTGGACCCATTCGGATATGTCGGGGATTGACCCGGAACTTGCATGCCACCGGCTAAATATCGACCCCAGTTCAAAGCCGGTTATACAGAAAAGAAGGAAAATGGGGCCGGAGCGACAGAAGGGGCTGGAAGAGGAGGTTGAAAAGCTAATTGATAACGGATTTATTCGGGAAGCTCAATACCCAACTTGGGTAGCCAACCCGGTCCTAGTAAAAAAGCCGACCGGGCTATGGAGGCTCTGCATTGATTTCTCCAACCTGAACAAAGCCTGCCCGAAAGATAGCTACCCCCTCCCCCATATCGACTACATGGTGGATGCAACGGCCGGGCACGAGCTGATGAGCTTCATGGATGCGTATTCCGGATATAACCAGATCCAAATGCATCCCGCCGATGAAGAAAACACCTCCTTCCACTAGGCCCGCGGCCTATACTGTTACCGAATGATGCCTTTCGGTCTCAAGAATGCCGGCGCGACATATCAACGCCTAGTGAATAAGATGTTCAATAGCTTGATAGGCCAAACTATGGAGGTATATGTAGATGACATGTTAGTAAAATCCTTGAGCTCGGCCGACCATGTACATGATCTCAATAAAATGTTTGATATTTTGCGGGAATATAAGATGAAGTTAAATCTGAAGAAATGTTCATTTGGGGTAGGCTCCGGAAAATTCCTCGGCTACATGGTAAGCCAACGAGGAATTGAAGCCAACCCCGATAAAATTACAGCAGTGGCCGAGCTTGTTCCTCCAAACTCGGTCAAGAAGGTGCAGAGCCTAACCGGCCGACTTGCCGCGCTGAGTCGTTTTATCTCTCGCTCGACGAATAAATGCAAACCTTTCTTTAAGGCGATAAAAAAGAACAAGGATTTTCAATGGACAGAACCCTGCCAAAGAGCCTTTGAAGCCATCAAGAAAGTCCTGGCAGAAGCCCCGATCTTACAACGACCGACCCGAGGGGAACTTCTCAACTTATATCTCGCGGTCTCCGACTCGGCGATCAGCGCCGCTCTGATTCGAACGGAGAATGCAGTACAGCATCCAGTCTACTATGTGAGTCAGGCCCTACACGATGTCGAGCTCAGGTATGCCCCAATGGAAAAACTGGCCTATGCGCTCATAATGGCATCCCGGAAGTTAAGACCATACTTTTTGGAACATCAGATAGTCGTCTTAACCAACTACCCTTTGAAGCAAGTCATGCACCGACCTGACGTTTCCGGCCGGATGGTCAAATGGGACGTCGAACTTGGACAATTCGACATAACTTATGAATCGCGCACTGCTATAAAGAGACAAGCCCTGGCGGACTTCATTGCAGAGTTCACACCCGCAGTCGCACAGGAGGACGACCGATCAGAAGAATGGTCACTCTATGTGGATGGGTCCTCAACCGCAGACCGATCCGGTGCAGAAATAGTCCTCGTTAGTCCCGGCCAGCATCTGTTCTGCTCGGCTATTCGCCTGGATTTCCCAACCACCAATAATGAAGCAGAATATGAAGCTCTCTTGGCTGGTCTAGAAATGGCGAACTCCCTCGGCCTTGTTCGCCTCACCATCTTGAGTGATTCTAAATTGGTGGTCAACTAGATCAACGGCGAATACGAAGCCAAAGATCCCAAACTGGTTAAGTACCTCAGCCTGGCACGGGCTCGGCTGCAAGATTTTCAGGGAACAATACAACACATTCCCAGAACGGAAAACATCCAAGCTGACTCTTTGGCCAAACTCGCATCTAGCTCCGGGGCCGAGCATATGGATGAGGTCAACATAGGGCATCACGCCTCATCAGCCCTGGAAATGGCCGAAATCCGGGCAGCAGAACAATCAGAACCGCAAGGGTGGATGCAGCCTATAATGCAATACCTTCAAAGCGGCATTTTACCCGAGGACCGAGCTCAAGCGAGATCCTTACGAACTCAGTCTGCCCGGTTCACTATCGTGAATGGAACCTTATATAAAAGAGGATATTCGGTTCCGCTGCTGAAGTGCCTATCCGAATCAGAAGCCGAATATGCCCTCAGGAGGTGCACGAGGGTATATGCGGAAATCACTCCGGCGGCCAGGCATTGGCCTATAAGTTAATCCGACAAGGCTATTATTGGCCCAATCTCAAAAAAGATGCCATTGCGCTCGTACGGAAGTGCGTCCGGTGCCAAATCTTTGCTCCGCAGATCCGATCCCCCCCGGAAACTCTCACTTCCATATATTGTCCATGGCCCTTCGCCAAGTGGGGAATCGACTTGATCGGCCCTCTACCTAAGGGACGAGGAGTGCAATACGCCATCGTCGCAGTCGATTATTTTACGAAATGGGCTGAGGCCGAACCTATGGCACGAACAACCGAACAGAAGATAGTCGACTTTATATGGAAGTCAATCATATGCCGGTTCGGAATCCCTCAATCCATTGTCTCGGATAATGCGAAACAATTTGACAACAAGAAGTTCCGAGCTTTCTGCGACGGCCTCCAAATACGAAATAACTTTTCCACGCCCTACTATCCACAATCCAACGGGCAGGTCGAGGCAGTCAACAAGATCTTAAAGCAACATCTCAAGACACGCCTCGAGGAACTCAAAGGTTCTTGGCCCGAGGAGCTCCCCGGCACCTTATGGACCTACCGAACAACCCATAGATCCGCCACCGGAGAAACGCCTTTCTCCTTGGCTTTCGGCTCTGAAGCCGTTATCCCGGTCGAAATCGGGGCACCCACCTACCGAGTAGCACGTTTTGAAGAGCAGGATAACGACCTGGCCCTCCAAGTGAACCTGGACCTCCTTGCCGAAAAACGAGCTCAGGCAGAAATGCGAAACACCGTCTACAAAAGAAGGAGTGAAAAGTATTACAACTCCAAGGTTCACCCCAGAAGCTTTCAGGTCGGCGACCTCGTCCTTAAAAGAGTATTGGGCCCGGATCCCGGACCACTCAAGCCCAAATGGGAAGGACCATACAAAGTTAGTGAAGCCCTTCAGAATGGAGTCTACCGGCTGGAATACCTGAACGGCCAAAGATTAACTTACCCGTGGAATGCTATGTATCTAAAGAGGTATTATCAATAAAATCTGACGTTATTCCATTTTTTTTTTAATATTGATGCACCTCACAAGACCGGCTCATCCGGCACTATAAGACCGAGCTCGTCTCGGCACCTCGAATGACCGGCTCCCCCGGCACTATAAGACCGAGCTCGTCTCGGCACCTCGAATGACCGGCTCCCCCGGCACTATAAGACCGAGCTCGTCTCGGCACCTCGAATGACCGGCTCCCCCGGCACTAGAAGACCGAGCTCGTCTCGGCACCTCGAATGACCGGATCCCCCAGCACTATAAGACCGAGCTCGTCTCGGCACCTCGAATGACCGGCTCCCCCGGCACTATAAGACCGAGCTCGTCTCGGCACCTCGAAAGACCGGCTCCCCCGGCACTATAAGACCGAGCTCGTCTCGGCACGATCAACCAAAAACAATAAAAAACACAACGAAAACTACAAGGAAGATTTTATTTAATCAAATCGATGCTGCAAAATACAAATGGTAACAAAAGACCAAGGCAGGTTGGCACGCAGTCCGTACATCAGATGAAACAAAAGAAAGACAAAAAGGGGCACGCAGGCCATGCTAGAAGCAAAATCTAAGGAAACTACTCGGCCCCGCCATCCTGGCCGGCCGTCTGAAAGGATTGCCCCTCGCCTTCGCCGTGCGGACCCCGACCGGCATCCTCCTCCTCAGCAACCTTTGGCTCGTCGGCTCCAGCAATGTCAACATGAAGATCGGCCGCTTGAGATGTGATGTAAGCCTCAATCTCCTGAACGGTCTTACCACCCTTCATGAGATCTAAAATCTCGTAACAAGTGGAGACATAGTTCAGATTGATCAGCTCCTCAAAGGCACGTGTCTCCTTGAAGGCCTCCGCCCCTTCGGCACGGCCCCTAGCGTAGCTCGAAGCCTCGCAGGTGTTGATACGCTCGGTAAGGCTTTCAACCTGGGCCTTGGTCTCCTTCAAATAAGCCTCGTGCTCGGCCTGGATATCCAAGCACTGCTTTTGCGCCTGCTCGTCCGCATCGGTCATCTCTTCGGCCTTCAACTTCCATATGTCGGCCTGGAGGGCCCGACTGTCCAGGAGCTCCATCTCGCCCCTCATGGAGGTTATCTCCCCCTCTAGAGACTTGATCAAGGAAGGGCATAGGTGATGCTCCTCCTGCAGAGCTTTGAGGTCGGCCTCCGTCTTCTTGTGCTTCTCGGTTAAGGCCAAAAACTCATTGGAGGCCTTCACGTAGGTGCACATGGCCCGGCCGACCAGAGCATTTCCAAACTGGATATGCTCAACAGGATCCATATCATTAGTCATCATCTCCAACTTGGGCGTCCAACCCCTGACCGGAATATGGCTGGAGACGGCCACCACAGGAGGGACCCGGTTGAGCATCTCAGGAGTCGGGGTAGCTGCCCGGACATAGTCAAGGAACCAGCGCGGTCGTCGCCCCTTCATCTGGTCGCACGGCTCCACCCGCTCCTGGTTAACCGGGAGATAATGGCCCTCTAAGTCAATAACGGGCTCCTCCCGACCCACCCGGACAGGAGTCGGGGCGGACACAACGACTTCAGGAGCGGACGAACCCTCAGCCTTGTTCGCGCTGTCCTCAGGCCCGGTCTCCACTCTCTTGCGCTTGCCGGCCCTCTCCCTCCGCTCGGCGGCCTCAGCCGCCAACCTCGCCACACGCTGCGCGGGCGTCTCTTTCCGCCCGGACGGAGTTTTGGCCTTAGGAGCTGAAAAAGGAAGACATGTCAAAAAAAAAAAAATGAAAAAGAGGACTACCTGAAGAAGACATTGTACTCGGATCGGTCAATCTAAGTCCGGCCGCCCAAAGGTTTTCCTCGGTCACTAAAAGGTGAGACTTCCTTTGTTCCAGAGGAAGATCCAAAAGCTGCTCCACCCGGTCGTCGAAGTCGGGAGAGGTCTCGGACGTCGGGATGCGTTCTGCACATGCAACAAATGATGAGCGTTAGATAAAAAAGGAACAAGAGTAAAAAATACGACACTCACTCATTTTGGCCGTAAAGTGCTCAGGGACCCGCAGATCGGCATCTATCACCCCCGGCTCCCACTCATCCAAAGAGCTCCTCCACGGCCCCCCAATAAAGAACCACTGTTCCTTCCAGCTGTGGATGGTCTCGGGTACCCCCACTAACTCCTTGTGCATAGCATGCCAGGCCGTCAGATAAAACCAACCCGAGCCGGATCTACCAACCGACCTCCATAGATAGAGGCTGTTGAACTCCTCAAAGCTAGGCTCGGGCCAGCCGTGCTGATTAAAAAGAATAAAAAGGCCCACCACCCGAGCCCAGGAATTCGGATGAATCTGGGGGACAGAAAGGCCCCACTGCCTTAGCCACCGGGAAAAAGTCAACGGAAGCGGAAACCGAAGCCCGGCCAGTAGAGAGCGGTAATACACCGCCGTACAACCGACGGGCGGACTGTGGGGCCTCTCCTCGGGATTCGGAGCAAACATCCGCACCCTCGTCGGAATTTTAAATCGCAGCCGCCAGGCCACCAATTGTTCCTCCGTAACGGTACTCGGAATCGAAGCTGAATCCCACTCCGCCTCCATGAAAGGGGATGGACGAGGGCGAGTTCGAGCCACCACCGGCTCGACTCTTTCTTCCGCCAGAGTCCCTCCGACGGCCGTCAACGGCACCGCCGTTTCCACCTCGCCAGATTCCGGCGACTTCACAACTTCATCTTCTTCTTCCTCAACACTCCAGTCAACAGGAGCTTCGCCTATCGATAGATCTGCCACACCCGTGCGATCCGGCGACACAGTCAAAACCACCTCTGTCTCGTCCCTTGTCTCCGACATCTTAAATAGAGAAGGAAAAAAGAAAGAAAAGCGAGCTTACCGCGAAAGTCTGTGAAATCGGAAAAGAAGAAAAAATCGCCGGAAAAGTTCTTTCACTCTGCAACAACACGTAAAAATGACGGAGGGAACACTGAAAGAGAAGACAGGCTATATTTATAGGGAAATGTAGACATTGAATACCAGGCGCGTGAAGCGAGAAATCCTACTGAACCGTCGCGAAGATCGAGAGCGCGTGAGCGCGCCGCCCAGTCTGCTTGTGCCACGCGTCCCCCATATGATGACACTTAAAGACCAGGGAATCGATTCGACGCGACTCCCGAAGAGACGTCTATTCGAGAGATCTTATCCTCCCACAAGCCGGATCGGTCTCAACATGAAACGACTCCAGCCCCGGCCAGCTCGGCACGGCCCTGGACTCGGGGGCCCTTGTTGGTAGCCCATCCTACTCAGAATCCAAGTAGGCACTCCAGGCAGCTAAACCGGCCGAGCAGAACCTGAAGTCGGACCGGACAAAAAAACCGATTTCCACCCGGGCCCACTAAAAATCGGACCGGACGGTGACTCCAAGGCCGACCCGGTATCTGATCCAGGAAGGCCGAGCAGAGAGGGGACAAGAACGCTCCGATTCAAGATTATAACAAGGCCGAGCTGAACGGCGGGGAACCCGAGGACCGACCCCATCGGATAGACATCACCGAAAGTCGGCAAGACAGACCCGCATGCCAATTAACGCATGCAGTCACGCCCCTTCCCAAGGCACTCCTTAGAGGCCGCCACGTGTCCAAGACTTAAATGCAGACTCACAAGTGTTATGGGCATATTCCCCAAACATTCGCCAGCTGTCATCTCTCCACTGGCCCAGATTGTCTATATATAGAAGAAATGTACAGTGAAAAGAGGATCTTTGCATTTTTAGCATTAATGAGAGAGAGAGAAAAAGGAGAGATTTCAGATAGACTGTAAAAGAACGATAAAGACTTGTAATTAACAAGCAAACAAGATAGACCGGCACACATTATTCTGCTCGGCTCTATTCTATCAAAAGGTCATTAATAAAATTTAGTGATCAAACATCTTCCATCTTATTTATTATTTTCTACGTGTCTTAGATCCATTTGTCCAGATCAGCACACGTGACGTTGACCAAACCAGACGTCAACAATGAATAATATTACTTAATATATAACTAAAGTATATATTAAGCTAAATAAAATTACAAAGTATGAAACTGTAAATATGTTAAATCTCGATTAGGCTCGTGAACTTATAGAATCAAGTTTAATTGAGTTTGAGTTCAAGTCTAATACCTACATAAATTGTTCAAGTTTGGCTCGAATATCCAGGCCTTTTTCGAATTGATCTCAAATATTTCATGATCAGACTCAACTCACTTTCATTGTTAGCTATTTTAAAATATTCCCTTTCTCCTCTAAAATTTTCAATCACATGAGCCCTAAATGTAAAACAAACAATCCTGTGGATCAAATAAACAAAAAAAATTTCTAGTGTGCTAAAATTGTAAAAAATTGGTCTAGTTGAACCAAATATGGATTTGTTAATATGTGGGTGTTGGAAATAATGGAATTATATAAATACAAGGAGAATAAATAATAGAAATGAAAACTTATGACGTAAATGCCGAGGCGAGAATTGGATTCTCTCTCCGTAAGACAAATTGCTCCGCACTTGTGCACACGGTCTATAGCAAATGTCCCCAAGATACAACGACAAACTTTGAATACGAAACGCTGCACCGCAGATCGTAGTTCCGGTCGAACAATATAGATACTCGGGACTGAGTATAGACTCCTAGACTTCCACTAGGATGATGAATGAACCGAGTAGACTAATATGAATATAATGCTCGAATTTGTAGACGGATCTATGTTCGAATGAGTGTATTCGAATTAATGTTTAACCATCAACTGTAGGGGCCTATTTATAGTCATAAGTGACTTTTCGCGAAGTGGTGTGACTTTTCATCCCACCTTTAATCATGAACCAATGTGTCCGTTCATGAATAGGTGTGGTCCTTCAACCACCATGGACCAATGCGACTTTTCATGAAAAATATGATCCATTTTCCATAATTAGCCACCAAATGTGGCTATTCGCGAATGGGTGCGACCAAGTAACCACCATACATTATCTTATTTTAAGTATTATTATTTGTAATTTAATTGCTCATTCATCCGAATTTGGATATGAATAAATAAATACGTAAAATATATCTACTCGAAATAAATACAATATTAGAATATGGTTCTACTAGGAATTTCTAATCAAAATTTCCAACAATCCCCCACATGAATGACGATTAATGCAAATGCAACATGTACTTAGTCCCGACGACCCGTTATTGCATAAGGATAGGTGGTAGTTAGCCTTGAACCTTCCTTAGTGTAGTGCTATCGGATTTACTCGCTGCTCGGTGAACGCGATGTCTTGAACCGGTCAGCTTTTGTGTAAACCTAGACAATAACACACACAATAACAGATCTAATATCTCTTGTTCTTATGTTGTGTCCATTTTTGGCCTTAGACCATTCTTGGATTCATAAGTATTTTGCGTATTGTAACGTTTAGAAGCGGCTACACTTCTTACTTATATAGGTGATCTCCTATAAAGAGTATTCTGCCATACTCCACCTTAAAGGCTATTGGAATCATTAAAAGCTTTTTAGGCTTATCCTTTACCACACGCTGCAGGTTTGCACTTGAGAAGCTACGAGAATGGATTTCAAAATTCAAGTGCACAACTTGAACATTCATAACTCAGTTGTCTCATTGAACCAAGTTCTTGGGAACTCCAGTCATCATGGTTGAGTGTCATTTATGAACATCCATTTGATTGTGGTTTTCAATCCATTCCCCTTACTCCATATTTGACCACATTTTATCTCAAGTAATGGCCATATTATTATATTTGACCTTTCTTAGTCAACATACATATGTGATCAAATATATTATCTGAAGATAAATATTTGCTTTTTCAATCATTACTATACAACCTTTCTTTCTTTAGTCGTCTTAGTAATTTTTCAAATGTGAAGTGTTTACAAGACAAATTTTCTTTATTGTCCTTGTAACACACTTTCCAACATGTGATTTTAACTAAACGACATAAACGTTTGTCATACTAGTAATATTGAATTTTCTTTTTCTTTTGGGTATATTAACTGTACTTTGACATGCTAGTCAAGATACCCCCACATTTCATTCGTATCTATCTAGATGCTTTTGTTTTTTTGGATGATGATGAATATTAAATATCATTCCAAATCGATTTCTTCATTTGATGTGCTAGTACACTTGTAGTTTTTCAATAATTTTTCCACTACCAAATAGCATAATTATTTCCTTGAAATAAACCATCTATCATTTAATTTGTTCCAAAAACCAAATGTTTGAATCTATAGTGAAATCATTGATCTAAACTTACAAAGTACTTAGCTACGTTCCCTCACATTGATTATCTATTTAAAATAGACTAATCAATCATTGTTATTGACACGAGGTCAACTTGATCATTTAACTTTTTAAATGATATTTGTATTTTCCACCGTGATTATCTACTTCAAAGTAGACTAATCAATTTCCTCTATCGTTTTAAATAGAGTAATTAACACCTTCATTATCATAATTAAATGATCAATGCCTTCATTTAATTCTTAAAATTAAACGTGGATTTCCCTCTATTCTTATAATAGAGTGATTAATACCTCTATTTAATTCCTAAAATTAAATATGCATTAATATTACATGTCTACGGTAATTAATATCTTCATCTAATTCTTAAAATTAAATGAGCATTAATTCCACGTGCCTTTTGATTATCTACTTTATTGTAAACTAATCAAGATAACCGTTTTCATTTAATTCCAACGAATTAAATATATCAATTATTCTCTACTTGAATGTAGACGAAGCAATTTCATTCATTTAATTGTATCAAATTAAATGAACATGCATCAAATACTAAATATTTGATTATATATATATATAATATATTATATATATTCAAGGAAGGCTTTATTTATTTAGAAGTCTTTATTATAGATAGTCCTATACGACTTTCTATATACAAGTTTAGGACAAGTCACACGGGACTTCCTTGAGTCGGAAGCGTGAGCCTAACAGACTCGCCTTGAATTCGATGATTGTTCCGTGGCCAATCCTATTCTTGCGTAGGCGCCACTTGTAGCCTAGCGGGGTTGTGCCTGGAACGTTCTCAAGTAGGTCCCATTGGAACTTACAAATGATCCCCTCCATTTCTTCCATGAGGAGATTCATCTAATTGCGGATTTCTTCCCTCCATAAGGGAGCATCCTTGCTTGTGAAGGCTTCCTCGATCGCACGAGGATCATCTTCCGTGTCTTCAAAGTGTGGGCCATCGACCTTCGCCTTCTTGGCTCGGTGGGAGTGGTCAATGCCTCCAACGTCGAACGTTACCTCCAAGGCATTCCAGAGTTCCTTCGAGGTGTGCCAACCTGTAAACATGACGTAGATAGGAAAACTAAGGTGATAAAGAATTTGATTACGACATTCAAAATCACCGTTACTCCAGACGGTCATTCTGGCGAAGTTGAGGTCGTCAGAAACCTCCGGTTGGGCAGCAAGTGGGTATTCCGTTAGGAATCGAGCCATGTCGAACATTGTGAGAAACAACATCATTTCGTCCCTCCAACGACGGAAATCAGTTCCGCAGACGGCAACTTCCTCGTATAAATAGTAGACTCCATCTTCCAACATAAACTAGTCCAGAAAACAACCTCATTACAGCCCCTTAAACACGAACCTCTGGACCACCAAATCCGATCTCCACCGTTCAGAATTTAGATAGAGACCTTATTAAGTTATCATCCAAAATTCAAGACGATCCAACGGTTGAAACTTCGGGAAACGTCAAAACAAGATGGATTACCTGACCAGAAAAATACATACGAATTTTCTGTTATGTTTTCTATTTGATTTCAAAATTTGTCTTACGATTGTTAATTTGTGGGTGTTGGAAATAATGGAATTATATAAATACAAGGACAATAAATAATAGAAATGAAAACTTATGACGTAAATGCCGAGGCGAGAATTGGATTCTGTCTCCGTAAGACAAATTGCTCCGCACTTGTGCACACGGTATATAGCAAATGTCCCCAAGATACAACGACAAACTTTGAATACGAAACGCTGCACCGCGGGTCGTAGTTCCGGTCGAACAATATAGATACTCAGGACTGAGTATAGACTCCTAGATTTCCACTAGGATGATGAATGAACCGAGTAGACTAATATGAATATAATGCTCGAATTTGTAGACGGATCTATGTTCGAATGAGTGTATTCGAATTAATGTTTAACCATCAACTGTAGAGGCCTATTTATAGTCATAAGTGACTTTTCGCGAAGTGGTGTGACTTTTCATCCCACCTTTAATCATGAACCAATGTGTCCGTTCATGAATAGGTGTGGTCCTTCAACCACCATGAACCAATGCGATTTTTCATGAAAAATATGATCCATTTTCCATAATTAGCCACCAAATGTGGCTATTCGCGAATGGGTGCGACCTAGTAACCACCATACATTATCTTATTTCAAGTATTATTATTTGTAATTTAATTACTCATTCATCCAAATTTGGATATGAATAAATAAATACGTAAAATATATCTACTCGAAATAAATACCATATTAGAATATGGTTCTACTAGGATTTTCATATCAGAATTTCCAACAGGATTATGAGACCAACACGCTACGGGCTAAATCTTTTGAGACCACAAAACTAAGGTTTTGCTTTTTTAAATTAAATTTTCGATGAACTGAATTGAATTTAACTGAATTGAGTATAAGTTATTTAATAATAATTATTATAATAAATAATATCAGATAACAATATATATAACAATAATAATAACAAATTACATATGATATTATTGATAATACTAATATAAAGAATACTAATGATAATAAGAATATCACATAACAATATCTACAACAATAATATAATTATTTACATCACAAAAATTAATAATAATAAAATTAAAAATATATACAACATTAATAAATTATTTATGTCACAGAAATAATAATAATAAATATGATAATAATAAAAATAAAATTGTTAATAATACTACAAATTATATATGATACTACAATAATAATAATAGTAATAAAATTATTAATAGTACTACAAGTGATATAGAATACTACAGATAATATTGATATTGTTATTAATATTACTTAATAATAAAATTAAATAACAATGATTATTATTTATAAATTTTACTGTTTTTTTTATTATTAATAGGATCAAGTTAAAACATATTATTAATGAATTCAGAACAAATCTAGCCTTGGTTTTGGCCTAACGCAACAAATTAGATTTATTTACTGAGGGGTTGTTTGCTATTTGTGATTAAAGTGTATAATATATTTAATATACATTTATATCTTGTTTAATGTAAAGTATAAGACTCTTGATAAAATTCGGGCCCGTATAAATAATACTGATTTTTGGTATTACGTATTCCACCTAAGAGGTGGTATTAGGTGATATTAAACAATACTACAACTAATAAATTCAATAAACTACTATGATATCTATATTATGCAGAAAATTTAATATATCATATAAAATATGATATTAATTTCTTATATTATATATCTTATCACGAAACTAGTCCTAGTAAAGTAAAGCCAAGTTGGAGCGGATGATACCTGTGCTAAGGCCGATGGATGAATGAAGGGTCTAAACTTAAACGATCATTAGTCAATGTTTTCTTTCTCTATCTCTTACTTTTTTAAAAGAAAAAAAAAATATTAGGAGTAATATTTTCCAAAATCGAGAAGGTGGCCGGGCCCGCTGAGAATCCACACCTACTCCCCCCGAACCGAAAGCATCCCCAAATCTAGGTTGGAATGCATCTCCTATGAATGGAAGGCGGGCGTGTTTAAAGTAGGCCTGCAGAATATTGGAAGTTGGATTTTGAGTTAATATTTGCTTATTAGATTAACAGATAATAAATCAATAATTATTACATACTATATGTTTACTTATATCATATTATATTTTTCTTTCATTTTTTATATTTAAAAAAAATACAATTTGTTTTCTTTTTTTTTTTTATATTTAAAAAGGACAATTAATCTCCTCTCTTTTTTTGTATAAAAAAACACAATTTTTTTCTATTAAATAATACAATTAAATGTTACTCTCTTCATCCACGAAAAAGTATCGTCCATATTGAGTGGCACGAGTCTTAGACCCTAAACCCTAAACCCTAAACCATAAGGCTGAATCTCCCTTACCTATATTGCCCACTTGTACAAAATTTAGGGGTTTTACTTGAAAAATCATTCTCCAACCGTACTCCGTCCCTATAATTTTTTAGGGGATTGAAAATAGAACCCCTTGTTTGGGACGAAATAATCAGCCCCTATAACCTCCACCTCAGCTCTTGCTCTCATTTTCAATTAATTTTTTGTTGTTATATGATTGCTATGTGTTATAATATTATTCTTATTGGGCGGAAAGCACTTTCTGGGCTTAATGTATATTATTTTTAAAATATAGGGAATCAATATAGGAATTATCATTGGAGTAAAATAATTTTTTGGTCCCCTATATTTTAAGTAATCATTATTTTATTATATATTAGGGAGTAAAAATAGGGATTGTCTTGGAGTTGCTCTTAGGTGGTGGAAGGGAGACGTATTTTTAAGTGGGAAAAGAAAAGTGTAGAAAAGATGTACTCCCTTCCTCCCGCTCAAAAGTTTACATTTTTATCAAAAAGTAGTCCCTTTAGTAAGTTTACATATATCACTTTTTACAATCAAATCAAACAATTATTTTTTACTTTTTAATCTTCACCACTCATTCATCATCAATATTTTTTACTTTTTAATCTTTACCACATAATTAATAATTTTTATTTATACCAATCATTACCTAAAATACATCAAATATACACTCTCTGTCAACCTTTGGCTGGGACAGAGAGAGTATTTTTGAGTAGAGAGAGAATAATATTTTAAGTAGGATCATTTTCATTTATGAAAAAACCACACTTTTTGTACACGGACCAAAAAAAATAAGACCACACTATTCGTGGATGGAGGAGTATATAATAATACAATATGATCTACATTGCCGATATTATTTAACATCAACACAATAAAGTAAAATTGTTTGAATATTAAAGTAAAATAAAATTTTTATTATACACAATATTTCCATTAAGCGAGATTGTGAATATCAAAATTTCAAATCTTGGTGAACCCCAGTATAAATATTAAATATACTCGATAGTATTCCCGATTTCGACCTCGAGTAGAGTACGATGTGTGCTTAAGTATTACTCAGTAGAATAATATTCATTTGGTGAAAGAAGTACAATAGTACTCCAATAATTACCAAATTAAACTATTATATTCATATAACGAGGCATCATGGCCCGTGCGATGCACGGGTTTTGTTCACCATGATTAAATCATACTTGTATTTCGGGTAAAAAGTATTCGGGTTATGTTGATACGTTGATTTCTTTTGTATACAACATTTAAATGCATCAGTTTACTCATTACAGTCCGTTATCTTCTGATAGATAATACATCTCAACAAAGTTATAACTCACAACTTTGAAACGACAGTTTATTCACTGAGCTCTTAGTTTAAGCAAGATTTTGTCCAATACCTCCAATATTAATTTTCATGCAACAATCTTAGGCAATACTAATAGCGATATAACTCTTCATTTAGAAAAAGTATATATATAGTATCGCTCGAGTATGAGTTATATATCCTTTTTTGTAATAATCATACCTAATTCCTCGCTCTTGTTCGTATACTCGTTTAGTATCAACTATTATGTGACTTGACACTTATTCAATAAGTTCTAAAATAGTATAGCTAACACGATATTATATCTCGAGATATATGGTTATCCCGTAGTATTTAAATATGAGTTATCCTTGTTTTGTAATATCGTACCTAAATCTTAACCTCTTGTGTACTCTTTTAGTCCTCAGTTATTATGTGACTTCGACTAACCTGATTCAATTAATATCTAAAAGATGTATCTAACACGCCATTCTATCCCGAGATTTGTGGTTCTCTAGAGCATTTAAATATGAGTTATCCTTAATTTGTAATAATCATAACTAAATATGAGTTACAATAAAAAGTTATCTAACACGATATTTTATCTCGAGATTTGTATACAAATTTTTACCCACTTTTGGATAAAATCTATTTATATACTCCCTCCTTATATTATTTGTTCAAAACATTACAAATTAGTAAAAAGTTACTTGTATAAAAATATAATCATATTTACATATTGTTACAAAATATATACAGTATCATCTTGCTTAAAAAACATCATTTAGAAGTTCCAAGTATATACTGATATAAGTATAATTTTTTTTATGGGCATACAACAATCATATTTTGTGTCGTACCAATTTTTCTTAAGACAAAAAGATAAGATTTTTTATATACAAAATTTCTAAAAAATTTTACATATAATTTTATATACAACTGTTTACAGGTATATATTGATATAACCTCATCATTTTATGATTTTGTATATATAAATAAAAAGTGTACATTTTAATAAGAATATATGTTTATATACACCCAAACAAATTACCTCAAATATTAATTTTCATGCAACAATCTTAGGCAATACTAATAGCGATATAACTCCTCATTTAGAAAAAGTATATATATAGTATCGCTCGAGTATGAGTTATATATCTTTTTTTGTAATAATCATACCTAATTCTTCAAGCTCTTGTTCTTGTATACTCGTTTAGTCATCAACTATTATGTGACTTCGGCTTACTTATTCAATAAGTTCTAAAATAGTATAGCTAACACGATATTATATCTCGAGATATATGGCTATCCCGTAATATTTAAATATGAGTTATCTTTGTTTTGTAATATCGTACCTAAATCTTAACCTCTTGTGTATTCTTTTAGTCCTCAGTTATTATGTGACTTCGACTTACCTGATTCAATTAATATCTAAAAGATGTATCTAACACGCCATTCTATCCCGAGAGTTGTGGTTCTCTAGAGTATTTAAATATGAGTTATCCTTATTTTGTAATAATCATCACTAAATATGAGTTACAATAAAAAGTTATCTAACACGATATTTTATCTCGATATTTGTATACAATTTTTACCCACTTTTGGATAAAATCTATTTATATACTCCCTCCTTATATTATTTGTTCAAAACATTACAAATTAGTAAAAAGTTACTTGTATAATAATATAATCATATTTACATATTGTTACAAAATATATACAGTATCATCTTGCTTAAAAAACATCATTTAGAAGTTCCAAGTATATATTGATATAAGTATAATTTTTTTTTATGGGCATACAAAAAATCATATTTTGTGTCGTACCAATTTTTCTTAAGACAAAAAGATATGATTTTTTATATAAAAAATTTCTATTTTTTTTTACATATAACTTTATATACAACTGTTTACATGTATATATTAATATAACCTCATCATTTTATGATTTTGTATATATAAATAAAAAGTGTACATTTTAATAAGAATATATGTTTATATACACCAACACAAATTCGTATCATATTTAGAAAAATAGAGAAAATCCATAAATTCTAAAACTTTTTACAAAATTATACACACAAATTTAAATTGTTTAAAAAATTAAGAAGAAAAAAGGTTAGATTTTATCAAATATACTAAAGCAATCCTGTTTTTACATAAAAATAATAATAATAATAATAATAATAATAATAAAAATAAATAAATATATAATTAGAGAAAAAACTATATTAGAAAAGATATAAGAAACATGGATAGCAAAAGAAACTATTACCTCAACGATTTATCCACTGAACCTAAAAGAAAGAATTAAGAACATTGATAAATATCATGGATATGGATATCAAGAACAAATTTGTTAAATAAAATCAGGTCACGAAATTATGAACAAATATGAAGAAAAAGAAATACACATAGAAAACACATAGGATGAAGAAAATGTTACCAAAAAAATCATCCATCTTCCTATTGGTATCCACCTTAGTACCACCACTTCTTCCATGAAGATACCTAGAACAATAAACCTCAAATCGTAAATAAAAAACATGCATAAAAATCAATATATGAAATCATATGAAAATTCACTGATATATAGTTTGGATGTTAGCACCAAAATCCTCTCACGAATTAAAGCAGTTTTAAGCAATAAATAATTTAGATCACCAATGATTTTGAGAAAGAGAAGAGGAAGATGTTAGGTTGGTGTGTGTAAAAAAGGAGATGTTGGGTTTTATAAAAGCAAAGGGAGGAAATAATTAGTGGTTGTCATTGTGTTGAAGCACTATTTCACCATTTATTCTTAGGATTGATGAACATGAATAATAAATTGATACATTTAATGGTGAGCAAGTGAAAGGAGCTGACATGGTAACTTGAAAAGGTTTGGTGATCGTAACTTCATTCCTAGCATTTAAAGGTAATTAATATGACGGTTTTTTTAGACAAATAGAAAGTCATATGACCCATAAAGACTTAAAAGAGACTTGATAAATCTGTATATTTAACTATCATAAGATAGATTAATGCCTTTATATACAATTGAGTTGATTTATTTGTATAGAGAAAATTAATGCTCTCATTTATGCATTAATGCTCTCATTTATGCCATGGAACTCATTTTTTATATATACGAGACATCATGGCCCGTGCGATGCACGGGCTTTGTTCACCGTAAAGAATCATCGATTTTGCAAGGGTTATGCGTATTTAGTTATTATGCTTAGTTTCGATCAGGGGTACTCGACTGAATAAAAGAAATTTGTTTAAGTAAGTTTTTGAAAATAGAATTATTTCAATAAAAATGCATCAAATACATGAAAGTCATATGACCCATAAAGACTTAAAAGAGACTTGATAAATCTGTATATTTAACTATCATAAGATAGATTAATGCCTTTATATACAATTGAGTTGATTTATTTGTATAGAGAAAATTAATGCTCTCATTTATGCATTAATGCTCTCATTTATGCCATGGAACTCATTTTTTATATATACGAGACATCATGGCCCGTGCGATGCACGGGCTTTGTTCACCGTAAAGAATCATCGATTTTGCAAGGGTTATGCGTATTTAGTTATTATGCTTAGTTTCGATCAGGGGTACTCGACTGAATAAAAGAAATTTGTTTAAGTAAGTTTTTGTAAATAGAATTATTTCAATAAAAATGCATCAAATACATGAGTGACTTTCATCACCATAACGCAATACATGCTATTTCAAAAATAAAATTTATACTACACACAACTTAGGTTTTTTTCTTACACCAAAATTGATGTACCAACTTCGAGTTTTGTCTTTCATTTGTAACGATTGCGTCGTTACGTCTCCAAATGAGTTTTGCTTGAATAACAAATTCTCCCAGATGCGTGATAATGAGGCGAGTTCCATTGCACAAACCTTGTGGTTAATATGTATTAAATGCATCAAGTCTTTAAACTTGATGCATTGTAGATGCTCTAAGTATGTATCTTAATATTTTAAGACCTCCCTAAAAATCACAAATGATTTATAATATAGTAGAGGTTATCATAAATTAAACACTTTAAAAAAAATATAATTTGTGATTATAAATACTTACATTTAATGATGAAACTCAACATTTATATATTAATTAAAGGACACGGTATAGTGGCTTAAACTAAATAGCCACATTAGCATCTCACTTTTAACACTCACACACCAAGATACTTTCTTTTTTCATGGCTTGAGCTATTTCCACTTGTTGGGTTAGCGATAGATGACAAATCGTGAATGTAAAATACGCAATGTGATTCTCTATTGAAAATACGTCATTATTTAGACCTTTTTAAGAAGAAAAAAAAGGTAATATCATAACATTAAGACCTTTATTTATTGAGATTACTTACACAACTTTTGTCGAAACACAACTCTCGAATTTGAATAGTTGAAATGATTATAACACAGATTCGTGACCTTATGAATTGATGATATTTGTACCAAAACTCAATGGCAAAATATAACCATGGTCTTAAAAATTCCTAAATGACTTTACTACTCTTCCACTTTATTTTTCATATCTTATAGTTTTAGTATAAGATGGAAAGTTCCATCAGTACGCAATAACTCTTTTTCTGTTGTGGTTCGGAGAGTCTTATTGTGTTTGTTTGTTACTATGTTTGTTTGTGTAAGATAATTGACGTTAAACATATACAATCTTTCACCGTTCAATAAACCAAACATCTTTTTGTATCAAATATTTAAATATATTCTAGTTTAATTATCCTTTTCAAGCTGAATTAGAATGACAATTTTTTCCAATACTAAAATGTGTATTTATATTTTCAGCTTTACCAAAGATAACAAACAAATAAATAAGGAAATTTGTGCATTACGGTAATTGAATGAGCCTATTTAATAAATGAACATGATAAAAAAAACGTACACATGATTATTATGTATTGACATACATGATAATAGAGTTTCTTAGCTAATGTCATTAATGCTCACATTAAAACATGAAACTCATTCTTTATATATATATAGATGCCAATATTATTTTATTTTAATCACCAAAATGAGTATACTCAATAACTGTATTTGTATACGAGTATTAAGGTGTATAATATATCTAATACACTTTTATATCTTGTTTGTTATAAAGTATAGGGCCCTTGATAAAATTCGAAGCCCGTATAAATAATACTGATTTTTGGTATTACGTATCCCACCTAAGAGGTGGTATTAAGTGATATTAAACAATACTGCAACTAATAAATTAAATAAACTACCATAATATCTATATTTTGCAGAGAATTTAATACATCGTAACAAATATGATATTAATTTCTTATATTATATAAGAAATTCCAGTCAATCATGTCGGAAGCCAATAATATCTATGTTTAAATTGGTAAAAACATAGAAGAAACCCATCATCTGTCACATACACCTACCTAATGTGCACTACAACTTCGAAAACAAACCATCACTCGGCGTGGGGTTTCAGATGGTCACTCTCTACACCACAGTTCATTACTGGCTTGTAGACCACCCAACCATCAGCCAATATGAGTGGACGCCCGACCAAACCCCCGGCGCCTCCATATTCTTCCTCTCCGCCACCGTCGTTGTTTATCTTTCCGTCACGCTCCTCCTCCACCAATTTCCCGTTCTCCCCACCCTCCCATCCGCCGTCCTCCGCCTTGCCGCCGCCGCTCACAACATCGTACTCTGCCTCCTGTCCCTCATCATGGCCGTCGGCGGCACCCTCTCCGTCCTCCACCAAACCCCGCCGGAAAACCTCACCTGGTCCGTGTGCTTCCCCGATGGCGCCACCGCGCCGCGCGGCCCGACATTCTTCTGGGCCCACGTTTTCTATTTCTCCAAGATCCTCGAATTCGTCGACACCTTGCTGATCCTCCTAAGTGGCTCCCGCTCGCGGCGCCTCTCGTTCCTCCACGTGTACCACCACGCGGTCGTGGTGGTGATGTGCTACACTTGGGTTGCGGCGCCGCAGTCGCTGTTCCCGGTGGGGGTGGTCACCAACGCCTCCGTGCACGTGCTGATGTACGCCTACTACCTGCTGGCGGCGCTGGGGTTCCGTCCGCCGTGGAAGAGGACGGTGACGGATTGCCAGATCACGCAGTTTTTGTTCGGGTACTTGATTTCTGGCTTGATGCTCTACCTCCACTTCACCGGGCCGGGCTGCTCTGGGGTGTCGGTTTGGGGTTTCAATGCCCTGTTCACGACCTCCCTTTTGGCGCTTTTTATTAATTTTCATTTCAAGAATTATGCCAAAAAAAGGAAATAAGGATAAAACGTTTGGAAATACATTTTGCTCTAGTTATTTTTTTTCATAATAATTAAAAAATAAAAATAAAAATACTTTTTGTTTTTCCAGCTTAGCGTTATTATTAAAACTAGATGTCCTCCCGTGCGATGCACGGCATAAAATGTTAAATATTTTATTATATTAACAATATGTGATCGAATTTCAATAATATTATAAAATTATTATAAAATATCCATGAGTCAGTATACACATACATATACTATTATTTGATTTAATTTTATTTATAAACTCTTATCATGTGATGTAAAGGCACATAATAGAAAAACCATAAATTAATTAAGTACCGGCATTTATTTTTCATATAGGACAATATGACTTATATCTAATTTTATAAATAAGAAATTAAATTATGTTTATTATTATCAACTTTTATTATAGCCGATCCTAAAGCATTTTGGAACTAAGGCTCTGATGATGTTGTTGGTGATGTATTATCAACTTTCATTAAAAGTATACAACCGATATTTTTACTAATATAATTTTATATGATTTGACATTAATGTAATATATTTTACTATTTTATAATAAGAACAAAATAATTCTTAAAAATCAAATAATTGTTAAAAAGCTATGAAAATAAACTAAAAATATATCTTTCTTCAATAGTCTTATATTTTTATATTGAAGTATTTTAATCATCTAAATATATTATAATTATATTATTTTATATATATTATATGGATGTCAAATTAAAGAGCACGAATTTAATATATTTTTTTCAAAAATAAAATTGATACGTAAAAGTTATATTGTTTAAACTATTAGGTTAAAAATAAAACGAATAAAATGAGAGGAAGTTTTTAATTGGTAGATAGTATATAATGGAATAATCATCCAACCCCTCTCAAATTAAATGTCCAGTTTTTTTAAGATTTTTAAAAAGAGGATTAACGTGGAGATGACACATATTTCCTTATATTTTCTTGCGACTCTCTTTTAATATTAGGTATAGATGTGTAAAAGTTAGGACTGGGACCGGTTCGGTTCTTGGTAAAAATTTAAAGAACCGGAACCGGTTTCTAAATACATAAACCGGTTCGGTTTTTGACCACTTTTTTCAGGAACCAAATTAGGAACCGAATCCGAAAAAACCGGTTTTTTCTTCAGGAACCGAATTAGGAACTGGTACCGAATTTAATGTGTAAAAATCGAGTTTTTCGGTTCTTTTAGGAACCGAATTGTGCAAAAAAACTGAATTTTGTAAAAAAAAAAGAATTTTGAGTAGAAACCGAATTTAATGTGTAATATTTTGAACAAAGTATATTTAATCAGCTTATTATATTTGTTTATATAATTTTTCTTTTCATAAAAAGAAGAATCAATCAAAAAAATATTTTAACGAATAATATATCTTTCTACTCGGATGTAAATCTAACATGTCTCTAATTCTTTTCCCAAATATTTTTAAAATAAAATAACTCGGTAATCTAAAATTGTTATAAGAAGATGAAAACTGAAGTTAAAATATTGATCTTGTAAAAATATAGATTTACTTCAATGAAATT
Organism: Orobanche coerulescens; assembly: GCA_033398695.1. Lineage (NCBI taxonomy): Eukaryota > Viridiplantae > Streptophyta > Magnoliopsida > Lamiales > Orobanchaceae > Orobanche > Orobanche coerulescens. The sequence goes on along the minus strand of CM065802.1, from coordinate 9,275,432 downwards.
ATTTAGAAATTATCTGATTTTTATATTTTATATACAAATAATCTAAAATCAAGATATAATACAATGATTATTCAAAAACAACTTATATTCAAAAAGGAATATTTTAATTATATATATGCCTAATGAATGTTAAATTAAAATATCGTAAAAAGAAGATTAATTTAAAATATTAATAATAAAAAAATAGAGTTGAGACGATAAAACTATTGACTTCTAAACATTGAGAGAAAAATAAAAAGAAAAAAAAATTGATTCCATCAACTCTCATTCAAATGGTAGGAGTTAGTATATTTAAAAAAAATAATTAATTCAAAAAATCTACATAAAGACAGGTGTCTTGTACAACCCTCTTTTAATAATAAAGTAGATTATTACTCGCTCTGTCCGCCATTTATGTTTAACAATTTCATTTTTCATCCGTCCGCAACTTATGTGCATTGTTTATTTTTGGTAATTTTTTTACTCTTTCACAACATAAGTGGGTCCATTTACTCCACTCAGAACACATCCAACCAACTAAGTCAACTCAAATATTAAAACTCGTGCCGGTTAAAAGAGTGCATATGGGTGGTGTATGGAGGTAATACTATTTTTTTTAATTTTTCTTGATATTTAAGTTCTACTTGCACACTGTGTAGATGTCTTTCGACCGCACGATTAGGGTTGTGCACATGTGTCCCGGATCAGTATTTTCGGCATACTATTAGATTAATGTTTTTAGTGTGTGTGTGTTGTGTGTAAAGATGTTGCATTGAAAAAAAAAAACCAAGAACAAAAATATACAAATATAATAAGGAAGAAAACCAAAAATTACGGTGATGAGATTCTTTTTTTTTTTTTTCTAGATTAAGCTAAGCCGAACTATGTCGATAATCAGACATGTTTTGAGAATTTAATATAGGACTCGCCAAACTAGACAAGAATCCAACAAGATCTTGAATAATCAAAGGTAAAAACATAATAATTGGCTTGATTTTAGGATGGAATATATTGCACATATCCAAATTGGATGTTTTTTTTTGGCTTTGTGGGTTTATACCCCATCAATTTAGGATGCACATCCCCCTTTGACAAATAATGCTAAAAAAGAATTTATCTTAATGTCAAATTTTGGAATTATACATTGGAATTAGAATCGAAAATCCTTGAATTCAACAAATATTCTAAGCAAATATCTATATATTGATTTTTGTTCGTATTTTTGACATGTATATTGACTTTGTCTTGATGTATATAATTTTTGGATAAATTTTTTTTACACCAAAAGCTTTCACAAATTTTGAAATCACACAAATGTTGTGGATAGCGTTAAGAATTTTCGTCAGGAAAATAAAAAGTAAGAAAAAAATTCTAAAAATTCCGAAAAATCTAAAAAATCTGAAAATAAATAAAAAAAATCTGGAAAATTTGCAAAATTTGAAAAATCTGACAAAAAACCGGAACTTTTATTTTTTAAGAAAAAATTATCTGAACTAAATATTAAAAATAAGAAATTTTATTTAAAATTCAAAAATAAAAAGTAAAAATAAAATAAATTCTGAAAATTCTGAAAAGTTTAAAAAATCTGACAAAAAAATCAAAACTTTTATTTTTTTAAAATATATGGAATAACATTAAAAATGATAATTTTTTATTTAAAATTCGAAAATAAAAAGTAAAAAATAAAAAATTCTGAACATTCTGGAAAATTTAAAAAATCTGAAAAAAAATCGGAAATTTTATTTTTCAAAAAAATTATCTGGAATAATAATATTAAAAGCTTAAGTATGCTCGAATATGATAGATTGGAGACTTGTGCAAGTGTTGGATTTATTGATGGTGAATGTGTGACGGATGGAATGTATTTTTAATTGTTCAACATGAAATCAGGACTCTTGTATTTTTAATTGTTCAACATGAAATCAGGACTCCTAATGGTTAAGGGAGGGTCAAAATACAAAATCATTCAGAGAGTTTTGGAACCAGTAAGAGGCAGACACTTTTTTCGCGAAACAAGAATTACATATTAACGATTCAGAGGTTCTCTCTTAAAGCAACCATTAAGAGGTAAACAAACAGCCCATAAATATGAGATATTAAGTAATATAATTATTTGATGTGAATATATGAGCATTATTCACATGAAACTTATAAAGATATGAAGATTGCGTAAACATAAAATTTTGAACGGGACGGATGAAGTATATATATTCTACATCCCCTTCGAGAAAAAGTAAGGCACAAATATTTTTTTTAAATAATCAAATACTTCCTCGCTAAAGGCGTAGTACATTTGATTTTCATGGTCTCTAAAATATAAATTTGAATATTAATAATTTTAATTATATATGAATAAAAAAATATTTTGAAAACACACATTAAGATAAATCTAATAAATATTTACTCAACTATAATATTATCATATAATACTTATAATTTACTGTCAAACTTTATTAATTTTGATCATGAAAATTAAATGTTGTACAATTTTGATGGATGGAGGGAATATATATCACGGTGTGTATACTATCTTTCTTTTAATATAAATTTGATCGTTTAAAAAGTGTTGGATACCTGAACCAGCAGTACCCTTCAAACTTTTTTTTTTTTTTATTTCCACACACGAGGGGGATCGTCCTCTGTCCTGAGTACCCCCAAGAAGCTCGATCTTACTTCCAATCTAGAGGTAAGTTTTCCAGCATGACTTGTTCGCCTCATTATCCCCCGCTTGAATTACAGGTCCGCGCTTACTGGACCTGATTTGGGTTAACCCTCCAAACTTTACACCATACATCTTCCTTTTTAAAATGGATTGATGGTTTCAAAAGACTTTGTCTGTGCCTACTTCTCGGTGGAGAGAGTATCAAATCTTAGGGTTGAAAGATAACTTTCATAAATCTAACCCTAAGGTCATTTCAACATCTTTCAATTCATAATTTTATTATTAAATTTTTTTACTTGCTTGCTTTCCTTTTTACTATTTAGGGTGATAAACACTCAGATAAATCATACTCCATCTGGCCTCGTCTTTAGGGGTGTTATGCAATCTTTCTGAGATAAAATATTCATAATAATATTATAATAAAATTAATAGTAAAGCACGCAGTACAACACCCATAAAACACGAGTATATTTGGGGGTGTGGTTCACTGTATTGCCTATCATTTCTCTTTTACTATATACTACCTCCTTTGCAATGTTCGATTACACACAATGGTCAATGTACAATGACCATTGATATTATTTTAATTGTATATTTGTAAAATCATAGAAAATAAAATTTTTGACAAACTTAACGGTATCTTACATGCTGATATTTAATTTTATATTAGCAGAACAGAGTACGATCGAAGATCAGACATGAATAATGTGAAACACTGAAGTATTTCACCAAGAAAAATGAGGAAGTATATTTTTTGTGTACACATAAACTTTAGTTATCATAGTTTTTGTAATAAAAATTTTGAGGATATCTTCAAATAACTATAAATTGTGGATGGCAAATATAGCCTTAGATTTATTCGATTCAGTCGATTTTATCAAAGTTTCACCTAAATTTAATTTTATGATAAAAATGCTACAAAATATTAATATAGTTATAGCACAAAGTTAAATTATTTATATTTAAATATAAATTAACAACAAATATATATATGATAATAATATTTATTATGAATAAATAAATGATAAAATAAAATAATTTTATATTTATTATTTAGGTTTATATTTATATTTATATTATTACACTAAAATATTAATAAATATCCGATTAATACTCCGACTAATTCTTTCAATGAATCTCATTAATTTGATTAATCACCAGACAGTACGTGAACCACCTAGCAATTAAATCAATTGATCGAATATGCTGCAGTCGTGTATCATCAAAGTGAAACATACATATAAATATACAATCGCAGAGATGCTCAAGTATGCCCGTGTTAGTAGATTTGGATGAAATAATATTAGTATTTCATGCCGAAAAGTGACAATAAATAGCGTACCCAAATTATTAGGTACTCTAGGGTCGCCCCATAAATTTACCAAACAAATATATCTAACAATATATATTTGTGTTATATATTGAAAGAAAATTATGAATTTGTCAACTTTTATTAGAGTCATCGGAATCTTTAAAGGTGTCTGCATTAGAATGTATTTTTCAATTTTCACTAATTCCAATTTTATTTTACAGTGTTTACTTAATTTTCTATAAATATTTTATAAATTAGATAATACTAAGTTTAGTCATAAATATTTCATCAAGGATATTTCTTACCTATTGGAATTTGAAAAGTTTAATTTTCACCCCCGGCAGAAGTAGAATTTTAGAATAAGTGCATTACGGAATTTTTAAAGAAAAAAGGTATTGAATAATTTGACTATGAACATAGTAAAAAATGGATTGTTAAAATCTTGCATTCCATCTTAAAATTAATTAACAATAAGAGTAATAGTTTATTTTACAGTGTGACTTTTTAATCCAGATAGCACGGAACTAAAACATCATAGACTGTTGGCCTCGTACGTACAAGAGTCTGCTTCAATAGTATGTTAAAGTTTTTGGTTATCTCAAAATCAATTGACAATAATAGGAGTCGCCTTAAATTTTTATATATTAATTTCATAATTTTTACCAAGTCGATATGGGACAACGAAATTTCAAGACGCCATCTCACATGTAGAGATTAACTGCAGACATCAACATGACTATCTGCTAAAACCCATTATATATAAATAAATCCATCATCGAATTGGATCTGCTTTGATACCATATGTGAACTATCATTTATATATTTGGGTAGGGCTGAGCACCGGATCTGATCCGGCCCGGGCCGACCCGGTCCGGAATGGCTCGGATTATAAATGGTCGGACTTTATCGACCCGAAGCCCGGACCTGTTCAGAACCGGGCCAACCCGGTCCGGATCCGGTAAAACCGGGTCGGTCCGGGCTAGTCCGGTTCTAGCCCGATTTTGTAAAAAAAAAAAAAAAATTTGCATATTAAGTGTCCTTTTATTACATATAAAATGCTTTCTTCTTTACATACTCCCATAAAATACAATTATCAATCTTAATATCTTCATTTAGTCATCAAACTCCCAAGTTCAACAATATTTTAGTATAAATAAACTTTATTAGAATAATGTGCAATCATAATCGAGCAATTAATCATCATTATTTCATCACCACCGAGGGTAAATTACAGTAAAAATATTTTTTTTTGTATTTTTATTTTTACCGATCGTTCCGGGCTAGACCCGGATTTTCCGGGTTTTGACCCGGTCCGGCCCAGAACCCGGTTTTACACAAAATGCAGACCCGGGACCCGGACCTAATTAACAGGTCCGGTCCGAGTCCGGGTAAAAACCGGGTCCGGACCATTTGTGCTCAGCCCTATATTTGGGTACTTTGAAAATGTTTTGCGATAAAGTTTAATATCACTTGTTGACGTCTGATTTGTCGCGTGTGCTGATCTGGACGAATAGATCGAAGCCACGTAGAAAACAATAAATAAGATGAAAAAGAATTTGATCACTAAATTTTATTAATGACCTTAATATAGAGTAGAGCCGAACAGAATATTTTTATGCCGGTCTATCTTTTTGCTTGCTAATTACAAGTCTTATCTTTTTTCTCAGTGATTACGAACTCTTTTTATCATAAATGCAAAAAGTCCAAAGACCTCCTTTCAAAGTACATTCCTTCTATATATAGACAATCTGGGCCAGTAGGGAGATGACAACTAACGAATGTTCGGGAAATATGCCCAAAACACTTGTCAGTCTGCAAATATGCCTTGGACACGTGGCGGCCTCTAAGGAGTGCCTTGGGAAGGGGCATGACTGCATGCGTTTATTGGCATGCGGGCCTGTCTTGCATGCTTCTGGCGACGCTTATCCGCTGGGGTCGGTCCTCCGGTCTCCCGCCGTTCAGGTCGGCCTTATCGTAATCTTGAATCGGAGCATTTTTATCTTCTATCTGCTCGGCCCTCCTGGATCGGAGTCGGCTTTGACGTCTCTGCCCGGTCCGGTTTTTAACGAGCTTGGGAGAAAATCGGGTTTATGCCCGGTCCGGTTTCAGGCTCTGCTCGACCGGTTCAGCTGCCTGGAGTGCCTACGTGGATTCCAAGGGGGATGGGCTACCAACAAGGGCCCCCGAGTCCAGGCCCGTGCCGGGTTGGCCGGGGCTGGGGTCGTTTCATGTTGAGGCCGATCCGGCTTGTGGGAGGATAAGATCTCTCAAAGGGACGCCTCTTCGAGAGTCGCGTCGATTCGATTTCAGGGTCATTAAGTGTTATTATGAGGGGGACGCGTGGCCTAATCTGATTTGATGGCGCGTTCACGCGCCTTCGAATTTCGCGACGATTCAGTATGAATCGCCGCTCCACGCGCCTGGCATTTAATGCCCTTTTTCTCTTATAAATATAGAATGTCTTCTTCTCCATTGTTCCCTTCGCCATTTTTGTGTCTTGTTGCAGAGGAGAGAGAATTTTCTGGCGATCTTTTCCCGATTTTATAGAGACTTTCGCGGTAAGCTCTTTTTTTTTCATTTTTTTTATTTAAGATGTCGGAGTTGAGGGGCGAGATAGAGGTGGATTTGACCGTGTCGCCGGACCGCACGGGTGTGGCGGATCTGTCGGTTGGTGGAGTTCCTTTCGACTGGAGTGTCGAGGAAGAAGGCGAAGTCGCGAATTCGCGAAGTCGGGGAAGGTGGAGATGGCGGTGCCGTTGACGACCGTCGGAGAGACTCAGGCGGAAGACGAGTCGAGTCGGTGGTGGCTTGGACTCGCCCTCGGTCGTCCCCTTTTGTGGAGGCGGAGTGGGATTCGGACTCGATTCGTAGCACCGTTACCGAAAAACAATTAGCGGCTTGGCGGCTGCGATTTAAGATCCCGGCGAGGGTGCGGATGTTCGTTCCGAATCCCCAGGAGAGGCCTCACACTCCGCCCGTCGGTTGTACGGCGGTGTACTACCGCTCTTTGCTGGCCGGGCTCAGGTTTCCGCTCCCGTTAGCCTTTTCCCGGTGGCTAAGGCAGTGGGGCCTTCCTGTCCCCCAAATCCATCCGAATTCCTGGGCTCGGGTGGTGGGTCTTTTCATTCTTTTCAACCAGCACGGCTGGCGCGAGCCCAGCTTTGAGGAGTTCAATAGCCTCTTTCTATGGAGGTCGGTCGGCAGATCCGGCTCTGACTGGTTTTACCTGACGGCCTGGCATGCTATGCATAAAGATTTAGTGGATGTGCCGGAGACCATCCATAGCTGGAAGGAACAGTGGTTCTTCATAGGGGGGCCGTGGAGGAGCTCGGCGGATGAATGTGAGCCTCGTGTAATAGATGCCGAGCTTCGGGTCGCAGAGCACTTCACTGCTAAAATGAGTAACTGTCGTGTTCCTTATTCCTGTTCCCTTTTTTGTCTAACGCTCATCAATTATTGCATGTGCAGAACGCATCCCTGCTCAACAGACCTCCTCCGTGTTCGGCAGCCAGGGTTGAAACTTTGGATCTTCCCACCGAGCAGAGGAAGTCGCATCTTTTGGTCACCGAGGAAAACCTCTGGGCGGCTGGACTTCGATCAACCGATCCAAGCATAATGTCTTCATCAGTTTTTTTTTTTGGCATGTCGTCTTTTGTCAGTTCCCAGGGCCAAGACTTAGTCCGGACGGAAATAGACGCCCGCGCAGCGCGTGGCGAGGCTGGCTACTGAGGCCGCCGAGCGGAGGGAGCGTGCTGGCAAGCGGAAGAGGGTAGAGGCCGAGCCTGAGGATAGTGTGACCAACACGGAGGGCTTGTCTGTACCTGAAGTGGCTGTATCTGCTCCGATCCCTGTCCGGACGGGCCGTGCGACGGGTAAGGAGCCCGCGATTGACCTGGAGGGCCACTATCTCCCGGTTAATAAGGACCGGGAGGAACCCTGTGCCCAAATGAAGGGGCGACGGCCGCGCTGGTTTCTGGATTACGTCTGGGCAGCCACTCCGACCGCTGAGATGCTGGACCGGGTCCCCCCGGCGGTGGTCGACTCCAGCCATGTCCCTATCAGGGGTTGGACGCCCAAGATGGAGATGGTGACCAACGACATGGGTCCGAATGAGCAGATCCAATTCGGGAATGCTCTGGTGGGCCGTGCGTTGTGCACTTACATAAAGGCCATTGGGGAGCTGATGGACCTAGTCGAGAAGTACAAGAAGGCGGAGGCCGACCACAAGGCCTTGCGGGAGGAGCATCATCTATGTCCTTCACTAATTAAGTCCCTGGAGGAGGAGATGGCCTCCATGAAGGGTGAAATGGAAATTTTGGACAGTCGGGCGCTCCAGGCCGATATTTGGAAAAATAAGGCCGAAGAGATGACCACGACGGCCGAGCGGGAGCATCAACAGTGGTTAGACACCAGGGCCGAGCACGAGGCTTACTTGAAGGAGACCAAGGCCCAGGTTGAAAACCTGACCGAGTGTATTAACACCTGCGAGGCTTCGGGCTACGCCAAGGGCCTTGCCGAAGGGGCGGCCGCTTTTAAGGAGACGCCCGAGTACGAGGAGCTGATCAACCTCAACTATGTCTCCACCTGTTATGAGATATTAGATCTCATGAAGGGAGAGAAGACCGTTCAGGAGATCGAGGCCTACATAGCATCCCAAGCGACCGATCTGCATGTTGACATCCATGGAGCCGATGAGCCAAAGGTCGCTGAGGTTGAAGATGTCGGGCTGGCTCCGCAGGGCTAAGGTGAGGGACAGTCCTTTCAGGCGTCCGGCCAGGAGGGTGGGTCCGAGTAGTTTCCTTAGATTTCGCTTCCCGCATAGCCTGCGTGCCGGTCTTTGCTTTTCCTTTGTTTTATTTCATGTACGGCCTGCGCGCCAATCCGTCTTGATTTTCTGCTGTTACCATATGTACTTTGCAAAAATGACTTAATTGAATAAAATCTTCCTTGTAGCATCTGTTGTGGCTCTTTAGATGTTTGGGCCCAGTTGGTTGGGCCGTTGCCTTTCTATCATATTCATCACTTGTTGATTGTGCCGAGGCGAGCTCGGTCTTATAGTACCGGATGAACCGGTCTTATGAGGTGCCGAGACGAGCTCAGTCTTATAGTGCCGGATGAGCCGGTCTTATGAGGTGCCGAGACGAGCTCGGTCTTATAGTGCCGGATGAGCCGGTCTTATGAGGTGCCGAGACAAGCTCGGTCTTATAGTGCCAGATGAGCCAGTCTTATGAGGTGCCGAGACGAGCTCGGTCTTATAGTGCCGGATGAGCCGGTCTTATGAGGTGCCGAGACAAGCTCGGTCTTATAGTGCCGGATGAGCTGGTCTTATGAGGTGCCGAGGCGAGCCCGGTCTTATGAGGTGCCGAGACGAGCTCGGTCTTATAGTGCCGGATGAGCCGGTCTTATGAGGTGCTGAGACGAGCTTGGTCTTATAGTGCCGGATGAGCCGGTCTTATGAGGTGCTGAGACAAGCTCGGTCTTATAGTGCCGGATGAGCCGGTCTTATGAGGTGCCCAGGCGAGCCCGGTCTTATGAGGTGCCGAGACGAGCTCGGTCTTATAGTGCTGGATGAGCCGGTCTTATGAGGTGCCGAGACAAGCTCGGTCTTATAGTGCCAGATGAGCCGGTCTTTTGAGGTGCCGAGACGAGCTCGGTCTTATAGTGCCGGATGAGCCGGTCTTATAGTGCCGGATGAGCCGGTCTTGAGGTGCCGAGACAAGCTCGGTCTTATAGTGCCGGATGAGCCGGTCTTATGAGGTGCCGAGGCGAGCCCGGTCTTATAGTGCCCGATGAGCCGGTCTTATGAGGTGCCGGGACGAGCTCGGTCTTATAGTGCCGGATGAGCCGGTCTTATGAGGTGCACCAATATTAAAAAATGGAATAACGTCAGATTTTATTGATAATACCTCTTTAAATACATAGCATTCCATGGGTAAGTTAATCTCTGGCCGTTCAGATATTCCAGCCGGTAGGCTCCATTCTGAAGGACTTCACTAACTTTATATGGTCCTTCCCATTTGGGCTTGAGCAGTGTTTTCAAAGGCGTCAAATAGCGCGCTACGTAGCGCGCTTTTGCGGTATTCTGAGGAAAAACGCGACATAGCGCAGTTCCAGTCGCGCGGATGCCTATTTTGCGCACGCCATTCAAGCGCTTTTCCCTGTTGCGCATGCTTTTTATGCGCTTTTCCCTGTTGCGCGCGCTATTCTTACGCTATTTGGGTTGTCGGCGCAGCTGGTATATTATTTTGGCAGAAACCCTATTTTCTAAAGGAGGTTTTTTTTTTTGCTGGCCTTTGTGTGTTTGGCGCGCTCGCAGAAATAGGCAGAAACCCTAGTTACTAAACAGTGGTTACTAAACCCTAGTTACTATAAATACAAACCACAATACTTAATACAAACCAGAAAACTTCACCAACCATCGACCATCGACCTGCAAAAAAAAAGTTCCAGCCAGCCAAAAAAATTCCGGCCAGCCAAAAAACTCCGGCCAGCGTCAGACTTCAGAAAAAAAAAATCCAACCAGCAAAAAAAGTCCGCCACCGTAATGGGAAGTTCGAGTTGAGAAAAAATCCGGCCACCAAAAAAACTCCGGCCGTCGGACTTGAAAAAAAAAAATCCAAACAAAAAAAGTCCGCACAGAGCAGAAGTTGAGTTCGAAAAAAAAGTTCCGCCAGAAAGAGAAGCGGCCAAAGATAACAGGTCTCCTTTTGATAGTTAAGTACTTTTTTCTAATGTCTTCCTCCGACTCAAATTCAAAGAAAGATATTGCTTGGAAGTATGCTTTTCAGAATGAAGGGGATAAATATATTATATGTAAGTTTTGTAATGACAAATCAAATGGGGGTATTACTCGTATTAAAGAGCACTTGGCTCAAACACACAAAGGTGTATCCCCTTGCCCAAGTGTTCCAGATAATGTTAAGAAAGAAATTGTTGAATGTATTGAAAAGGCCAGGCTTTCAAAAAGCAAAAGAACTGAACTTTTGCGTGAAATTGGTGAGGGTCCAGCAGGTAGGAGTATGCTTTCTCTCCAAAGTGATGGGGGGGGGCTGGTAGTAACATTCTATCTTCGGGCATAATGGATAAATTTGTTAGCTCTACACCTAGACAAACTACCATCAATTCTGCATTCAAGAAAGAATTGCGAACTGAAGTATGTCGAAAAGTTGGTCGATTTATTTTTTCTGCCGCACTTTCTTTTAATGTTGTGAATGATCCTTATTGGTTGCCTATGGTAGATGGTATTGCTGAATATGGTAGAGGGTTTAAACCGCCTTCTATGCATGAATTAAGAACTTGGGTACTTAAAGCCGAGGTTGATGATATCAACCTTATTTACGAAGAACATAAAAAGGTGTGGAAATTGCATGGCTGCACTATTATGTCGGATGGATGGGCTGATGGGAAGAATAGGTCTTTGATGAATTTTTTAGTAAATAGTCCCGCCGGCACGTTCTTTTTAAAATCTATTGATGCCTCCGCTTCAATTAAAAATGGTGATTTGATTTATAAATATCTTGATGAAGTTATAAATGAGATAGGAGAGGAGAATGTGATCCAAATTGTCACGGATAATGCTTCAAATTGCGTCAAGGCAGGGAAAAAAATTATGGAGACTAGAACGGCAATATGGTGGACACCTTGTGCGGCTCATTGCATCGATCTAATGTTAGAAGATATTGCAAAGTTGAAAATATTTTCAGATACTATTGAAAATGCTAAGAGAGTTGTGAAATTCATTTACGGGCATGGAACTATTCTTTCGTTGATGAGGGTGGATACAAAAGATAGGGAACTTCTTCGTCCCGCGGTAACTCGTTTTGCCACTGCCTTTCTCACACTTCAAAGTATGTACAAGCAAAAAAGAGCACTTGAAATTATAATCAATGACCCTAATTTTTGGCCACACATAGCATTTTGTGTTAAGAGTGTTGTCCCTCTTGTTAGTGTGTTAAGGGAGGTTGATTCGGAGGAGAGACCAGCCATGGGATATATATGGGCTTATGGATAAGGCAAAGGAAACCATCAAATTTAATTGTGGGGGGGGGGGGGGTTCAAAGAAAGTATATGCCCATTTGGAGGAAAATATATGCTCGGTGGACTCCACAACTTCATCATCCTCTACATGCGGCTGGGTATTATCTGAATCCGCAATTGCGTTATGAAGACAAGTTTTCAAACTGTGATGAAGTTAGAGATGGTCTCCACACTTGTATGGATAAAATGTTATCTCCGGATGATCGTCTTAAAGCTGATCTTCAATTGGACTTATATGATAAAGCTGAAGGTGAATTTGGAAGTCCAATGGCAAAGAGGTCTAGAATGTTGCGGGCTCCAGGTATATTTTTCTAACATATTATAATTGTCTTTTTCTTTGTATATTCAATTATATTATTAAAATAATGTTGGGACTTGCATGTTTTTATATAAATTCAATGATATTATTTTTTCAGCAAAATGGTGGGAACGATTTAGACATAAGACACCCGAGCTTTCTGGTTTTGCTATTCGAGTGCTAAGTCTTACTTGTAGTGCTTCGGGGTGTGAAAGGAACTGGAGTACTTTTGAATCGGTAATTAGTCTAACTTCTACTAAACTTGAAGAGTTCCATTTTGCTGAATACTCGTTTTAATTGTAATTTGCACTTCTTTATAATTCTAGATACATACAAAGAAGAGGAATAGGCTTGAACATCAAAGATTGAATGCTTTGGTTTTTGTAAAGTATAACTTCAAGCTAAGGGAGAGAAGTATTAGAAGGAGAGATAAAATTGATCCGATCGTAGTAGATGAGATTGATTCAGACGATGAATGGATAACTGAGAAAGAAGATCCGGTCCTTCCCGAGGGTAGTCGTTGGCTTGAAAATGATGAGTTATTCTCGGGAGATCCTATTATGACCGTGCCATCCGATCCCTTTGATAGTCTCTTGGATTCAGATAAAAGAATAGAAGAAGATATTGATAGAGAAGTTGAGGATTTAATTATGCCTTCTAGAAAGAGAGTTGGTGAATGCTCAAGTAAGTATATGTTGATATTTTTATTCAGTTCTCACTTGGCAAATGACCTATCACTTATTACATCTCATTTCATATATAATAGGTCGGGGCAAGGAGAAGCAAGTGAGAGTTGTTGGGCTTGTTGATGAAGATGTGGAGATTGAAGACCATGTTGGTGTAGACCCTCAAATCTTTGACAATGCAACTTTTCCCGAAATACAAACTCTAGATGATGATGATAGTGATATCATATTGGATGAGAACGACTACTACTAGAAATTAGAATTTTTAAGTGTTTCTAGAATTGAATATTTTCATGTTGTGGCTTATTTAAGTTTGTTATTTTGGATTATTATCATTGTTCTAAGTTGTTTTGTTTATTTGAAATTATTTCATGGCTATTTTACTTGGGTTATTTATCTATTGATCTTACACAAGAATATTTATTTTATATTTTCACTTAAAAATGTCATGTTCGAATTACTTACGCTATGCGCTACGTTATTTTGCGCTACGCAATTCTTTACAAAAACGCTACAGACCTACGCAACGCAACTGAAAACACTGGGCTTGAGTGGTCCGGGATCCGAGCCCAATACCCGTTTAAGGACGAGGTCGCCGACCTGGAAGCTTCTAGGGTGAACCTTGTAGTTATAATATTTTTCACTCTTTCTTTTGTAGACGGCGTTTCACATTTCCGCCTGAGCTCGTTTTTCGGCAAAGAGGTCCAGGTTCACTTGGAGGGCCAGGTCGTTATCTTGCTCTTCAAAATGGGCTACTCGGTAGGTAGGTTCTCCGATTTCAACCGGGATGACGGCTTCAGAGCCAAAAGCCAACGAGAAAGGCGTTTCTCCGGTGGCGGACCGATGTGTGGTTCTGTAGGCCCATAAGGTTCCGGGGAGTTCCTCGGGCCAGGAACCCTTGAGTTCCTCGAGGCGTGTCTTGAGATGTTGTTTCAGTATCTTATTGACCGCCTCGACCTGCCCGTTGGATTGTGGATAGTAACGTGTGGAGAAGTTATTTCGTATTTGGAGGCCGTCGCAGAAGGCCCGAAACTTCTTATTGTCAAATTGTTTTGCATTATCAGAGACAATAGATTGAGGGATCCCGAACCGGCATATGAGTGACTTCCATATAAAGTCAATTATCTTCTGTTCGGTTGTTCGTGCCATAGGTTCGGCCTCTGCCCATTTTGTAAAATAATCGACTGCGACGATGGCGTATTGTACTTCTCCCCATCCTTTAGGTAGAGGGCCGATCAAGTCGATTCCCCACTTGGCGAATGGCCATGGGCAATATACGGAAGTGAGAGTTTCCGGCGGGGATCGGATCTGCGGAGCAAAGATTTGGCACCGGACGCACTTCCGTACGAGCGTGATGGCATCTTTTTTGAGATTGGGCCAATAATAGCCTTGCCGGATCAATTTATAGGCCAATGCCAGGCCGCCGGAATGATTACCGCATATGCCCTCGTGCACCTCTCTGAGGGCGTACTCTGCTTCTGACTCGGACAGGCATTTCAGTAATGGAACCGAATATCCTCTTTTGTATAAGCTTCCATCCACGATGGTGAACCGGGCGGACTGAGTTCGCAACGATCTCGCCTGGGTTCGGTCCTCGGGTAAAGTGCCGTTTTGAAGATAACGGATTATGGGCTGCATCCATCCTTGTGGTTCTGATTGTTTGGCTGCCCGAACTTCGGCCATTTCCAAGGCTGATGAGGCATGATATCCTATGCTGACCTCGTCCATATGTTCGGCTCCGGAGCTGGATGCGAGTTTGGCCAAGGAGTCGGCTTGGATATTCTCGGTTCTGGGGATGTGTTGTATAGTTCCCCGAAAATCTTGCAGCCGAACCCGCGTCAGGCCGAGGTACTTAACCAACTTGGGTTCCTTGGCTTCGTATTCGCCATTGATTTGGTTCACTACTAATTGAGAATCACTCAAAACAGTGAGCCGGGTAAGACCGAGGGAGGTCGCCATTTCTAGACCGGCCAAGAGAGCTTCATACTTTGCCTCGTTGTTGGTGGTCGGAAAACCTAAGTGAATGGCCGAGCAGAACAAACGTTGGTCGGGACTGACGAGGACTATTCCTGCACCCGATCGGTCGGCGGTTAAAGACCCATCTACGTAGAGCGACCACTCTTCTGATCGGTCATCCTCTTGCGCGATCGCTGGTGTGAACTCTGCAATGAAGTCCGCCAGGGCTTGACCCTTTATGGCAGTGCGCGATTCATACGTTATGTCAAACTGTCCTAGTTAGACGGCCCATTTGATCATCCGGCCGGATACGTCAGGTCGGTGCATGACCTGCTTTAAAGGGTAGTTTGTTATGACGACTACCTGATGTTACAGAAAGTATGGTCTTAACTTCCGGGACGCCATTATGAGCGCATAGGCCAGCTTTTCCATCGGGGCGTATCTGAGCTCGGCATCATGAAGGGCTTGGCTAACATAGTAGACCGGATGTTGAACCGCGTTGTCCGTTCGGATTAAAGCGGCACTGATCGCAGAGTCGGATACCGCGAGGTATAGATTGAGAAGTTCCCCTTGGGTCGGTCGCTGTAAGATCGGGGCTTCTGCCAGGACTTCTTTGATAGCTTCGAAGGCTCTCTGGCAAGGTTCCGTCCACTGAAAATCTTTGTTCTTTTTTATCGCCTCAAAGAAAGGTTTGCATTTATCAGTTGAGCGAGAGATAAAGTGACTTAGCGCGGCTAGTCGGCCAGTTAGGCTCTGCACCTTTTTAACCGAATTTGGAGGAACAAGTTCGGTCACTGCCTTAATTTTATCGGGGTTCGCTTCAATCCCTTTTTGGCTTACCATGTAGCCGAGGAATTTTTCAGAACCTACCCCAAATGAACATTTCTTCGGATTTAACTTCATCTTATACTCTCGCAAAATAGCAAACATTTTATTGAGGTCATTTACATGATCGGCCGAGCGCAAAGACTTCACTAACATATCATCTACATATACCTCCATTGTACGGCCTATCAAGCTATTGAACATTTTATTTACCAGGCGTTGATATGTCGCACCGGCATTCTTGACCCTGAAAGGCATCATTCGGTAACAGTATAGGCCGCGGGCCGAGTAGAAGGAGGTGTTTTCTTCATCAGTGAGATGCATTGGGATCTGGTTGTATCCGGAATATGCATCCATAAAGCTCATTAGCTCGTTCCCGGCCGTTGCATCCACCATGTAGTCGATATGGGGGAGGGGGTAGCTATCTTTCGGGCAGGCTTTGTTCAGGTTGGAGAAGTCAATGCAGAGCCTCCATAGCCCGGTCGGCTTTTTTACCAAGACCGGGTTGGCTACCCAGGTCGGGTACTGGGCTTCCCGGATGAACCAGTTGTCCATCAGTTTCTCTACTTCCTCTTCCAGCCCCTTCTACCGTTCCGGCCCCATTTTCCTCATTTTCTGAATAACCGGCTTTGAACTGGGGTCGATATTCAGCCGGTGGCAGGCAAGTTCCGGGTCGATCCCCGACATGTCCGAATGAGTCCATGCGAAGACATCCAAATTATGTCTCAGATGGAAGTTTAGCTCGGAGCGGATCGGCTCTTGGAGGTTGTGGCCGATTTTTAGTCGTCGGGTTGGATTAGATGGGTCCATGTCGACTTGGTCCAACTCTTCTGTTGGCTCAACATGGTGAATTTTCCCTTTCAGATTTTGGTATCGCGGGTCGACATGATCCTCTTCTAGGATCGGCTCATTCCCGGGCCTGCGGCCCCGGTCCGCTTCCTGTTCGGGTTCCATTTCGGGGGTTTGCACGGCCCCGGGACTTTCAGTCTCCTGTTCAAGTTGGGTGTTTCCTGCCGGCTGCTCGGATTTGGTGGCCCCCATTTCTTCTGATAAATTTTCCGGGATGCCCTCTGCGGTGTTGATTTCGCGAGCCCGGATGCTGAGGTTGCATTCCCGGGCGGCCCTTTGATCTCCTCTATGTACCCCGACGCCGTCCGGGGTGGGAAATTTCATGCACAGGTGGTACGTGGACTGAGTGGCCCTCAGCCTTGACATCACAGGTCGGCCTATGATGGCGTTATAGTCACTGTGCACATCGATGATCTTGAAGGTAGTGATCATCGTCCTTCTGATCGGCCCCTGGCCGAATTCTAAGGCGAGGTCGATTTCCCCCAGTGGTGAGGTGCGGCAGTTGGCAAATCCCCTAATGTCCTCGTTGCAGGGCCGGACATAAGATTGGTCTACCTTCATCCTACGAAGGGTATGAAGGTAGATGATGCTGGCATAGGCCCCGGAGTCTACCAACACCATGTGGACTGGGATCCCCATTATGGGCAGGGTGATGACCAGAGCGTTTGAATGGGGATGGTCCAGGCCGTCTGCATCGGACTCTTCAAAAGTAACTGCCAGCTGTGGGTTTTTGGGGGCTTCTTCGACCACTGATAGGAATCCCTCTGCTCGGCGCTCGGTCCGTTGATAGGAGGTGGTGGCCTCTCGAATGGATGCCTTTTTCTGCCGCTTTGACCTGTGGTCATCGACCTCGGCTGTTCCCATAATGGTCAGAATCTCCCGGGGGGACTTGGGGTCTGGAGGCACCCGATCATTTTTGGCTCTTGTCAGGTCGGCCCGATCCTGGCGATCCCGGGGTGGGTTCCGGGTAAATCGCCTTAAGCCTGTTTCGTCGCACACCGCGATCAGGGCGGCGACAAGGTCTCGGCACTGTTCGGTGTTGTGACCCGCTGATTCATGATATTTACAAAAGCGGGTCTGGTCCATGTCCTTCTGATCTTTATAGATCGGCGGAGGGACCAGGAGCAAATTTTTGTCCTTTATTTGATCGAATATGGCCGCGGCTCCGACGGAATATATCTCAGCGAAATTAGCCATGAGCTCGGGCCTACGCTCCCGATAATTCTGAGTTGCTAGGGCGGTCGAGGAAGAGGCGGGAGCCTTGATCTCCCGGCGAGATTCTTGACGGGCCTCTTTGTAGTCATGCCTATCTTCCTTCTTTTTGTAGGACCCTTTCTGGTCGGAGGGCATGACTAAAACGGGCGCCGGCATAGCTTCTTCGGCAGCTATATGGGAGCTGGCGCGCTCCAAGAATTCATGGTAGGTGTGTGGGACATTCTGGCACACCGTCCAGCGGGAAAAAGAATTTTTGAGGAGGCCGGCCTGGGCAATAATGGCCAGCGCATCGTCCGACATGGGTTACGTCTCCAATATCCGTTTATTGAAACAAGATATATAATCTTTAAGGGACTCGTGCGGCCCCTGTACGACGGAAGCGATAGATGAGCGCGGGGCGACTCGCACAAGGGACCCCATGAAATGGGATCGGAATGTCGCCGAGAGCTGGGCCCATGTCTGAATAGAATGGTGGTGCAGCGTCCGGTACCATCTCTGGGCCCTCTCCCCCAGAGTCAAGGAGAACATTCGGCACCGGAACGCGTCCTGAGACCCGTGCAGGTCCATCCAGGAATTATAATGTCCAAGATGGGCATTGGGGTCGGTCTCTCCGTTATAAGGCGGAATCTGGGGAATTTTGAACTTTTCCGAGAGGGGTTCCGCCAGAACATTGGGGTCCAGGGGACTCTCCTGGCTGTTAAGCCATTCCGAACTTTGGGATGGCTGAAGTTGTTTATTTTCGATCTCCGTAAGGCGTTTTATAAGAAACTCGATCTCACTCGAGTTATCGCCAGGAGTTGGAGGTAACACTTGTGTCGGATTTAAGGACTGGTGGGGAGCTTTTTCTTATTTACGGCTCTGACTCTGGATAGTGGGAGCCGGCGCTGCTTTTTCGACTTTCTTCCCCGCCCCAAGGCGATCAAAAACGGATATGGGGCGCGAAAGCTTACTTTTTCGAGAGGGATGTGAGCTTTTGCCATGGCTTTCCGCCCTTTCCCCGACGACCCCAGAGGCTGTCCTCTTTTTGTTTCGCCCCGAGGCAGCTGGGCGGGTCGTCTGAGACTCCGCCTCCACACGGTCTTCGGGATTTTGAAGGGTCCCGCCCCCAGTAACTCGTGCCATAAGGGCCGCCATGCCCTGGATGAAGGCTGGGTGTTTAAAGCACTCTACCACCTTACGGAGGTTTTCCTCCTCCGTCGCGGGCTGAGGGTTTTTTGAACTGTCGTGAGACATCTCCAGTGAGTAGTGCCCTCCTTCTAGCGCCAATCTGTTGACGTCTGATTTGGTCAACGTCACGTGTGCTGATCTGGACGAATAGATCGGAGCCACGTAGAAAACAATAAATAAGATGAAAAAGAATTTGATCACTAAATTTTATTAATGACCTTAATATAGAGTAGAGCCGAGCAGAATATTTTTATGCCGGTCTATCTTTTTGCTTGCTAATTACAAGTCTTATCTTTTTTCTCAGTGATTACGAACTCTCTCTTTTTATCATAAATGCAAAAAGTCCAAAGATCTCCTTTCACTGTACATTCCTTCTATATATAGACAATCTGGGCCAGCAGGGAGATGACAGCTGGCGAATGTTTGGGGAATATGCCCAAAACACTTGTCAGTCTGCAAATATGCCTTGGACACGTGGTGGCCTCTAAGGAGTGCCTTGGGAAGGGGCATGACTGCATGTGTTTATTGGCATGCGGGCCTGTCTTGCATGCTTCTGGCGACGCTTATCCGCTGGGGTCGGTCCTCGGGTCTCCCGCCGTTCAGGTCGGCCTTATCGTAATCTTGAATCGGAACATTTTTATCTTCTATCTGCTCGGCCCTCCTGGATCGGAGTCGGCTTTGACGTCTCTGCCCGGTCCGGTTTTTATCGAGCCCGGGAGAAAATCGGGTTTATGCCCGGTCCGGTTTCAGGCTCTGCTCGGCCGGTTCAGCTGCCTGGAGTGCCTACGTGGATTCCAAGGGGGATGGGCTACCAACGTCATGATCCAAAGATATTTTCTTCTTTACATAAACAAGATAGCTACCATTAATCCAGTCCCCACTCATTCGATTGCAAAATGTATATTTTACAAATATTTGTTGCAAAAATAATTTTCCCTACAACAATAGTGCAGGTAGAAAGTGCCTAAATTAGAAGTTTATAAATCCGAAAAAAAAAATTGTGAGGATGATAGGTAGAGTTGATGACCCAATTTAGGCTCGGCTTGGGTTGTACATGACAGAGTGACTCACCGTGTGTCCCGACATGAACCCGATTCGACTCCTAGACAGGTGAGGTGAGCTTGATTCATTCTTTTGTGAGCTTGCTCAATCAACTCCCATTACTTCCTCCGCTCAGCTCGGTTCGATTTGTAAATCAAGTCGAATCGGCACATCAAGTCGATTCGAATCGACTTATTAGTCGTGGTCGGCTCGTCAAGTCGATTCACTTCCCGAGTAAGTTAAGTTTAAAATTGGGAATTTTTTTTCTAATTGTGCAATTTTATTTTCTGTAATGAGGCAAGGTAAGAACTAAGAACAAGTTAAATTATGGTGTTTCTAAAATTAATTCTTCTTTATTTCCAATAGAAATGACTATTTTTTTCTAATGAACTTTTACGAGAGAGTCGTATTCTATCAAACAAGTCAAGGCGACTCAATGTTGGTATTGAATCAACTTGGCTTGTGATTGGCTCACCGTTGTATGAGCCAAGCTTGGTTCCTTAGGTTGGCTCTGCTTGTCCATGACTCTGCTTGTGCTTGCCCCAACTCGCCTCATGGTCAGCTCTAATGAGAGGTATGATTATATTTTGGGATCTTTGCTTCTGTATTATAGGTAAGTTTCTTAGCTGTTTGCCTATGCCATCTTCTTTTTAATTTAAAAAAAATAGCAATACTCAGTAAAAATAAGCTTTAATCGGAAAAAAATACTTTCTCGTTGTAGAGAAAGCACGCAAGACAAGAAATTAGGGCAGAAGATGTATTCATTCTTATTGATAGGGTCCCTTTAAATAGGGAGAGATTACATGTTCTGGAATATTCTAACAGGCCTAACCCTATACTAGTTGAGAGTAGGGGAGTTTTCGGTTTTGGTCGGGGTAAAATTTTTGAAACCCAAACCCTCCCCAAACTTTAAAATTCGGTTTCGGTTTCGGTCGGTTTCGGTTTTCAAAATTCAAAACCCAAACCCTCCCCAAATGTTTCGGTTTCGGATTAGTTCGGTCAAATTCGGTTTTGACCCAAACATATTTAATTTATATATATTTATTTAATAAAGTAACAAAAAAATTAATTATATTAATAAAACTTGTTCTAAAATAATAGATAAATATTTAATTGATATATTTAATCATTGTTTTTTTATCAAAACTACAATATATGTGTAGATATATTATTTTATAAGTTTAAAAATTTTAGTCATATAAATAAAATTTTATATAATATAAATAATTCGGGTTAGTTCGGTCCAATTCGGGGTAATTCGGTTCGGTTCGGTTTTAAGTTATCTAAACCCGAATTAATTCGGTTTCGGTTTCAGTTTGTGAGTTTCAAGTTCGGGATTGCTTTCGGTCGGGGATTTTCGGTTCGGTGCGGATTGGTTCGAATTGGTTGGTCGGTTTTCGGATTTCTATTAACACCCCTAGTTGAGAGAAGCCCAATAGCCCGTAGACTAAGGCACACATGTGTATTTACTTTAACACTCCCCCTTATGCCGAGTCTTCAAAGAATGTCAAATTGTCTCGTTAAAAACCTCGTCAAGCAAAAACCACGTGGGAAAAATGCCTTGGTCGTAGGGAAAAAGAGTACAACATCAAGACATATATGTTACGCTAATTTTGTTAAGTCAAAACCTCTATTGATCATTTCGTCGATTAATATGCTGAAGAACGTGATCAATTTGTCGATCAGTGAGGTAAACGTCTAGTTACCTCGTTAAAAACCTTTCCAAGTGATAAAATCCTTGGTTAAGGAAAAGAGTGTAACTTGCGACGTGGATGTAAGACTCCCCCTCAAGTCTCCATCTCCCCCTGATTAGTTCGTCAATCAAGGGATATGAAAAACAGTGTAAGTGATGTTGTCTCGTTAAAAACTTTGACAAGTAACAAAAACCCAGTGGGAAAAAATAAACGTTGATCAAAGAAAAGAGTACAATATTGGTGGGTAAAATTCGTTATACCTCACCCTTCCATCCGATCATTACTTCGATCTCGGGAGTTCGGAAATCCTACGCATTCCGATATTTCTCACATGTTTTCCGAACACGGCCTTGGGCAATGATTTAGTGAATAAATCAGCCGCATTGTCCTCAAACTTCACTTGCTTAACTTGGATATTGAAGAGGGCATGTTGTTGTTGTTGATTATAGAAAAACTTTGGAGAGATATGCTTCATATTATCCCCCTTGATATACCCAAGCTTCATCTGTTCGATGCAAGTGACATTATCTTCGTATATGCATGTGGGTGCATCAGTGACATTACTTAGTCCACTGTTATCTCGAATATGTGTGATGATGGCTCTCAACCATATACACTCACGTACCGCCTCGTGTAGAGCGATAATCTCAGCGTGATTCGAGGAGGTAGCAACAAGGGTTTGCTTAGTTGATCTCCAAGATATAGCGGTATCTCCAACCGTGAATACATAACCAGTTTGGGATCGGCCTTTATGAGGGTTTGAAAGATACCCAGCATCAGCAAAACCTACCAAAACATTCGTCGGGGTAGTAATATTGGCATTCACACTTGCTTTAGTGATTGCGCAATCATTGGAAGGTTCGTTAGCCTTGTACGGGAAGAAAAGTCCCAAGTCAATGGTTCCTTTCAGGTATCGAAAGATGTTCTTTATACCAGTCCAATGACATTGCGTGGGCTCAGAACTATATCTTGCCAACAAGTTCACTGAGAAAGCAATATCAGGCCGAGTACACTGAGTTAAGTACAATAATGCGCCGATTGCAGTTAAGTAGGGAATTTCGGCTCCCAAATGCTCTTCGTCACATTGCTTCGGACGAAATGGATCTTTTTCCAAATCTAGACTGCGACCGATCATGTGGGTGCTAACCGGGTGTGCCTTGTCCATATTGAAACGCCTGAGTATCTTTTGGACATAGGCAGACTCGTGGATGAGGATTCCACAAGCTTGGTGTTCTAGCTCAATACCTAGACAAAATCGAGTTTTCCCCAGATCTTTCATCTCAAATTCGGATTTTAGATAGCTGGAGATTTCCCTTATTTCGTCAAGGGTGCCGATTATGTTCATATCGTCAACATATACAGCTACAATCGCTAATCCGGAACTTGTTTTCTTGATAAACACGCAGGGACACAGTTCGTCGTTCTTATTTCCCCTTCCAATCAAGTAGTCACTTAGGCGGGTATACCACATCCGCACGGATTATTTTAATCCGTAAAGTGAGCATTTCAATCGGACTGAATACGCACTCCGTGGCCTAGAGTCACTTGACTTGGGTATTGAAATGCCATCAGGCACTTTCATGTATATCTCTCTATTAAGATCCCCGTAGAGATACGCAGTGACCACATCCATTATCTTCATTTCCAATCCTTCGGAAACTACTAAGCTAATTAAGTAACTGAATGTTATCACGTCCATTATGGGAGAATACGTCTCCTCATAGTCAATTACAGGGCATTGTGAGAAGCCTTGGGCGACAAGTCGTGCCTTGTACCGAATGACCTCTTTCTTCTCATTTCGCTTTCAGACAAAAACCCATTTATGTCCAACAGGCTTTACACTTGGCGGGGTTAGCACTACCGGGTCAAATACCTGGCGTTTTGTCATAGAATCAAGTTCTTCCTAGATTGCTTCTTTCCATTTCGGCCAATCTGCTCTACGTTGGCATTCGGCCACGGAGCGTGGTTCGATATCGTCATGCTCCATGATGTCATGGGCGACAGCGTAAGCGAACGCATCACCAATGCGAGTTGTCGACCTATCAACTCGATCACAGACACTCTAGTACAGGGAGATTTTTTTGTTCTCTGAGCTCGAATCAGACCTCGGGGTGTCCCCCGGAAATGATTCATGGACATAGCTATAGTCAGAGATAATCTCGTGGGAAGGATTCCCAGCATTGATGTTTAGGGGATTATTATGTGCTTCACCGGCCCATTTCTTCCTTGGGCGGTTGTCAATCGAACCAAGTGGTCTTCCCCGCTTCCTTTGCGGAGCCACGGCCTCAGCCGCATAACCACCAGGTGCGACAGCAGCACTCAATTCGTCGGTGTTGCGCCCTTTCCTCGGGACTTCTAACCTTGCAGGCACGTTTGCAACAGGTATGTGTGATCTTGTCACTTTCGCGATATCAGTAAACGCATCAGGCATCGAATCTGCTACGTTCTGAAGATCGAGAATTCTTTTCACTTCACTATCACATAGCGAAGTTCGGGGATCAAAATGAGACAGAGTGGGAACCGACCACAACAATTCCTGTCGTTCCTGGAGAAAGTTCGTCTTCTCCCCTCCCCCTAACGACGGGAAGGTTGTCTCATCGAAGTGACAATCCGCAAATTGAGCGGTAAATAGATCGCCTGTCGAAGGTTCTAAGTAGCGGATAATTGTTGGTGATTCGTATCCAACATAACTACCTAAACATCTCTGCGGACCCATTTTATTGCGTTGTGGGGGTGCAATTGGCACATAAGCTGCACAACCAAATATTCGCAAATGTGAAATGTCAGGCTCATATCCAGTTACCAACTGGTATGCAGAAAATGGTTGGTTAGCTGTGGGTCGGAAACAAATAAGTAAAGCTGCATGCAAGACTGCATATCCCCAGACAGAAACAGGTAAATTGGTGCGCATAACCAATGCCCGAGCCACCATCTAAATTCGTTTGATGGTTGCCTCTGCGAGACCGTTCTGTGTATGCACGTGGGGGACGGGATGCTCTACGTCGATCCCGATTGACATGCAGTTTCATCAAATACTTTAGAAGTGAACTCTCCAACATTATCCAATCTTATTGACCGAATAGGGTGGTCAGGGTGGTGAGCCCTTAGACGGATAATCTGTGCTAGAAGTTTTGCAAAAACAGCATTTCGGGTGGACAATAGGGCGACATGTGACCATCGTGTCAAAGCGTCAACCAGAATCATAAAATATCTGATTTGTCCGCATTCTAGTTGAATAGGTCCACAAATATCACCTTGAATCCTATGTAAGAATGGAATGTTCTCAGTTGCATCTTTAGCGTAGGAAGGTCTCGCTCTTACTTTGGCTAAAGAGAAGGCTTTGCAGAAATGACGATGTGCATTTGACAAAGTCAAGTTTGTAGAATGGGATGATGTCTCCGGTACTGCGGACGACGTGTTGTGGGAAACACCGACAAAGTTCATTATGTTGGGTTGTTGTCCTTTTCTACTTTTTGTGCGAAAGAAAGGATGTCCGTGCATATTCTTAAGTATGCGAATCATCATGTCACGCCCCGGATGTCCTAATCTATCGTGCCAAAGCCTATACGAGTCAGCATCCCAAAGCTCGTTTTGGGTAATTGCATAGGATTCAACAACCCTAATCGTAGTGAAGTAAAGTCCACTCGATTGACTCGTAAGTTTCTCTAAGATGCGTTTTCGTCCGCATTCGTTAGAGGTGATATAGAGAAATTCTATTCCATTCTCACAATGTGTTTCAATGTGAAAACCGTTGCTACGTATATCCTTGAAGCTTAGTAATGTTCGGGTTGCTCTTGGTGCATAAAGAGCGTTGGTGACGGTAAAAGTTGTACCGTTAGGCATCAAGAATCGGCCAGTGTCGCGTCCTTGAATGAGCTGAGATGATCCAATCATCGTGGTCACTGATGTGCGATAGTCTATTAGTTCGATGAATAATAACCTATTTCTGAGGATAGTATGGGTCATCCCACTATCTACCAAACATTCAAGTTCCCCACGGTTCATTCCTACGTAAAGTGGAGAAACTATGAACTTACAAACTCAAGCATAAGGAGCAATATTCAAGACGTAGAATAAAGCCAATCACATGTATAACGTAAGCAACAATAATATCTTGTTAAAAAACCAAAATACAACACACTATTATTGAATAGAATCATTTAGGGCAAAACAACTGTTCGCTATTTTTTTTTAACCAATCCGCAAGTGTACGGAAAATATGTAGAAAGCGGCGAGCAAGGTCGTATTCCACAGAGACTAAATATTTTTGTTGCGTTGAGTATTAGATTGTAGTGTTCTCGACTTTATCTAGACGATCGAAAGGTAAAGTGGACGATTAATGAAATGACATACAATAATCACAATAAATTAAAATGATTGAAAATATCCGAATGGAAACGAATTGCAAGAGTTTAGAAAGGTAGATTCCAAGGCTAGGTTTCCGTTGATTACTAAATTTAGTCGGGATTGGTTTCAAAAGGTTCTAAGTGCGTTTCTAAAACGACGATCACAACAATATTTTAAAGTCCCTCTCGAGATGCATTAAAACGTAGATTAAACAACTTATAACAACGTCTCCGTTTACTATAAATTATCTAACTCCAAAATGTTCATAAGATTTAGATATCATCATAGTTCATCACCGATTTCTCAATCTCGTAATTTACTACGTCAAATACTCGAAACCTATTAATGCCCTCTTCTCTCGAATTATGAGCAATTAAGTTAAACATGTAAAAACATTGATCAAGTGTCTAAACATGAATCAAACCAAGTATTTGATAAAGAAATCACACTAGATAAATATAATTATCAATCCCTCAAAATCATAGTAAATCAACGTACTCCCATGCCGGAATCTAAAGAGTTTAGCCGGACATGGAATTGAAAGGAAGATAGATAATCATCATGTTCATGCTAATAAAAACAACAAAATGAAGAAAAGATAGGAAGAAGATAAAACTCGTGGTGTGTCTTGATCGATCCGGTTGAAACCTTCAAATGTTCTTGAAGTGTTCTTCAAGAATTTCTTCAAAACCTCCTCTTTTGGTATCAAAGTCACTTGATCTCTTGTTATTTTCTCTCTCTAATCTCCCTTATCTTCAGATATCCTCTATCCTACCCCATATATCCCCTTTTATAAGGATAAAACATCCACTTTTTCCACAAAAATCTCTCAAAATGTCAAAAGGAGATATTTCCACGAAAAGTGACACGGCCGTGTCAAATGACACGGCCCGTGTCATAGCATGCTCAAAAGCCCAAAACTCTTGGGCCGAGGACTCGGCCGTGTCAAATGACACGGCCGAGCAAATGACACGGCCGTGTCAAATGACACGGCCCGTGTCATACTCGTCTGGATAAGCACGACAGGCCCTGGAAGTGAGACCCGACCGTGTCAATATGGCACGGCCGGGATAATGACACGGCCCGTGTCGATTGACACGGCCGGGCTCGTGTCGGCTCATTTTGACACCGTTTTGACTCCGATCTCTCGTTTCCGCATTGCTTGATATGTATTGGGGTTGGAGACTTCGTTCTTGCTTGATTTATGTCCATAAAGTACCTATAAAATCAATAAAACGTACCCAAGCGTGATCGAGTCCAATAAACATGATACGAGTATAAACGACACAGTTCTACACATTTTAGGATCTTAAAACCCAGAAAATCGATGTAAATATATGTGTAAAAATGAGTGTTATCAACAACCGAAATACAAAAAAATGTCAACTGAAACATGAACATAAATTAGTCATAGAGTGGGGCATCTAATGATTCCGACCCGTATGTGTTATCAGTGACTCTGAAATTGACATTGGGTGGAAGGTCGTAATCATTTTCCTCCATATATTGAGCGTCTGCTTTGGTCTCTCTATATCTCTTGTATGCATCTGCGACGTGCTTGCTTGCGTGGCAATTTCTGAACCAATGGCCAGTCATTCCACAGCGAAAGCATAGGGCGTCATGTACTCGTTCTGTGGGGGCATGAGTCTTAGGAGGTGCTTGCTGCTTGTTTCCATGACCGGGAGAATTATCTTTCCTTTCTCCGCTGGAAAAGCCTCCACGACCTCGACCACGTCTTCGACCGCCACCTCCCTTACCACCATGCGGTTTCGTTCCATGTGGTTTAGGATTAGGCCGTCTAGTACCCTGTTCGTCGGGTTGCCTTCCACGTTTCGTTTTGCCAAAATTAGCCTCAGGAATTTGCTTTGTCCCGACTGGCCTGGCATTATTGTTCACCAACACCTCATTATGCCTTTCAGCCACCTGAAGGAGGTTGATTAGTTTAGTGAAGGTGGTAATACACTTGTTATCGTACTCCAATCGATACTAGTTCGCTAGTATCAATGTTGAAGTAGGAAACGTGGAAAGCGTTTTCTGGATCATGTCGTCCTCTGTGATTTCCTTTCCACAGAAGTTGAGACGTGCCTTGAGGCGAAGCATATCTTTGTTGAAATCATTGACTCGTTTGTAATCAAGTAAGCGGATTTCGTTCTACTGTACGGTCAACTCGTAAAGTAAGGTATTGTGTATATTCCCGAAACGGCCCTTAAGGGCATCCCACAGTTCTTTGGGGGATTTCAACTGAAGATACTCCCACCTTAGGCTAGGGTCGATGTGCCGCCTAAGGAACATTAGCGCACTCGCTTTTACCTTATCAGACGGTCCGTTGGCCGTAGGATCAAGGAGCGTTGCGCTATAGTCCTTAGCGACAAAAGTGGTCTCGACGTCGGATATCCATCGATGGTACTCAAGTCCTTCTGAGTCCATGATGTCGAATTACGGATGAGTCGGATCAGTCATCTATACAAGATGAGGAAATGAATAAGTTTCACATAATCATGAGTTCGTCCATGATAAATTATTCATTAATTAGGATTATTTTATTTTAGAACCAAGATATATGGTCATGATTTCGATGTGATACACATGAAATTTCGTTATCATGGTATTATGAGTGGTAGTCATCTAAATATGCTAGGTAAGTAGCCTAATTGCATGCCATATCTAAATATGCATGCAAATTATATATATAATTTATATATATATGAACATATAGTTCCTATGTGGTATAACTAGATACACATTATGCAGTCAAATAGATATCTTATGATGCAATTATGATTAGTTATTAAACTAGGGTTATGAATAAAACGATTTAATTCAAGTGGTTAATTAATTTATTGATATAATTAAACATAATTAAATCGATTCATAAATCATGTTATGCTACTAAATCAAACAAAGACATATAAGGTAATCCATGGACAGACAGTTAGGTTCGTCTTATGTACCTTGCTTCGCGATTGGGGTAGAAAGGAAAAAAAATATTTGATTAAAATTGTCGGGTCGGGCTTGTGATAAGAATCGGCCGCTTACAAAGCCGGCGCCACGGTCGTCTTTGGCCGGGCGGGTTATGCAGTGTGGGCTGAAGATCGGTTTGGGATTCGCGACCGATCTGGAGGGCGGAGTCACTTCGGGGCAGGAGGGCGAGTCGTGTCGAGGCAGGACGAGTCGGAGACGAGCAGGAGTCTGGTCTGGATCGCGCGGGGGAAAACGAGCAGCGGCAAAGCGATCGGGAAAACGAAAGCAGCGATCCGTCTGGACCGGGCACGGAGCGTCGGGGGGCGGAGGAGGAGTCGCGTCGGAGCAGGCGACAGCTAGGGTTTTCGGAAGACGAGTAGGCGATGTTGTTCGGAAGACGAGCAGGCGAGTAGGTTTTCGGATCTGCTGAAGGTGGAAGAAGGCGGCTAGGATTTTCAGAAAATTTCGATTTTTTTTTTTGGAATTTTCTAAATTTCAGATGATTTTTTCTTGCTCTCAGTGGTAGACTACGTGCTGATAACGTGTCGTAGAGAAAGCACGCAAGACAAGAAATTAGGGCAGAAGATGTATTCATTCTCATTGATAGGGTCCCTTTAAATAGGGAGAGATTACATGTTCTGGAATATTCTAACAGGCCTAGCCCTATACTAGTTGGGAGAAACCCAATAGCCCGTAGACTAAGGTACACATGTGTATTTATTTTTAACATTTCCCATCAACAAAAATCAATTTTGATCAGCAAATTTCAATATGGATCAAAAAATGTATTAACTTCATATAGTAATATACATTTTTGGATCAGTATAAATTAATTTAAACCACTAAGACAAAATCAATTAAAATTTAGTTTATTGGTAAAAATAATTTAAGGACAACAAAAATAAGGAAGAAAAACATTGATCTTAGAAAATTAGACGGCCCATACCCAAGTTTTTATTAATTTGTTGGTTAGTCGAGCGCAGTCCATCAAAATGCAGAGGGCTTATTAGGCCTCCACCCGGATGTAAGGGAATAAAAATTAAGCACAGTCCCAACAGTTATCTTAAAAGATCTTCTTTATCGGCTCTTAAATTATCCCTTAAAATATTTCAGTCCCTTATTTTATATATTCATATACATCAATTCACCTATCTTATAATTATTTATTAAAATATACATCAAATCTAGAGTTAAAAGTGATTATCTCCTGTTGTGAGTGCTCTAACATTAATATCAAGTATAAAGTGTTCTTGTTAGAAGAGAGTTTTTACAAGTGACAAACCATATAAATAATGGGAAATTGGGAATATGAGATGAAACAAATAAATATAAGTTAGCAGACATC
This sequence comes from Orobanche coerulescens, assembly GCA_033398695.1. Lineage (NCBI taxonomy): Eukaryota > Viridiplantae > Streptophyta > Magnoliopsida > Lamiales > Orobanchaceae > Orobanche > Orobanche coerulescens. The sequence continues at coordinate 9,245,058 of CM065802.1, read as the reverse complement.
TTTTGCAGGACTTTTATATTTCGAAAAAATTGCCACAATTTTTTTAGTGTTCATAAAAAATTTGTACATTCTTTTTTTAGTAATAGACCCACATATTTATTTATTTATTATTGGTCCAACAATTTTATTCATATAATTTTCTCTCACCAACTTTATAAAAACCCCTATCATCACAAACATGATAAATTTTTGGTAGGAGTGGGGGCGTGTGTGTGGGGGGAGGGTTGGGTTCATGGTGCACCCTATGTAGTACATCCCTTGCCGGATACACTACACGTGGCGTGCATGGACGGTACAGATCGATGCTCCATTTAGTGCATTAATCTGTATTATTCATACACGCCACGTGTAGTGCATCCGGCAAGAGATGCATTACATGAGGTATACCGTGCACGGCAGGGGAGAGGGGGAATAACTATCCAAAACGTTAAGCAATATTCCTTAATTCCTTCTTACAAAGAAGTAATTATATAACCAGTAATTAGAACCCATCACAATTCATAAACGTAATAAAATTAAGTTAGTCGGTGGATCCTGATGGCTACACTCTACAGCGCGGTTCACTATTGGCTCGTGGACCACCCAATCATCAGCCAATACGAGTGGAAGCCCGGCCAATCACCCGGCGCCTCCACACTCTTCCTCTCAACCACCGTCTCCACCTACCTCTCCCTCACACTCTTCCTCCACCGCTTCCCCATCCTCCCCACCCTCCCCTCCGCCGCCCTCCGCCTTCTCGCCGCCGCCCACAACATCGTGCTATGCCTCCTCTCCATCATCATGACCGTCGGATGCACCCTCGCCGTCCTCCACCAGACCCCGCCTGAAAACCCAACCTGGGCCATATGCTTCCCCGACGGCGCCACCAGGCCGCGCGGACCCACGTTCTTCTGGGCCCACGTTTTCTACTTCTCGAAGATCCTCGAGTTCGTCGATACTTTACTGATCCTCCTCAGTGGGTCCCGCTCGAGGCGCCTCTCGTTCCTCCACGTGTACCACCACGCGGCGGTGGTGGTGATGTGCTACATGTGGCTGGCGGCGGTTCCGGCGCTCTTTCCGGTGGGCCTGATCACCAACGCCTCCGTGCACGTGCTGATGTACGCCTACTACCTGCTGGCGGCTCTGGGATTCCGCCCGGCGTGGAAGAGGACGGTGACGGACTGTCAGATCACGCAGTTTCTGTTCGGGTACTTGGTTACGGGCCTGATGCTGTATTTTCATTTCACCGGGCCGGGCTGCTCCGGGGTGTGGGTTTCTGGTTTCAGTTCTCTGTTTACGATGTCGCTTTTGGCGCTCTTCCTCAACTTCCATCTCAAGAACTATGATCGGAGATCGGACGGTAAGAGTAAACGGTAAGGGATGCTTTCATGCGGGATGCATGACGGGCCAGAAATCTCGGGCTATGCTATTTGTTTGTTTGTCTTTCTAGTCTAGATAGATTTTTGGTTCATTGAAGGGTTGGAAGTTAGATAATTAGATATTAAATTTTTAGTTATCCTAATGTTTTTTTTTACGTTAAAAACTAAAATATCTTGTTATTATATAATAATAACAATAATAATAATAATAATAATAATAATAATAATAATAATAATAATATTGATATAATTGAATAGAGGGTGGATCAAATGAGAATGACTTTTTAAGTAAGAAATAAGAATATGCATCAAAATCACAATATATTAAAATATTGCATTTCATGTATAAATTTTTGTGAGAATAAATCTATATGATCCATTTAATCAAGATATGTGGATCAAATTCATTCTTATTTCTCAACTTAAATCTCATTCTCACCCGAACCATTTAATTGAATATTACTGAGTACTTCTTGTTATTTATAATATAATTTAAAAAGTGGTTGTTTTGATAATTAGTTTTTTTTTTTTTTTAATTTTAAGTTTGGGCGTTTGGTTCTTCTTGGTGGGTCATGCAGCTCATGCTACACATACATCACATTTTAACCCCTCACGTTGGGGGTGAAACTGAAATCTGCGAGAACCGCGAGAATTACTTTTTGTACTCTTAATAATACATAATATATATCATGTCAATGCATACAACCTCTACTGATCCTAACCCCTACTATATAGTAGGGGTTATATATATAGTAGGGATTATGCTGTAGGGTTTATTATCAGTAGGGGTTAGCTCCCGTAATAAAAATTGTATTTTACTATAATACCCTTTTGAATTAATAATATTTTTTAATATTTAAAAAAATCTCATTCGTTTAGAGGAGTTCTCGCAATTCTCGCACTTAAGAGAGTTCTGAAAATAAAACCCCCCTATCTATCTATCTATCTATATATATATATATATAATCCTTAAACTAATTGAATATAACATAGGTAATGATAAGATAATCAGAAATTATATAGTTTATACGATGAAATATTAGGACCAAATTTAGTTAAGTTGATTTAAATAAAAAAGATACCTATAAGTATAGTTAAGTTTATAGATTAGGATAAACTCAAAAAGTAATAATAATATTCATATTCAATAAATATAGCCCAATGGATTTTTCTTCTGTTGGTAGCCCAGTAAATAAATTCTATTTTCAATATTAAAATTCAACCTTCATTTTGATAAAAGAAAAATAAAAATTCTGTAAATCCATAGCCGATATATCTCATTGCTATACTTATATAAACATGTGCATCTCCCAATCAATAAGTGTATAAATAGAAGAAACGAGAACAATAAAAATTATTTTACGTATTTGTGCATTTTAACCCATACAAAATTGTACGTTCAACAAAGCCAGCTCCAAGTGAGACCGACCGAGTATCACCATAAAAAATTACTTTAAAAAATCCAAAATTAATTTTAGATTATAAAATAAAATTTAAAATAGTAGATAATTAACTGAATATTTTTACTTTGTAATTTTTAAAAAAAAAACATACAGAATATTTAGAATTCAGCAAATATATCAGCAAAAAAAAAAACTCTTATGAAATAAGTAGTACATTTTTTTAAATTAGAATATATAAAATTTTCAATTAATGAAAACTAATTTTACAAAATAAAAAATTCCAATATTTTTAAATGAAATTTTCAAATTTAAAAATAATTTCAAAGTCTTAAATAATTTTATGATTTTTATTTTATTTAAAAGAAGAAATTAACGCCGTTAACAATTTTGACGGTAATTTAACGGTAGAATCCAATGACACAAGGAGATTTCGTGCAATCTATAAAACATAGAAGGAAAAAGTTACAAGCTCGCTAGCATGAATGAAAACTTGTCATCAAATACAACCAATTATTTAAGCATCCCCCCAAGGCAAAGGTAGAGAGATGGAAAAAAAAAAATCTCAAAGAAACAGCACCTCTTATTTTTGGCTGAAGAAACTTCAAAAATGTTCCCCCGAAGAAATACACAAATAAATAAATAAAAATGTACAAAATACAAAAATACACAAATAAATAATAAAAAATGTACAAAATACAAAATACAGAATTACTCGGTCACCTGAAGGAGAACTGAATTTCCTCTAATGTTCTTCCCTTCGTCTCCGGTACCCAAATTGCCACAAACGCCACCGTTAATATGCACATGAAAGTGTAGAGAGTGAAAGTTCCTGTTATGGTTATGGTTATTAACTTATTATGCACAAATACACTGTGTTAGTTTCATGTTCAAATATGTCATCAAAACTAGCTCTAATGTTTAGCCTAATGATAAAAAAAGTAACTGTTATCTTCCAAAATTACATATAACCTTTACAAATTACCACTTGAAATGCCCATAAATTTGTACAAAGAGATAAAAGTTAGCTGACCCCAAATCATTTTGAGATTAAGGCTCATATGTTATCGTTGTAGGGTTTTCTTTTTTCAAGTTTGTAGTTTCTTTAGTTTTTCTTATGGTTTTTCCTTTTTTTTTCCGAATATTTTTCTCAAGTTTTTAGTTCCTTTAGTTTTTCTTATGGTTTTTCCTTCTTTTCTTTTTTTTTTTTCGAATATTTTCCATTGTTTTCAATGGAGCCAAAGCTCCTTATTCTTTGATTCTGGACTATAATGGAATAAAAAAAATGACGCAATAAAGTGGCTGCACTTTTTTTTCTCATGAAGTACTAGTCATTCCATGCATTCTCGATGCAATTTTCATTTTGAATCATCCGGAAACAAGCTTTATGTGTTAAGACAGGGGTAGGCTGCGTACATCTGATCCCCCCTTACCCCGCTTTTTGCGGGAGCCGTTGAGGCATTGAGGTAATGTTGTTGTATTTTCGGGGTGGGTTGGGGTTGGGGTTCAGTTTTCTAGGGTTCATTTCTTTAGTATTTTAGTTTTTTCAGAGTTTTTCTATTTGCTTGATAATATTTCATTTTTTTTTTTAATTTTAAAATTCTTCTTTGGGAGACCGGTCCGACCGGGATGCCGTCTTGACAAGAGGCCTACTCCTTAGCAGAGTGACATGAGCTTGTTGCCTAAATAAACCAATTCCATGCACATATATGTTTTTTATTTAACCCCTAAAGATCACATATTTGGGCATCACTTGATCAGTCAGGCCTACTTCTTGTATTCTAATACTATTTATTGCAAATTGCCATACCATTTTTTTTTCGATCCAAAATTGCACGGAAGTCGGAACAATGAGGTTCTAAAGGGAATGTGATTTTTTTTTTCTTTTTACGAACCTCCACTGCTCCAAGTGAGTAGCAACGGAGCAGTCATAGTAATAACCCAAGAGCAGGACCAGTTGAACAGAGTCGCGACACTTCCAGCCAACCCTTTGATTTTAATTGGAAGAATCTGCGCACAATATATAGATATGATATTACCTTTCATGCAAAAAATTCAAATACACCTAGGTTACAAAAATATAAACAAATGTCGAGGGGTAATTTGGAATTTCAAAAAAATCTAGATTATTGTGTGATTAAACTAAGCATCAAATGTAGTTTTTTCTTTTCTTTTTTAAATTCCAATATACGAGTATTTCCAAGTACATAAGATGGGGGAAGACTGGAAAAAAAAACTGCACCTCGGACATTATAAGCCATGGGATGGGCCCCATTCCAAGTGAAAAGAAGATGATCATGAACTACATGGAAAACAGTGAGTCGAACAAAAGTTTCAGCCGAAATAAAAATCCGTAATTCATTTTTAGTCATGCATGTCTTTAGAAAGACATACCAACACCCCAACCACCGACAAGATTCCCAAGGCGCCATACAATGCAGACTCCTCAGCTACGAAGCCCTTTGGACGAGTTCGAATCCCAGAAGAATCAAAACGGCAGCATAATAAGAAAAAAAAAAAAAACAGAATTATTTTACATGAGTTTTCAGACAAATACAAAAAAATAATTCGAGATTAGCATACAACAACATCTAAGCCTTAGTCCCAAAATGATTTGGGGTCGGCTAACATGAATCAGACTTTGAAACCGTCAATGAGGTAATACAAAAAACAGTTATCTTTTAGATTACAAAAAACCCTGAGGTAATACAAATACCCCCTTACGGTTTCTCTGTGAAGGTCGTACCTATAATGACAAATAATTTTCATTCTTCTCTCTGAAATTAGGCTGTGTATACTTGGTAAAAATAAGCGAGCTTATTTTTTGAGCTTATTTAAAAAGCCCCATTTCATACGCATAAACTAGCTTATCAGCTAAACTGCCAAACGCATCCTACACCTCAGGGGTAGCTTTTGTAATAATCCCTTAGATTTCATTTTCTTATTTACCAATAAAATCAATCATGGATTAATACCTTCAAAAAGAATGACATGGCAACTAGTAGGAGACTAAGAGCCATTCCAGAAGAGGATACCTGAGAAGAATATGTATTTTTTTTGGTTCATTTTCTGTGAGGTCATATCTGATAATTTCTATATATTGATAAACACACAGTTATTTCTTTAACTCACAATTAATAGAATCCTACGCCCGGTTTTGTCCACCAACCATGTAGCAACACCAGTAGCAATAACCTGAAGACAACCACATTTTACATAGAACTAACTAATAAGAACTCCTAGCAACTCTCATGAGCAAACATTAATGGGAAGAAAACAATCATTTGTACATGCAAGTGCTCTTTTTTTTCTGGTCTTAACCTGAATGGTGCCGACACCTACTGTTGCAGCATGGCTTGACGAGATCCCTGTTTACCCACGACAAGTACAAAAGTCTTTCAAAATAAATCAGAAAATATTTACAAAAACGCCCTTGAAATTTAGTCTTTAACAGAAAATAATCCATAAGTGATTCTATCTTCCATAATTACAGGGGGATTTGTTTAAGTTGCGATATCTTAAGGGGGTATTTGTAATACTGATATCTTAAGTTGCGATATCAAGTCGTCGACTAGTCGACAACAAGTCGTGCTATCATGTTTTGAAAAAAGTCGATGGATGACTTAGAGTTTAGACGGTAAAACTTTTTTTTAACTCCAATCCCGATTCAAAACTCGACAGGACGACCTAATGAGTTTAGACTGTAAATTTTTAACCCGAAACCCAACCTGAAAACCCAGATATTTACCCAGAAACAGACCCGTAAACTACGTCTGAAATTAAAATTGGTTAAACGTATGAAAATGTATGCGTTTTTCCATCTCGTTTACGCGTTTTTATTTGCTAGTCTACAACTTCAATTATATTGTTATTATGTAATGATTACGATCTATTATGGATATGTGTAGAATTAGAACTTTATATTCTATTAGTTTTGATGAAAACTATGAAATTGTTGTGTATTTAGTTATATTATGTACTAAATCTACTTGTCGACTTGACATGACTAGTCGGACAACTTGTCTAGCTTGTCCTGACAGTACATGAGCGACTTGGCTCGACTTGGCGTCGTGATAACTTTGATTGAAATATATTAATAGTAATAGTAATTTCTATAATGCTAAAATCGAAATCGAAATTATAGGAATGTTACTTTACTTCTAACCCCCACCTGCAGATTCAAAGATATTATTGGAATAGAAGATAACACCATTAATTCCGGATAGCTGTTGGAAAACAAGTAACCCGATTCCTATCTGCACCATAAAAATGATTTAACAAAAAACGAAGCATGTAAGTCAGCAGGTTAAAAGCACCGCCGAAAACATTAAATGTAAGGAAACTAAAACAAGATCAGATAACTTAAGCACCATTAACGGTAACCAATATCTTCTCAGTTTGAAATCTGCAAAGTGGATTCTGGTTCTTCGACTAGTTGATCGAACAGATCCCTGCCAAAAAAAGGCATATGAAGTGTCGCTTGAGCATTGTTGAAGAAACTGACAAAAGCATCCCCGACATAAAAAGACAAATGACGTGCCTTATGTTTCAGGTCCTATGAATCTACGCGAGAAAACCGTACCTTGATCTCATTTACTTCATGGGTAATATCAGTGTCAAAACCTCGGAGAACTTGAAGAGATGCTTCGAAATCCTCTGTCATTCCCATTTTAGCCTTATATTTTCAACAGAGTAAAAATATATTAGTACTTCTTCTTTGAAAAAAAATGGACTAAGGGTAGAAAAGCTTCCTTGTAGCCTCACCAGCCACCGAGGAGATTCCGGGATGAAGAACAGTCCAGGTATCAATGTTAAACAAGGCAATATTCCTGTGCATGAAATCAATATTAGTAGCTCTACGGAAGCCTTAATATAACTTAAAACCAAAATAAATTTGTTCTCAATGTTTTTTTTCCAAGTGACGGAGCGGAAGGACCCATAAAGCTAAGCTCTTCATAACCATATAATAATTGAATAAAAAAGCAAATGACTTAAAATGTATGAATACAGTTAAACCTCTATAACTTAATAGCCTCGAGACCACATATATCTATGAATTCAAAGAGATTTTAATTTATCGAGTGATAATTTCCATTCCAATGCCAATTCGGGACTATAAAAAATTTACATTGGAGGTAATAAATTTACCGAGTACTCATTTATAGAGTTTCCAATCCTAACGTAAAAATAAAGGAGGAGGTTCTAATCCTAAGACCCATCACCACGAAAGGAAAAAACTCGAAACATAATGTCCAAGTTTCCATGAATGGAGTAAATTAGTCTATTAATACTATATACAGCTTTGCATAATCAAAATATGCATGGAATTACCAACAACCGCAAGCAATCTCCAATTAACAAATAATCCCAGCAGATATGATAGCATGATTCCTATCGTCACGGAGAGCTACACCATAGTAGAGAGTAAATTTCAATTAACATATTGCAGTATAACAGATCTAAAAGTAAAAAAAGAACTAGTTACACTACAAAACCTGGTTCACCGAGCCCAATGCCCCTCTTAAATTCTGTGGCGCTATCTCAGCTATATATACAGGGACCTTTGTGAAATTAGAAAAAGGGAATAAAAAAAGTTAATAAGTTTAAAAGAACCGTAATAACAATTCGGAAAAATCAGAAGAAAGCGCTGTATTTACCGTGTAAGAGATAATACCCACACCGAATCCTTCCAACAACCTTCCCATGTAAATAAATGAAACATCCTAAAATCAAAAATTTAAAAAGAAACTGAAAGAATTAAAATGCCAATATTTCATTTTAAAATGTGTGCTAACAGAAGTGTTCAAAAATCTTACTCTAGCAAATGATATGCAAAGCCAACCAATAATATTAGGTATCGATGCGATCATTAAAGACTGCACGTTAACAAACTAGCTCAAAATCTTCGCAAATTGGAACAAGAATTTAGATAAAATAAAATGAAATAAAACATATTGTTAGAATATTTGTATATCTTTTATATTTCTTTTACCATTAGTTTTTTTCTAGGTTACCTTTTATTTGTAGGGTTATACATCTATATATTCCGAAGGGGAAACAATATTCTTACACATACCCCTTTTCGCCCAATGTACTCAGCAATCTGACCACTAGCTATTGCCCCAACCATAGCTCCCACATTCGACAAGGAACCAAATAACGAGAACTGATTCCCAAACCAATGTTGTTATTAGACGAAAATAATAGTTGCCAATCAAATCAAGAGCGAAAAAGTCACAGTCACTGACCTGTGAGACTGTAAGTTTGAGATCCTTGGTGATAGCAGTCTGTGTTGGTGAAGAGTAACCACACTTCAAAAAAAAAAAAAAAAAAAAAAAAGATTAATGCAGCATTTTTATTTAATATATAACCCTAAACCACCAAAATCAAGACTTTAAACTCAACTCCACAAATATAACATAATTACCCAACCAAAGGGGCTTTACTTCAAATATCAAACCTCTTCCAATCAAAGGAAATCAATCATTGATCAATTAATTCGAGAAAAACAGTAAAGAAAGTTAAAGCAGACATAAGTAGAATCGTACAGTGAATCCAAACTGGATTGGACCCAAGGCCACGATCAGAACACAGGCCAACACTGAGATTGAGCTATCCCTAATGGCTTGAGCGGAGCTCGTCAAACTAGACTGCCTGGAGCCCATACCCATACGGTACCAACTTCCTGTGTGCAGAAATGGCTTCCTCATATCAGCCCTTTCATTTTCTCCCTCCTCTCTGAAACTCATCTTTCTTTCTCTTTCTCAATTAAATAAAAAAAAATAAAAAAAAAATGCAAACTCAGACTTAAAAAAAAAATGATTCTTGATTCTTGAATGTTCTTTAGGACCCCATGGAGTCTAAAACAAAGAAATGTTTCTTTCCCGCTTTCTGGAAGGTGGAGTTGAGTTGAAGACTTTTGGAATGGTTTAGAGACTGGAGATGAAGATTATGATTGAGGACGGAAGAAAGCAAACAAGGGGTCTGCAATGAATGGTCGTGTCTGCTTCATGTGGACAACGAGGACAAGATAATTTGAGGCTAAATTTTTAGGTGGGGGCCATCTTTTTATTTTTATGGTATACGGTGGGTTAACCAGCTGGGATATTGTTTTTTTGGGAGATCCATGAAATCTCGTGTAGATGATGACAGTGACGATGATTGATGACAACGGTGCTACTAGGGCTGCGTAACGGATCGGAACCGATCTGATTCGATCCGTTTGACCGGGTATCCGCACTCATAGATAGCGGTGTTCATAATCGGGTACCCAGTTTTTCGGGTACCCGAATTTACGGATACCCGATTATGTGGGTAACGAAAAATTCGGCCCGTAACCCGATCCGAAAAATTGGGTACCCGAAAAAGCGGGTACTCTATTTTTTCGGGTCGGGGGCATAGGATACCCGACCCAAAATTTAATACTATTAATTTTAAATTTTTATAAATAATTTATAATTTTAATATAAATTTATTTTAAAATTTATTATATAAATTAATTCTCCGAGTACTAAATACATTATAAATATTTTTCGTACAATAAGTAAATTTCAAAACTAACTAAAGTTTTTATATATATCATTTTTTTTACCTTAAAAAAATCATTTTTTTATTATATAATTATGCTTAATTCAATATTCAATTTTTTAAAGATTTTATCTTCTTGTAAATTTCCAAATTAGTGAGAATAAATACCATTACTGAAAATACATTAACATGACTTCTCATATTAAATATAATTCATATTATTTGAAAGATATAATTACAAATTAAATAATTAAATTTATAAAAAAAATAATTATTAAAAAATAATCGGGTTTTCGGGTATTTGAATTTACGCAACAAATCGGCCCATGACCCGGCCCGATTATATGACATTTTTCCGGGTCGGGTACCCGGCCCGAAAAAATTTTAAATTTTTAAAAATACCCGAAATATTTAGTTCGGGTCATCGAATAGTTGGGCAGAGTAGTTCGGATCGGGTATTTTTAAACACCCACTCATAGACGAGGGAAATGTCCATTTGTTATGCAATTAGGAGCAGATCGGATTACTGATCGATCCGCCTGAATATGTGTAAATCAGCGGATATCTATAAACAACTAAATAATCAAAATGTAGCAACGAATCAACGAATCACATATATTCGAATATTCAAAATACACAAAATAGAAGTGAACTAATTTTACGTAAATTAGTCTCTCTCTTATATATATATATATATATATATATATATATATATGGGTTCTCTCTTTTTTAGTATCAAAGCATAAAAGTAACAAGTTATATATCCTCATTCATAAAACTATAAGTTTTTTATACCAAAATGTGTTAAAAGACTTTATTACTCTTAAAGTCTACCACTAAAAGATAAAAAAAACATAAAAAAAAGATTATTAAAAGGAAACAACAATAAAAAACGGTCTCACAACTCAATATTTTCCTCTGCAAAAAAACTCTCCTCATCTCTTTGCAAAAAAATTCTCCCGTCGTGAAACCCTTCGCCGGCCAGAAAATGTCGAACTCCGACTACCACAGAGAATCTGAAGACGCCAGAAGTTCCGCTAGTGACACTGGATCTGAAGAGGAATTCGTCAATGAGCCGTCGGTTAGTGTATTTTCATTTACACACGATCGTGCCACGACGGTTGTTCATCGTCCACGATGGTGCTGAAGAAGATTACACCATCGTGTACACGATGGTCTTTCGTGGGCACGATGGTTACACACGACGGTCGTCGATCGTGTGTGCCGTCGTGTGCTAGAAGACCAAAGGCTCCTGCCTTGCACACGATCGCAGGCACACGATCGATGCCCATCGTGTGAACCGTCGTGTGGCACATGATGGTCTTCACACGACGGTATACGCAGCAAGCGCCGGGCCCATTAAGCGGCTGGGTTGCCAACGGGTGGTCAAATTTTGGTGGCTAAAAAGGCCCGGGAGTTTTGGGCCTAAATATTGAGGCCCGTGGCCCATCTTTGCGGGCCTAGCCACCATGGGCTCTGATTTTTCTTGCCTCCAACTTAATTAACCAAAATATATTAAAAGTATCAATAATATGATAGAAATATATTTTCAACTATTTTAAAAAGTTCAAACATCCATTTCAATACTATTAAAACCGTTAGATTCTTGCACTACAACCCGCGGTACGGAAAGTAGCTCATCACTTGGTCCATTATCTGTATTCGATAGCAAAATATCAATACAAAAATCTAAACAAAATCAACTTTAAATTGAAATAAGTTACGTTGTAAGGTTATACCCATTAACCTTAGCCTAATTAATTAATATTTATTAGTTAATAAATTTTTCATGGGTCTCTGGGCGCCCGTGGGCTGGGCCTTCCTGGGCTGGGCCTTCCGGGGCGGGCCAAAAAGGCCCAAGTTTCTATGGGCTAAAAAAGTAAAGCCCAAAGCCCATTTATTCATGGGTGGGCTGAGCCGGCCCGTGGGCCTGGGCCACTTTTGCCAGGACGGGCATCGATCGTGTGCCTGCGATCGTGTACAAGGCAGAATTTTTTTTTTCGTTCTCTTAAGCATTCTATCATATTCTTATGAGTTGTATGTCTATATTGCAGACTAGTTGCGTATGGAAGAGACCTACATTGCGTTTTGTTACACGTCAAGTGAATCTTTACATACGGGAGGCGGTATTTAAAGAGATCATTGAGACACTAAGAAGTGTGGGCCGCAATTTCGCAGTTGCTGATCGAGCTATCGAGAGCTTGACCGAGGGGGTCCTGTGGCGCTTGATTAAAGTTAGGAGGAATGAGAGTTCAAATACTGTCCTACATCACTTGATTGCCCGTCAATTGGAGGGTGATCAAATCCCCCCGGATGAGTCGTGGTTCCAGGTTTGCGGGAGGACCATTCGTTTTACGGCCCGTGATTTTGCCATGATCACTGGACTCCATTTTGGAAACTCTACCTTCCATCCCCAGGACGACCATATCCTTCCGTCTGACGGTATTTTCCACATAATACTCCATGGCAAAAATATTAAGGTTAGTGTTCTGCGGAAGAGGTTCAATGCTCGAGATTTTGGTAGAGACATAAGAGATTATGTAAAGGTTGCCAATTTGCTTATATACTACTACTTTATCCTATGCCGTGACGACATGATGGTCGAGACATGGACATGGGCATTAGTTGAGGATTTCGAGCGGTGGGATATGTTTCTTTGGGGTTCTTATGCCTTTGGGTTTTATCTTACTACATAGGCAACGTTGCCATGAAGGAGGGACAAGAGCACAAGGACTATCACTTCTATGGTCCTGTTCGGGCTTTACAGATATGGTCGTATGAGATGATTCCTTCATTGGGAGCATTGTGTGGTATTCGAGATAAATCTGTCCAAGTCCCTCGGTGTTTGATGTGGACTACGAGGAAGATGTTTTGTGATTTCATTCATTTCTTCGACGATAAGTTAAATAAATTTGTAATCGTATTTTCTCCTGACTTCATCTCTTAAACGTTATGTGATTGCCCATCTAATGGTATGCTTTAATGATTAATTTTGCAGCACATAGTACTTCCCTCTTTACCGCATTTGGAGGAGGATGAGGCTGAGTACTACTACCTGAGCTTTGAGAATGGCTCGCCATATGACGTTAAGTTCATTGAGCCTGTAAGAATAGCTGTGAAGAATAAGGAGGATGAGCCTGCGCCGATCCCGAGGAAGAAAGTTATGGATAGGTTGAAGAAGGCTGCTGGAAAATTGATTACATATGAGTCGGCACATAAAGTGTCGAAGCGACGCCGGCAGAGTACCCCACCAGTGCAGAGACATCGGACCGGGAGAGGCAGCCAGAGAGGATGTGTTGTGTCCACGGACTTCCTTGTCCGGACCACACCCAGGACATGAGCAGGGATGAGTACTTCGATCGCCGTTTGAAGGCGATCTTGTACGACGGTTCTGAGTCCGGATTTATTGCTCGAGTTTCTCGCCGGGTGCTTTCTGGGATCGTGGATTTCTTCGGACCTATGCATAGACGTTCTAGGATCGCGGTGCACTACTCAGCTGGGAGCCATGATAGGCCTCGTCATTCTGCATCTGTTAGCAGCGCCCAGCGGAGGATTCCTGACCTTCCACGTCACTCAGTCTCTCGCGCAGCCCACAATCACCATTCTCAGCGTCATCCTAGTCATCATTCTCAGCGTGAGCCGAGTCACCATTCTCAGCGTCCGCCTACCCACCATTCTGAGGTCCAGCACAGTCACCATTCTCAGATTCATCATTCTTTTGAGTGGACTCAGCAGCCCCTTGATTACGAGCATCAGTATGAGCCATTTGAGGCGCCGTTTCAGCAGTATGGAACGATGTTCGACTGGTTTCAGGACGAGCATCATTATAGTGCGATGTTTCGAAGTGAAGGTGGTGGTCCTGAGCAGCAGCCTCCATTTCAGATCGAGCAGACAGTTTTTGAGATCGAGCAGCCGGCTGTACAGCTCTCTGATCGTTATAGTTGTGAGAGGGATGCTGAGGGTGATGAAGATGGTGAGAGTGCCGGAACGCAGCATTTGGGTGAGCGTAGTCCTCCACCGCGAGTTAGTCGACCATCTGCTGCTCTTTGGGAGCCTTTTGTGGTTGCGCCTCCAAGAGATAGCGAGTATCTGAAGAAGTTGTACCTACAGTTTAGGAGGGAGCAGCCACGTGATGCTATTGTCCGGTGTTTTGAGACTGGGCATGCTCTCACCCAGGCGTTATTTGACCGGATAGAGTCTAGCCGTGAAGACTTTGATGCCGAGGTGATAGACTGTTATGTGCTTGCGACTCGAGCGAGGCTTCGGAGGGGAGTCCGTAGTGTTGGTGTCGGTAGAGTTGGCACTGTACTTGCCGGCTCCCTATTTTACGTAAGTTCTATAACCTACTCGCTTGTATATCATTGGTGTGATGTGGATTTTTTTTTTAATTTTGTGGTTTGGCTTTTTGTAGTTAGTTTTGGCCAACGAGTTTGCAAGACTCCATCCGGATGATCCACTTGGTATCAAGGTGACGGGGAATCCGGTTTACAAGGATTAGAAAATTCCTAAATGCATCGAGGACTACATGACAGGTCTTGATACACCACATGCGGTTCCATGGTTAAATTGCAACGAAGTAAGTTGAAATTTATATTTATTAATAATTGACGATTTGTTGCCATTTGAAATTTATATTTATAAATGATTCGCTATGTTTGATGTGATGATCTTATATGATTACATATTTTAACAGATCATTGCCATTTGTTGCCTCGACCAGAGCCACTGGGTGACTATCAAGATTGACATCATAACATGGACCGTGGAGTTGTACGATTCCTTGTCACACCACCACGAAAATGGTCGATACCGATTCAACCAACTGCGACCGATTATGCGTCTGATGCCTCGTGTGCTAGCTCAATCCGGGTATTGGCTGAACAACCAATCGAAGAAGAAGTATGACACGGAGATGAGTTTCAAAATTATGCCACGAGAGCTACAGTTCATACAAAACGACAATCACAGTTGTGGCCCCTTCGCGTGCATGTACTTGGATCGACTCGTCTCTGCAAACCCAGGAGCAAGGCACCAAATCAAGGAACTTAATGAGAAATATATTAAGAAATATCGATATGGTTTAGCTGCTAAAATCTTTATATTGTCTTTAGACATGTAAAATGATTTATGGTTTGTTGTGTTGTGGCAAGATTAATGTGTCGTGTTGTTAAATATTTATGTTGTATTTAGACAGTTTTGGCAATATGAATGTGTTGTGTTGTTAAATCTTTATGTTTTGGCTCTGTGTTACACACGATGGATGAACACGATCGTGGCCATTGTGGGTCACGATCGTGTTGTGTTGTTAAATCTTTATGTTTTGGCTCTGTGTTACACACGATAGATGCACACGATCGTGGCCATCGTGTGTCACGATCGTGTGCAACCTACCCACGGTCATGGGTTGATCCTGTCGTGTGCGCACAATGGCTGCCATGACCGTGTGCACACGACCGTGAGTACCATCGTGGGCACGGTCGTGCACACGATCGTGTGTCCCATCGTGGGCACGACCGTGTGTCCGATCGTGTGCATATAAACCTTTGGTATTTTTGCCAATTTGATTTATTGTGTTATCTAGAATGATGTTTTGTGATTCAAACATCGCTTGTTCAAACATTAATTATTATATAGCTTCTTATACAAACTCTTATTTGTCATTTCGTTGTAATTCATTAGTATATGAGATATTTCATCCAGATGATTGAACTTATCCGTACGAACTAATACACTGAGAACAGATAGACGACACATGATATGCAATATATTATGTTAATTCAATCAATAACTTTTTAAATAAGTGTATCTTTAACAAATAATTGTTAATATATAAGTAACAATACCTAAATTGACGAGTAATTTGAGAAATTGGTGAAATTTTTTGATGTTCTTATGCACACGATCGTGTGTCCCATCGTGGGCACGACCGTGTACACGATCATGTGCATATAAACATTTGGTATTTTTGCCAGTTTGATTTATTGTGTTATCTAGAATGATGTTTTGTGATTCAAACATCGCTTGTTCAAACATTAATTACTATATAGCTTCTTATACAAACTCCTATTTGTCATTTCGTTGTAATTCATTACTATATGAGATATTTCATCCAGATGATTGAACTTATCCGTACGAACTAATACATTGAGAACAGATAGACGACACATGATATGCAATATATTATGTTAATTCAATCAATAACTTTTTAAATAAGTGTATCTTTAACAAATAATTGTTAATATATAAGTAACAACACCTAAATTGACGAGTAATTTGAGAAATTGGTGAAATTTTTTGATGTTATTGTGCACACGATCGTGTGTCCCATCGTGGGCACGACCGTGTACACGATCGTGTGCATACGTGGATACAGTGCCAATTTGACACCAAAGACAACGTGACACCTGGTTGCAAACGTGTCACACGATTGGAACACACGATTGCGGCGATCGTGTGCACAATCGTGTTTACTGCAAAGGTCAACATCAAATTATTTTATTATAAAATCCCATCGTGGGTCGGTCCCCCCTCTTTTTTTCAATATAAGCCCATCTTCATTGACTGAGAGTGAAATACATGTACCGTAGCCCCTTTTCACTACAAACCCTAATCAATTAACATCACTTAAAATCCATTAAAATCAAATACGCGAAATGAGCGGCCGATTACGAGAAAGCGATTTAGGAGGAATCGAAGCACCACCACCAAAAAGAAGAAGAAGGATACCTCCTCCTAACCCACCAAACAGAACTAGGCCGAGAGGAAGTTACTCAATGTTCAGAGTAAGTTTTTTGATTTTGTTGTATGTGTAGTGACTATCATTGCGAATTATTGTGTTCCATGAAACAGGGCCTATTTAAAAACACTGCGAGCACTCCAGTCATACTAGATGGTGATGATGATAATGATTTGGAGATTTATGAGAAGAAAAGCAAAGAAGTTATTTTAGAAGAGGAAGTTCGTGAAGATGGTGATACAAGACTAAAGATACAGCAGCAGATGGGGGAAAAGGGATCCAAGTGATTGTTTTTTTTATGTTATTATTTGATATTTTTGTGTGATGGTGATTAAATTTTGTTTTGTAAAGTTATATGCTTTGGATATCCCTTTGCTGTAAACTATTGCTCTTTGTAGTGAGCTACTTTGTTATGGTTAATGTTTGGCTCCATAATCACCTTTATTTGCTTTACATAACTGAACACTTAAATTTCAATTCAAAGATAAAGAAAATAGACACAAAATTATGCATTTCAACTAATAATCAGAATACTGAATCAATACATGGTCCATCGAGGATCAAAATATCAGCACATAATTGTTGCTAGTAAATCACAAAATATAAAAATACATAAGCAATTTAAGTTTCACGGTATGGACATCCCCTTATGTCATGGTCATCATTACGGCAAATGCTACACCTCTTCTTCTGCCGGCGCCTTTGCCTCGTTTGTTCATCCATTCCTTGAGTTTCTTCAGGGATATTCAAATCCACACCACCTATGGGAATGAATGCTTTGCAAGATTTTCTATTGTGGCAGGTTCCTTTACACCTACCGCACACCTGAGGCCGTCCACCTGCGGGCAAATTTTCAACAGCGGACCGTGCGCGACTCATCCTTGGTCGGTCGGCTTGTCGTACCCCCTCTGGAGGTACGCAAACGATGGATGAGATCTCCGGTGGGACATTCCACTCATCAGGATGTGGGATGAGAGTAATATGCTCCTTATAAGTCTCTCGAAGGCCTTGTTGCTTGAAATAACGACTAACAAAATCATACACGAACAAACCATTGCCGGCGCGCCTATTACAATAAGCAATTATGTCAAGGATGTTGTATAGGATAATGTATTTTTGATATTGATGAGGTGTAGGATAAATCCAGACCAGCCCTGTTTTCTACACGATGGCAGAACACGATCGTGCCGATCGTATGTTACGATCGTGCCGATCATGGGTTACGATCGTGCCGATCGTGTGTCCCATCATAGGTTACAATCATGGCGATCATGGGTTACGATCATGTCGATCGTGGGGTTACGATCGTGCTCATCGTGGGTTACGATCGTGCCCATCGTGGGTTACGATCGTGCCCATTGGGTTACGATCGTGCCCATCGTGGGTAACGATCGTGCTCATCGTGGGTTACGATCGTGCCCATAGTGGGTTACAATCGTGCCCATTGGGTTACGATCGTGCCCATCGTGGGTTACGATCATGCCCATCGTGGGTTACGATCGTGTGCATTCTACCATGACCGTGTGCACACGACAGCATAGACAAAAACATTGAATGGCCATGACCATGTGCACACAACAGCATAGACAATTACCTTATATCGGCAACGGCATGACGACATGGAATCTGATCCAAATCAAACTCACGACAACAACATGTCCATGTTCGAAGGTCGACCTCAAACTTTGTTTTCTTCGACTTTATAAACAAGTGGGGTGGTAGCTCGAACGGTAAGAGTCAGACTGGTTTGCACAGAGTTAGAAAGCTTTTCAAAAGTGTGCATTGTCAACTCATGGTCTCTTGATGTAGCTTCTCCCCGCTTCTCATCAAACCAATTCTCTAAAATTAGGCGAAATATCTCAAGTAACGAGCAAACAGGTAAATGCCTCGCCCACAACATACGATTATTAAAGCATTCAACAGCATTGGATGTCAAGAAGTTATAGAGTCGTACCGGACACTTCGACCTAGCCCACCTCTCTGGCCCAATTTCAGAAAGGCGTCTGTGAGCCCCATTAGGGCTTTCGGTATGTAGTTTCGAAAAGTAGTTTTCAAAAACTCCTTCTCGATGCGTGTAGGCAGCAGTTCTAAAGAGTCCTATACTGTAGGAGGTCAGATTTTTTGCAAGATGGTGATATCACAACCCGTGGAATGCATTCGGATAGACGGATCGAACAGCATTCTGAATGCTCTTATTTTGGTCACTCACAATCAGTAAATCTTCCATCGGATTGTAGCATCTGCGCAGGTTATACAGAAAATAAGTCCATGACTCGTCGTTCTCTATCAGACCGAGACCAACAGCAAGAGGAAATACTTGCTCGTTCCCGTCAAATGTGACGGCCGCAAATAGAGTTCCTTTATTCCTTCCCTTCAGGTGGGTCCCATCAACTATAATCACCGGTCGAAGACACGTATCAAATGCCCTAATACTCTGTCCGAGTGCAACGAACATGTGGCAAAACACTCCCTCATGAGTCGTCTGCAAATCATAAATTGTCCCTGGATTACGCTGTTTTAACAAATACAGATAAGATGGGAGCCTCTGATACGACTCATCAAAGCCGCCATATATATTCTCTATCGCTATATTCCTCGTACGGAGAGCAAAACTGTATAGCATGTCAATGCCGTACTCCCTACACATCTCTGCAATCATCTCCTTTGGCCTCAAAGTGACCCCCTCACCGGTCAATCTTTTAGCAAAATAATGGGCGGCAACCTCAGAAGTGACCGATCGTGCGGCAGCACGGTTCAAATCAGGGTGACAGCTGTGCTCCAATGTCAACTTAGTAATTCTCCAAATAGTTGCACCCTCAATAGCACACAACCTAAACTGACAATTTTTTCGCCCACTCTTACAGACAAACACTATACGTTTATCGGCGGAACGATCAGTGATACACTGTAGCATGTTTTCCAAATGATACATTCCTACAGTTATCCTCAACTCTGTCTTGGAACGAAAGGTGGACCCCACCTCTAGCTGATCGGTAACCGGTGGAGGCTGCTCGACCCAACCCAAAGTCCCGGCACTACCGGGGTCCCGAAATGGAATGATCCAGTAACGCATTGATTGTAGATGCTCATGCTCGCTCGCAGATTGATGGTCGGATGAGAAGTTCCGACGACTTATAATCCTATCCATTTGGGCCGATTGGCGAACCCAAGCAAGAAATTCCGCAGATAGTGACTCAAGCAAGTCTTTACAACAATCTTCATCTTCGGATGTATACACCTCCTCATCTTCCTCGTCTTCATCATCTTCCTCGTATTGATACTCTTTGGAAGGCATGTCATAATTTATGTTGTCGGGCTCTACTCTCGAGATGCTACATCCCATATTAACCTCGGGAGTGGAGGAGCTGCTGTTCTCAACATAGACCTCAGGATCCTCCTTGTATTCTACTAGTAATCGAAGTATCTCGGTATCGCCCCGTAATAGGATTTTTACTTTGTTTCCCTTGGACATGTGTGTCAAGTACCATAATTTGTAATCAGACTCATTTGGACCACCCAAACCCTCTCTGATAACCCCCACGAGGTTTGCACGACTAACTTTGCTCGTGTCGATATAGACAAAAAAAGAGTCCCCGTCTACATATGTCGATCGCTCCCAATGACCACCGTGATGTATCAAAATACGCTGCCACGACATCTGATTACAAAAAGATGAATAACTATTCAGAAAAATGAGCGAACAATATTATAAAACGGTCTGCCTTGGACACGACCGATGCACACGGTCGTATACTACCGTGTGCAGTGATCGTGTGCAAGTTTCTGGCCACGAACACGATCGCTGCACACGATTGTAGACGATCGTGTTAAACGATCGTGAACACGTTAGTGGTGCGCACGATGTCAAAGTCGTTGCACACGATCGTTGCACACGGTGGCTTCCCATCGTGTGCAGCGATCGTGTCCGTAAGAACAGATCGAGATTTTTTTTTTCCATCATTCAAATACTGATGCATACCTTCTTTATGAACTCAGAAGCACGACAAATGAAGTCCTATTTCAACGTCAACTTTTCTTTTCGAATAATCTTCTGATTTCTATAAGATTTTTGAGAGACCCTTTGTCAAAAATAAAATGGTTGTGTTGTTTTGATGTATATATTTGTAGTTAAATTTTGGTTGTTGGACATTAATATCGATCGGAGGAGGAAAGTAAAAAAGAAAAAAGAGAAGAAAAGTAGTTTAAATTAAATAAAAAAAAAAGTGAGAAGTCAACAATACAACAAAAGAGAGGACATTTTAGTCTTTTTAATCAAAATGGTACTAAAAACTTATAGTTTTATGAATGAGGATATAGAACTCATCAATTTTATGATTTGGTATTAAAAAATTGATTCCCACTATATATATATATATATATATATATATATATATATAGGGATAGGTTCAGGTAGGAAATTATTTTTTTGTAGGAAATAGGAATGATCGTAAGCCATTGATCCTTGGAGATTAATGGCCCAGATTTCGTTCTGGTGTGCTAACACGGAAAACTAGGAGTGCTAACGAATTTAATTATTGGGGGTATCAATGTAATTTGACTAATTTCACTTATGGGAAGTTCCTACAATCATGGGAAGTTTCTATGTTCATGGAATTTTTCATATTTTAGGTTAATATATATTTTTTTATGGGATTTCATATCTTTTAGTCGTTCAAATATTTTATATTTTTGGTGTATTTATTTCTATTTTTTTAAAATTAACATTATTTTTTTCTATTTGATTTGTATTTTTAAAAATCAGAACTGTTGTGCTAATCATTTGTTTTGTGTGTGCTGCAAATTGAAAAACAGAGTGCAGTTCTGGTTATGTTCCAATTATGTGATTTTTTTTGTTAAGTTTTATTGTGTACAATGCAATCAATTTTGATACAAGATATAATACCTAGCACACTAAGATATATGTTCCAAGATATATATACATGGTATAATATCTATCACGTGTCACGATAAGCACCACAAGTTATATTACCTAGCACGTTATTCATATCAACGTTACACACATCTGTTGAATAGTAATTTACCACAAGTTATATAAACTAGTACGATAAGCACAACAAGATATATTACCTAGCACAATATTCATATCAACGTTGCACACAAGGTATAATACCTATCATGTGTCACAACATAAGCAGAAACTTGTACAACATTAATTTACCTAAATTCAAAACATATCAATTCAAATTATTTATCTTCCAAAAAAAGCACAAGACATTGTATCAAAATTGATTGCATTGTACATAATAAGCATAACAAAAAAATTCACATAATTGGAACATAACCAGAACCGCACTCTGTTTTCAATTTGCAGCACACACAAAACAAATGATTAGCACAACAGTTCTAATTTTTAAAAATACAAATCAAATTGTTTTTAAAAAATAAAAATAAATACACCAAAAATATAAAATATCTGAACGATTAAAAAATATGAAATCCCATAATATATATATATATATATATATATATTAACCTAAAATATGAAATCCCATGAACATAGGAACTTCCCATGATTGTAGGAACTTCCACTACTACAAAACAGACATTTAACATCGGTTTTGGAACCGATGTTAAATGTCGCGATGTTAAAATTAACATCGGTTTCTAATAACCGATGTTAAACTTCGATTTTAACATCGGTTGTTATAACAACTGATGTTAATTTTAATATCGCGATATTTAACATCGGTTCTGGGACAACCGATGTTAAATTTCGCGATTTTAAAATTTTAT
This sequence comes from Orobanche coerulescens, assembly GCA_033398695.1. Classification (NCBI taxonomy): domain Eukaryota; kingdom Viridiplantae; phylum Streptophyta; class Magnoliopsida; order Lamiales; family Orobanchaceae; genus Orobanche; species Orobanche coerulescens. Next base: position 9,222,283 of record CM065802.1, on the reverse strand, counting down.
CGGACCGCGGCTAACCTGATTAGCCCGACCCGGCCCCAACCCAGACACTCGCCCCAACCACCCGCACCAGCCCCCCGCACCAAGCCCCACCAACCTACAACAAATACCGTTAAATTTCGTTGTTGGTGGGTTTCGAACTCACCACCTCTTGCTTGTGGAAATGTGATATTACCACTCCGCTGCATTTAACTTCAGTATATTTTTGCTATGTGTTATATTTATATACTATATACATTTATAAATTTATATAAATATAAGATAATTTAATATAAATAAATATATATATAATAAAAAATCAAAAATTTATTTTTTTAAAAAAATCTAGAATATTAATATTAAAAATCGAATGTTTTTATTTAAAGCTCGAAAATAAAAAATAAAAAATTAAAAAATCTGGATCTGATTTATAATTAATATTTAATATTTTTTTTTGATTTTTTGTAAAAATATAAAATAGCTTTTTATGAAAAGTAAAAAAATTACAAAAACAAAAACTAGCAGGTTTTTAAAAATATATATAATAATTCAGTTTTTATTTATTTATGGAAAATAATATTCCACTTTTTTTTCAAAACTTTAAATAAAAACATCCGATTTTTATTTTCTATTTTCGAACTTTAAATAAAAACATCCATTTTTATTTTTTATTTTCGAACTAATGTTTATTTTTTATTTTCGAACTTTAAATAAAAACTTCCGATTTTTACCTTTTATTTTTGAAGAATAAATTTAAACATTCAATCTTTAATATTAATATTCTGGATTTTTTTAAAAAAAAAAATAAAGTTTCTATTTTTTTAAAAAATCCAGATTTTTTAAAAATTAACATCGGTTATACAAAAAACCGATGTTAAATTAAAAATTAACATCAGTTTTTCTAAAAACCGATGTTAAATTAACGTTGTCTAACATCGGTTTTTAAAAAAATAACATTGTTTAACATCGGTTTTTTAAAAACCGATGTTAATTTTTAATTTAACATCGGTTTTTTGTATAACCGATATTAATTTTTAAAAAATCTGTATTTTTTTTTAAAAATCGAAACTTTATTTAAAAATTAACATCGGTTTTTCTAAAAACCGATGTTAAATTAAAAATTAACATCGGTTTTTCGAAACCGATGTGAAATGGATTAATTTAACATCGGTTTTTTTAAAAACCGATGTTAATTATTAATTTAACATCGTTTTTTAGCAGAACCGATGTTAATTTCTTTTAAAATTTTCAATTATGCCACCGCGTCTTTTTTAACATCGGTTTTTACAAAACCGATGTTAAACGAGCGATGTTGAATGTCTTTTTTGTAGTAGTGTTCCCATAAGTGAAATTAGTAAAATTACATTGGTACTCCCAATAGTTAAATTCGTTGGCACTCATAGTTTTTCGTGTTAGCACACCAGAACGAAATTTGGGACGTTAATCTCCAAGGATCAATGGTCTACAATCATTCTTATTTCCTACCAAAAAAAACTTTCCTACCTGAACCTATCCTTATATATATATATATATATATATATATATATATATATATATATATATATATATTATTTATAAAAATAATTTAAAGAAATAAATGATATCCACATATTTATCTGGTTCGATTCGCTCGGAAGGGATACAAAAAAATTGTATCCATTATCCAATCCAATGGCTAACGGATTGGATCGGTTCGATTTGTAAATGCGGATAAACGGATTGGATAATGGCTACGGATCATATGAGCAACCCTAAGTAAGATCATATATTCTTTTAGGTGCTACAAGTTTGTGCATCTATGTATTTATAGAAATTATACGTACTAAGTTGGAAGTTTCGTGTAATAAAAATGTTCAAAATATTTTTATGATTATCTCCAATTGTTATTTCCTCATTTTTAATTTTGGCTAATATCATCCAAGACACATCATAATCTTCATTTCTGTATATTTTACCCACAATAATATTTTCTCAAGTTTAGTTTTTGCTTATATCATTATTGATCCCACAATTTAGTAAGGATTTGTTTTTTTAGGCTTAATTTCAGCAGTTCAGTTCAGCAAAAATTCAGTTCAATTCACTGTTCGGTTCGGTTCAATTCAGTTTAGTTCAGTTCAATTAAGCACTGATTTGTTCAATTCAGTTCAACTTAAAATCAATATTATTAATTATTATTAGTGTTATTTGTATTATAAATACTGTCATATATATAACTATTATTATTAGTATTAGTAACAATCTATTACTATTATTATTATTGATATCGATATTATCAATGATATTATATAGCGAAAATTATCAAATTGGTCCCGTATGTGAATAATTGGCCAAAAAGCCCCATCTGTCTCCGGCGGACCAAAAAAACTCACACCTCCCCCTATTTTCGCCAATTTAGTCATTCGTCGCCGGTCGGAGTATTTTCCGGCCATCGGAGCTGACGTGGACGACACGTGGCTGACACGTGGCAAAAATATTGGATCCTCCTGAGATAGACGGGGCTTTTTGGCCAATTGATCCCACATACGGGACCAATTTGATAATTTTCTCATTATATATATATATATACACATTTATTTTTCAATAAATGTAATAAATATAATAAATATTAATGGCACATGATATAAAGAAATATAATTTAATTGAGTTTAATTAAATTATTTGTGGCAAACAAATTCTATCAAATGAAAAGTTGATGAGCGATAAATTTTTATTTTTCGAGGGTAGAATTATCTATCAAATAAAGATTGTTAGAAGTTTATTGCTTGCAAAAAATATTTATGATTTGTTTGTATTTTATGTCAGATTTTTAATAGATTCTTTTTACATTATCCAACAAAAGAATACATTCTTGCAATAAAAGAAATAATTTTAATATCCAACAATAGATTTCTTTATTTAAAATACTTTGCATTTATGCTAAAGAGCTTACTTAGTTGATTTTGTTTTATAAAATAAAAATAATAGTAATATTCAATCAATTTAGGAGAGAAACTGAATACATTTTAGATAAATTTAATTGATTTAGAAAATATATTTACAAATTCATTATATCGGAAAATACTCCTACGGCGAGTACCAAATGGCATAAACAGAGGAGATGTGGGGTTTTGGTTCAGGAGACAGGATGAGGCTACTAATTGGTCCACATAAGGGACCAATTTGATAATTTTCACATATTATTATATATATAATTTGTAATATTATTAATGTTATTATTATTGATAGTAGTGTTGTTTTTGTTGTTGTTATATAACTAATTTTATTTAAAAATAAAAAACGCTAGACAATAATGAAAATATATCTTTCATCCGAATTTCGTACAATGATAAAGAAAAAAAAGAGGCAAGATAAAAATTTCGAAAGAAAAAAGTTGCAAAATTTCATTTGGTGCATGTAGGCCCAAAAATAAGTTGTAATAAACTATTTAAAATATAAAAAAATTGAAAAAAAATAAAAAATGGAATAAAATAATTAAAATATACGGGCGGCCCCACCATAAATCTTACTTTTTTTTTTTTTTTTTTTTTTTTTTTTTTGAAATAGGAGAGCGCAAGCGCTCATTCATTCATAAGCATAAGAATTACAATTTGTGTTTCCTACTTCCTTCTTCATTCCTCCCTTCACTTCCCCCCATGGTTCTAAAAAACGCTAGGCGCTAGGCGTTCGGATTGCTAACGCCTACCGCCCAGAAAATTAATCGGGGATTAATCGGACTAGACGGATTTATTTTTTATTAATATTTTAATTATTTTTATATATAAAAAATAATATATATGTAAAATAATTAAAAATAATTAAAATTTAACCATTTTAACATATATAATCAATTATATATTAAATTTGAAATACTGATATAGATATTAAAGAGTCCATATTATCCATAATATCTCAGTTTAGGAATTTGTAGTACTATTAGAACAAAATAAAAAAACAAAAAAGTATAACCGCCTAGGCATCCGCCTAGTCGCCCACGTAGCTAGGAAATTTGAAACGTTCATATAGGTATAAAGTAGTCCAAAGTATCTTAGATTGCCTTCATAGGTCCCCGCAGCCAGCCTAGACGATCGATTCATTACCCAAACGCCTAGTACAAGCGCCTAGGCCATAATCGGAACGGCAGATAACCTTCTAGGGATTAATCGGAGGATTAATCAGTCTAAGCGGGGCTTTTTAGAATACTGCTTCCCCCGATGATTATTTCTCAACTTCTTCCTCTTCACTGATGTTCTAGAGGAGTGTTGTATTCATGAAATGGACATTGACTTATTAAATTTTGTATCATATGGTCATTGAACCATTTTCTTAGAAGTCTTAGTCATCTAACAATTTGATATTTCATGTCATTACGTCGACTATTTGTTGGTCAATAACCGTTAAATACCATTTGTTGGTAGCCCGTCCTACTCAGAACCCACGTAGGCACTCCAGGCAGCTAAACCGGCCGAGCAGAACCCGAAGTCAGACCGGACAAAAAAAACCCGATTTCCAACCGGGCTCGCTAAAAACCGGAACGGACGGGGACTCCAAGGCCGACCCGGTATCTGAACCAGGAAGGCCGAGCAGAGAAGGGACGGAAAGGTCCCGGTTCGAGATTACGATAGGGCCGGTCCGAACGGCGGCAGACCCAAGGCCGACCCGAGCGGCGGGGGACCCGAGGACCGACCCTGTCGGATAGGCATCACTGGAAGTCGGCAAAACAGACCCGCATGCCAATTAACGCATGCAGTCACGCCCCTTCCCAAGGCACTCCTTATAGGCCGCCACGTGTCCAAGAGTTAAATGCAGACTGACAAGTGTTATGGGCGTATTCCCCAAACATGAGCCAGCTGTCATCTCCCCACTGGCTCGGACTGTCTATATATAGGAGAAATGTACAGTAAAAAAGGATCTTTTGGAATTCTAAGCATTAATAAGAGAGATAAGAGAGAGACTGAAAAAGAACAAAAAAGACTTGTAATTAACAAGCAAATTGGATACACCGGCGCACATTATTACGCTCGGCTCTATGCTATCGAAAGGTCATTAATAAAAATTTAGTGATCAAATATCTTCCACTTTATTTGTTATTTCCTACGTGTCTTCGACCCATTTGTCCCGGTCAGTACACGTGACGTTGACCAAATCAGACGTCAACAGATTGGCGCTAGAAGAAGGGCCTGAACCTCCGGAAAAAAAAAGAGGTATAGATGGACCCTTCACCAGCAATGTCTCACAACAGTTCAAAAAACCCTCAGCCCGCGACGGAGGAAGAAAACCTCCTTAAAGTGGTTGAATGCTTTAAACACCCGGCCTTCCTCCAAGGCATGGCAGCCCTTATGGCGAGAGTGACAGGGGGCGGGACCCTTCAAAAACCCGAGGATCAACTCGAGGCAGAATCTCAGACGGCCCGTCCTGCTGCCTCGGGACGAAGCAGAAAAAGAGCGGCCTCTGAGGCCGCCGGCGAAAGGGCCGAGAGCCACGGTGAAAGCTCACATCCCTCCCGGAAAAGTAAGCCTTCACGCCCCCCGTCCGTTTTTGATCGCCTCGGGGCGGGAAGGAAGATCGAGAAGGCAGCACCGGCTCCTACTGTCCAGAGTCAGAGCCGCAAGGAAGAGAGAGCTCACCACCTGTCCCCAAATCCAACGCAAATATTGCCTCCCACTCCGGGCGACAATTCAAGCGAGATCGAGTTCCTAAAAAAGCGCCTTACGGAACTCGAAAATAAACAACTCCCGCCATCCCAAGGCTCGGAAGGGCTCAACGGCCAGGAGAGTCCCCTGGCCCCCAGCGTTCTGGCGGAACCTCTCCCGGAGAAGTTCAAAATTCCGCAAATTCCGCCATATAACGGAGAAACAGACCCTAACGCCCATCTGGGGCATTATAATTCTTGGATGGATCTGCATGGGTCGCAGGACGCGTTCCGATGCCGCATGTTTTCCCTAACTCTAGGGGAAAGGGCCCAGAGGTGGTATCGGACGCTGCCTCGTCATTCGATTCAGACATGGGCCCAGCTTTCGGCGACATTCCGGTCCCACTTTATGGGGTCCCTTGTGCGGGTCGCCCCACGCTCATCCATCGCTTCCGTGAACCAGGGGCCGAACGAGTCCCTTAAAGATTATATATCCCGTTTTAATAAACGGATATTAGAGACGGAGCCCATGTCCGACGATGCGCTGGCCATTATTGCCCAGGCCGGCCTTCATAGAAATTCTTTCTTTCGCTGGACGGTGTGCCAGAACGTCCCACACACCTACTAGGAATTTTTGGAGCGCGCCAGCTTCCACGTAGCTGCCGAGGAAGCCATGCCGGCGCCAATGTTAGTCATGCCCTCCGATCAGAAAGGATCGTATAAAAAGAAAGAAGAAAGGCGTGACTACAAAGAGACCCGTCAAGAACCTCGACGGGAAAATAAAACCCCTGCCTCTTCCTCGGCAGCTCCGGCCACTCAAAACTATCGCTGGCCCGAGCTCATGGCCAATTTCACGGAAATATATTCCATCGGAGCCGCGGCGATATTCGATCAAATAAAAGGCAAAAACTTGCTCCCGGTCCTGTAACACCCCCAGAATACGACCGGGAATGTCACACGCCGTAGACCCTTATCACAAGGATCCACCAGGCTAAACTCCAAGAAACTACTCAAAGATTGACCGACCGGGGTCAAAATTTAATACAAAGCAGACCGACAAAGTCATAAACCAATTCAGGAACTAACGACATTCATATTACAATGACAACAATAAACTTGAAACACAGAAAAGAATGACAACTTAATTTAATGAATGATAATTACACCCATGCAAGGGTGAATACTCGAACGACAGAGAAATACCGACCAAAATGATACAAAAGAAAAGACTCTGACTCTGGTGTGATTAGCATCGTCGTCTTCCATCTCCTTCCAAGCCAATCCCGTGACTGCTCCCGAGCTGCCAAAACCTGAGCGCATAACAGGCACCCACCCCCCGAAAACTCGGGGGTTAGCAAACTGGAATTTTGCTAGTGCAAGTACATAATATACAAGATATACGAACAGTAACAACACAAAATTCAACCGCCGTGAAGCCTTAACACAAACCATACATTTCCACAGTCAGCACAGAATAACACTCGTATACACGAGGTGAAAGGTAATCACATAGTCATATTCTCCTTACGGAAAATAACATTCAAGAAACTTTAAACAAGCCCAAAGAGTCAGGAAGATCCCTTTTGTAAAAGGAAAAGTATTTTGATAAGATAGTTTGCAAACATTATTATTGACTCGGGCCGTTTAGGGGTTTTTAAAATCGAATGAGAATACTTTTGGAAATAATTTCAAAAACTCTCGGGTCCTTGACCCAACGTATGGAAAACGATTACACAAAAACCAAGTCAACTTATTTGGGGTTCTCGACCCAGTTCATAGAACACCGTCACAAACGAAATCATTACAACATCTCACAGGGTCCTCAACCCATTCCAAATAACATCATCATGAAATCAATCATCTCAACATTCCACAGGGTCCTCGACCCAATACACAGAATAGCACCACAATACAATCAAAGGCACAAAACTCTCATTCGACATATCCTGCTCAAGACCCCCGATTAATTAACCCTGAGATTTCACAAACCTCCGTGGTTAACTAACCCTGATACCAACGCTTTAAAAACAATTTGAAACAAGCTTTCAAAAACATGAATTGCGGTCTGTATCAAGACAAATATTAAAAAGTGAGTTGAAAGAATTGAGATACGAACATCGTTCGGTAACGGGGTCTTAGCTATCACTCAAATACCCGTAACCAATAAGCCTGCCAGGCGCCTCCACTGCACACCTGTGCACCGGCGTTCACTCCACTATGTCGGCCGCTCCTTGAACATGTCACCGCACCGGCGTCACTCCCGCAAGAGCCGCCCCTTGACACGCGCATTAGGTGACACCGGCGTTCACCACCCCATATGGAGCCGCACATTGCAACAGACACTGTGCCGGAGTACACCGCCCCGCCCTCAGAGGTTTCCGGATATGACGTTTCTCACAACAAATATCCACATTGTTCAAGCATCAAGCACACGGACAATTGTCACAACAATTTTCAACTCGGTACATCAAGTCACACAATTTCTCCGCCAGTCCATATCCACACAAATAAACAATAACACGCACATTATCAATCAAACTCAATCAACACCGCACATATATCTCTATGTTGCGACTCAACTGAATATACACACATTTATACATATATATATATATATATACCCTCACTATATTATATGAATAACTATAGTTCGCCCATCAATCCAAGTTGAGTACGTCAACTAATGTTAGAATTCAACACTCGTCGATCACCTACATAAACATATATATTAATATACGTATATACATACATATATTTAACATGTAATTATATATATAAACATATATATATATATATACATACATGTATATACCTCCATGTAAACTCATACACTTCGACAACAATGATTTCACGCAGTTACAATTCGTATATCGAGGTACTTGCCTTGGTAATACGACGCGAAGGAGACGACGAAGGAATAGGTTCCGGTCCGAGCAATCCCCTCAAATCCGGCCCTAACACAATAATGATATGCAATCAATCTCACATCATGAATACGAAGAAATCCCTCCTAGTTCTACCCGTTGGGACAATTCATCGGACACCAAGAGTGCATAAGGGAATGAAATCGGTCAATGGTAGAACAACGGAATTTCATCCCAATCAAAAACAAGAAAACCAAGGGTCACGAGTATACTATCAAATCTAACAACAACATCGGCTAATTCGGATTAAAACATAAGATTACCACCAAACCCTCCCCAAAATCATACTAGGGTCAAAGGAGTGTTTACCTCTTGAAGAATCAAGCACTCAAATCCGAAAACCACGTGTTAGATCCGCAATCCGAGCCACCCGATCGAGAAGGGATGAAGAAATCTACACAACTAAGTGATAGATGGAGAAACTCTCCCTCTCAAGACTCTCTCTCTCTCGCACGGTTGAAGAAGGGGGAGGAAATGAGCGAATCTCGCTGAAAACGCCCAGTTATAGCGCTGACCGCATCGTGTGCCGCGGCTCAGCTAAATTGTGCCGCGGCACAGGGCCAAAAATTACGCCCAGTGGTCGGCTGACCGCTCGTTGTGCCGCGGCTCATTCGGAGTGTGCCGCGGCTCAGACTCGGCATGTTCCGCGGCTCAGACTCGGCATGTGCCGCGGCACTGCCGGACTGTGCCGGGGCACGCGGTACAGGAGGTTTCAACCGGCAGGTGCCACACGGGTGTGCCGCGGCCCAGACAAGTGTGCCGCGGCACTGACTCGGCTGTGTGCCGCGGCTCACAAACCTTGTGCCGCGGCACACGGTACAGCCTGCTCGGCCAACAACTGGGTAATATGTGTGCCGCGGCGCACAATCCATGTGCCGCGGCCCACACCCCCTCTCGGGTCCCAAAAATGACGAAAAATGATCCGGAAAGAGAATAAAAGCAATAGGAATCGATATTTGGGCAACAATAACACGAAATGGAAGTACGGATCCCCCAAAAAGATCTGAGGTGCACAACCAAAGTCGAACAAGGGACAAATTCCCTAAACTTCTAGGAAATTACACAAACGGCCCAAACATCCGAAAATCACGATACAACGTCGGGTTAACAATCCGAAACTCACAACATGCTCTACTCAATCATACGAACTCATGGGAGTAAGAAAATGACGAAATCGAACGAGTTTAACGAGAGACAAATACACATGAGACAAAATATAACACAAGATGAAATTACGTAAAAACATCATCGAGACCCGTCTAAGCGGAGAAACTCCAAGAACAAAATAGGTTCAGAATTCCAAAACTTCGACAAGCGAGTTGTCGAAACGGACCTCACTTGAGAAAAATGAAAATTACCGGAAATCGAATTTGCGGATATTACATTCTACCCTCCTTAAAAGAAGTTTCGTCCCGAAACTTAAAATAGAGAGCGGCGGAACAATCAAGGAAATAACTACTTGCTCAGCCCCAAATCATCACGAGCAAAGCGCGAATGCAAGGTTCCAGAAATACGATGAACTGACCTAACGAGCATATGGTACACGAGTCGAGGCGATAAAAATCCATGGGAACACGATGAGTTGAGGTGAAGGGGTATGAATTTGGATACCAAAGCTCCCCGAGTTAAGAAAATCACAAAATAGTTCAGACGTCCTGAAATCATGTTTCGAGCTCGACCAACCGCATCCAAGTTCAAAACATATTCGGAAGTGCTAATTACACGCGTGGGAATAATAGTTCCGAACAAAATTTGCAAGGATTTAGTTCAGATATGGAAGGACCACCATAATCCACGGAATTTAACAAAACAGCTCCGAAATTCGCTCGGAGGACGGCAGGCTAAGTAGAACAAGATAGTTTAAAATCGTCGAGAGGATCATAATTGAATTACCAACAATGAAAAATCACACCATGCCGAAAATACCAAGGAAAGTACGGGTAATACACTTCCCATACTAAAAGATATTTCGATCCCAAACTTAGAACAACAAGAGTTGGAAACATAGAGCAATGAAATGAAGAGCGATCAAAGTCACGATTGTTCAAAACAGAACAATTAGGACATATAGCAAAATATTCATCCTCCCATGTTAGGCTCTTCAGAAGGAAACATAGGGTTTCGGGACATTCTCCAGTCACTAGCTCTGCTCTCTCTCAGGGCGGCATCCTTTGCCAATTCAGAAATTATCTCACAATGCTTCTCCCGATGGCCTTCACACCCGCACCGGTAACAAGTCAAGAGTGGAAAGGGACAATTTACACGAACATGTCCCTGACGATTGCAGTTGAAGCACCCTCCCTTCTTACCGAGAGTCACTGATGCTGGCTTGGGATTCCAAGCGCTCACTCCCGATCGCGAAGACGACGCGTTCGAACGACGTGGGGGTTTGGGAGCCTTAGACTCTTCACCGCTCAAAAACTTCCCAGATGTCCTCCGTCTCTTGGCTTCGCTCGAGGGCTCGACCACTGAGGAGATTACATAGGATATCGTTTGATCTAGATACTCCTTCACCGTAGCATGGATCGTGGTCGTACGAATCACCTTGCCGCTTCCATTTCCATCATCACGTCCACGTCCGTCGTGGCTCGACATACTAATACAGATAGTACCATTCAGCATTATCAAATAATCAGTCGTACAGTATACCACCCTTATCAACACAAGGTTTAGTTAACATCTATAGAATAACGGTAATATCATAAAGCATAAAGTTTTATGAAGTCAAGTTCGAGTTCCACGACGAGGACGATCATTATATGTATGCACTTAATGAAATCAAATTTTTGAAAAAGGGGCTAGTCACGTTGCGCCCAAGACTTGTAAACACTGTCTTTTATTTCGGAAGAGGAAGTTTACATAATGACTCTAAAAATTATTTTCGAGTGATGAATAAAAATAAAAAAAAGAAATCGAAAATTGATTTGTAACTAATTTGAAATATTTTGAAAATGTTGAGTCCCAAATATCAAAATTTTGAAAGTCTTTCCCCTTCTTCAAAAATGTTCATTCGAAAGGATTCTCCACCGAGATACGTGACCATTTAACATGACGGTATTAAATCATGGCTTTACACAATGTTAGAAAATTTCAAAGCATTACTTTAAAATATTCGAGATACTACAGCACCGTGGGCCCCGTGCCGGAACCCACCAGACAAAAATCCCTAAAAAAAATGATCAAATGCCAAAAAGGCCGAAGTCGGTAACATTCTCAAATACTCACAAAAGTCATTTATGAAATATCAAATACCGTCATAAGAATACTATCAAAATATGCAAGACCAAAATATCAAAACTCGGTTTGCAAGATATCAAAAACCATCTTAAAATACTCATGCGGTGGATAACATTATCATTCGTAAATTCATTCTAATAAAGTACCAAATGCAGATAAACATGCTCGACTTAGAAGCATACTACGTAACTATTTATGCTCGGACCGCATGCGCATGTTATATCCTAAAACGATAATATCGCCAACAAGTTCCAATTCCTAGTTCACATTAAGCATATTAGCACAATGTAATCAAATACGTATATAAGGGGACTTACAATCGGGAGGCTTACCATCACGAATTGCGGAAGATGATGTCGGAACCACGATACTAATCACGACTACGATGCGCGCGACTTACACAAGACATGGACTTGACCCAACGGCTAGGTTTTCGCAAACCTAAGCTCCGATACCATAAATGTAACACCCCGAATACGACCGGAATGTCACGCCGTAGACCCTTATCACAAGGATCCACCAAAGCTAAACTCCAAGAAACTACTCAAAGATTGACCGACCGGGTCAAAATTTAATACAAAGCATCGACAAAGTCATAAACCAATTCAGAACTAACGACATTCATATTACAATGACAACAATAAACTTGAAACACGTAAAAGAATGACAACTTAATTTAATTAATGATAATTACACCCATGCAAGGGTGAATACTCGAACGATGTGGAAATACCGACCAAAATGATACAAAAGAAAAGACTCGACTCGGTGTGATTAGCATCGTCGTCTTCCATCTCCTTCCAAGCCAATCCCGTGATCGCTCCCGAGCCGCCAAAACCCGAGCGCATAACAGGCACCCACCCGAAAACTCGGGGTTAGCAAACTGGAATTTTGCTAGTGCAAGTACATAATATACAAGATATCTGACAGTAACAACACAAAATTCAACCGCCGTGAAGCCTTAACACAAACCATACATTTCCACAACAAGACAGAATAACACTCGTATACACGAGGTGAAAGGTAATCACATAGTCATATTCTCCTTACGGAAAATAACATTCAAGAAACTTTAAACAAGCCCAAAGAGTCAGGAAGATCCCTTTTGTAAAAGGAAAAGTATTTTGATAAGATAGTTTGCAAACATTATTATTGACTCGGGCCGTTTAGGGGTTTTTAAAATCGAATGAGAATACTTTTGGAAATAATTTCAAAAACTCTCGGGTCCTTGACCCAACGTATGGAAAACGATTACACAAAAACCAAGTCAACTTATTTGGGGTTCTCGACCCAGTTCATAGAACACCGTCACAAACGAAATCATTACAACATCTCACAGGGTCCTCAACCCATTCCAAATAACATCATCATGAAATCAATCATCTCAACATTCCACAGGGTCCTCGACCCAATACACAGAATAGCACCACAATACAATCAAAGGCACAAAACTCTCATTCGACATATCCTGCTCAAGACCCCCGATTAATTAACCCTCGGAGATTTCGTCAAACCTCCGTGGTTAACTAACCCTGATACCAACGCTTTAAAAATAATTTGAAACAAGCTTTCAAAAACATGAATTGCGGTCTGTATCAAGACAAATATTAAAAAGTGAGTTGAAAGAATTGAGATACGAACATCGTTCGGTAATGGGGTCTTAGCTATCACTCAAATACCCGTAACCAATAAGCCTGCCAGGCGCCTCCACTGCACACCTGTGCACCGGCGTTCACTCCACTATGTCGGCCGCTCCTTGAACATGTCACCGCACCGGCGTCACTCCCGCAAGAGCCGCCCCTTGACACGCGCATTAGGTGACACCGGCGTTCACCACCCCATATGGAGCCGCACATTGCAGCGTACACCAGGCCGGAGTACACCGCCCCGCCCTCAGAGGTTTCCGGATATGACGTTTCTCACAACAAATATCCACATTGTTCAAGCATCAAGCACACGGACAATTGTCACAACAATTTTCAACTCGGTACATCAAGTCACACAATTTCTCCGCTACCCATATCCACACAAATAAACAATAACACGCACATTATCAATCAAACTCAATCAACACCGCACATATATCTCTATGTTGCGACTCAACTGAATATACACACATTTATACATATATATATATATATATATATACCCTCACTATATTATATGAATAACTATAGTTCGCCCATCAATCCAAGTTGAGTACGTCAACTAATGTTAGAATTCAACACTCGTCGATCACCTACATAAACATATATATTAATATACGTATATACATACATATATTTAACATGTAATTATATATATAAACACACATATATATATATATATACACACATACATGTATATACCTCCATGTAAACTCATACACTTCGACAACAATGATTTCACGCAGTTACAATTCGTATATCGAGGTACTTGCCTTGGTAATACGACGCGAAGGAGACGACGAAGGAATAGGTTCCGGTCCGAGCAATCCCCTCAAATCCGGCCCTAACACAATAATGATATGCAATCAATCTCACATCATGAATACGAAGAAATCCCTCCTAGTTCTACCCGTTGGGACAATTCATCGGACACCAAGAGTGCATAAGGGAATGAAATCGGTCAATGGTAGAACAACGGAATTTCATCCCAATCAAAAACAAGAAAACCAAGGGTCACGAGTATACTATCAAATCTAACAACAACATCGGCTAATTCGGATTAAAACATAAGATTACCACCAAACCCTCCCCAAAATCATACTAGGGTCAAAGGAGTGTTTACCTCTTGAAGAATCAAGCACTCAAATCCGAAAACCACGTGTTAGATCCGCAATCCGAGCCACCCGATCGAGAAGGGATGAAGAAATCTACACAACTAAGTGATAGATGGAGAAACTCTCCCTCTCAAGACTCTCTCTCTCTCGCACGGTTGAAGAAGGGGGAGGAAATGAGCGAATCTCGCTGAAAACGCCCAGTTATAGCGCTGACCGCATCGTGTGCCGCGGCTCAGCTAAATTGTGCCGCGGCACAGGGCCAAAAATTGCGCCCAGTGGTCGGCTGACCGCTCGTTGTGCCGCGGCTCATTCGGAGTGTGCCGCGGCTCAGACTCGGCATGTGCCGCGGCCTTTGCCGGGATCTTGCCGGGCACGCGGTGAGGAGGTTTCAACCGCAGTGCCACGGGTGTGCCGCGGCCCAGACAAGTGTGCCGCGACATCGACTCTACTGTGTGCCGCGGCTCACAAACCTTGTGCCGCGGCACACGGTACAGCCTGCTCGGCCAACAACTGGGTAATATGTGTGCCGCGGCGCACATTCCATGTGCCGCGGCCCACACCCCCTCACGGGTCCCAAAAATGACGAAAAATGATCCGGAAAGAGAATAAAAGCAATAGGAATCGATATTTGGGCAACAATAACACGAAATGGAAGTACGGATCCCCCAAAAAGATCTGAGGTGCACAACCAAAGTCGAACAAGGGACAAATTCCCTAAACTTCTAGGAAATTACACAAACGGCCCAAACATCCGAAAATCACGATACAACGTCGGGTTAACAATCCGAAACTCACAACATGCTCTACTCAATCATACGAACTCATGGGAGTAAGAAAATGACGAAATCGAACGAGTTTAACGAGAGACAAATACACATGAGACAAAATATAACACAAGATGAAATTACGTAAAAACATCATCGAGACCCGTCTAAGCGGAGAAACTCCAAGAACAAAATAGGTTCAGAATTCCAAAACTTCGACAAGCGAGTTGTCGAAACGGACCTCCGCCAGAAAAATGAAAATTACCGGAAATCGAATTTGCGGATATTACAGGTCCCCCGGCCGATCTATAAAGATCAGAAGGACATGGACCAGACCCGCTTTTGTAAGTATCACGAGTCAGCGGGTCACAACACCGAGCAGTGTCGGGACCTCGTTGCGGCCCTGATCGCGGCATGTGACGAAACGGGCTTGAGGCGGTTTACCCGGAACCCGCCTCGGGATCGCCAAGATAGGGCCGACCCAGCGAGAGCCAAGAATTATCGGGTGCCTCCGGCCCCCAAATCCCCCCGGGAAATTCTAACGATTATGGGCACCGCCGAGGTCGATGATCCTCGGTCCAAGCGCCAGAAGAAAGCATCTATCCGAGAAGCCACCACTTCCTATCAGCGGACCGAGCGCCGAGCAGAAGGGTTTCTATCGGTGGCCGAAGAAGCCTCCAAAAACCCCCAGCTGGCGGTTACTTTCGAGGAGTCCGATGCAGGCGGCTTGGACCATCCCCATTCAGATGCACTTGTCATCACTCTGCCCATAATGGGGATCCCAGTCCACAGGGTATTGGTGGACTCCGGGGCTTATGCAAGCATCATTTACCTTCATACCCTTCGTAGGATGAAGGTAGACCAATCGTATGTCCGGCCCTGCAGCGAGGACATCCGGGGATTTGCCAACTGCCGCACCTCCCCGCTGGGGGAAATTGACCTCGCCCTGGAATTTGGTCAGGGGCCGATCAGAAGAACGATGATCACAACCTTTAAGATCATCGACGTGCACAGCGACTATAACGCCATCGTAGGCCGACCTGTGATGTCGAGGCTGAGAGCCACTCAGTCCACCTACCACCTGTGCATGAAATTCCCTACCCCGAACGGCGTCGGGGTACACAGAGGGGATCAAAGGGCGGCCCGGGAATGCAATCTCAGCATCCGGGCTCGCGAGATCAACGCCGCCGAGGCCATCCCGGAAAATCCGCCGGAAGAAGTGGAGATTACCAACTCCGAGCAACAGGCGGGAAACACCCTGCTTGACCGGGGGCCCGACGGTCCCGGGGCCGCACAAACCCCCGGATTGGGAATCGGGCGGACGGCGGACCGCGGCCGCAGGCCAGAGAAAGAGCCGATCTTAGAGGAAGATCCCGTTGACCCGCGGTATCAAAATCCAAAAGGGAAAATCCGCCACGCTGAGCCAACAGAAGAATTGGACCTGGTCGACGTAGATTCATCTAACCCCGCCCGACGGCTAAAGATCGGCCACAACTTCCAAGAACCGATCCGCTCCGAGCTTGTCTCCCATCTGAGACAAAATTTGGATGTCTTTGCTTGGACCCATTCTGATATGCCGGGGATCGATCTGGAACTGGCCTGCCACCGACTGAACATCGACCCCAGCTCAAGACCGGTCGTCCAGAAGAGAAGAAAGATGGGGCCCGAGCGCCAGAAAGGGCTGGAAGAGGAGGTAGGAAAGCTAATTGATAACGGGTTTATTCGGGAAGCCCAATACCCGACCTGGGTAGCCAACCCGGTTCTGGTAAAAAAGCCGACCGGGCTATGGAGGCTCTGCATTGACTTCTCCAACCTGAATAAAGCCTGCCCAAAAGATAGCTACCCACTCCCCCATATCGATTACATGGTAGATGCCACGGCCGGGCACGAGCTAATGAGCTTCATGGATGCCTATTCTGGATACAACCATATTCCAATGCACCCCGCTGATGAAGAAAATATCTCCTTCTACTCGGCCCGTGGCTTATACTGCTACCGGATGATGCCTTTCGGGCTCAAGAATGCCGGCGCAACATATCAACGCGTGGTAAATAAAATGTTCAATAGCCTGATAGGCCATACTATGGAAGTATATGTAGATGACATGTTAGTAAAATCCCTGCACTCGGCCGACCATGTACATGACCTCAATAAAATGTTTGCTATTTTGCGAGAGTATAAGATGAAGCTAAATCCGAAGAAATGTTCCTTCGGGGTAGGTTCTGGAAAATTCCTCGGCTACATGGTAAGCCAAAGAGGGATTGAAGCCAACCCTGATAAAATTAAGGCAGTAGCCGAGCTTGTTCCCCCAAACTCGGTCAAAAAAGTGCAAAGCCTAATCGGCCGCCTAGCCGCACTGAGCCGTTTCATCTCCCGCTCAACGGATAAGTGCAAACCTTTCTTTGAGGCGATAAAAAAGAACAAGGATTTTCAATGGACAGAACCTTGCCAAAAAGCCTTTGAAGCTATCAAAAAAGTCCTGGCGGAAGCCCCGACCCTGCAGAGACCGTCCCGAAGGGAACTTCTTAACTTATATCTCGCAGTCTCCGATAGGGCTGGCAATTTTCGGCACGACACGAAAGCACGACACGGACCGACACGGAATTAATGGGTTAGTGTCAAGTCTTATTGGGTTCGGGTTCTTATCAGGTTGACCCAATAAGGACACGATAATTTCGGGTCGGGTTCGGGTCGGGTTCAGGTAACCCGTTATAATTTATTTTTTTAATAAATATTTATTAAAAAACAAAATATTTAATAAATATTTAATAAATAATTTTTTAATAATTTATTTCTTTTAGACTTTTAGTTGAGGTTTATAATTCTTATTGTTTTTTATCATTTTTTGTTAGTATTTATAGGTTATCAGGTTGTTATCGTGTTGAAACAGGTTTTTAACGTGTCGTGTCGTTATCGTGTTGCTATCGTGTCGGGTCAACACGAATCCAATCGTGTTTTTATCGTGTTCGTGTCCTGTCCGGGTCGTGTTCGAGTTTGACCTTAGCAGGTCGGGTTCGTGTTCGGATTTAGGGAATCCTTATCAGGTCGTGTTCGGGTTTGACCTTAACAGGTCGGGTTGTTATCAGGTCAACCCGATAACGACCCGACCCGCACGATTTGCCACCCCTAGTCTCCGACTCCGCGATCAGCGCCGCTCTAATTCGAACGGAAAATGCGGTTCAACACCCGGTCTATTATGTAAGTCAGGCCCTTTATGATGCCGAGCTCAGATATGCCCCGATGGAAAAATTGGCCTATGCGCTCATAATGGCATCCCGGAAGTTGAGGCCCTACTTTTTGGAACATCAGGTAGTCATCTTGACCAACTATCCATTAAAACAGGTCATGCACCGACCCGATGTTTCCGGCCGGATGGTAAGATGGGCCGTCGAACTTGGACAGTTTGACATAACTTACGAATCGCGCACTGCTATAAAGGGACAAGCCCTTGCGGACTTCATTGCAGAGTTCACGCCCGCAATTACCCAGGAGGATGACCGATCAGAAGAATGGTCACTCTATGTAGATGGGTCCTCTACCGCTGACCGATCGGGTGCGGGAATAGTCCTCGTTAGTCCCGACCAGCGCCTATTCTGCTCGGCTATTCGCCTGAGCTTCCCAACCACCAACAACGAGGCAGAATACGAAGCTCTCTTGGCTGGTCTAGAAATGGCGGCCTCTCTCGGCCTTACCCGCCTCGCCATCCTGAGTGATTCTCAGTTGATGGTCAACCAGATCAACGGCGAATATGAAGCCAAAGAGCCTAAACTGGTTAAGTACCTCAACCTGGCCCGAGCCCGGCTGCAAGGTTTTCAGGTAACTATACAACATATTCCCCGAACGGAGAACATTCAGGCCGACTCTTTGGCCAGACTTGCATCCAGTGCCGGGGCCGAGCATATGGATGAGGTCAGCATAGGGCATCACGCCTCATCGGCCCTGGAAATGGCCGAAATCCGAGCAGCGGAGCAATCAGAACCGCGAGGGTGGATGCAGCCTATAATGCAATACCTTCAAAGCGGCATTTTGCCCGAGGACCGATCTCAAGCAAGATCCTTACGAACTCAGTCTGCCCGGTTCACTATCGTGGATGGGGCATTGTATAAAAGAGGATATTCGGTTCCGCTGCTGAAGTGCCTGTCCGAATCAGAAGCCGAATATGCCCTCAGGGAGGTGCACGAGGGTATATGCGGAAACCACTCCGGCGGCCAGGCATTAGCCTATAAGTTAATCCGACAAGGCTACTATTGGCCCGATTTGAAAAAAGATGCCATTGCGCTCGTACGAAAGTGCGTCCGATGCCAAATCTTTGCTCTAAAGATCCGATCCCCCCGGAGACCCTCACGTGTGTATATTGTCCGTGGCCATTCGCCAAGTGGGGAATAGATTTGATCGGCCCTCTGCCTAAGGGACGGGGAGGAGTGCAATACGCAATCGTCGCAGTCGATTATTTTACGAAATGGGCCGAGGCCGAACCTATGGCACGCATAACCGAGCAGAAGATAGTCGACTTCATATGGAAGTCAATCATATGCCGGTTCGGGATCCCTCAATCCATTGTCTCGGATAATGCGAAACAATTCGACAACAAGAAGTTCCGATCCTTCTGCGACGGTCTCCAAATACGCAATAACTTTTCCACGCCCTATTATCCCCAATCTAACGGACAAGTCGAGGCGATCAACAAGATCTTAAAACAACATCTCAAAACTCGCCTAGAGGAACTCAAGGGTTCTTGGCCAGAAGAACTCCCCGGGACCTTATGGGCCTACCGAACAACACATAGATCCACTACCGGGGAAACGCCATTCTCCTTGGCTTACGGCTCCGAAGCCGTTATCCCGGTCGAAATCTGGGCACCTACTTACCGAGTAACACATTTTGAAGAACAGGATAACAACCTGGCCCTCCAAGTGAACCTGGACCTCCTTGTGGAAAAACGAGCTCAGGCAGAAGTGCGAAACGCCGTCTACAAAAGAAGGAGTGAAAAATACTACAACTCCAAGGTTCACCCGAGAAGATTTCGGGTCGGCGATCTAGTCCTTAAGAGGGTTTTGGGCCCGGACCCCGGGCCGCTCAAGCCCAAGTGGGAAGGGCCGTATAAAGTTAGCGAGGTCCTTCAGAATGGAGCCTACTGGCTGGAATACCTGAACGGCCAAAGATTAACTCACCCATGGAACGCTATGTATCTAAAAAGGTATTATCAATAGAGATTCGATATTATTCCCTATCTCAATACTGATACACCTCATAAGACCGGCTCCTCCGGCACTATAAGACCGAGCTCGTCTCGACACCATGAAAGACCGGCTCCTCCGGCACTATAAGAGCGAGCTCGTCTCGGCACCATAAAAGACCGGCTCCTCCGGCACTATAAGACCGAGCTCGTCTCGGCACCATGAAAGACCGGCTCCACCGGCACTATAAGACCGAGCTCGTCTCGGCACCTTGAAAGACCGGCTCCTCCGGCACTCAAAGACCGAGCTCGTCTCGGCACCTCATAAGACCGGCTCCTCCGGCACTCAAAGACCGAGCTCGTCTCGGCACCTCATAAGACCGGCTCCTCCGGCACTCAAAGACCGAGCTCGTCTCGGCACCTCATAAG
Source organism: Orobanche coerulescens (assembly GCA_033398695.1). Lineage (NCBI taxonomy): Eukaryota > Viridiplantae > Streptophyta > Magnoliopsida > Lamiales > Orobanchaceae > Orobanche > Orobanche coerulescens. Next base: position 9,201,408 of record CM065802.1, on the reverse strand, counting down.
ACCGGCTCCTCCGGCACTCAAAGACCGAGCTCGTCTCGGCACTTCATAAGACCGGCTCCTCCGGCACTCAAAGACCGAGCTCGTCTCGGCACCTCATAAGACCGGCTCCTCCGGCACTCTAAGACCGAGCTTGTCTCGGCGCGATCAACCAAGAACGATGAAAAAGCACAACGAAAACGGCAAAAAAAGATCTTATTTCATCAAGTCATTGTTACTAAATACAGACGATTACAACAAAAAACCCGAACCAGGTTGGCACGCAGGCCGAACATCAGATGAAACAACAAAAAAGACAAAAATTGGCACGCAGGCCATGCTGGAAGCAAAACCTAAAAGAAACTACTCGGCCCCGTCATCCTGGCCGGTCGCCTGAAAAGATGGCCCCTCGCCTTCGCCTTGCGGAGCCCGATCGGCATCCTCACCCTCGGCCGCCTTCGGCTCATCGGCCCCTGCAAGGTCCACATGAAGGTCGACCGCCTGAGATGTGATGTAAGCCTCGATCTCCTGAACGGTCTTCCCACATTTCATAAGATCTAAAATCTCGAAACAAGTGGAAACGTAATTCAAGTTGATCAGCTCCTCAAAAGCAGGCGTCTCCTTGAAAGCCTCCGCCCCTTCGGCACGGCCCCTCGCGTAGCTCGAAGCCTCGCAGGTGTTGAGGCGCTCACAAGCTTCCACAGGCCTTGGCCTCCTTCAAGTAAGCCTCGTGTTCGGCCGGATTTCCGCGCCTTTGTTCTGCGCTGATCAACCGCATCGGTCGGCTCCTCGGCCTTGACCTCCATATGTCGGCTTGGAGAGCCCGACCGTCCAAAAGCTCCATCTCGCCCCTCGGGAGGTTATCTCCCTCGAGAGACTTGATCAAAGATGGGCACAAGTGATGCTCCTCCTGCAAAGCCTTAAGGTCGGCCTCCGTCTTCTTGTACCTCTCGGACGGCGAAACTCATTCGAGGCCTTCACATAGGTGCACATGGCCCGGCCGACTGTGGCATTCCCAACCGGATCTGCTCGGCCGGATCCATATCGTTGGTCATCATCTCGGCTTGAGTCCAACCCCGGATCGGAATATGGCTAAGCAGCCACCCGGAGGGACCCGCCGAGCATATCAGAGTCGGAGTAGCGGCCGGACGTAATCCAGGAACAGCGCGCCGCCGCCTTCATCCGGTCACATGACTCCACCCGCTCTGGTTGGCCAGGAAGATAATGGCCCTCCAAGTCAATAACGGCTCCTCCCGATCGGCCGGACAGGACTCAAGGGCATAATATGACTTGGGGCCGACGAACCCTCGGCCTTATTCACGTAAATGGCTCCACCCTCTTGCGCTTGCCGCCCGCTCCCTCCGATCGGCGGCCTCGGCGGCCCGGCTGGCCACACGGCTGCGGCGTCTCCTTCCGACCGGATGAAGTCTTTGCCGAGGAGCTGGAAAAGGGAGACATATCAAAAAAAAAAAAAAGGTACTGAAGAAGACATGGTGCTCGGGTCGGTCTCTCTAAGTCCGGCCGCCCAAAGGTTCTCCTCGGACACTAAAGGTGAGACTTCCTTTGCTCCAAAGGAAGGCCCAAAGCCGCTCGACCGGTCGTCAAACTCGGCAGAAGTCTCGACGCCGGGATGCGTTCTGCACAGGCAACAAATGATGAGCGTTAGACAAAAAGGAAACAAAAGCAAAAATACCGCTCACCCATTTTGGCCGTAAAAGCACAGGAATCCGCAGCTCGGCATCTATCACCCCTGGCTCCCACTCATCCAAAGAACTCCTCCACGGCCCGCCGATAAAGAACCACTGTTCTTTCCAGCTATGAATGGTCTCGGGTACCCCCACTAGCTCTTTGTGCATAGCATGCCGGGCCGTCAAATAAAACCAGCCCGAGCCGGACCTACCAACCGACCTCCATAGATAGAGGCTGTTGAACTCCTCAAAGGCTCGGGCACCGTCTTTGTTAAAAAGAATAAAAAGGCCCACCACCCGGGCCCAAGAATTCGGATGAACCTGGGGGACAGCGAGGCCCCACTGCCTTAACCACCGGGAAAGAGTCAACGGGAGCGGAAACCGAAGCCCGGCCAGTAAAGAGCGGTAGTACACCGCCGTGCAACCAACGGGCGGACTATGGGGCCTCTCCTCGGGATACGGAACAAACATCCGCACCCTCGCCGGAATTTTGAATCGCAGCCGCCAGGCCGCCAATAGTTCCTCCGTAACATTACTTGGGATCGAAGCTGAGTCCCAACTCGCCTCCACAAAAGGGGCCGGACGAGGGCGGGCCCGGGCTACCACCGGCTCGACTCTCTCCGCCGGAGTTTCTCCGACAAATGTCAACGGCGCCGCCATTTCCACTTCTCCAGATCCTGGCGACTTCACAAAATCATCTCCTTCCTCCTCAACACTCCAGTCGACGGGAGCTTCGCCAATCGATAAATCCGCCACACCCGTGCGGTCCGGCGACACAACCAAAACCACCTCCGTCTCATCCCTTGTCTCCGACATTTTTAATAGATGAAGAAAAAGAAGAGAAAGAAAAAAGCGAGCTTACCGGGAAGGTTGGTGAAGTCGGAAAAGAAGAAAAAATCGCCGAAAAAATTTTCTCTCTCTCTGCAAACAATGTGTAAAAAAGGCGGAGGAAACACTGAAAGAGAAAACAACCTCTATTTATAGGGAAATGTGGACATTAAACGCCAGGCGCGTGAAGCGAAAAATTCTACTGAACCGTCGCAGGATTCGAGAACGCGTGAGCACGCCGCCCAGTATCCTTGCGCCACGCGTCCCCCCACATGATGACACCTAAAAACCAGGGAAGCGGTGCGACGCGACTCCCGAAGAGACGTCGATTCGAAAGGTCTTATCCTCCCACAACCCGGATCGGTCTCAACATCGAACGATTCCAGCCCCGGCCAGCTCGGCACGGCCCTGGACTCGGGGGCCCTTGTTGGTAGCCCGTCCTACTTAGAACCCACGTAGGCACTCCAGGCAGCTAAACCGGCCGAGCAGAACCCGAAGTCAGACCGGACAAAAAAAACCCGATTTCCAACCGGGCTCGCTAAAAACCGGAACGGACGGGGACTCCAAGGCCGACAGATCCCGAACCAGAAGGCCGAGCAGAGAAGGGACGGAAAGGTCCGGCTCGAGATTACGATAGGGCCGGTCCGAACGGCGGCAGACTCCAAGGCCGACCCGAGCGGCGGGGGACCCGAGGACCGACTCGCTTGATAGGCATCACTGGAAGTCGGCAAAACAGACCCGCATGCCAATTAACGCATGCAGTCACGCCCCTTTCCAAGGCACTCCTTATAGGCCGCCACGTGTCCAAGAGTTAAATGCAGACTGACAAGTGTTATGGGCGTATTCCCCAAACATGAGCCAGCTGTCATCTCCCCACTGGCTCGGACTGTCTATATATAGGAGAAATGTACAGTAAAAAAGGATCTTTTGGAATTCTAAGCATTAATAAGAGAGATAAGAGAGAGACTGAAAAAGAACAAAAAAGACTTGTAATTAACAAGCAAATTGGATAGACCGGCGCACATTATTACGCTCGGCTCTATGCTATCGAAAGGTCATTAATAAAAATTTAGTGATCAAATATCTTCCACTTTATTTGTTATTTCCTACGTGTCTTCGACCCATTTGTCCCGGTCAGTACACGTGACGTTGACCAAATCAGACGTCAACACCCTTTACGTGGTAAGGTGACAATGATAAAATCATGAGTTGGCTTGTTAATTGATGAATAATATCGGAAGAACCTTTCACGTCTGATGCACGTGATCCATTTAGATGGTTTTTTTCCACGCACCACGGTGAAGACCGTGATATTTTGTTTAGAGAGAGAAAATGAAGAAAGAAAAATATTTTACGATCAAATCAAGTTCGCATGGTTCGAATCGAGTTCCAAATTGAACAAGTCATCAATTTCAAAATTCAAGGTCGAAATTAAATTTAAATTGACTCAAGCTGGATTTATGAAGCAAGTAATCCATGAACTCAGTATATTTTAGAGTTTATTTGTATTTTTTTCTTCGATTGATTATCTTTTGTCTTTGTTATAGCAGTATGGTTCTTGATAAAATTTTGGTTGATAATTGCGTATTGGGTCAATAGGAGCATGATGTTTTATTTTTGATATATCTAGATGGTATTCAAATTAATGAGGGAAATAGATTGAGGAAGATAAGGGGGAGTAGGGATGACTCAACTGGTTCTTGGGTGGCAGATTGCTACAAGGGGGGAGTAGGGATGGCAACGGGACGGGATGGTGTGGGGTTCACAACTCCCGGTCCCGGCTCCGGTTTTTAAATCCTTTCCCGTCCCTGGCCCCGGCCCCGGTCAAACTCCGGCCAACCCTCGGTCAAACCCCGGCCAACCCCCAGTTGACCCCCGGTCAAACCCCGATCTTCGATCCTTACCCGGTCCTCCCGATTTGCTGCTGTTTTTATAGCTACTTTTAGCTATTTTTTTACATGTCTTTTCAGTCAAAACATGTAAAAATAGTAATTAAGTAACTGTAAAAAATTACATAAGTTCATAAAAATTCACAATAAAAGATTATAGAACTTAAATTTATATATTTAATAAATATATAAACAATAAAATTCCTAATCTCTATATATATATATAATAGCGTTACGGATTCGAACCATTACATTAATTCTCTTTCCTACGTGGCATTCTCTTAATTTTGGATTCTTATTTATCTAAAATCTTGAGTCCTATCTCAATTTAAAATGGTACTTAACTCATGGACAACCTAAATAAATAGAATTCAATATCTTGAATCCCACATCGATTTAGAATAGAACTCCACCAATAGAGAACATAAATAAATGCCTAGAATTCAATGTGTATTTTTCAACCACATAGTTATTTAACACAAGCTTAAATATTCTTTTTATTGTGCTTAATTTGGTCAATTATTAAGTTGAACAAATAAATAGTTTAAATTTTTAGTGAATTTTAATTGGGCCATAATTTTATTTGTCTAAAATTTGAATCTCACATCTATTTTATTTAGTGGTTTTATAATAATTGAAAATATATATAATAGCATTACGGATTTGAAGCACCACATTAACTCTCTCTTCTGTGTGCATTCTCTTAATTTTGTATTCATATTTATCTAAATCTTGAATCCCACCTCGATTTAAAATGATACTTAACTGATAGACAACCTAAATAAATAGAATTCAGTGTCTTCAATTCCACATCGATTTGGAATAGAACATCAATATTATTTTTCAACTCCGTATTTATATTTCACACACAGGCTTAAGAATTTTATTTTTATTGTGTTTAATTTGGCCAAGTATTAAGTTGAACAAATAAATAGTTAAATTTTTTATGTGAAAATTCAATTTAATCAATTATTAAATTTATATTAATTTATTTGTCTAAAATTTGAATTTGATAAATTAATAATTAAATCTCATTGGTCTAAATATGTACATATTTATTTTTTAATATCTAATTAAAAAATACATAAATATTAGTTTTATACTTTTATATTTTTTTAATAAACTTGATTCTCTTCACTTACAAAAACATATATAAAGTATCTTATAGAAATATGGATTCAAATTACCACGTTAACACTCTCTCCTGCATGAAGTTTTTTATTTTTTTATTATTATTATTTATCTAAAATATTGAATCCCACATCAAAGTATACATATATAAAATTGTAAAAGATTTTGAAGATTGTATAATTCTAAAATTATACTAGGAATTTAACCTTTAATCTTTTGTCATTTATAATATTTATTCTTAACCTTTACTTTACAATGTTTGAGTTTACATTGAGATGTATTAACCAATTACTATAGCAACATATTTACTTATTTAAAATAAATAAAACTAAATATGTTGAGTAATTAGCGGATGTTATATAGGGTCTGGGATATAAACGGTACTAAAGTCATATTTCAATCGAGTTTGATGAATATGTGTATAAAGATTTTAAATAAGTTTGAACATTTGTACCATACTTTCATTGTTTCATGTGTTACTATATGAGTGTTGAACTGGAATAAGTAGTAAAATCGTCTTTTAGTTGGGTTTATAACGAGTACAAGTACATAAATTTTAAAGAAGTTCAGGTGACTGAATCACACACTCATTATTTCTATTTATTGGTGTATTCCTGTAATATCCGCAATTTCGAATTTCGGTAATTTTCTTTTTTCGGCGGAAGTTCGTTTTGACGATTCGCTCCTGACTGTTTCGTCATTCCGAGAATGATTAATTCTGCACTTTTTGTCATCCGAGTTCGTTTCGGTGTCGTTTTGTTGAGTTCCGTGTCCTTAAACGATTTTTTCACGTGGGAGTTCGACTTTGTAAAGTCACCATTAATTCTTGGAAACTCCAAAAATTCTGAATCTTTGCAACATTATAGAGCATCAAGTTAGCTTTCCAATGGTTTAAACGGTGAGTCAATCGGAGTCCAGACGAAGGAGTTATGGTCGAAATAGCCAAGACTGCACGATGTGCCTTTTTGGTGTTGAAGGGGGTTGTACCGTGTGCCGCGGCACACTCAGGCTGTGCCGCGGCACACTCAGGCTGTGCCGCGGCACTAAGCTGATTCCTGGGCGTTTTTGGTGGCCCTGGGCCGCGGCACACATGTCCGGTGCCGCGGCACATGTGCTTTTCTCGCATTTTTAGCAGATTTTCGAGGAGAAAACTTCATTCTTCTCCTCTCTTCTTCCTCCTTCCATCTAGGGCGATTTGTGGGCGATTTTTGGGCGATTTGAGTGCTCCCAAACTTGTAGAGATCATCCACCTCAAGTCTTGTTGTATATTTTCGGCCTCTACTTGAATCCTTCATCCAAATCAAGGTATTTTTGGCTTGAACCCTTGTTTTTGTGGATTTGGGGATTTTCCTTTTTGATTTCGATTCCAATCCGTTTTTAATCAATTAATTGTTGTATAAACGTTGTTTTGAACTTGTTCTACGGATTGGATACTCGTATCTTTGGTTCGTTCAACCCGAAGGGTGATTTCTTTGTTCTTGAAGGGTCTTGAACATTTAATGTTCGATTAAATGTTCGAATGAGTTCCCTTTGATAGTTTGTTGGGATTTCCGTTGTTTTCGGCCTTGATTCTCGTCGTAATCATGTTTTATTATTCCTTACGGAGGATTATAGGTGCTCGATGATTCCGATGTTGAATTCCGTTGGTGATTGATGATTCATGTGGTGTTTTCCCATAGTAATTTCGGTGCTATCGCGTTCTAGATAGTGTTCGGGAATTTGAGGGCTACCCGGCCGTATCCGTTCACTTTTCCATTGCTCGTGATATCGAGGCAAGTACCTTGCCCATACTTTTCTTATTTTATGGATATGATGATCGGTGATCGTCTTGGTGTGTTTGTTTGGTTGTTTGAAATGAAGTTTCAAAAGATTTCGGTTTGGCCTCGTTAAAGGCTTTCTTTCAAATGCGTGTGTGTTTTGTGAACGGCGTGTTTTGGGAATTGATTATGATTTGATTATTTTGAACGTTGAAGGATTTGATGATGATACTCCTATTGTTTAAAGTTATGGAATCGTGTATTTCGTATTTAATCTTGTTATTGTGTTTTGAAGAGTTTGATAATGGTGTCGAGTTAATGGCCATCTCTAGTGAGTATTCTTAATGAACTTACATTCTTAGCATGTTAGTTTTGCATGAGTAATGTGTGTGTGTGTGTGTATGCTCACTACGGGTTAGATCCGACGGGGTCTCGGTAGGGGTCCACAGAGACGTGGATCGACGAGCTTGCTTTTAACCACTACGGGTTAGATCCGACGGGGTCTCGGTAGGGGTCCACAGAGACGTGGATCGACGGTTAATTGTGGTGCATTTTACAAATGTGACTTATTTATGGCATTTCCGGAAATGAGTGCTTTCGAACGGTTTTCATGATTGCATGCATCGACTAAGTGTGTAAGAGGTAAGTTGTTCGTTTGGCTTACTTGGCTAGGATGGCACTAGAGTATTTTGTTGTTTGTGTTAAATCCTTTATTTGTGGATTTTGATGTTGGGAGACGAACCTTGTGGTCGTTCTTGTGTACTGTGAGTTGATGAGATTTGGGGCTAAAATCCCAATGGTCTTGTAAAAGTCATTTTACGGATTTGGGGCTAAAATCCCAACGGTTTGGTAAAGGTCGTTTTTCAGAAAGTAAACCTTTGGGGTGGTGACCCCTTTCGTATTTTGGGTTTTTGAAAGGTAGGATTTGATAATCCTAAATCATTTTCTATTAAAACTCCCGATGGTATTTCAAATCATTTTATAGATTGTTTCCCTTGATATTTTGATCTTGAAATTTTGGGAAGTCTTTACTCAAACTCTCGCCTCGGGAAGTGTTCATCTTGTTGTATTTGAACCTTTGAGGATTCCGAATTATTATCGTTCGTGGAATGTGAATTGTATGGCTCGTATTTGCAATTTGTTCTTGCACTAGCAAAACAGTGGAGTTTTGCTAACCCCCGAGTATTCGGGGGGTGGATGTCTATTTTTGCATTCAGGTTTTGGAGCATAACACAGGGTCGGCACGAAGGATGATGAAAGATGAACGATACTAATCACATGAGGATCCGTTGATGTCGTATTGGTCTAGTTGTATTTTCTTTTCCGCTGCAGTATCTTTTCCCCGTTGTACGGGAGTTTATTGTACTTTGACCCCTGCGTGGGTATATGTTGTAATTGAGTTGTATATTTTCATTGAAAGACCAAATCGGTCTACTGAGTCATTTAGCCTTGAAGGCATTGTCGAAATGTTAAATGTTGTTACCAGCCTGGTAGATCTTCGAGGAGAGGGTCTACGGCGTGTAATATCCCTGAGTGGATTGGGGGTGTTACATAAATGGTATCGGATCTTAGGTTGCGGAAACCTAGGCTGTCGGGTCAGTGGTGTCTATTGAGTTTTGTCTCGTCGGATTTAGTCTGACTGAGTCGTGTCGCGACGCGTCGTTTGAGTTGTTGGTCGTGGTTAGTATCGTGGGGCGATCATCATCTTCGTGCGACCGGTGGAAGTAAGTCTCCCTTCTTTGTGTTGTGCCTCGTGTGACACGAGCTATTTTTATGATTATTTGTTAAGTGATGGAATCCTTATGTGGATTTTGATTTCACGATCTGTATTTAATCGACTCTCGTATTTGATTTATACGAGGAGTGTCGTCGCTTGTGATGTCTTTTTATTGTTGTTTTTGTCCGTTGCTGATGATTTTCGAATCGATTTGCACGTTTTACAAGTTCTCTTGTGGAAGCTTTGTGCTTATACACGTTCGACTTGTTCACTAGCCAGTGCGGTAGGGTCTTTAGAGGCCTCGAATGGGGCCAGTGGTTTTGTTCTGAATGTGGTTATTTGACTCTAATATTTTGTTCTTATGAGGAGTAGTGTTGCTGGATTGTGCATGTTGAACTGTATTTATTTTATCCGCTGCGTGAGTTCTTTTGTAATGACTTTCGGTATTTTACCGACCGAGTTTTATTTCGATAACCGATTCCCTTAACCGAGTTTCTGGCATTATGGCCTTGATCGCTTTGGCGAAATTCTTATGACGTTATTTAGTATTTTGTAAATGGCTTTCGTGATTTTTTGAAATATTACCGTCATCGGCCTTTTTGGCGTTTTTGTAAATGGTTTTTAGCCTGGTGAGTTCCGGCGCGGGACCCACGGTGCTATAATATTTTGTGTAATTACCTGAAATTTTTGGGCATTCTAGCCCATTGAATTATCTTTGAAAACTTGAGTATCTTAGAAAATAAATTTCGAGACGTACTTTTAAAATGAATTATTTTCTCGCAGTACTTTCAAGGTGCCTTCTAGTGCCGCAATATGTTTCAAAATTACTCCAATTGAGGACCAAAATGTTTTGAGATATTTTCAATGTTTTAGAAACACTTTTATTTAGACCTGAGGGTCGAATATTCTGAAAGCTTTTCACTAAAAGAAAGTGTCCTCATTTTTACCAAATGTGAAATGGTTCTCCAAAGTCTCGATAACAATGTTTCACGTTTGTACTTTTTGAAGGGTGATACTCAAGATCAACCGGTGTTCTTCTAAATTATTTTCAAAATGAGGTTTTCGTTTTTTTTAAAAACCTATCCATTCCCGTTTGAGGGCTGGGTATGTATGTATGATGTTCGCGTTGTCATTATGATGTTTACTCCCGAGTATGATCGAATTGGCGGTGTGAGCGTTGAGTCGCTTTCCACACATTTGTTGTGTTAGCCCCTTGTGAGAGGTGGGATGTTGGTGTTGAATATTGTCGCCTCGTGGTGATTTCTGCGTTGTCGCGCATGTGCGAGCTGTTAGAGCTTGGGTTGGTATGGTCGTGTGCATCGGTGATCGTTCCGTTATGTGTCGGTTGTTTAATGTCTTGTTACCTTGCTCCCGTTTTTGTGAATTTCGTGGACGAGGTCGGAGGTAATGCCCGTACTATTTTGACTTCTATATTTTCTCTTTCTCCATTCTTTCGACTCGCTCGTGTTCGTTGAAACTTTATGAAATTGTTCTGTATTTCGGTTTCATCGTCCGAACGAACTGTGATCTTGTTGTGGGTCGATCTGGTTATCGTTGTGACTTTTTCGAGTTCGGTTCGATTCTTGTGAACCTTGTTCGGAAGTGACATCATCTGGTTCTATTAATTCTTTTATTCGAAGTGGATCGGATTTGGAACTCTTGTGTTTCGACTCTGTCGACTCGTTTATGTTCGTTGACATTTTCTCGAGCTTGTCCGCCCTTGCTTTTGTTGATCGGACAAGTGCGGTATTGTTTCGGAATAACTCGTTTGTCGTTGTGACTTTTCAATTTCTATTCCCTTTCATGTGGATCTTATGTGAATGCATACGTTGTTGTTTTCACCGGATCATATATTGTCTCGAGTCGATATGTGAACCTTGGAGTTGTTGTTTGAATTTTATTGTTCTTCGTGATTCGAACATGATTGTTCGCTTTTTGTTGTCTCGACCGTTGTGGTTCGGTCGTTTGTTTGTTCGGTTTTTGTCCTCGTTTCATGATCGTTGAGCATTCAGGCTCCTTCCTAATTCCCTTAAGTTTGGGAAATTAGTCTCGTTTTCGATCTTCCAACCCATGGGCGGTGGAATTCCGTATTTGTTCAGCGATTGGCTTGCGTTTTGATTGATGTACCGTTGGGTTGGTCAATCGTATTGATTTTCGTTCGTTGTGTTTTGTGATTGTTCGGATAATGGACTTGATTGTATTATTCATTTGATGACGCTTGTCACTTGTTGGTTTTATTATATCCTTAACGGCGACGTTGTGTTGATCGTCGTGGAGCGTGTTTTCACGCCGTATATTCCTTGCGTTGCTTGTAACGTTTCGCCGATGGGCATAAGTTACGCGTTTCCTTGCATATCTCGTTGAGTTTTCCTGGCGGGATATTGCTTCTCCCTACTTTTTTTAAGTTTCGGGACGAAACTTCTTTTAAGGAGGGTAGAATGTAATATCCGCAATTTCGAATTTCGGTAATTTTCTTTTTTCGGCGGAAGTTCGTTTTGACGACTCGCTCCTGACCGTTTCGTCATTCCGAGAATGATTAATTCTGAACTTTTTGTCATCCGAGTTCGTTTCGGTGTTTTGTTGAGTTCCGTGTCCTTAATCGACTTTTGCACGTGGGAGTTCGACTTTGTAAAGTCACCATTAATTCTTGGAAACTCCAAAAATTCTGAATCTTTGCAACATTATAGAGCATCAAGTTAGCTTTCCAATGGTTCAAACGGTGAGTCAATCGGAGTCCAGACGAAGGAGTTATGGTCGAAATAGCCAAGACTGCACGATGTGCCTTTTTGGTGTTGAAGGGGGCTGTACCGTGTGCCGCGGCACACTCAGGCTGTGCCGCGGCACTAAGCTGATTCCTGGGCGTTTTTGGTGGCCCTGGGCCACGGCACACTTGTCCTGTGCCGCGGCACACGGGTTTTTTCTGCGTTTTTTAGCAGATTTTCGAGGAGAAAACTTCATTTTTCTCCTCTCTTCTTCCTCCTTCCATCTAGGGCGATTTGTGGGCGATTTTTGGGCGATTTGAGTGCTACCAAACTTGTAGAGATCATCCACCTCAAGTCTTGTTGTAGATTTTCGGCCTCTACTTGAATCCTTCATCCAAATCAAGGTATTTTTGGCTTGAACCCTTGTTTTTGTAGATTTGGGGATTTTCCTTTTTGATTTCGATTCCAATCCGTTTTTAATCAATTAATTGTTGTATAAACGTTGTTTTGAACTTGTTCTATGGATTGGATATTCGTATCTTTGGTTCGTTCAACCCGAAGGGTGATTTCTTTGTTCTTGAAGGGTCTTGAACATTTAATGTTCGATTAAATGTTCGAATGAGTTCCCTTTGATAGTTTGTTGGGATTTCTGTTGTTTTCGGCCTTGATTCTCGTCGTAATCATGTTTTATTATTCCTTACGGAGGATTATAGGTGCTCGATGATTCCGATGTTGAATTCCGTTGGTGATTGATGATTCATGTGGTGTTTTCCCATAGTAATTTCGGTCTTTATCGCGTTCTAGATAGTGTTCGGGAATTTGAGGGCTACCCGGCCGTATCCGTTCACTTTTCCATTGATCGTGATATCGAGGCAAGTACCTTGCCCATACTTTTCTTATTTTATGGATATGATGATCGGTGATCGTCTTAGTGTGTTTGTTTGGTTGTTTGAAATGAAGTTTCAAAAGATTTCGGTTTGGCCTCGTTAAAGGCTTTCTTTCAAATGCGTGTGTGTTTTGTGAACGGCGTGTTTTGGGAATTGATTATGATTTGATTATTTTGAACGTTGAAGGATTTGATGATGATACTCCTATTGTTTAAAGTTATGGAATCGTGTATTCCGTATTTAATCTTGTTATTGTGTTTTGAAGAGTTTGATAATGGTGTCGAGTTAATGGCCATCTCTAGTGAGTATTCTTAATGAACTTACATTCTTAGCATGTTAGTTTTGCATGAGTAATGTGTGTGTGTGTATGCTCACTACGGGTTAGATCCGACGGGGTCTCGGTAGGGGTCCACAGAGACGTGGATCGACGAGCTTGCTTTTAACCACTACGGGTTAGATCCGACGGGGTCTCGGTAGGGGTCCAGGGCGTGGATCGACGGTTAATTGTGGTGCATTTTACAAATGAGACTTATTTATGACATTTCTGGAAATGAGTGCTTTCGAACAGTTTCAATGATTGCATGCATTGACTAAGTGTGTAAGAGGTAAGATGTTCGTTTGTCCTACTTGTCTAGGATTGCACTAGATTATTTTTTTGTTTGTGTTAAATCCTTTATTTGTGGATTTTGATGTTGGGAGACGAACCTTGTGGTCGTTCTTGTGTACTGTGAGTTGATGAGATTTGGGGCTAAAATCACAATGGTCTTGAAAAAGTCATTTAACGGATTAGGGTCTAAAATTCCAACGGTTAGGTAAAGGTCGTATTTCTTAAAGTAAACCTTTGGGGCGGTGACCCCTTTCGTATTTTGGGTTTTTGAAAAGTAGGATTTGATAATCCTAAATCATTTTCTATTAAAACTCCCGATGGTATTTCAAATCATTTTATAGATTGTTTCCCTTGATATTTTGATCTTGAAATTTTGGGAAGTCTTTACTCAAACTCTCGCCTCGGGAAGTGTTCATCTTGTTGTATTTGAACCTTTGAGGATTCCGAATTATTATCGTTCGTGAAATGTGAATTGTATGGCTCCTATTTGCACTTTGTTCTTGCACTAGCAAAACAGTGGAGTTTTGCTAACCCCCGAGTATTCGGGGGGTGGATGTTTATTTTTGCATTCAGGTTTTGGAGCATAACACAGGGTCGGCACGAAGGATGATGAAAGATGAACGATACTAATCACACGAGGATCCGTTGATGTCGTATTGGTCTAGTTGTATTTTCTTTTCATTGCAAGATCTTTTCCCGTGTACGGAGTTTATTGTACTTTGACCCTGCGTGGGTATATGTTGTAATTGAGTTGTATATTTTCATTGAAAGACCAAATCGGTCATCGAGTCATTTAGCCTTGAAGGCATTGTCGAGATGTTAAATGTTGTTACCAGCCTGGTAGATCCTCGAGGAGAGGGTCTACGGCGTGTAATATCCCTGAGTGGATTGGGGGTGTTACATAAATGGTATCGGAGCTTAGGTTGTGGAAACCTAGGCTGTCGGGTCAGTGGTGTCTATTGAGTTTTGTCTCGTCGGATTTAGTCTGACTGAATCGTGTCGCGACGCGTCGTTTGAGTTGTTGGTCGTGGTTAGTATCGTGGGGCGATCATCATCTTCGTGCGACCGGTGGAAGTAAGTCTCCCTTCTTTGTGTTGTGCCTCGTGTGACACGAGCTATTTTTATGATTATTTGTTAAGTAATGGAATCCTTATGTGGATTTTGATTTCACGATATGTATTTAATCGACTCTCGTATTTGATTTATACGAGGAGTGTCGTCGCTTGTGATGTCTTTTTATTGTTGTTTTTGTCCGTTGCTGATGATTTTCGAATCGATTTGCACGTTTTACAAGTTCTCTTGTGGAAGCTTTGTGCTTATACACGTTCGACTTGTTCACTAGCCATGCGGTAGGGTCTTTAGAGGCCTCGAATGGGGCCAGTGGTTTTGTTACGAATGTGGTTATTTGACTCTAATATTTTGTTCTTATGAGGAGTAGTGTTCTTTGGATTGTGCATGTTGAACTATATTTCTTTTATCCATGCGTGAGTTCTTTTGTAATGACTTTCGGTATTTTACCGACCGAGTTTTATTTCGATAACCGATTCCCTTAACCGAGTTTTTGGCATTATGGCCTTGATCGCTTTGGCGAAATTCTTATGACGGTATTTAGTATTTTGTAAATGGCTTTCGTGATTTTTTGAAATATTACCGTCATCGGCCTTTTTGGCGTTTTTGTAAATGGTTTTTAGCTTGGTGAGTTCGTAGCGGGACCCACGGTGCTATAATATTTTGTGTAATTACCTGAAATTTTTGGGCATTCTAGCCCATTGAATTATCTTTGAAAACTTGAGTATCTTAGAAAATAAATTTCGAGACGTACTTTTAAAATGAATTATTTTCTCGCAGTACTTTCAAGGTGCCTTCTAGTGCCGCAATATGTTTCAAAATTACTCCAATTGAGGACCAAAATGTTTTGAGATATTTTTAATGTTTTAGAAACACTTTTATTTAGACCTGAGGGTCGAATATTCTGAAAGCTTTTCACTAAAAGAAAGTGTCCTCATTTTTACCAAATGTGAAATGGTTCTCCAAAGTCTCGATAACAATGTTTCACGTTTGTACTTTTTGAAGGGTGATACTCAAGATCAACCGGTGTTCTTCTAAATTATTTTCAAAATGAGGTTTTCGTTTTTTTTAAAAACCTATCCATTCCCGTTTGAGGGCTGGGTATGTTTGTATGATGTTCGCGTTGTCATTATGATGTTTACTCCCGAGTATGATCGAATTGGCGGTGTGAGCGTTGAGTCGCTTTCCACACATTTGTTGTGTTAGCCCCTTGTGAGAGGTGGGATGTTGGTGTTGAATATTGTCGCCTCGTGGTGATTTCTGCGTTGTCGCGCATGTGCGAGCTGTTAGAGCTTGGGTTGGTATGGTCGTGTGCATCGGTGATCGTTCCATTATGTGTCGGTTGTTTAATGTCTTGTTACCTTGCTCCCGTTTTTGTGAATTTCGTGGACGAGGTCGGAGGTAATGCCCGTACTATTTTGACTTCTATATTTTCTCTTTCTCCATTCTTTCGACTCGCTCGTGTTCGTTGAAACTTTATGAAATTGTTCTGTATTTCGGTTTCATCGTCCGAACGAACTGTGATCTTGTTGTGGGTCGATCTGGTTATCGTTGTGACTTTTTCGAGTTCGGTTCGATTCTTGTGAACCTTGTTCGGAAGTGACATCATCTGGTTCTATTAATTCTTTTATTCGAAGTGGATCGGATTTGGAACTCTTGTGTTTTCGACTCTGTCGACTCGTTTATGTTCGTTGACATTTTCTGAGCTTGTCCTGCCCCTTGCTTTTGTTGATCGGACAAGTGCGGTATTGTTTCGGAATAACTCGTTTGTCGTTGTGACTTTTCAATTTCTATTCCCTTTCATGTGGATCTTATGTGAATGCATACGTTGTTGTTTTCACCGGATCATATATTGTCTCGAGTCGATATGTGAACCTTGGAGTTGTTGTTTGAATTTTATTGTTCTTCGTGATTCGAACATGATTGTTCGCTTTTTGTTGTCTCGACCGTTGTGGTTCGGTCGTTTGTTTGTTCGGTTTTTGTCCTCGTTTCATGATCGTTGAGCATTCAGGCTCCTTCCTAATTCCCTTAAGTTTGGGAAATTAGTCTCGTTTTCGATCTTCCAACCCCTGAGCGGTGGAATTCCGTATTTGTTCAGCGATTGGCTTGCGTTTTGATTGATGTACCGTTGGGTTGGTCAATCGTATTGATTTTCGTTCGTTGTGTTTTGTGATTGTTCGGATAATGGACTTGATTGTATTATCCATTTGATGACGCTTGTCACTTGTTGGTTTTATTATATCCTTAACGGCGACGTTGTGTTGATCGTCGTGGAGCGTGTTTTCACGCCGTATATTCCTTGCGTTGCTTGTAACGTTTCGCCGATGGGAATAAGTTACACGTTTCCTTGCATATCTCGTTGAGTTTTCCTGGCGGGATATTGCTTCTCCCTACTTGTTTTAAGTTTCGGGACGAAACTTCTTTTAAGGAGGGTAGAATGTAATATCCGCAATTTCGAATTTCGGTAATTTTCTTTTTTCGGCGGAAGTTCGTTTTGACGACTCGCTCCTGACCGTTTCGTCATTCCGAGAATGATTAATTCTGAACTTTTTGTCATCCGAGTTCGTTTCGGTGTCGTTTTGTTGAGTTCCGTGTCCTTAATCGACTTTTGCACGTGGGAGTTCGACTTTGTAAAGTCACCATTAATTCTTGGAAACTCCAAAAATTCTGAATCTTTGCAACATTATATATCATCAAGTTAGCTTTCCAATGGTTCAAACGGTGAGTCAATCGGAGTCCAGACGAAGGAGTTATAGTCGAAATAGCCAAGACTGCACGATGTGCCTTTTTGGTGTTGAAGGGGGCTGTACCGTGTGCCGCGGCACACTCAGGCTGTGCCGCGGCACTAAGCTGATTCCTGGGCGTTTTTGGTGGCCCTGGGCCGCGGCACACGGGCTTTTTCTGCGTTTTTTAGCAGATTTTCGAGGAGAAAACTTCATTTTTCTCCTCTCTTCTTCCTCCTTCCATCTAGGGCGATTTTTGGGCGATTTGAGTGCTCCCAAACTTGTAGAGATCATCCACCTAAGTCTTGTTATAGATTTTCGGCCTCTACTTGAATCCTTCATCCAAATCAAGGTATTTTTGGCTTGAACCCTTGTTTTTGTAGATTTGGGGATTTTTCTTTTTGATTTCGATTCCAATCCGTTTTTAATCAATTAATTGTTGTATAAACGTTGTTTTGAACTTGTTCTATGGATTGGATACTCGTATCTTTGGTTCGTTCAACCCGAAGGGTGATTTCTTTGTTCTTGAAGGGTCTTGAACATTTAATGTTCGATTAAATGTTCGAATGAGTTCCCTTTGATAGTTTGTTGGGATTTCTGTTGTTTTCGGCCTTGATTCTCCTCGTAATCATGTTTTATTATTCCTTACGGAGGATTATAGGTGCTCGATGATTCCGATGTTGAATTCCGTTGGTGATTGATGATTCATGTGGTGTTTTCCCATAGTAATTTCGGTGCTATCGCGTTCTAGATAGTGTTCGGGAATTTGAGGGCTACCCGGCCGTATCCGTTCACTTTTCCATTGCTCGTGATATCGAGGCAAGTACCTTGCCCATACTTTTCTTATTTTATGGATATGATGATCGGTGATCGTCTTGGTGTGTTTGTTTGGTTGTTTGAAATGAAGTTTCAAAAGATTTCGGTTTGGCCTCGTTAAAGGCTTTCTTTCAAATGCGTGTGTGCTTTGTGAACGGCGTGTTTTGGGAATTGATTATGATTTGATTATTTTGAACGTTGAAGGATTTGATGATGATACTCCTATTGTTTAAAGTTATGGAATCGTGTATTCCGTATTTAATCTTGTTATTGTGTTTTGAAGAGTTTGATAATGGTGTCGAGTTAATGGCCATCTCTAGTGAGTATTCTTAATGAACTTACATTCTTAGCATGTTAGTTTTGCATGAGTAATGTGTGTGTGTGTGTGTATGCTCACTACGGGTTAGATCCGACGGGGTCTCGGTAGGGGTCCACAGAGACGTGGATCGACGAGCTTGCTTTTAACCACTACGGGTTAGATCCGACGGGGTCTCGGTAGGGGTCCACAGAGACGTGGATCGACGGTTAATTGTGGTGCATTTTACAAATGTGACTTATTTATGGCATTTCCGGAAATGAGTGCTTTCGAACGGTTTTCATGATTGCATGCATCGACTAAGTGTGTAAGAGGTAAGTTGTTCGTTTGGCTTACTTGGCTAGGATGGCACTAGAGTATTTTGTTGTTTGTGTTAAATCCTTTATTTGTGGATTTTGATGTTGGGAGACGAACCTTGTGGTCGTTCTTGTGTACTGTGAGTTGATGAGATTTGGGGCTAAAATCCCAATGGTCTTGTAAAAGTCATTTTACGGATTTGGGGCTAAAATCCCAACGGTTTGGTAAAGGTCGTTTTTCGGAAAGTAAACCTTTGGGGCGGTGACCCTTTTCGTATTTTGGGTTTTTGAAAAGTAGGATTTTAAAATCCTAAATCATTTTCTATTAAAACTCCCGATGGTATTTCAAATCATTTTATAGATTGTTTCCCTTGATATTTTGATCTTGAAATTTTGGGAAGTCTTTACTCAAACTCTCGCCTCGGGAAGTGTTCATCTTGTTGTATTTGAACCTTTGAGGATTCCGAATTATTATCGTTCGTGAAATGTGAATTGTATGGCTCGTATTTGCACTTTGTTCTTGCACTAGCAAAACAGTGGAGTTTTGCTAACCCCCGAGTATTTGGGGGGTGGATGTCTATTTTTGCATTCAGGTTTTGGAGCATAACACAGGGTCGGCACGAAGGATGATGAAAGATGAACGATACTAATCACACGAGGATCCGTTGATGTCGTATTGGTCTAGTTGTATTTTCTTTTCCGCTGCAGTATCTTTTCCCCGTTGTACGGGAGTTTATTGTACTTTGACCCCTGCGTGGGTATATGTTGTAATTGAGTTGTATATTTTCATTGAAAGACCAAATCGGTCTACTGAGTCATTTAGCCTTGAAGGCATTGTCGAGATGTTAAATGTTGTTACCAGCCTGGTAGATCTTCGAGGAGAGGGTCTACGGCGTGTAATATCCCTGAGTGGATTGTGGGTGTTACATAAATGGTATCGGAGCTTAGGTTGTGGAAACCTAGGCTGTCGGGTCAGTGGTGTCTATTGAGTTTTGTCTCGTCGGATTTAGTCTGACTGAGTCGTGTCGTGACGCGTCGTTTGAGTTGTTGGTCGTGGTTAGTATCGTGGGGCGATCATCATCTTCGTGCGACCGGTGGAAGTAAGTCTCCCTTCTTTGTGTTGTGCCTCGTGTGACACGAGCTATTTTTATGATTATTTGTTAAGTGATGGAATCCTTATGTGGATTTTGATTTCACGATATGTATTTAATCGACTCTCGTATTTGATTTATACGAGGAGTGTAAATCGCTTGTGATGTCTTTTTATTGTTGTTTTTGTCCGTTGCTGATGATTTTCGAATCGATTTGCACGTTTTACAAGTTCTCTTGTGGAAGCTTTGTGCTTATACACGTTCGACTTGTTCACTAGCCAGTGCGGTAGGGTCTTTAGAGGCCTCGAATGGGGCCAGTGGTTTTGTTCTGAATGTGGTTATTTGACTCTAATATTTTGTTCTTATGAGGAGTAGTGTTGTTGTATTGTGCATGTTGAACTGTATTTCTTTTATCCGCTGCGTGAGTTCTTTTGTAATGACTTTCGGTATTTTACCGACCGAGTTTTATTTCGATAACCGATTCCCTTAACCGAGTTTTTGGCATTATGGACTTGATCGCTTTGGCGAAATTCTTATGACGGTATTTAGTATTTTGTAAATGGCTTTCGTGATTTTTTGAAATATTACCGTCATCGGCCTTTTTGGCGTTTTTGTAAATGGTTTTTAGCCTGGTGAGTTCCGGCGCGGGACCCACGGTGCTATAATATTTTGTGTAATTACCTGAAATTTTTGGGCATTCTAGCCCATTGAATTATCTTTGAAAACTTGAGTATCTTAGAAAATAAATTTCGAGACGTACTTTTAAAATGAATTATTTTCTCGCAGTACTTTCAAGGTGCCTTCTAGTGCCGCAATATGTTTCAAAATTACTCCAATTGAGGACCAAAATGTTTTGAGATATTTTCAATGTTTTAGAAACACTTTTATTTAGACACGAGGGTCGAATATTCAAAGCTTTTCACTAAAAGAAAGTGTCCTCATTTTTACCAAATGTGAAATGGTTCTCCAAAGTCTCGATAACAATGTTTCACGTTTGTACTTTTTGAAGGGTGATACTCAAGATCAACCGTGTTCTTCTAAATTATTTTCAAAATGAGGTTTTCGTTTTTTAAAAACCTATCCATTCCGTTTGAGGGTGGGTATGTATGTATGATGTTCGCGTTGTCATTATGATGTTTACTCCCGAGTATGATCGAATTGGCGGTGTGAGCGTTGAGTCGCTTTCCACACATTTGTTGTGTTAGCCCCTTGTGAGAGGTGGGATGTTGGTGTTGAATATTGTCGCCTCGTGGTGATTTCTGCGTTGTCGCGCATGTGCGAGCTGTTAGAGCTTGGGTTGGTATGGTCGTGTGCATCGGTGATCGTTCCGTTATGTGTCGGTTGTTTAATGTCTTGTTACCTTGCTCCCGTTTTTGTGAATTTCGTGGACGAGGTCGGAGGTAATGCCCGTACTATTTTGACTTCTATATTTTCTATTTCTCCATTCTTTCGACTCGCTCGTGTTCGTTGAAACTTTATGAAATTGTTCTGTATTTCGGTTTCATCGTCCGAACGAACTGTGATCTTGTTGTGGGTCGATCTGGTTATCGTTGTGACTTTTTCGAGTTCGGTTCGATTCTTGTGAACCTTGTTCGGAAGTGACATCATCTGGTTCTATTAATTCTTTTATTCGAAGTGGATCGGATTTGGAACTCTTGTGTTTTCGACTCTGTCGACTCGTTTATGTTCGTTGACATTTTTTGAGCTTGTCCTGCCCCTTGCTTTTGTTGATCGGACAAGTGCGGTATTGTTTCGGAATAACTCGTTTGTCGTTGTGACTTTTCAATTTCTATTCCCTTTCATGTGGATCTTATGTGAATGCATACGTTGTTGTTTTCACCGGATCATATATTGTCTCGAGTCGATATGTGAACCTTGGAGTTGTTGTTTGAATTTTATTGTTCTTCGTGATTCGAACATGATTGTTCGCTTTTTGTTGTCTCGACCGTTGTGGTTCGGTCGTTTGTTTGTTCGGTTTTTGTCCTCGTTTCATGATCGTTGAGCATTCAGGCTCCTTCCTAATTCCCTTAAGTTTGGGAAATTAGTCTCGTTTTCGATCTTCCAACCCCTGGGCGGTGGAATTCCGTATTTGTTCTCCGATTGGCTTGCGTTTTGATTGATGTACCGTTGGGTTGGTCAATCGTATTGATTTTCGTTCGTTGTGTTTTGTGATTGTTCGGATAATGGACTTGATTGTATTATCCATTTGATGACGCTTGTCACTTGTTGGTTTTATTATATCCTTAACGGCGACGTTGTGTTGATCGTCGTGGAGCGTGTTTTCACGCCGTATATTCCTTGCATTGCTTGTAACGTTTCGCCGATGGGCATAAGTTACGCGTTTCCTTGCATATCTCGTTGAGTTTTCCTGGCGGGATATTGCTTCTCCCTACTTGTTTTAAGTTTCGGGACGAAACTTCTTTTAAGGAGGGTAGAATGTAATATCCGCAATTTCGAATTTCGGTAATTTTCTTTTTTCGGCGGATGTTCGTTTTGACGACTCTCTCCTGACCGTTTCGTCATTCCGAGAATGATTAATTCTGCACTTTTTGTCATCCGAGTTCGTTTCGGTGTCGTTTTGTTGAGTTTCGTGTCCTTAATCGACTTTTTCACGTGGGAGTTCGACTTTGTAAAGTCACCATTAATTCTTGGAAACTCCAAAAATTCTGAATCTTTGCAACATTATAGAGCATCAAGTTAGCTTTCCAATGGTTCAAACGGTGAGTCAATCGGAGTCCAGACGAAGGAGTTATGGTCGAAATAGCCAAGACTGCACGATGTTCCTTTTTGGTATTGAAGGGGGCTGTACCGCGGCACTAAGCTGATTCCTGGGCGTTTTTGGTGGCCCTGGGCCGCGGCACACTTGTCCTGTGCCGCGGCACACGGGCTTTTTCTGCGTTTTTTGGCAGATTTTCGAGGAGAAAACTTCATTTTTCTTCTCTCTTCTTCCTCCTTCCATCTAGGGCGATTTGTGGGCGATTTTTGGGCGATTTGAGTGCTCCCAAACTTGTAGAGATCATCCACCTCAAGTCTTGTTGTATATTTTCGGCCTCTACTTGAATCCTTCATCCAAATCAAGGTATTTTTGGCTTGAACCCTTGTTTTTGTAGATTTGGGGATTTTCCTTTTTGATTTCGATTCCAATCCGTTTTTAATCAATTAATTGTTGTATAAACGTTGTTTTGAACTTGTTCTACGGATTGGATACTCGTATCTTTGGTTCGTTCAACCCGAAGGGTGATTTCTTTGTTCTTGAAGGGTCTTGAACATTTAATGTTCGATTAAATGTTCGAATGAGTTCCCTTTGATAGTTTGTTGGGATTTCCGTTGTTTTCGGCCTTAATTCTCGTCGTAATCATGTTTTATTATTCCTTACGGAGGATTATAGGTGCTCGATGATTCCGATGTTGAATTCCGTTGGTGATTGATGATTCATGTGGTGTTTTCCCATAGTAATTTCGGTGCTATCGCGTTCTAGATAGTGTTCGGGAATTTGAGGGCTACCCGGCCGTATCCGTTCACTTTTCCATTGCTCGTGATATCGAGGCAAGTACCTTGCCCATACTTTTCTTATTTTATGGATATGATGATCGGTGATCGTCTTGGTGTGTTTGTTTGGTTGTTTGAAATGAAGTTTCAAAAGATTTCGGTTTGGCCTCGTTAAAGGCTTTCTTTCAAATGCGTGTGTGTTTTGTGAACGGCGTGTTTTGGGAATTGATTATGATTTGATTATTTTGAACGTTGAAGGATTTGATGATGATACTCCTATTGTTTAAAGTTATGGAATCGTGTATTCCGTATTTAATCTTGTTATTGTGTTTTGAAGAGTTTGGTAATGGTGTCGAGTTAATGGCCATCTCTAGTGAGTATTCTTAATGAACTTACATTCTTAGCATGTTAGTTTTGCATGAGTAATGTGTGCGTGTGTATGCTCACTACGGGTTAGATCCGACGGGGTCTCGGTAGGGGTCCACAGAGACGTGGATCGACGAGCTTGCTTTTAACCACTACGGGTTAGATCCGACGGGGTCTCGGTAGGGGTCCATAGAGACGTGGATCGACGGTTAATTGTGGTGCATTTTACAAATGTGACTTATTTATGGCATTTCCGGAAATGAGTGCTTTCGAACGATTTTCATGATTGCATGCATCGACTAAGTGTGTAAGAGGTAAGTTGTTCGTTTGGCTTACTTGGCTAGGATGGCACTAGAGTATTTTGTTGTTTGTGTTAAATCCTTTATTTGTGGATTTTGATGTTGGGAGACGAACCTTGTGGTCGTTCTTGTGTACTGTGAGTTGATGAGATTTGGGGCTAAAATCCCAATGGTCTTGTAAAAGTCATTTTACGGATTTGGGGCTAAAATCCCAACGGTTTGGTAAAGGTCGTTTTTCGGAAAGTAAACCTTTGGGGCGGTGACCCCTTTCGTATTTTGGGTTTTTGAAAAGTAGGATTTGATAATCCTAAATCATTTTCTATTAAAACTCCCGATGGTATTTCAAATCATTTTATAGATTGTTTCCCTTGATATTTTGATCTTGAAATTTTGGGAAGTCTTTACTCAAACTCTCGCCTCGGGAAGTGTTCATCTTGTTGTATTTGAACCTTTGAGGATTCCGAATTATTATCGTTCGTGAAATGTGAATTGTATGGCTCGTATTTGCACTTTGTTCTCGCACTAGCAAAACAGTGGAGTTTTGCTAACCCCCGAGTATTCGGGGGGTGGATGTCTATTTTTGCATTCAGGTTTTGGAGCATAACACAGGGTCGGCACGAAGGATGATGAAAGATGAACGATACTAATCACACGAGGATCCGTTGATGTCGTATTGGTCTAGTTGTATTTTCTTTTCCGTTGCAGTATCTTTTCCCCGTTGTACGGGAGTTTATTGTACTTTGACCCCTGCGTGGGTATATGTTGTAATTGAGTTGTATATTTTCATTGAAAGACCAAATCGGTCTACTGAGTCATTTAGCCTTGAAGGCATTGTCGAGATGTTAAATGTTGTTACCAGCCTGGTAGATCTTCGAGGAGAGGGTCTACGGTGTGTAATATCCCTGAGTGAATTGGGGGTGTTACAATTCCGCTGTGGTACAATTGCAAGTGGCTGAACTATAATAAAGTATTAAATTATTTTTTAATTTTTACTTACAAATTACAGTGTAAAATGATTACCCATCGAGTTTCGACGGGCTATACACTAGCTATTTTGTACACAAGCTTAATAATATTATTTTTATTGTGTTTAATTTGGCTAATTATTAAGTTGGACAAATAAATAGTTTAAATTTTTAGTGAAAATTTAATTGGGCCAATTATCAAATTTACATTAATAATAGCGTTACGGATTCGAAGTATTAAATTATTTTCTCTCCTACATGGCATTCTCTTAATTTTGGATTCCTATTTTTTTAAAATCTTGAATACCATATCAATTCAAAATAATAGTTGACTAATGGACAATTCAAATAAATAGAATTCGATATTTTGAATCCCACATCGATTTAAAATAGGACTCCGCCAATGCAGAACCAAAATAAGTACTTAGAATCATTGAGTATTTTTCAACCACATAGTTATTTTATAAACAAGCTTAAGAATATTATTTTTACTGTGTTTAATTTGGCTAATTATTAAGTTGGACAAATAAATAGTTTATATTTTTGGTGAAAATTTAATTGGGCCAATTATTAAATTAACATTAATAATAGCATTATGGATTCGAAACATTAGATTAATTCTCTCTCCTACGTGGCATTCTCCTATTTTTGGATTCCTATTTATCTAAAATCTTAAACCCCGCATCAATTTAAAATAATACTTAACTGATAGACAATCCAAATAATTAGAATTCGATATCTTGAATCCCACATCGATTTAAAATAGGACTCCACCAATGGAGAGCCTAAATAAGTATTTAGAATCAATATGTATTTTTCAACCACTTCTCTTATTTTTGAATTCCTATTTATCTAAAATATTGAATCCCACATCAATTTAAAATAATACTTAACTAATGAACAATCCAAATAAATAGAATTCGATATCATGAATCCCACATCGATTTGAAATAGGACTCTGCCAATGGAGAACCTAAATAAGTACTTAGAATCAAAATGTATTTTTCAACCACGTAGTTATTTTGCACACAAGCTTAAGAATACTATTTTTATTGTGTTCAATTTGACTAATTATTAAGCTGGACAAGTAAATAGTTTAAATTTTTAGTGAAAATTTAATTGGGCCAATTATTAAATTTACATTAATAATAGCGTTACGGATTCGAAACATTAAATTATTTTCTCTCCTACGTGGCATTCTCTTAATTTTGGATTTCTATTTATCTAAAATCTTGAATCCCACATCAATTTAGAATAATACTCCCTCCGTCCCACCCAAATGTTTACATTTCTATCAAAAAGTAGTCCCTTTAGTAAGTTTACATATATCACTTTTTACAATCAAATCAAACAATCACTTTTTACTTTTTAATCTCCATCACTCATTCATCATCAATACTTTTTACTTTTTAATCTCCACCACACATTTAATCATCATTACTTATACAAATCATTACTTAAAATACACCAAATATACACCCTCTGTCAACCTTTGGCTGGGACAGAGGGAGTAGTTAACTGATGGACAATCCAAATAAATAGAATTCGATATTTTGAATCCCAAATCGATTTAAAATAGGACTCCAGGAGAACCTAAATAAGTACTTAGAATCAACGTGTATTTTTCAACCACATAGTTATTTTACACACAAGTTTAAGAATATTATTTTTATTGTGTTTAATCTAGCTAATTATTAAGTTGAACAAATAAATAGTTAAAATTTTTAATGAAAATTTAATTTGGCCAATTATTAAATTTACATTAATAATAGCGTTATGGATTCAATGTGTATTTTTTAACCACATAGTTATTTTGCATACAAGCTTAAGAATACTATTTTTATTGTGTTTAATTTGGCTAATTATTAAGTTGGACTAATAAATAGTTTAAATTTTTTGTGAAAATTTAATTGGGCCAATTATAAAATTTACATTAATAATAGCATTACGGATTCGAAACATTAAATTAAATTTCTCTCCTACGTGGCATTCTCTTAATTTTGGATTCCTATTTATCTAAAATTTTGAATCCCACATCAATTTAAAATATAATACTTAACTGATGGACAATCCAAATAAATAGAATTCGATATCTTGAATCCTACATCGATTTAAAGTAGGACTCCACCAATGCAGAACCTAAATAAGTATTTAGAATCAATATGTATTTTCAACGACATAATTATTTTACATACAAGCTTAAGAATATATTGTGCTTAATTTGGCTAATAATTAAGTTGGACAAGTAAATAGTTTAAATTTTTAGTGAAAATTTAATTGGGCCAATTATTAAATTTATATTAATTTTAAATATTACTTAACCCATAGACAATCTAAATAAATAGAATTCATTGTCTTGAGTCCCACATTGATTTAAAATAGAACTTCACCAATGAAGAACCTAGATAAATATATAGAATTCAATGTGTATTTTTCAATTCCATATTTATATTTCACACACAAGCTTATGAATTTTATTTACTGTGTTTAATTAGTCCAATTATTAAGTTGGACAAATAAATAGTTAAATTTTTTAGTTAAAAATTAATTTGATCAATTATTAAATTTATATTAGTTTATTGTCTAAAATTTATATATCACATCTGTTTTATTTAGTAGTTTTATTTTTATTTAAAATTGTAGTTTGACTAATATTAATAATATCAGTTATTAAATAATTTACTTTATTTTTTATTTAAAAATCTAATTTGACCAATTATCAAATTTGTATTAATCGTATTTATCTAAAATTCTGAATACCACAGCAATCTTAAATTAGGTTCTGTTGATTGGGGTACTAAATAAATATGTAAAATTAATGTTGATTTTTACTCCATAACATGTTTAATAGTTTTAAATTTTTTGAAAAAAAATTATTTGGCTAATATTAATGTGGCTGATTCTTAAGCTAAACGAATAGTTTTATTTCTATTGAAAATTTATTTTGGCCATTTATTAGGTTTTTATTAATCATACTTATATATAAATTAAAATTCAATATCGTTTTTAAACAAGATTCCATCGATTGGATAACCTAAATAAATACTCACAATCAATATGCAGTTTTGCACCTCACAATTATTTTGCACCAGCAGTTAATAATTTTGTTCTTATTGAAAACTTTGATTTGATCAATATTTTTTCCGCCTAGACATAACAAATTTCTCTGATATTAATTGAGTCAATTTTTATGTTGACGAAATAAATAGTTTTACTTCAAAAATAAATATTGTTATTTTATTGAAAATGAATTTTAGGCAATTATTGAGTTGACCAAATAAATAATCTCATTTTTCTAAAAAAAAATTATTATTACTTAATTTTATTTGTCTAATTTATCAATGTCTAACAATTTGAGCGAATTTGAATTTTGTTAAAGTCAGACATAACGACTAATTATTGTAACAATGCTAAACTCAACTCGGAGAACTGATGACAAAAAAGAAAAGAAAAAAAATAATAAAAAAACTTATTATAACAACTTATATTTGATTATGTAGATTTATAAGTTTTAATATATTTGTGTAATTCATTCATATAATCAATATGTATACCATCATATTTCTCATCTCCAATTAATTTGCCAATTATCGAGTTGGTAAATAAATAGTATTATTTTTATTAAAAATATAATTTGACAAATCATTAAGTTTATAAATATTTTGTAGTAAAATAATTAATTTGACTAATATATTGACGTTTAATTTAATTTATTTATCAATATATAATAATTTGAGCAAATTTGAATTTTTTTAAAGCGAGACGTAACAATCAATTATTATAACAACTTAGATTTAATTATTTTGACTTTCTATATTTTAATAGATTTGGGCAATTAGAGCATATAACTATACAGATTTGTGAGGGGAGCATGTACTAAAATTATGTTTTTGGAACGGGTATAGGTATATAATATATAAATTGGTTTCAGATGAACCTTAGCTGTATTGTTTCGGGTATCACTATATGGATTGGGGATAAAAATAGTAAATTCATCTTTAAGTCAGATTTTGGACGGGTACGGTTATATAAATTATAAACAGGTTTGAGTGGCTGAATCCTTGCCTCATCTTTTTGGTTTTCATTGTGTTCTACTGCGGTGAGGAACTCCGAATGGCTGAGCCTAACTAATAAGTATAATTGGCGAGTTTTTTGCATTAATAAATTTGATTTAAAATATAATTTTATTATATATATATACCTTTATGTATCCGGAGCACCACATTACCTCTCTTATAAGTGGTATTTTTTATTTTTTAGATTTTTATTTATTTAAATCTTCTACCCATCTTGATTTTCAATGACACTCCACTCATTAAATAACTAAATAAATATTTAAAATAAGTATATATTTTATCCATAATTATTTTACACCACCACTTTAATTTGATCATCTATTGAGTTGGTCAAATGAATTATTTTTTTCTTTTTAGAAAATTAAATTTGGAAAAGTATTAATTAAACCTCATTGGCCAGATATATACATTTTATTTTGTAATATCTAATTTATATATGCATAAATATTATTTCTATATTTATATATTTTTTAATAAGCTCGATTATCATCACTTACAAATAAATATATAATGTAATGCCCGTGATTTTCTTTTTCGGTAATCTTTCGTTTTTGGCATTTTTCTAGTTTCCAGAACTCGCTTGCGACCGTTTTGGCATTTTGACAATGTTTTGTTCTTCGTGTTTGGTCATCCGAGTTCGTTTCGGTATCGTTTTGTCGAGTTCCGTGCTTTTTGGCGACTTTTCCGCACTTGAGTTCGATTCTTGCGAATCTCGTCCGAAACTGTTGTTTCGACTTTCTCATAAGTTCATTTAATGTTATTATTCATGTTGCGAGCTTTGGCTTGGTGTTTCGATCATGTATCGTGATTTTCGGGCGTTTTGGGCCATTTTCGTAATTTCCCAAAGTTTGGGGTAATTACTTTCCGTTGTCGAATTTCGAGCCTTCGGGTGGTCGGAATCGTGTGTTC
Source organism: Orobanche coerulescens (assembly GCA_033398695.1). Taxonomy (NCBI): domain Eukaryota; kingdom Viridiplantae; phylum Streptophyta; class Magnoliopsida; order Lamiales; family Orobanchaceae; genus Orobanche; species Orobanche coerulescens. The sequence goes on along the minus strand of CM065802.1, from coordinate 9,171,812 downwards.
TCTTAGTGTTCGGATTCGTCTTTGCGAGTGCTTCGTAACCGTATCTTCGATTCGTATTCAGGTTCGGGTTTCAGGGTCGTTCGGGCCGTCGGAGTTGGGCCCGGCCGAGTCATGGCCGGGCAGTCTGGGCCCAGGCCAGCACTGGCCGAGTTACGGCCAGTAGTGCTCGGCAGTTACGTACATAAGGCCGGTTACGTACGTAAGCCTCGGCCGGTTACGTACGTAACGATGCCGGCATTTCTGGGCAGAAACTTTGGCCATGGCCGGTTACGTACGTAAGGGCCCGACCGGTTACGTACGTAAGCGTCCGGCAGTGTCCGGCTATTTAAGGCCTGGACCGAGTCATATCCGGCATTTTCCACTTTTCTTCGTTCCTTCCGCGATTTTTCACCATAGATCGATGGTTTTGAGTACAATCAACTTATAACAACATGTTTTGGAAGTTGGAATCATGGATTAACATCATCTTCCACCCGGATCGAAGGTAAGAACACCTAAACTTTTGGTTTTTGGATGTTCTTGGGGTTTCTTGGTGTTTTGGCCGATTTTCTTTGTTTTGATTCAGATTGCTGATGAAACTTGATTGTAAACTCGTAATCATTCAATACCCTTGAAGTTTTGTGGAACGGATTTGAGTATTTCTTTGAATAATCGATTGAATTGGACTACGCCTTCAAAGTGTCCGATAAATTGCTTCAATGGGTAGAACTTGGGAAGTTCCATACGTTTTCGTAGAATTGTGATTGAATTGATATCGTTGTGACTTAGGAACGAATTCTTGTGAAGAACTCGAGTCGGAACCCTTCCGTTCGTTGTCTTCTTCGGGGTCCGAGCTTCCCAGTTGAATCGTGTTCTTCGGAGTGTTCGGTAGCGGTCATTAAGTCGAGCTTTCCCGTTGCTCCGCGTGCGTTGGACTTGAGGTGAGTATCTCATCTATATTCTTTATACTTTGAGAATGTGATGTGTCGTGAATTTAACGTGGACTCGTTAGTGACGGTATATTTAACCGTAACTTACTTTAAATGAAAATGTGAATTTATGAAAGTAATTACAAACGTAACTTGAGTTTCATGAAGAATGATAACAACTATTTCATGTTATTTTGTGCTTACGGGGGATACTAGAAATGAGTAGTTAACCGAGGAATTGTGGAATCGCGTAATACTTGTATTATTAGCTCGTTAGCCTTTTTCCTGAATGATGGTGTGCTGTGAATATTGTGCCTTTGTGGAAGTTATGTTACATTAACTTATATGTTACGTGTTTCCGGTTGTAGTGAATATTGTGCCTTTGTTGTTGTTGTGTATCTTAGCGAATTGAGATGTTGTCCGGGTAGGGTCCCGTCGAGGCCTCCGGAGGCGCGTGCTTGCGAGTACGGCCAGACGTACGTTGTGACCATAAGGTTATCAATTCGGGTAGGTCTGGGGAGGGCTCCGAGAATCGGCACTTGCGAGTGCGATGTCATGATAACTTATGGGCGTACTTGAACGATGTTATCCGGGTAGGGTCCGTCGAGGCCTCCGGAGGCGCGTGCTTGCGAGTACGGCCAGATGTTACGATTTGACCATAAGGTTATGTAATCGGGTAGGTCTGGAGAGGGCTTCGAGAATCATCACTTGCGAGTGCGATGTCAAGATAACTTATGGGTGTGTTCGAGTTTATTCTTGATGAGCTAATCTGGGTGGGACCCTTCGGGGCCACGGAGACGTTTTGACTGTTGATTTGATATCTCTGAATTGTTTATGTTTGAATCTTGAATCCCGATTATATTGGTGAATATGGTTTTGGTCTTGAGGTTTGAGTTGAGAATAAAATCATTTGTATGATTTTGAAAGAAAACCTTTTGAAAAGGAAAAACACTTTCATATTTCAGGATTTTTTTACACTGAGACCCCCGAAGTCTCTAAATAATCTCTTACAGTGATTTCTGGAGTAATCCCCATGTTTTTTTTAAAGGAATAAATTTTCAAAAGACTTTAGATTCGGGGATCGTGTTACTACCTTGTCGAAATGTTATTTTCATAACGGTTGTATTCTTGATGTATAATCGTATAGCTTGGTTACTTGCTAGCGATTCCATCGCTAACCCCTCGTTGGGGATTTTTTTTATTTATTCCAGGTGTTCTGACTGGAGAGTGAGCAACCACAGGATTGGTTCGGAGGATGATGCAATGCAGCGATACTAGTCACAATTGTAGTCTGTCTTCTGTCAGTGATATGTCGGTTTGAGTTCTTGTCATCCTGGAGGGAATGGACATTTTATGTACTATGTGATCGAGTTGTATTTTAGTTTCATCAGATGTACGGTTATGTTGTGTTTTGAGAGACCTAATCGGTCTACGGTATTATGTTTTGGTCAAGTTGACTGCATGTGGGTTTTGATTTGTGGTCTCCCGCCTGGTAGCTCCTTGTGGAAAGGGGTCTACGGCGTGTAATATCCCTGAGTGGATTGGGGGTGTTACATAAATGGTATCGGAGCTTAGGTTTGCGAAAACCTAGGCAGTTGGGTCTAGTTGGGTCTTGTCGAGTCGTGTCTTGTCGGAGTCGTGTCTTGTCGTGTCACCCGGGTGAGCAGTTGTGAACAAGCGAGATCATTGCGATCCGTTGTGATCAATTGTGGTTCGTTGTGATTAGTATCGTGTTGCAGCCATTATCTCTGTGCGGCCTGTGGACGTAAGTCTCCTCCTTTATGTGAGGTACCTGTATTTCATGTTTTTACGTGTGCGAATTAAATGTGATGTGTGTCCTTATTTACACGGTGTTGTGTAAGGGAGTTGTATTCGATGCTTGTGACGCACGGTATACGGATATGGCTGAACGTATTGATGTTTTGACTTTGAACCGCCGTGTGGGGTGGTATGTTGTGAAAATTGTGAACCTTGATGGGTTTCGAAAGTGTGCCGACAGTTGATTCGGTGAAAAGCTCAAATGATAGTCTTGATATATGTTTTAACTTGATGCGCCCGAAATGTGTTTGGTTGAATTTGTGATTTTGTTTATCCTTTGAGCAGGTGTTTTTTAGTTCGATCAGTTTGTTTGGACTATCGTAATTATTCCGCTGCGGGTAGATTTGAGAATATATTTTTGAGGGGCCATAAGGGTCGGAACATTTTTGTGAAAGTTGATTTTGAAAATATTTTTATGGTTCGATTAAACCAGCAGCCCGTATGAATTTTGAAATCGGTCGAGTTTTGACAGAGTTAATCCTGTATTTTCAAATGACACCATCAGGCGGTATGAGGAAAAATGTATATTAATGTATTTCGGGCACTGCAAAATATTACCGTCATCTTCGGTTGAGACCAAAAGAATTTTGAAAATTTTTTGTTATATATTTGTTATGTTGTTTTGCCCGTCGGAAAATTTTTACAGTACCTTTGCTGTTACAATTCTATAAGTGATCATTTTCTGTTGCTCAATCTCTATCGACCTAATCATATGGTCCGTCTGTGACGATCGTGAACCCTAACTGCGATATCAGTATTGCACTTAGTTGCTTCACGTGTGTGGATATTATTGACGTATTATATATTGTCACAATTCTTGTTAGCAAGTTATGGGTGTACGCCCAGATACGATGATTTCATAGTTCGGTTTAATTGTGTTGTTTCTTTGACGTTATCCGGATGTGGTAATTCAGAATGTCTTGTACATGGTTTTCAAAACGAGACAGATATGATAATAGATTCATAGTTTTGATCAAACTTTTCTTTTCTAAAATTCGCTTCAGCAAATTTTTCAAATTCAGGAATTTTAAAATGCTATCATTTGGACAAGCACCTTGAAAAAATTTTGTTTTTAAAATATTACCCATATTCGACCCTGATGATATGTTTGTGGTTTTGACCGTGATAAACTTGGTAAAGGTCATACGTTATGTTAACATGGCTAAGTGAATGCTTTATGAATTTGAATTCTGTCGTTGCAGTGATAGTTCATGTATTCGTGTTACAACTCGGAATGAGTATTTTATTGTGTTATTGTTGGTTGCTCTATATTGATTATGGGGTGGTTGTTTTGTTTTTCTGAACGGTTGTCCATTCAGTATGCCGAGAGGTCGAGGTCGTGGTAACCCTCCGCGCGACCAAGATCGTACTACCGGTAATGGAATTAGTACTGGTGTTGCTACTGTGCTCCAACAGGTGGCAGACCAGATGATACATTTAGCTCAGGTGGTTCAGCGTAACCATACTGCGAATGAGGATGTTGGATCGACTCGGTGGCTTAGAGAAGTGGTTCGTATGCGTCCCCCTCGCTTTGCAGGAGCGGGTGATACTTTGGGCTGGGACGGATGGCTTATCCTATTGGAGAAGATTTTCAAGGCGATTGGTTGTCCCGAGGAGCGGAGGATTCCTATCGCTCAGTTCCTTCTCGTTGATGACTCCGCTAACTGGTGGGAGGCCGTTGAGCCTCAAGATCATGCTGTTACTTGGGAAGAGTTCAAGAAGTTGATGGAAGCGGAGTTTTGCCTGAGGCCGATCCGAGAGCAGAGGATCCGAGATTTTTACCTAGCCGAGCCACAGGATGTACCCGTGTTGCAGGCTATTGTCGATTATAGTCGACAGCTCGCCTTTGTGAAGAATCAGGTGAGGACCGAGGAGGACAAGATCCGTCATTTTGATATGCGGATGAGACCAGAGATTCGACAGTACATGTCGGGTTTCACTTGTGCTACTTTGAGAGAGTATCAGAATCGAGCCATGGCGTACGAGATGGCATCGTTATCTACTGGGCCTTCGCATGAGTCGAAGAGACAGAGGACGTCTGGAGATTTTTCGGATGGTGCAAGAGACGGAAATTCTTCTCATCGAGTTTCGCGTAGTCGTACGGCGAAACCTTCAATTTCTTCGTTCGGTGGAACCAAGAGTTCCAAGTTGTCTTCTTTGACTCCTAGTTAGACTGGGAGGTGCTTTAACTGCAATGTTGTCGGTCATGTGCAAGCTAATTGTCCTTCGCAACGGATTACTTGTTATTATTGTGGACTCGAGGGCCACAGAGTTCAGTATTGTGAATTATTCCATGAGGTTTCCGAGAATCGTGTTTCGGCATCGGTATCGGGATCGGTTCATCGGGATCGTTGAGATTTTGTCGGCCGTGCTTTGTTGTTTGTGACTTCACTTTTTTTTAGTTTAAGTTTCGGGACGAAACTTTTTTTTAGAGGGGTAGAATGTAATACCCGTGATTTTCTTTTTCGGTAATCTTTCGTTTTTGGCATTTTTCTAGTTTCCAGAACTCGCTTGCGACCGTTTTGGCATTTTGACAATGTTTTGTTCTTCGTGTTTGGTCATCCGAGTTCGTTTCGATATCGTTTTGTCGAGTTCCATGCTTTTTGGCGACTTTTCCGCACTTGAGTTCGATTCTTGCGAATCTCGTCCGAAACTGTTGTTTCGACTTTCTCATAAGTTCATTTAATGTTATTATTCATGTTGCGAGCTTTGGCTTGGTGTTTCGATCACGTATCGTGATTTTCGGGCGTTTTGGGCCATTTTCATAATTTCCCAAAGTTTGGGGTAATTACTTTCCGTTGTCGAATTTCGAGCCTTCGGGTGGTCGGAATCGTGTGTTCTCTTAGTGTTCGGATTCGTCTTTGCGAGTGCTTCGTAACCGTATCTTCGATTCGTATTCAGGTTTGGATTTCGGGGTCGTTCGGGCCGTCGGAGTTGGCCCCGGCCGAGTCATGGTCGGGCAGTCTGGGCCCAGGCCAGCACTGGCCGAGTTACGGTCTGTAGTGCTCGGCGATTCGTCGTAAGGCCGATTACGTCGTAAGCCTCGGCCGATTCGTGCGTAACGATGCCGGCATTACGGCGAGACTTGGCCATGGCGATTACGTGCGTAAGGGCCCGGCGATTACGTACGTAAGCGTCCGTGATGTCCGGCTATTTAAGGCACAGGCCGAGTCATATCCGGCATTTTCCACTTTTCTTCGTTCCTTCCGCGATTTTTCACCATAGATCGATGGTTTTGAGTAGAATCAACTTATAACAACATGTTTTGGAAGTTGGAATCATGGATTAACATCATCTTCCACCCGGATCGAAGGTAAGAACACCTAAACTTTTGGTTTTTGGATGTTCTTGGGGTTTCTTGGTGTTTTGGCCGATTTTCTTTGTTTTGATTGATTCGATGAAACTTGATTGTAAACTCGTAATCATTCAATACCCTTGAAGTTTTGTGGAACGGATTTGAGTATTTCTTTGAATAATCGATTGAATTGGACTACGCCTTCAAAGTGTCCGATAAAATGCTTCAATGGGTAGAACTTGGGAAGTTCCATACGTTTTCGTAGAATTGTGATTGAATTGATATCGTTGTGACTTAGGAACGAATTCTTGTGAAGAACTCGAGTCGGAACCCTTCCGTTCATTGTCTTCTTCGGGGTCCGAGCTTCCCAGTTGAATCGTGTTCTTCGGAGTGTTCGGTAGCGGTCATTAAGTCGAGCTTTCCCATTGCTCCGCGTGCGTTGGACTTGAGGCGAGTATCTCGTCTATATTCTTTATACTTTGAGAATGTGATGTGTCGTGAATTTAACGTGGACTCGTTAGTGACGGTATATTTAACCGTAACTTACTTTAAATGAAAATGTGAATTTATGAAAGTAATTACAAACGTAACTTGAGTTTCATGAAGAATGATAACAACTATTTCATGTTATTTTGTGCTTACGGGGGATACTAGAAATGAGTAGTTAACCGAGGAATTGTGGAATCGCGTAATACTTGTATTATTAGCTCGTTAGCCTTTTTCCTGAATGATGGTGTGCTGTGAATATTGTGCCTTTGTGGAAGTTATGTTACATTAACTTATATGTTACGTGTTTAGGTTGTAGTGAATATTGTGCCTTTGTTGTTGTTGTGTATCTTAGCGAATTGAGATGTTGTCGGGTAGGGTCCGTCGAGGCCTCCGGAGGCGCGTGCTTGCGAGTACGGCCGGACGTACGTTGTGACCATAAGGTTATCAATTCGGGTAGGTGCAGGGAGGGCTCGAGAATCGGCACTTGCGAGTGCGATGTCATGATAACTTATGGGCGTACTTGAATGATGTTATCCGGGTAGGGTCCGTCGAGGCCTCCGGAGGCGCGTGCTTGCGAGTACGGCCAGATGTTACGATTTGACCATAAGGTTATCTAATCGGGTAGGTCTGGAGAGGGCTCCGAGAATCGTCACTTGCGAGTGCGATGTCAAGATAACTTATGGGTGTGTTCGAGTTTATTCTTGATGAGCTAATCTGGGTGGGACCCTTCGGGGCCACGGAGACGTTTTGACTGTTGATTTGATATCTCTGAATTGTTTATGTTTGAATCTTGAATCCCGATTATATTGGTGAATATGGTTTTGGTCTTGAGGTTTGAGTTGAGAATAAAATCATTTGTATGATTTTGAAAGAAAGCCTTTTGAAAAGGAAAAAAACTTTCATATTTCAGGATTTTACACTGAGACCCCCGAAGTCTCTAAATAATCTCTTACAGTGATTTCTGGAGTAATCCCCATGTTTTTTTTAAAGGAATAAATTTTCAAAAGACTTTAGATTCGGGGATCATGTTACTACCTTGTCGAAATGTTATTTTCATAACGGTTGTATTCTTGATGTATAATCGTACATCTTGGTTACTTGCTAGCGATTCCATCGCTAACCCCTCGTTGGGGATTTTTTTTATTTATTCCAGGTGTTCTGACTGGAGAGTGAGCAACCACAGGATTGGTTCGGAGGATGATGCAATGCAGCGATACTAGTCACAATTGTAGTCTGTCTTCCCTCAGTGATATGTCGGTTTGAGTTCTTGTCATCCTGGAGGGAATGGACATTTTATGTACTATCTATGTGATCGAGTTGTATTTTAGTTTCATCAGATGTACGGTTATGCTGTGTTTTGAGAGACCTAATCGGTCTACGGTATTATGTTTTGGTCAAGTTGACCGCATGTGGGTTTTGATTTGTAGTCTCCCGCCTGGTAGCTCCTTGTGGAAAGGGGTCTACGGCGTGTAATATCCCTGAGTGGATTGGGGGTGTTACATATAAAGTATCTAATAGCAATATGAGTTCGGAGTACCACGATAACTCTCTCAACTACATGAAGTTTTTTTTATTTTTTTTTATTCTTATTTATCTAAAATCTTGAATCCCACATCAAAGTATAGGTATATAAATTATAAAGGAATTTTGAAGATCGTATAATTCTAAAATTATACTAAGAATTTAACTTTTAATTACAAAAAAACAGTTAAAAAAAAACGCACCGGATACGCATATTCTGTGCCAGGATACGCGAGTTCGATTTTTTTTTTTTATTTGCACGGATTCGTCACGTGGTGAATCCCGTGCGAATCCCACGCGAATCGCACCCGCACCCATACAGTATCCGATATTGCATACTGCTTAATTTTGAAGAATCCGTGCGTCATTATATGAACAAGCCAACTCAGCGTTTTATTCCACATAAACAGAATTTAACGGGACTTATCCAACAAATGAACGGTAGGATGGCATGGCATGCATGGAGTATTAAATTATTAGATCAGTGACTAAAACGTCAAAGAAAATTGTTCAATGACGAGAAGAGGCATTTAACTCTGAAAAACTAAAGTAAATGACTTCTTTAGACACAATCTACTTTATTATTAAAAGAGAATTGTACATAACATGTGTCTTTATATGGATTTTTTAGATTACTCATCTTTTTTTTTTCTTTTTAAAAATACACTAACTCCTACACATTTGAATGAGACTTAATGGGAATCATTTTTTTTTCTTTTTATTTTTCTCTCAATATTTAAAAGTTAATAGTTTTATCGTCTGAACTCTATTTTTTATTATTAATATTTTAAATTAATCTTCATTTTATGATATTTGATTTAACATTCATTAGGCATATATATAATTAAAATATTCCTTTTTGAATATAAGTTTTTTTTGAATAATTATTACATTATATCTTGATTTTAAATTATTTGTATATAAAATACAAAAATCAGATAATTTTCAAATAATTTCCTTGAAGTAAATCAATCTTTTACAAGATCAATATTTTTACTTCAGTTTTCATCTTTTTATAATTATTTTAGATTATTGAGTATTTTATTTTAAAAATATTTGGGAAAAGAATTATAGACATGGTATACTTACAATTCTAGTAGAAAGATATATTATTAGTTAAAATAATTTTTTGATTGATTCTTTTTTTTGTGAAAAGAAAAATTATATAAAAAATATAATAAGTTGATTATATTTTTATTTAAATACGTCACAATAATATATTTTATTACCCTATACCTAATAAATTAATATCATTGTGGATCTCCTGATATATTATTAAGTATAAAATGTGTGATATTAATCTAAATATTTATCAAAAATATATGACGTTATTTCGCCTGTATACTCATAAGTAATTATATTAGTATATTAATATAAATAAATATACAATGATCATATAGATTACTGTCATGTTTATATATTTTATATCGAACTTTTACACATCTATACTTAATATTAAAAGAGTCGCAAAAAAATCTAAGAAAATATGTGTCATCTCCACGTTAATTATCTTTTTAAAAATCTTAAAAAAATGGACGTTTAATTTGGGAGGGGGTTAGAGGGTTATTCCATTATATGCTATCTACCAATTAAAAAATTTCTCTCATTTTATTCCTTTTATTTTTAAGCTAATAGTTTCAACAATTATAATTTTTATGCATCAATTTTATTTTTGAAAAAATATATCAAATTATTTATTACTTCGTGCTCTTTAATTTGACATCCATATAGTATATATAAAGTAATATAAATATAATTATAATGTATTTAGATGATTAAAATATTTCAATATAAGAATATTGAAGAAAAATATATGTTTAGTTTATTTTCATAGCTTTTTAACAATTATTTGATTTTTAAGAATTATTTTGTTCTGATCATAAAATAGTAAAATATTATATTAATGTCAAATCATATAAAAAATATATTAGTAAGAATATCAGTTGTATACTTTTAATAAAAGTTGATAATACAACAACAACAACAATATCGAAGCCTCTTTATTCTTTTGACTTATTTTGATTATTTAGTTCATTTAGTCAATTCGATTCGATTCGATTCGAGTCAGTCGAGTCATTCGATTCGATTCAGTTTATATGCCCTTAGATCACATGATAAAAGTTTATAAATGAAATGAAATCAAATAATAGTATATGTACATGTGTGTATACTGACTCATGTATCTTTTATAATAATTTTATTACATTATTGAAATTCGATCATATATTATTAATATAATAAAACATTTAATATTTTACGCCGTGCATCGCATGAGAGGACATCTAGTTTTATTTAAAAAAAAGAGTTGAATATTACTTTTTGGTAGGATCGAGGCACGGATAAAATGTGTATCTTAATAGAAGGACGATACCTTCATAATATTGGGACGAAATTAGTTACGTCATTTTTTGATAGACTCATTGGCATTGCTGCAAATACAATATTTTCGATTTTAGTAAATTTTGGAAATTTATTGATTCGGTTTAACTAATCTGTCTTCAACATGGGTTCTTTAGAGACGCATGGTCGTGATAATTAAAGAGCCTTAATTTTTTAAACAATTAAATCAGATTACAAGCCAATTCAATTAGGATTAATGAACAGTGCATGAAGTATTACACTTTTTGCAACTAAAGCCCCAAATTATGACAAATTATAGATACAGTCATCAATCTTTTCTTTGCCGACACAATACTCGGTTAATTTTCTAATAAAGTCAAGTTTTGGGGGTATACCTATATCATCTTAACAACTATATATTCAAAGATAATAAGGTAAAATCAGCCTCCAGCATACCAGATGCACGATCGTTTTCCTTCACAATTCACTTTTTAGCCAAAATTGGGATTATAGTTTTTCACACAATAGTTTTGGGGGAATTCACCCATATGCCGACGAACTGTGTAGAATTTGCTGTTGTCGAGTCGAGGGCCGATCACCACAAGGACTTCGTGGCTGAATCAAAGTTATGCCTTGTGCCATAAACTTTAAGTGAGCCACGATTAAGATTGTGGTTTAAAAAATTTTGTAGCATTTTATTGAATTGTCCATTATTGTTTATTTTGATTTATATATTCTACTAGTGTAAAGCTCGTGAATAAATTAGTGGTATAATTGTTGTAATAATATTTATTTTCATATATTAAATTTTTATATACGTAAATTATATATTAGACCGCAAATTTCTTGTCTTATTTATTTTTATATAATATGTATTAATTAATGTGTATTTATTAATTTTCATCTTAAAACTCTAGTACGGGTAATTATATATTTCCAACAAAAATTTAATATTTATTTTCTTATTTATTTTTAATTTAATTAATTAAGCTTCTTTATTTAAATTCATTTAATATAAATATATTTTTTAATAATATTTTTTTTTTCAAAATTATAAAAAGATAAAAGTTATGAAGAGTCATACGGACAAAAAGATTTTTTTTAATTTAGTGTATAGTAGGTTTTATAAAGAACCAATTGGGCCTAATTTCTTGGTTGAGGTGAGTCTCATTCAAGCTTAGCATGCGCCGAGAGGTAAGGGGTCAATACGCTGCATTTTAGTTTTTATATTTTAGTTTCTCACAAGAATAACTCCCACAAAGGGGATGTAGCTCAGATGGTAGAGCGCTCGCTTAGCATGCGAGAGGTACGGGGATCGATACCCCGCATCTCCATTTTTTTTTACTATCTGGTCCTATTCCTTTCGGCGTTCCATTTTTTTTTTACTAGCTGGTCCTATTCCTTTCGGCGTTCTTCCTATTCACCTCGGTGAAAATCATTACCTCATTAGTGATTTTAGTTCAATCATTCATAAAACGAGTCATTGAGACCCGGGCAATGCCCCGGGCTGTATATGATGGTATTATATATTTAAATTGTTATTGTTTAGCACAAATTTTCGTCATTTTGATCATGGATCCGTCATTTATTTTCGTCATTTTATATTCGGGACGTATTTTTGTCATTGTATATATAAGTTGTCATGGTAACATACATTTTGTAGCATGATACGTATTTAAAATAGTTTATTGATATGTAATCTTTTAAGATGTATTTTTTACGTAATATTTCTTGTCTATTTATTTTGGTATTGACTCTATCATTTTTAATTGGAACTAACTAATATTAATACATTGAGCTAAGTTATAACTATTTCTTATGATAGTCAACGATGCCCGTGCGATGCACATGTGCTGTATAGAAGTTTTCATAGATTTAAAATACGTGCGATGCACATGGGCTATATAGAAGTTTTCATAGTGTAATATTCGGCATTTATTTTCGTCATTTTATATTTAAGTTTTCATGGTGTCACACATTTCTTTAAGCTTTATACGTACTTAGAATCTTTATTGAGTTGCACATGGTGTATATAAGTTTTATATCGTAATCTTGAACTTATTTTCGTCATTATATATCTAATTTGTGATGGTATCATATTTCTAAGCATACACACATTTAAAATAGTTTATTGACATTAAAGAGTATATGTGAAGAGATTTTTTCAAGATGTTACATTGAAAAGAGTCTATTCACATGTAATTTTTAATATGTATAAGTTACATAAATTATTTTAAATATGAAGCGATGACATTAATGTTGGAGACCTTTTATATTCATCCACGTGCAATGCACACATGTTTGGGCGCCTCGGGACCCATGCGATGCACTCAGGTTGGATCTAATTGTTTTTTCGTAATGTTCGGGACTAATTTTCGGTTCATGTTTGAAACTCTCATTTTTTTGTGAAAGACGGACTTCGTTGTTCAAATAAATTACATTATTAAAAGCGAACTATAAAACAAATTTCCTTTTTAACAAAACTATAAAAACATAAAACATTAAAGTGATTAGTATATTCAAGAATATAAATTATAATTCGTATAATAAATTATAATTCGTATAGTAAAATATTGCATGTTTAATTTGTAACCTACTATTAATATGAATGCGAGGTATTCATCTATATTGACACCGGTGGCCGTGGCGTTGTTCTTGTTGTTTTTCTTGTTGTCTTTGTCGTTGTTGTTCATTGGCATTTCGTATTTTGTTCTTGTCTGATTTTCGTGACTTGTCAATCTCTTTCTTGAATGTGAAGAGGTTTTTTGCAAAATGTTATATTTAAATGAGGCTTTTCATATGTAATCTTTTAATGTGAGTAACTTACATAAATTATTTTTTAATTAATGCATTATTACAACATTTTTCCATAAACTATAATATCGAATTTGGAGCATTCATTAGTAACTCATTCTAAGTATTTACAGTATGACGACATGAATCACATGATCTCAAACTCAAATGAATAATGTTTACCTCGTGATATGTGGATAACATTTGAAATACAATTTTCTTCTCCTTTATATACTTCTTCGATTTATAAGATTCTCATTGTTATATGATGATAGTGTGAAGATATTTTTTATTATATTTTTATTATATACTACCATTTGCAATATGTAATATCAACATAATTTACACAGTCATATCAAATATCAAAGTCACACAATATTCCAAGACGTTTAATTAAAAAAGTGACATTAACACAACGCAAGACAAAAAACTACATTAAGAGCAAAAATATTAAAATGCACAAACAAAGTGTAGTAATAATTATTGACTAAAAATTGAATGCTCGTCACATTATTTTCTATAAACTTACTTGCTAACGAATCAATAGTATTAGCCCGTTTATCGGTATTACATGAAGTAAAATATTGCATGTTTAATTTGTAACGTACTATTAATACGAATGCTAAGTATTCATCCCACCGGTGGCCGCGGCGTTGATCTTGTTGTTGTTGTTGTCGTCTTTGTCGTTGTTGTTCATTGACCTTTTGCATGTTTTGTTCTTGACATAATTTTTGTGACTTCTCGATCTCTTTCTTTAATGCTTCTTGATGTGCTACAAAAAAATAGATATAGTTGATCGTTAGTAATTTAAATACAGTTAATCAATATATTGCATTTTCGATCAAAGTAAAAATGTTCGTGCACGTTCCACTTAATTGATAAGACAACGATGTGTAAGATCTCTTAAACCATTAGAAAAGATGATGTTACTACCAAATCTCCTAAGCTACCATCTTTATGTCCTACATTGTTACACACAAAAAACACACGTGAAATTTACATAAAATAATATAAATCAATATGCTAAATAAGTAAGACGATATGATGCTTACTTTACCACCATAATAAGTTGTAGCCCAATGTGCACGCGGTGTAGAGGAAGTTGTGGTTTGTTGTGTGTGATTTTTGACCATTATATAGTTGATAAAATATTTGTAACTCATGGACGGGAAGGTAAAAAGACTAACCACTAATTGGTGTGTTTAATTTATGCATTCATGGTATTTTTGGTTTGTATTCTTTGAGACTTTTGTGCACGATTCCTATGTACTTACCCTTATGCATAACTATTAAATCAATGTACTAACACATGAAGCTTTCACATTTCACTTTCAATTTATGAAACATTTATTGTGAGCACTTTGCATTTATAAGACAACTTAAGCTTTTAGTATATAAGATAGTACACACTTTGCTATACTTTTAGATATTTCATAAAATAATACATACTTCTCTATTTTTATTTTTGGATATTTTCTTTAACATTTTCTCCTCATTTTATACACTTATGTACAAAAAAATATAACATGGTCCATTAATTTTCGATTACCAATTACAAAATAATAAGTGTAATGGACGATTTCTCTACGCACAAATATCTTAATTAAATTTTATTAAAACTCGTGACACCAAAATGGCACTATTTTGTGGGATGGAGGGAGCATTATATTTGATCGTTCTTAATTTGTTTTCCATTTTTTTTTTGAATTTATTTTCTTATTTAAGCACTTATATATGGAGTCAAATGGAAATAATTCTTCTAATGACATAGTTTTTTTTCTAGTTTTTTTTTTTTCATTCTTACCTCAATATTTTTTATATATGGAGTCAAATGGAAATAATTCTTCTAATGAGATCATAGGGCCAGATGAAAGTTATTGTTAAGTAAAAATTAACACCACGGTTAAATTTTTATTATTTAATTATGCATTATCTAAATAAAATTTTTAGATTCATGCAATTGCACAGTTAAGTTTATTCAAGTGCACACATATTAGGTTATTGAGATTCACTGTAGATATCATATGTTGTAATGCAAATTTATTTTTCTCACCGTGAATTGAGAATAGATTAGTGAGAGATGCTGTGAACGTGAGAAAATAATGGAAATGAGAACATATTTTTGGGAAAAAATATAGAAGAGAGATAGGGTTACAAATAATCAAAATTTTAATAACAAGGCTGCACGAAATTAGTAGTGACTATATGAATGATTAACTTTCAACTTTCTTTATTTAATTGATTGCAATATAAAGTTGGAAATTAATCATTATTATTACTAGTGAGAAATATGGACTACATTCAATTAAATAATAAGATAGTTATTTTTTTGGAAACCGATGTATATTTATGTTCCCGACGAAATTATAAACTAATAATCATTAAAATTTCACACACATTATGAGCTCATTTGGTAGCCTAATCAAGATATATCAAGTTAAGTTAAAATTAATATGGATGGTTAGGATATGATGAGAAAAGAAGATATAATATTATATATGTTAGATGTTTGGTACACCAAATTAAAATCTAGATAAAATTGTGAATATACTATTTTAACTTTATGATAATTTAGATATGACAAATATACCTAATCATTTTCTCCCTTTTTCTTCTACCATCCAACCCCACCGCATCCACCATGGCTAGAAATTGCAGATTAGTTGGAAACGGAGGTGGCTCAACAACCCAATTTCTCAAAATTCTATGAACAAAAGGATTTCCAAAAAATGGAGGTGGCTCAAGAATTTCTATACAATCAATTCAAGAATTTCCAAAAAAATTAATCGAAGGATTTCCACAAAAAGGGGACCCGAAGGCAAAGGCGGCGCGGCGGCGGTGCCTCCGGAGACGATGACTGAAGCGCTGGATTCGGGGCGTGAGGGTGGCTGAAGACGATGACTGAAGCGCTGGAGTCGGAGAGGAGACGATGACCGAAGCGCTTGAAACGGAGGGCTTGAATCGGAGGGAGGCGACATAGACAAAGAGAGAGAGGAGTGGTATTTTTGTAAAAAGCTAAAAGAATCCCCCAAGTTAATTGTAATCGGACCCTCTTGGTGAGATTAAAATCCAAGCGAAACAGTAGAAATAAGATAGGGCCTTCTTTTTATCCGGGCCAAGTAGATTTTAATGTGGCCTACCAAACAACAAGTTTAGCCCACATTATTTTTCCTAACCTGACCAAACCAACCTATCAAATAGGCTCTCTCTCTCTCTCTCTCTCTCTCTCTCTCTCTATATATATATATATATATATATATATATATATATATAGGGGAGATGCTTTATTTTCAGAACTCTTTTAAGTGCGAGAAGTGCGAGAACCACCTTTTGTACTCCTAATAATACATAATGTACATCATGTCAATGCATACAACCCTACTGACCATAACCCCTTCTATATAGTAGGGGTTATCATCGGTAGGGGCTATTATAGTAGGGGTTGTATGCATTGACATGATGTACATTATGTATTATTAAGAGTACAAAAGGTGGTTCTCGCAGTTCTCGCACTTAACAAAATTCTGAAAATAAAGTTACACTATATATATATATATATGGATGAGTTCACATGAGACGCCCAAATTTCGTGAGAAATGAGAAGAATTTTTGTCCATTGATCTTTGGAGATCAATGGACAATATCTGATCTTATTTGAATGCGTTGTGCAAATATGTATAGCTGTTTGTGCGACTCGTGTATATTAATTGGGGGCATATCAGTAATTCAGCAAAAATTAATTAGGGTAACTCCTACTATCATGGGATTGTCATATATTCTTTCCATATTCAAAATTCATCAGCAATATTCACATATTTATCTCTCTTTCATCATCGTTTATTGCGTCCCCAGCGACTTTTTTTCAAGCAGAACCGTTCTTCGTCATTCTCGATACTCAGAATTATAGATTCTTTAGGTATGGGTTCTTTAAGTAATGAATGTGGTTTGTCATTTCTGATACTCAGAATTATGGATTCTTCCGATACACCGAGAGTTGTATTTGTACGTCAAATTTCATAAGAACACACGTTCACATCATCCATGCACAATTTCATGCGTATAGTAGCACACTACTTTACTGTACTTTGCACAATTACTTCGAATTTTTCTTTTTAATGAGTTATTTTTATATTCATTTGTGTCTAATTTTACTGTATGTTTCATCAAAATATTTGCACATATAATATATTAATATTGCACATATATTGTATAATATATTAATAGTTTTGCAAAATTACGATTTGTTTTCCAATAATTACAGGGGTAGAAAGCTCGTTGGAAGGGGTTAGTAATATTGTGTACCTAGTTGGACCCAAGTTATGAAACTATAACTTACTGTAATTGCACAAAAAAACGTTGACATATCCCACCACACAACGAGCATCATAATTCTTTAATTAAAAATAGACAATGCTCAGGATTTAGCACACATAATCTATGCATATTGCACATATTACCTGTAATTGTTGCACATTCCTAGTTTTTTATGTTTAACTCCATCATTTTTCATGTCTTGCAGCCATTGGAAGTACGTCACATGCCGAGGGCGACGTTGTTCTTATTTCTCCAAAAGAGTTAAAACCTTACGTGGGTATGGCGTTCATGGCGTGAGAAGTGAAAAATTCTATGAGACTTATGCAGTTGCGTGTGGCTTTCGGCACATTGCTAGACCTTTGTTGACACTTTGCTGGAAATTTTAAAAAATAAATTCTTTTATCGTGCAATGATATCAATACTAATGTGCAAACAACTATGTCCTTATGTGCAAAAATCCCGATCGAATGCAATGCCCAAAATTAATATGCAAGTTCAACATACAAACAATGCAACATCATTTCATTATATATGCCAAACCAGAACTCTATTAAAATAAAAATCCAAAAATTACCCATAATGCGCGGCTGGACATCCCAAAAATTATATTTCAATAGAAAGAGAGAAAAGGGGGACGGCGGTAAATCTAGGGGATTTGTATCTAAGAGAGAGAAAATATTATTAATGATAATTTGAAAAGGTAAATCTTATATATATATATATATATAGAGAGAGAGAGAGAGAGAGATAGAGAGAGAGAGAATTATTAAATTGGTCCCGTATGTGGGACCAATTGGCCAAAAAGCTCCATCTGTCTCCGGCAGACCAAAAAACCCTACATCTCTTTCGCCAATTTGGTCCTCCGTCGCCGGCCAGAGTATTTTCCGGCCATCGGAGCTGACGTGGCTGACACGTGGCAAAAATAATGGGTCTGCTTGAGACAAACGGGGTTTTTTGGCCAATTAGTCCCACATACAGGACCAATTTGATAATTTTCTCATTATATATATATATATATTTCAATAAATGTAATAAATATTATAAATATTAATGGCACATGATATAAAGAACTATAATTTAATTGAGTTTAAATTATTTGTGACAAAAAAATTCTATCAAATGAAAAGTTGATGAGCGATAAAAAGTTTATTTTTCGAGGGTAGAATGATCAAATAAAGATTGGTAGAAGTTTATTGCTTGCAAAAAAGATTTATGGTTTGTTTGTATTTTTATGTCAGATTTTTAATAGATTCTCTTTGTATTATTCAACAAAAGAATACATTCTTGCAATAAAAGAAATAATTTTAATATCCAACAATAGATTTCTTTATTTAACATACTTTGCATTTATGCTAAAGAGCTTACTTAGTTGATTTTTTTTATAAATTAAAAATAATTCTATCTTTCAATCAATTTAGGAGAGAAATTGAATACATTTTAAGTAAATTTAATTGATTTAGAAAATATATTTTACAAATTGATTATATCAGAAAACTAAAAATCTGACATAAATCGATTACATAAATCTTTTTTGCAAGCAATAAACTTCTACCGATCTTTATTTGATAAATAATTCTACCCTCGGAAAATAAAAGTTTTATCGCACATCAACTTTTCATTTGATAGAATTTTTTTACAACAAATAATTTAAACTCAATTAAATTATAGTTCTTTATATCATGTGCTATTAATATTTCTTATATTTATTACATATATTGAAAAATAATTTAATATATATAATGAGAAAATTATCAAATTGGTCCCGTATGTGGGACCAATTTGCCAAAAAGCCCCGTCTGTCTCAGGCAGACCCACTATTTTTGTCACGTGTCAGCCACGTGTCGTTCACGTCAGCAACGATGGCCGAAAAATACTCCGACCGGCGATGGAGGACCAAATTGGCAAAAACAGGGGGGAGATGTGGGGTTTTTTGGTCCGCCGGAGACAGATGGGGCTTTTTGGCCAATTGGTCCTACGTACGGGACCAATTTGATAACTCTCTCTCTCTCTCTCTCTCTCTCTCTCTCTCTCTATATATATATATATATATATATATATATATATATATATACACACACTAGTACAAATTGGATCTTAGGAAACGCACCTTAGATAGCGCTTTTAGAAAGCGCTATCTAAGATATAAACTTCCATTCAAGTAATTTACTATTTCAAACTTGTCGATAGAGTAGAAATGAATTCATATTTTAGAAACTTTTAATACAATCATCAATTGTAATTAATAGTGCCCGAAGCAACTCGATGGAATTCATTGTGGCCACTATGTTGGATGCTTCATTGAGAGTATATTGCTAACCGGTGAAACAAGTATCCCTGTTTCTGTAAGTAAATCACTCATTTGTACTCCCCGTCCCCGAATTTGTTTTCCTTTCATTTGTACTCCCCGCCCTGCTCGGTTCTGGGTACCCAGCGGGTACCCGTGGATTGGCCAACATTTCTATGGGTATACTAAGATTCTTAGTTGATTAACCATGTTGGTCATTTTTATTATTTCTCAGTATCTAATAGGGTATACAGTTTCTTTTCTAAACCGCCAACCGGAACACTGATAAGTTCCACGATTGCATAGAGTAATTATATAGATTTGTATTTAAATATATTCTTTTAACTCATGATTATCGTTTTTACTGAACTACATGACGCCAGCTTAGAGATAATTTAAGCCTCAACATTTGGCAAAAGTATGTTTGATATTACCATTTTTATCCACTTTATATGTCAAAATTTTGCCAGATGCATATCACTGCATCTGCATTTTCACAGCTGTCCATTGTTTGGATCCTAGCTTTATATTCCACGCATTTGATGTGCATGCTTATGCTTAGGTTTAGGTTGTCATGTAAGTGATTCATATTGCTCAGTTAAGTTTCTGTCACTAGTATGAGAGGAGAGAAGAACTGAAAATGTGAACACAGACCAAGATCCCAGTGGATGGCGCCCCTATTACACACTACTAATTTAATATATATATATATAATATTACTAATTATATATATTTAATTTATTAAGTATTAATATATATATATATATATATATATATATATATATATATATATATATATATATATATATATATATAGTACCCCATACCCCGGAGCCAAACTGGACCCGAATTTATTTTTCTCTACCCGCCCCAGACCCGGACCCGGACCCAGTTTTTGTTACCCGAATTGTACCCATTCGGGTAAATACCCGCGGGTACCCGGACCCGTGGTTTTTTTTGCCATCCCTACTCCCCGTCCCCGGATTTGGTTTCT
The DNA here is from genome assembly GCA_033398695.1 of Orobanche coerulescens. Classification (NCBI taxonomy): domain Eukaryota; kingdom Viridiplantae; phylum Streptophyta; class Magnoliopsida; order Lamiales; family Orobanchaceae; genus Orobanche; species Orobanche coerulescens. The sequence goes on along the minus strand of CM065802.1, from coordinate 9,151,056 downwards.
TTACATTTGTACGTACTCCCAGTCCCCGGATTTGGTTTCCTTTCATTTCTACCCCATCCCCGAATTTGGTTTCCTTTAATTGGTACTCCTAGTCCCCGGATTTGGTTTCCTTCCATTGGCTTAATATTTTTCAATAATGTTGTTTCTAATAAATGTCTTGTAATTTTTTTGGTACAGTTTGTCCACACAAACAGAATCAAGTGTTATCCTCGGACAAAAATGCAGAGTTTTCAGATTAATTGGGCAGGATACTTGTATAACCGATTTCTTAAGGAGAAGATGGCAGGGAGTAGTAGAAAATAGGTACTACAAAATTTTTGGGTTCTAACTAGTGTTGATTGTAATATTAACGACATTATTGATTATCGAGAAGAAATATCTTTGACTATGTTAGTTTATAACTCTTTTGAATGATTGTAAGAATTATTATTGTGTAATAAATAAAAGTTTGATTATTATTATTGAATGAAATGATTATTAGTTTCGACTATTTTTTGTTTATAATTTAAAATAGTTGCAGCAGAAAAAAATAAATAAAAAATAGCCCTTAGATAGCGCTCGTTATGCGCTACATAATAAAAGCGAGTAATGTGCTTAGATAGCGTTTTTTATGTGCTATCAGCAATATAATAAAAAAAGAGTTTAAATAACGTATAAAAAACGTTGCAGAAGTTGATTTCTAGTAAAATAAAAAAGTGCTTGCATAGCGTTTTTTTATGCGCTGTCTAAGTTCGTGAGCTAATCTAGCGCAAAATAAGCGCTATTTAAACTTGCATAGCGTTAGCTAACGTAGCGCTTTTTTGCGCTATCTAAGCTCTAAAAAAAGCGCTGTCTAAACTGTATTTTGTACAAGTGTAAAATTTTGACTACTACTTATTAGTATCGGCAATAGTTCTACAAAAGTATCTAAAAATATCAAATTTAGATATTTGTACCCTGTCGAAGTAAGGAACCATGGCATATATTTTTTGAATAGATTCCATTTTGAGAGAATTGAAAAAACACTATCTCGTTGAAAGGTTCAATACATCTGCCCTTTCTCAATCCATTTATTTAGACTCCGTTTTTTCCTCTTTTTGGAGGGTAAATATTTCTCAGAACATGGAGTGTGAATCAAACCCATGTTTGAATTGAGATACTGATGCAAGTTCTTCCCTTCATATATATATATATATATATATATATGTGTGTGTGTGTGTGTGTGTGTGTGTGTGTGTGTGTGTGTTAGATCAAATGAGAATGACTTTTTGAGTAAGAAATTAGAATAAATCTGAATCATTGATCTTTGTGTGATGTACGGTCCAGATTGACTTATGCATGCAATATATGCATTTCGTGCATAAACTTGCAATGCATTAAAACACTGCATATATATGCATCAAAATATCGATGCACTACAATATTACATTATATACATACGTTTATGGAGAATCATCAATCTAGGTCATCCATTTAATCAAGATCTATGGATCAAATTAATTCTTATTTCTTAACTTAAATATCATTCTCACCAGATCTAACCCAAGCTAGAAATAGGAATAAATTTGGTATATAGATCTTGATTAAATGGATGAGCAAGATGTATTCACATGAAAACTTATGCATGAAATGTATTGTTTTAATGTATCGATATTTTGATGCTAATTTTAATACTTGGTGTTTTATTCCATGAAATGCATTTTTTTATGAATAATCTAATATGAACCGTAGATTATGCAAAAGCCGATGATTCAAATTTATTCTTATTTCTTACCCAATAAGCCATTCTCATTTGATGCACCCCTCTCTCTCTCTCTCCCTCTCTCTCTCTCTCTCTCTCTCTCTCTCTATATATATATATATATATGTATATTCTAAGACAATAATAGTAAAAAATAATCTATAAAAATAAATTACTATATATATCCCCTCCAGAGCAATCACGTCATTTTTGTTAGGGGAGTGCAAAAAAATCGATTAAACCGAGAAACAGTACCGCACCGTAAAAATCGTACCGAAAAAAATGATAACCGCTTAAAACGACATATATAGTTTTTATTTTTGATAAAACCGAAACTTCGGTAACGGTGCGTTATTTGACTTAAATACCAAAAAAATCGTACCGTACCGCTATTTATATTAAATATTTTATGATAATATATCATATATATAGTAGTTACAGACTCACATGAATATAGAAGTATAACAAATTTATTGAAGTTCAAGACACTTGCTTGTCTTTTTTTTTGTCTATCTTTCAAAATAGTTGGATGAAAACTTGAACATTAAATTAGTTACTGTCTTAAGGTTAGTGCGATTTTTTTGGTTTAGCCATTATTTTGGATCAGCTATTTATGGTACCTTGTTGAATTAATTTATTCGAGTATTTTTGTCTTATTAATGGTATCAAGCATCAAGTAGAAAATCCGAAAAAATACCGTACCGATGTAAACCAAACCAAAATACCGAACTACCAAACCGAAAAACCTCGTATGTTTATGGTATTAAATCATAATAAACCGAATATATTTGGGATGGTATCAATTTTACCTTAAAACCGTACCATATCATGCATGTTGGTAGTCGATCCGCCTTGGCGTCCACCTAAGCGCTTCGGGCAGCCGAACGGCCGAGCCGATCCCGGAGCCGAACCGGTCATAAACTTGATCGCTTCTCGGGTTCGCACAAAGAACCGGACCGGGCAGAGACCTTAGAGCCGACCCGGAATCCGGACCAGAAAGGCCGAAAGGACCACATGCAACGCTCCTTAACCACGAATAGGGCCACGAGTAGCGGGAGGCTCAAGGGCCGACCTCATTGTCGGTCATAACAGATAAATATCGAAAGCCCAAGGAACAGCAGACGGTAAGTGAGAGCTGTCATATCCCTACACAAGGCACACTTAAGCAGATGACACGTGTCAAAGGAGTCACCCTCATCGTGACAAATGTCATCAGCATATTCATCTCAATCTTCCTATTGTCCTCTCATGAATGGCTGAAAACACCTATATATCTGCCAGGAGAAAGCCCAAGAACGGGACTTTGGGAAGGAGAGGAAAAAATAGATAAAAAGAGAGACAGAAAAAGAATAAAAAAGACTTGTAATTAACAAGCAAATTGTATAGACCGGCGCACATTATTACGCTCGGCTCTAAGCTATCGAAAGGTCATTAATAAAAATTGAGTGATCAAATATCTTCCACTTTATTTGTTGTTTTCTACGTGTCTTCGACCCATTTGTCCCGGTCAGTACACGTGACGTTGACCAAATCAGACGTCAACAGAATGGTCCTTGTTGGTAGTCGATCCGCCTTGGCGTCCACCTAAGCGCTTCGGGCAGCCGAACGGCCGAGCCGATCCCGGAGCCGAACCGGTCATAAACTTGATCGTTTCTTGGGTTCGCACATAGAACCGGACCGGGCAGAGACCTTAGAGCCGACCCGGAATCCGGACCAGAAAGGCCGAGCAGACCCTGTACGAAAACGCTCCTTAACCACGAATAGGGCCGACCAGAGTAGCAGGAGGCTCAAGGGCCGACCTCATTGTCGGTCATAACAGATAAATATCGAAAGCCCAAGGAACAGGCAGACAGGACAGTAAGTGAGAGCTGTCATATCCCTACACAAGGCACACTTAAGCAGATGACACGTGTCAAAGGAGTCACCCTCATCGTGACAAATGTCATCAGCATATTCATCTCAATCTTCCTATTGTCCTCTCATGAATGGCTGAAAACACCTATATATCTGCCAGGAGAAAGCCCAAGAACGGGACTTTGGGAAGGAGAGGAAAAAATAGATAAAAGAGAGACAGAAAAAGAATAAAAAAGACTTGTAATTAACAAGCAAATTGTATAGACCGGCGCACATTATTACGCTCGGCTCTAAGCTATCGAAAGGTCATTAATAAAAATTGAGTGATCAAATATCTTCCACTTTATTTGTTGTTTTCTACGTGTCTTCGACCCATTTGTCCCGGTCAGTACACGTGACGTTGACCAAATCAGACGTCAACAGAATGGCGCTAGAAGGAGGGCTCGAACCTCCGACCTTGTGGTTCAGCCACCTATGCTTTTCTCGTTCATATCGCAAGCCACATATGCTTTTCTCGTTCATATTGCGAGCCAATCTTATGCTTTTCTTTAAAATATTTCTTGATAAGTATAAGGTTCCCCGTCTCTAACCACAAGTGACGAGTTACCATCAGGCCCGTCCAAAGGGCCCGTCACACAATAGAGGACACCAGTAGGAGGTGTACACGCTAAGGAGTTCTCTATCATGCATAAACGTATCGGACCATTCTTAGTGTGCACATGACGGACACGACTTTGAGCCAAGCTACAATCAGCGCGCAGATGTTTTGAAAGACAATCTGCTGGCGGAGCACTTTGGCACACCTTGCGTTCATCTGGAAATAACCACACCCACCAAGGGATGGTAAGATGAAAGTATAGGAATCATCGTAACTACGAGTCGAAAGCATAGGAATCATCGTAATATGAAGTTGAAAGCACAGGAGCCATTGTGACCACGGGCTCCTGCTCGACTCGGCTGACCCCTTAGAGGACATAATTTGAAGGATATTGAGCGTCGCTCAAAATTCCAGAGAAGGTCTCAAAGAGTCCTCGTGTCCTTCAAATTAAAGTTGCAGTCAACATACACTGCAACATCTGAAAACTCCTTCGGAATTCCCATCCACCCGCGAGGGTCCTGGTAATCCGGACGGTAATGGGCCAGCTACCGAAAACGTCTCCAAGTATTGAGCCATGTGTCAGAAAAGCAGCGGCGGCCCTTACCAGGAAATTGGAAGTCAAAGCAAAAGTAATCCATAAAGGAGTTTTCCCCATAATCACCCGACCAGCGGTCGTTAGGAGGCCACCGGCGAAGCTCAAAACTCAAAGTGATGAAAAAGCCGCGGAAAGTGGAAAATACCAGTAAAACTAAAATGAGCCGAGGAAAAATCTGTAAAAAAAAAAGAGGGGCCCGGCCGACCGAGTCACTGACAATACTGCAACGGCCGACCCAAGAAGAATCCCAGGCGTTCTACGATGACCCCGGTCGAAACTGGGATACACCCACAGGAGAATTCGTTTCAAAAAACAAGGTCAATATGACCCCGAGAACCTGGACCTCGTCGCCCAGAAAGCGAACGTATTCTACAAAACACCCGGGATCATCGAATTCTGTGCCAATGATCTCATTATTAAATGAGCACTGGGGCCCGACACGGGACCTCCTGAATCCAAGTAATAAAGCCCGTCAGAACGGAGGTTGCTAGCTAGAATATGTAAATGACCAAGGATCCATTCATTTGTTGAATGCCATGAAGGTACAATCAATAAAATTCGATTTTATGTTCGCCTCGGAAACAAATACACTATAAGACCGAGTTCGTCTCGGCACCTCAAATGACCGGCTCCTCCGGCACTATAAGACCGAGTCCGCCTCGGCACCTCGAATGACCGGCTCCTCCGGCACTATAAGACCGAGTTCGCCTCGGCACCTCAAATGACCGGCTCCTCCGGCACTATAAGACCGAGTCCGCCTCGGCACCTCGAATGACCGGCTCCTCCGGCACTATAAGACCGAGTCCGCCTCGGCACCTCGAATGACCGGCTCCTCCGGCACTATAAGACCGAGTTCGCCTCGGCACCTCGAATGACCGGCTCCTCCGGCACTATAAGACCGAGTCCGCCTCGGCACCTCGAATGACCGGCTCCTCCGGCACTATAAGACCGAGTCCGCCTCGGCACCTCGAATGACCGGCTCCTCCGGCACTATAAGACCGAGTTCGCCTCGGCACCTCGAATGACCGCTCCTCGGCACTATAAGACCGAGTTCGCCTCGGCACCTCGAATGACCGGCTCCTCCGGCACTAAAAGACCGAGTTCGCCTCGGCACCTCATAAGCCCGTGGCCATCCAAGATCGAAAGTCCGAGCTCGCCTCGGCACTTTGTAAGACCGTCCATCCGCACCGAAGTCCGAGCTCGCCTCGGCACTTTATAAGACCGGCCCATCCAAGACGAAAGTCCGAGCTCGCCTCGGCACTTTGTAAGACCGGGTCCATCCGCACCGAAAGTCCGAGCTCGCCTCGGCACTTTATAAGACCGTCCATCCGCACCGAAAGTCCGAGCTCGCCTCGGCACTTTATAAGACCGGTCCACTGCAGACTGAAAGTCCGAGCTCGCCTCGGCACTTTATAAGACCGGTCCATCCGACCGAAGTCCGAGGCTCGCCTCGCACTTTATAAGACCGGCCCATCCAAGACCGAAAGTCCGAGCTCGCCTCGGCACCTCATAAGCCGGTCCATCCGCACCGAAAGTCCGAGCTCGCCTCGGCACTTTGTAAGACCGGGTCCATCCGCACTGAAAGTCCGAGCTCGCCGCACTTTATAAGACCGGTCCATCCGCATCGAAAGTCCGAGCTCGCCTCGGCACTTTGTAAGACCGGTCCATCCAAGCCTTGAAAGTCCGAGCTCGCCTCGGCACTTTATAAGACCGGTCCATCCGATCAAAGTCCGAGGCTCGCCTCGGCACTTTATAAGACCGGTCCACCTGCACCGAAAGTCCGAGCTCGCCTCGGCACTTTATAAGACCGGTCCATCCAAGACCGAAAGTCCGAGCTCGCCTCGGCACTTTATAAGACCGGTCCATCCGCATCAAAGTCCGAGCTCGCCTCGGCACTTTATAAGACCGGTCCATCCGCATCGAAAGTCCGAGCTCGCCTCGGCACTTTATAAGACCGGTCCCACTCCGATCGAAAGTCCGAGCTCGCCTCGGCACTTTATAAGACCGGTCCATCCGCACCGAAAGTCCGAGCTCGCCTCGGCACTTTGTAAGACCGGTCCATCCGCATCGAAAGTCCGAGCTCGCCTCGGCACTTTATAAGACCGGTCCCATCCGACCTTGAAAGTCCGAGCTCGCCTCGGCACTTTGTAAGACGGTCCATCCGCACTGAAAGTCCGAGCTCGCCTCGGCACGTTATAAGACCGGTCCATCCGACATCGAAAGTCCGAGCTCGCATCGGCACTTTATAAGACCGGTCCACCCAGATCGAAAGTCCGAGCTCGCCTCGGCACTTTATAAGACCGGTCCATCCGGCACTGAAAGTCCGTGCTCGCCTCTGGACTTTATATGACCGGTCCATCCAAGCATGAAAGTCCGAGCTCGCCTCGGCACTTTATAAGACCGTCCACCTGACCTTGAAAGTCCGACCTCGCCTCGGCACTTTATAAGACCGGTCCATCCGCATCGAAAGTCCGAGCTCGCCTCGGCACTTTATAAGACCGGTCCACCGCACCGAAAGTCCGAGCCTCGGCACCTCATAAGACCGGTCCACCCGGCATGAAAGTCCGAGCTCGCCTCGCACTGAGCAAGACCGGTCCACTCCAAGATCGAAAGTCCGAGCTCGCCTCGGCGCCTCAAAAGACCGGGTCCATCCGGAGAAAAACGGCGGTCGACCAATAGGGCCCAAACACAAAAAGCAACAAAGGCCATAAAAGATCTTATTCACTCAAAATAAGCTCCATACAAAAGAAATCAAGGAAAAGTGGCACGCAAGCCATACATGGAATAAAATAAAAAGTCTACTCGGCCTTGTTCTCTGATCGGCCGCCCGAGAAGATTGCCCCCACCTTCGCAGACATGGCCTCCACGAGATCTTCACGCCTTGGCGACCTTCGGCTCATCATCCCCGAGAGCTTCAACCTTCAGGTCGGCCGCTGAGACTTTATGTAGGCCTGGACCTCCTCAATGGTCTTCCCTTCCTTCATGAGATCCAACATCTCATAACAAGTGGAGACGTAGTTAAGGTTGATCAACTCCTCATACTCGGTGTCTTAAAAGCGCCGGCCACACAAGGCCCCTCTCATAACCGGCAGATTCGCAAGTCCGAACTCGCTCGGTCGATTGCTCAAGCCGGGCCTTAGCACTTTGCAAATGAGCCTCGTACTCGGCCCCGATATCCGTGCCTGTTCTGCGCCTTCCCAGCCGCCGTGGCCATCTCGTCAGCCTTCCCTTTCCATATATCGGCCTCAACGGCCCGGCTCTCCAGAAGCTCCATCTTACTCTTCAGAGAAGCCATCTCCTCCTCCAAAGATTTGATAAGCGAAGGGCAGAGATGGTGCTCCTCCTGTAAGGCCTTGAGATCGGCCTCTGCCTTTTTATGCTTCCCAGCCGAGGCAGTCAGCTCCCCAGCGGCCTTCACATAAGTGCACAACGCCCGGCCCAAAATAGCGTTTCCAAAATGGATCTGTTCAGCCGGATCCATATCATTGGTCACCATCTCCATCTTTGGCGACATTCTTTGGTGAAGGAGTGTAGTTTTAGTCTATTAGAATAACCTCGACCTTTTATTAGTGTAACATGTTTTTTACAACTAGTTTGTTTTGTGGTTTCTTCCTGTTAACATGTGAACCAACTGTTGCTTAAAACTTTTATGGTTTGTTTCTAAAATACCAACAGTATCTCCATTTCTCTTCCCCACTTTAACAAGATCATATCTATTAAGTTAGGTTTGTGTTTATGAATTTAGTTCATTGTGAAGATTGTTTGATTGTTGAGCTGTTCAGGTCAGGTCTTGTGTGTATATACTTGAACCGGAGAGATGATTATATTTAGAAAAATAGCTTCATTCTGTTTCCACATTTCAATCATTACTATTCTTCAGCAATCTCCCATTCAATATGCATGTTTATCATTGTTGGGGATAAGGCTGTCAACTGATTGTTAGGCTGCATTCTGTGTTTCATTTAGCTTGCAAAAGACTCAGCCAGAGCTCCCATGTTTGGCTTCATCTTCTCATGAATAAGTGACCGGAAAATAGCTATTGCATCGATATTCATCTCATCAATCACATATCCGGAAATCATGGCCGAGCAAATGACAATATTGACAACAGAGTTGTAACTAAAAACACATTTTGCCATCTACATTCGAAGTACATATCAATAAGTGCATTCTTCAGAAACACATCCACAACAACACCATGTTTTAATATAATATATAACTGAATTTCTTTACCTTGATTTAAACTTGTTGTTGGAGAAACTAATGGGAGAAAACTTGCAAATACGATTGAGTCAAGTATGACAGAAGCATAAACCATCTTACTAAACCAATCCAAAACTCATTCGATACAGTACTTTGGTTTAAAATAAAAAATTCCAGTAATTGTAAATGCACTATTTAAATTCATCTATAAGAGGGAGCGTCGTACTTCTTTAATACAAATCAAAAAACTGGACTCAGTTTTTCAAGGTAGTATATGTAATAACATATTTGATTTAGACTGCCATGACAATTCTATTAGAACTTAGAGGTGCATGAATAGACTTGGCCATCTTTAGTGTATGATTTTTGGGGCAGCTGAACAGAAAACTAAAAGTCCAAATGTGTTTTCATTTAAATCAACCATTTCAATGTAAATCCCTCCCGTCTCAATACAAATAAAGCAAAGTGGAATTTTAAATTTTCAATTTTTAAATCTTAATACATATTGTAAAAGTACAAATGAAAATACCACATTCAAATACTGTGCAATATGCATCAATACTTACATAAATGATCTACTCAACTCCATTCTAGAATATTTGTCCCCATTTATTTAAAAAAAACATATTATTTAGGCAAATAACAACAGCATACCGAAATAAAACTATCGTAAAAGCTAAACAATATACATAACCAAAACAAGTAAATAATGAAAACTCAAATGTAGTTGGGAAGAACACAAAATTTTGCTAACCAAGTAGTTCATCCTTTAAAAATAATTTACAGAAATCTATCCGAAAGAAAATAAGAACTCGTTTTGGCAAAGTCATTTGAAACGAAGGAGGCACTAAAAAAATCTTTATCAAAAACTAGTCGAGATCAATCATCTGTTATTGTGCTAATCACGTCACAATATGTTAACAAAATCAAATGTTACAAATAACCGTGCTGCTCAGCTCAATGGGGGTACAAAACCTTAAAACATTATTCACTACGTATCAAATCGAAGCCTGCATATATATATATTGTATCCACAAAATCAAGATGGATAAGGGAAGCGGGCTCATTTTGATTGTATCTGAAGCGGTAAAATCGAATTGAATACACCGCCTTAGATATATCTTAGATTTCTTCTTCAATTCCGACTGTCAGTTTCTTCAATTTAGGGTTTCACTTGCTTCAGTCTTTCTCATTCAATCTCTCTTTTTGGTTCTGTGTATTTCTGTGCATACATTTGTATTTCTTGTCTGAAATAGTTAACTATTACTGGATAGTTGGCAAGAGAAAACAAGGGTTCAAGGGTTCAATGATTCAGTTGCTAGAGGAGATTATACAAATGAGATGTATAGATCTTAGAGAGCAAGGGATTAGGAATATGTCCTATATCAAGTGATTATGTGTGATTGAGAACAAGGTGACTCAACCACCGATGGGGGGACACGATCGAGCAGCTCGGCGGTTGGAGAGGCTGCTCGGACATAGTCGAGGAACCAGCGCGGCCTCCGCCCTTTCATCCGGGCACAAGGTTCTTCCCGATCCTTATTCACAGGGAGATAGTGGCCCTCCAGATCAATCAAGGGCTCCTTACCCTTCGCCCGACCCGTCCGTGCGGGGCTCAAGGAAGGCACGGCAGTCTCAGGAAGGGGAGAACCCTCGGTCCTGGTCATGTTATCCTCAGGCCCGGCCTCTACTCTCTTCCGCTTGCCTGCACGCTCCCTACGCTCGGCGGCCTCTGCAGCCAGCCTCGCCACCCGCTGCGCAGGCGTCTCCTTCCGTCCAGACGAACTCCTACCCCTGGGGCCTAGATGAAGAAGATATGTCAAAAAAAAAAAAAAAAAGAGAGAGCTACCTGATGAAGACATTCTACTCGGATTAATAGATAGAAGTCCCGCGGCCCAAAGATTGTCCTCGGTAATCAGAAGGTATGACTTCCTCCGATCAATGGGAAGATCCAAAATCTGGTCAACCCGATCGTCGAACAAAGAAGAGGTCTCTGAAGCCGGGATACGTTCTGCACAAACAACAAATTATGAGCGTTAGACAAAAAAAGGAACAACAGCAAAAAATACGACACTTACTCATTTTGGCAACAAAGTCTTCGGGGACCCGAAGCTCGGCGTCCATCACGCCCGGTTCCCACTCATCAACCGAGCTCAGCCACGGCCCCCCTACATAGAACCATTGTTCTTTCCAGCTATGTATGGTTTCCGGCACATCCACCAACTCCTTATACATCGCATGCCGGGCTGTCAGATAAAACCAACCGGAATCAGATCGGCCGACCGACCTCCATAAAAAGAGACTGTTGATCTCTTCAAAACTGGGCTCGGTCCATCCATGCTGACTAAAAAGGATTAGAAGACCCACCATCCGAGCCCAAGAATTCGGATGAATTTGGGTAATACAAAGGCCCCACTGCCTCAACCACCGGGAAAGAACCAACGGCAGAGGGAACCTTAGCCCAGACAACAGAGAGCGGTAATACACCGCCGTGCATCCGACAGGAGGGGTGTGGGGTCTCTCCTCTGGGTTCGGGACAAACATCCGCACCACCGTGGGTATCTTAAAACGCCCCCGCCAAGCCTCCAACTGCCATCGGTGGCCGTTTGTGTATCGAGGCCGAATCCCATTCCGCCTCAACAAAGGAGACGGCCGAGGCCGAACTCACCCCCAACTCGCCACCGCCGTCAACGACGTCGCCACCTCCACGTCTCCGAATGCATCTCCGTAATCCGGCGACCTTGCGACCTCGCCTCCATTCTCATCGCTCCGGTCAGCGGAGCATCGCCTATCGACAAATCTGCCACTCCCGTACGGTCTGGGGATACAACCGCCTCCTCCGCCGTATTCCTCCGCTCCGACATCGTAAGATAAGGAAAAAGAGGAGGAAGAGCAAGCTTACCAGGAAAGTCTGTGAAACCCGAAAAGAAGAAAAATTGCCGGAAAAAGATCTCTCTCTGCAGTAAAAACGGCGAAGGAAGCAATGAAAAAGAAGACACTCTACATTTATAGGAGGAGACAGGGTATTAAATGCTAAAGCGGCGATTCATAATCATCGCGAAAATTAAGAACGCATGAGACACCGCGACGAATTACATCCCGCCACGCGTCCCCCTCGTTATGACTCTTGGAGATCCCGAAGTCAAATCGACGCGACTCTCAAAGATATGACCCCTCAAAGGATCTTATCCACCGCCAAATAGGACCGACCTCAATCTGAGACGATTCCAGCATCGGCCAACCCGGCACGACCCTGGACTCGGGGGCCCTTGTTGGTAGTCGATCCGCCTTGGCGTCCACCTAAGCGCTTCGGGCAGCCGAACGGCCGAGCCGATCCCGGAGCCGAACCGGTCATAAACTTCATCGTTTCTCGGGTTCGCACAAAGAACCGGACCGGGCAGAGACCTTAGAGCCGACCCGGAATCCGGACCAGAAAGGCCGAGCAGACCCTGTACGAAAACGCTCCTTAACCACGAATAGGGCCGACCAGAGTAGCAGGAGGCTCAAGGGCCGACCTCATTGTCGGTCATAACAGATAAATATCGAAAGCCCAAGGAACAGGCAGACAGGACAGTAAGTGAGAGCTGTCATATCCCTACACAAGGCACACTTAAGCAGATGACACGTGTCAAAGTAGTCACCCTCATCGTGACAAATGTCATCAGCATATTCATCTCAATCTTCCTATTGTCCTCTCATGAATGGCTGAAAACACCTATATATCTGCCAGGAGAAAGCCCAAGAACGGGACTTTGGGAAGGAGAGGAAAAAATAGATAAAAAGAGAGACAGAAAAAGAATAAAAAAGACTTGTAATTAACAAGCAAATTGTATAGACCGGCGCACATTATTACGCTCGGCTCTAAGCTATCGAAAGGTCATTAATAAAAATTGAGTGATCAAATATCTTCCACTTTATTTGTTGTTTTCTACGTGTCTTCGACCCATTTATCCCGATCAGTACACGTGACGTTGACCAAATCAGACGTCAACAATGCACACCCCTAATTTTTGTAACAAAAATTGCAATACAAAGAAAATACACACAGCATAGTTTTTAATATAGCCAAAAAATAGAAATCACAATGTTTTTTTTTTTTTAATAATAATGCGGTGGCTGAGTTGTACGCAGCAGCCAGCGCAAGAAGATAACTAAACTCCCATCAACTGCAGGTGCAAGAAGGATCACTGATAGTAGCTTTGCTCATTACAGCAGCTACAGCTATATCCTCCGCCACTGCCCATTGGCCATGGACTTGTACTTGGGTATCGGCACTTGATCGTTCTCAATCCTCCTAATATCCGTCTCCAGTGCCTCGTAGTGGTGCCTCACTTCCTCGGCCGATTTCCCGCCAACTTGCCTGGCTATGTTATGCCACCGGTCGGGCGTGTCCTTGTCGTACATCGCGAGAGCCTCCTCGAATTGCTTGTTTTGCTTTGGTGTCCACGAGGAACTCGATCCGCGGGATGTTGCCATATATTCTCCTAGAAAAGAAAAGGAGAGTATAGATTGTAAGGGAAATATGAGCTGTGGAGGCTAAAAGGTAATAACAAAAAAACCTTTGCTGCCAAGGGACAAATGTAGGTGTGTTGGTGAAAGAATTTCTAATGCACACTCTTTATATACACACAAGAAAGTGGGGGTGTCATATTGTGTGTTAAGGGTCACAACAAGAATTGAGGGAGTGTATGCGATCATATTAAGAAAGGGTTAATTCCGCGAAACCCCCTTCTGGTTTGAAAATGTTGCGCGAAATCCCCCCGTGGTTTGAAAATTGTGCGAGATCCCCTTGTGGTTTAATAAATCATGCACGAAATCCCCTAATCTGTTAAACTTAACACGCGTGGGTATCACTCTCCCCTTGTGCGTCTGAAATCGGGTTAATTGCGCGAAACCCCCTTGTGGTTTGAAAATGTTGCGCGAAATCCCCCTATGGTTTGAAAATTGTGCGAGATCCCTTGTGGTTTAACAAATCATGCACGAAATCCCCCATTATTAGTATTATTTTTTATATGTTTTCGACCGTTTTTCTTACGTTTTTGTCTATTTTTCTTATGTTTTTTTCCGTTTTCATACGTTTTTGTCTGTTTTTTCTTACGTTTTTGCCCGTTTTTCTTACGTTTTTTCCGTTAACATACGTGTTTGTCCGTTTTTATACGTTTTTGCCCGTTTTCTTACGTTTTCATCTATTTTTACACGTTTACGATCGCTTTTCTTAAGTTTTTGTCCGTTTTTATCGGTTTTTGTCATTTTTTGTTCATTTTTCTTACGTTTTTGTCCGTTTTCCTATGGTTTTTTCGTTTTTATACCTTTTTGCCGGTTTTCTTAGGCTTTCATATTTTTTTATACGTTTTCGCGTGTATTTCTTACGTTTTTGTCCGTTTTTATCGGTTTTTGTCAGTTTTTGTTCATTTTTCTTACGTTTTTGTCCTTTTTTCCGTTTTTATACGTTTTCGCCGGTTTTCGTACGCTTTCATATGTTTTTATACGTTTTCGCGTGTGTTTCTTACGTTTTTGTCCGTTTTTATATGTTTTTATCCATTTTTCTTATGTTTTTGTCAGTTTTTCTTATGTTTTTTCCGTTTTCATACGTTTTTTTTCGTTTTTATATGTTTTTGCCCGTTTTCTTACGTTTTCATCCGTTCTTATACATTTTCGTCTGTTTTTCTTAAGTTGTCCGTTTTTATCGGGTTTTGTCAGTTTTTGTATAAAACGGATGAAAACGTAAGAAAACGGGCAAAAACATATAAAACGGATAAAAATGTATGAAAACAGAAAAAATATAAGAAAAACTGACAAAAACGGATAAAAACGGACAAAAACGTAAGAAACACAGGCGAAAACGTATAAAAACAGATGAAAGCCTAAGAAAATCGGCGAAAACGTATAAAAACGAAAAAACCATAGGAAAACGGACAAAAACGTAAGAAAAATGAACAAAAACTGACAAAAACTTAAAAAAAAACGGTCGTAAACGTATAAAAACAGATGAAAACGTAAGAAAACGGGCGAAAATGTATAAAACAGACGAAAACGGACAAAAACGTATGTAAACGGAAAAAACGTAAGAAAAACGGGCAAAAACGTAAGAAAAACAGACAAAAGCGTATGAAAACGGAAAAAAACATAAGAAAAACGGACAAAAATGTATAAAAAATAATACTAATAATGGGGGCTTTCGTGCATGATTTATTAAACCACAAGAGATCTCGCATAATTTTCAAACCATAGGGGAATTTCGCGCAACATTTTCAAACCACAAGGGGGTTTCGCGCAATTAACCCGATTTCGGACGCACAAGGGGAGAGGGATATCCATGCGTGTTAAGTTTAACAGATTAGAGGATTTCGTGCATGATTTATTAAACCACAAGGGGATCTCGCACAATTTTCAAACTACGGGGGAATTTCGCACAATATTTTCAAACTACAAGGGGTTTCGCGCAATTAACCCTATTAAGAAATTAAAGAAAAAAAGTGATTGTGCATTTTGGTTTAAAAGAAAAAAGGAGTGTTTTAGTATTTTTCAAATGCCACTTTGTACTTGTGATTTTATATAGTTTAATGATAATAGAAGAGTTTGTTTGTTCGAGAGTTCGTTGTATATAGAATTCTAATATTCAAAATTTTTGTTACTAAATATACGGTGATTAGTAAAAATACTTGATTGTTGTGTGATTGAAGATACTTATATGAAATCATGTCTGGAAAGTGGATGATTTCGATTTTTTTGACTCCCTTCGTCCTACTTGGAGAAGGTAATTTTAAAACGTGATTTTGACCCACTTGAATAGGGCCATTTCAAATTAAATTCTTAGTATCTAATTAAACTTATATAAATTTAAATACATAGTTTAAAGTGCGTTGTATCGTCGTTAAAATGACTAAAATAAATAAATTGTACATTCATCAATATGGTCTTTTCAAGTGGCACAAAGGAAGTACAATACTTCATCCGTTCTCTTATTATTGCAACGTGTTGCCTATTACACTGTTCACATACTCTCTTTTGACCATCTTTTGTGATTTATACATATGGAAAAATATAGTCATGTGAGATCTTGTTATATTCATCTCGAAATATACTTTTAAAATATCAACTTCTTATAATTTTTAAAAATAAAGAATTGAAGATATTAATAATCAAAGTTATGCATTGACAAGCGTGAAAGTCCAGTGCAGTTATAAGAGAACGAAGATAGTATTTAATAGTAATATTTAAAGATAAAAACATATGAGGAATATGGTGTGATAAAAGAGAGACAACTAGGTGTATTTTTTAAATATAAAGAGAGAGAGGGAGATATGATGTTGACATATAGATATAAAATATGTAAAATATTGCTGACTGTATATTTGAAATTTGAATATTAATATAAAAAAAATATTAATATTCAAAATCTAAATCCAATAATTTAAACTATCGAAATATGGCCTAAGACGGTTCATGTTGTTCGAGTATGAGACCCACGTCTAGAGATGATCTAACATGTATCAAATTTAGGTATGGAACTTTTTGAAATTATGCTACAATAAACCAATTTTTGGTAATAGTAAAAATTTAATTTAAATAATACACATCATACGTTTTATTTGAAAAGTCTATTTTCACAAAATAATTTTATCAGAATAAAATAAAACATTAATATCTAATTAAAATTTATACCACAATAAACCACGTTATTGTAATAATCAATTTTTTTAATTCGATTTTTAATAGTTCTTTTTCTTAAAAGGGCTGAACACACACGCTCTAAATCATACTCCTAAATATACACCTTATGTCTACTAAGGGACTTGAACCCACAATCATTCGATTGTAGAACACCTCAAATACACCTGGATACCGCTGGGTCAAAGGCTTAGTAGTAGAAATTAATGAAACACTCCCCAAAGTAAGTGAAGCTTAGTAGTGAAGACATGCGTGTTTTGCTGAATTCCTTGAAAACTCGTTTTCTTGCTTTTTTCTAACAAAATAAAAAAATATCAATCATCATCAGCAAGTGGAGAAGCGATAGGGGATTCGAACCAGCTGGTGGGATTAGATCCCCCAATCTCAACCCCTCCCAACTAGTTAAGATAGATTCGCCAGCACCATGACATCGTCGTGCTCGCATCAAATGAGAATGCACAAGATATCTTATATACTAAAAGCTTAAGTGGTCTTATAAATGCAAAGTGCTCACAATAAATGTTTCATGAATTGAAAGTGAAATGTGAAAGGTTCATGTGTTAGTACATTGATTTAATAGTTATGCATAAGGGTAAGTACATAAGAATCGTGCACAAAAGTCTCAAAGAATACAAACCAAAACTACCATGAATGCATAAATTAAACACACCAATTAGTGGTTAGTCTTTTTACCTTTCCGTCCATGAGTTACAAATATTTTATCAACTATATAATGTGTCAAAAATCACACACAACAAACCACAACTTCCTTCACACCGCGTGCACATTGGGCTACAACTTATTATGGTGGTAAAGTAAGCATCATATCGTCTTACTTATTTAGCATATTGATTTATATTATTTTATGTAAATTTCACGTGTGTTTTGTGTGTGTAATAATGTAGGACATAAAGATGGTAACTTAGGAGATTTGGTAGTAACATCATCTTTTCTAATGGTTTAAGAGATCCTACACATCGTTGTCTTATCAATTAAGTGGAACATGCACGAACATTTTTACTTTAACCGAAAATGCAATATATTGATTAACTGTATTTAAGTTACTAACGATCAACTATATCTATTTTTTTGTAGCGCATCAAGAAGCATTAAAGAAAGAGATCGAGAAGTCACAAAAATTATGTCAAGAACAAAACATGCAAAAGGCCAATGAACAACAACGACAAAGACAACAACAACAAAAACAACAACAACAATAAGATCAACGCCACACCGGTGGGATGAATACTTAGCATTCGTATTAATATACGTTACAAATTAAACATGCAATATTTTACTTCATGTAATACCGATAAACGGGCTAATACTATTGATTCGTTAGCAAGTAAGTTTATTGAAAATAATGTGACGAGCATTCAGTATTTAGTCAATAATTATTACTACACTTTGTTGGTGCATTTTAATATTTTTGCTCTTAATGTAGTTTTTTGTTTAATGTCACTTTTTTAATTAAGCGTCTTGGAATATTGTGTGACTTTGATATTTGATATGACTGTGTAAATTATGTCGATGTTACATATTACAAATGGTAGTATATAATAAAAATATAATAAAAATATCTTCACACTATCATCATAACAATGAGAATCTTCTAAATCGAAGAAGTATATAAAGGAAAAGAAAATTGTATTTCAAATGTTATCCACATATCATGAGGTAAGCATTATTCATTTGAGTTTGAGATCATGTGATTCATCTCGTCATACTGTAAATACTTAGAATGAGTTACTAATGAATGCTCCAAATTCGATATTATAGTTTATGGAAAAATGTTGTAATAATGCATTAATTAAAAAATAATTTATGTAAGTTACTCACATTAAAAGATTACATATGAAAAGCCTCATTTAAATATAACATTTTGCGAAAAACCTCTTCACATTAAAGAAAGAGATTGACAAGTCACGAAAATTGTATCAAGAACAAAACATGGAAAATGCCAATGAACAACAACGACAAAGACAAGAAGAAGAACAACAACAACAACAACAACAACAACGCCACGGCCACCGGTGTCAATATAGATGAATACCTGGCATTCATAATAATAGTACGTTACAAATTAAACATGCAATATTTTACTATACGAATTATAATTTATTATACGAATTATAATTTATACTCTTGAATATACTAATCACTTTAATGTTTTATGTTTTTATAGTTTTGTTAAAAAGGAAATTTGTTTTATAGTTTGCTTTTAATAATGTAATTTATTTGAACAACGAAGTCCGTCTTTCACAAAAAAATGAGAGTTTCAAACATGAACCGAAAATTAGTCCCGAACATTACGAAAAAAACAATTAGATCCAACCGAGTGCATCACATGGGTCTGAGGCGGTCAAACATGTATTGCACGTGGATGAATATAAAAGGTCTCCAACATTAATGTCATCGCTTCATATTTAAAATAATTTATGTAACTTATACATATTAAAAAATTACATGTGAATAGACTCTTTTCAATGTAACATCTTGAAAAAAATCTCTTCACATATACTCTTTTAATGTCAATAAACTATTTTAAATGTGTGTCATGCTTAGAAATGTGATACCATCACAGCTTAGATATATAATGACGAAAATAAGTTCTGAAGATTACGATATAAAAACTTATATACAGCCCATGTGCAACTCAATAAAGTATTCTAAGTACGTATAAAGCTTAGCAAATATGTGACACCATGAAAACTTAAATATAAAATGACGAAAATAAATGCCGAATATTACGCTATGAAAACTTCTATATAGCCCATGTGCATCGCACGTATTTTAAATCTATGAAAACTTCTATACAAAGACATGTGTGCATCGCAGCATCGTTGACTATCATAAGAAATAGTTATAACTTAGCCCAATGTATTAATATTAGTTAGTTCCAATTAAAAATGATAGAGTCAATACCAAAATAAATAGACAAAAAATATTACGTAAAAAATACATCTTAAAAGATTACATGTCAATAAACTATTTTAAATACGTATCATGCTGCAAAATGTATGCTACCATGACAACTTATATATACAAGGACAAAAATACGTCCCGAATATAAAATGACAAAAATAAATGACGGATCCATGATCAAAATAACGAAAATTTGTGCTGAACAATAACAATTTAAATATATAATACCATCATATACAGCCCGGGGCATCGCCCGGATCAGAATGACTCGTATATGTAAAGAGAGACTCGTTTTGGTGGGAATAATGTTTAAGTTAAAAATATAAATGAATTTGGCCCATATATTTCGGTTAAATTGATGTCCAATATTTATTTTCACGAAAAGTTACACATGGAATACATATTTTTAATGCGTCGATATTTTTATGCATATAACGCGTAATTATAATGCATTGACATTTTAATGCATAAAATGTCTATATTCTAGGCAGAAAGATTAATAGTGCAGATTTATTCTTATTTCTTACTCAAAAAACTATTCTCATCTAATTCATCTTATATATATATATATATATATATATATATATATATATATAGCACTTAACTAACACGACTAGGGCTGAGCACAAATAGTCCGGACCCGGTTTTTACCCGGACCCGGACCGGACCTGTTAATTAGGTCCGGGTCCCGGGTCTGCATTTTGTCTAAAATTGAGTTCCGGGCCGGACCGGGTCAAAACCCGGAAAATCCGGGTCTAGCCCGGAACGACCCGGTAAAAATAAAAATACAAAAAAAAAATATTTTTTATTGTAATTTACCCTCGGTGGTGATGAAATAATGATGATTAATGGCTCGATTATGATTGCACATTATTCTAATTAAGTTTATTTATACTAAAACATTGTTGAACTTGAGAGTTTGATGACTAAATGAAGATATTAAGATTGATAATTGTATTTTATGGGAGTATGTAAAGAAGAAAGCATTTTATATGTAATAAAAGGACACTTAATATCCAAAAAAAAAAAGTTTTTTTTTTCTTACAAAATCAGGCTAGCCCGGACCGGATTGGCCCGATTCTGAACAGGTCCGGGCTTCAGGTCGATAAAGTCCGACCATTTATAATCCGGGCTATTCCGAACCGGGTTGGTCCGGGCCGGGTCAGACCCGGTGCTCAGCCCTAAACACGACTATCATATAGCAACAGGCTAGCCCGACCGACCTAGTATTTTCCAAGTTTATTTCGACTGACGCATTTATAACTAATTTATGTCGGATCTGAGTTCCAAAATTAGTGGCCTGAAGAATTTCCAACTCGATCGGCCCAACCTGAAGAATTTCTGCACTTGGCCAATATCGTTGGACAGACTATAAGGGTGGTGATCAAATTCAACCTTTATATCGTCATTAGTACAGATCTCGACTAGGTTGGTGGTTGTATTTGAAGCTGCCATTCGTTTTTTACGTAAAAAAAATCTTGGACAACGACCACTTTCTTTAACTTTTTTTTTTTTTTTTTCCACACGTACACAAGGAGGATCGTCCTCGCTCGAGTCCTCCCAAGAGGCGAGCCACCCCGATCTAAAGATAAGCAGCCACAAGACGACTGATCGCTCATTGTCTCGCCAAGCATGCGTCCGCCATCAACCCGACCGTCGAGTTAATGGTTTAAATCCAGAATATCGCTAAGGGCTCCAACCACCATTCTTTAACTTAAAGCGCCTATTTTTCTATAATCTCCACATGAGGTTTATCTTGTTTTTTTTTATTAATAAAGAGTGACTGTTTTGGCGGTCAACCACCACCTTAAATTAGGTAAGAGCATTTCTTTACTTAATCGAACTTAATCGATCATATTTTCTTTATTATTTCTATCAACTTAATGATCTTAATAATGTCTTTTTCATTAAGCAACTTTTGGGGTGTCCTTACCATTAAGCCAGAAATACTTCACCAATAAACCAAAATTACCCTCTCTAATAATAAAAGAATTGAGTATATATAGTATAAATTTAAAATATATATTAATATTATATATTTAAAATTCATAAAATATAAGCTATTTATTGATAAAAAAATTAATATAACTATATATATATATATATATATTAAAATATAACTTAATATATTTATAAAAATATTGTCTGATTATTTAAATATACATGAAAATTATATAATATGATTTATGAATATATATTATAATATAAGTTAAAATATATATTATGTTATATTATACAAATTGATTTTTTTATATTGACTATTAAAAAAATTAATATAACTATATATATATATATATATATATTAAAATATAACTTAATATATTTATAAAAATATTGTCTGATTATTTTCATATACCTATAAATTATAATATGATTTATGAATATATATTATAATATAAATTAATATATATATATATATATTATGTTATATTATATAAATTGATTTTTTTATATTGACTATTAAAAAAAATTAATATAACTATATATTAAAATATAACTCAATATATTTATAAAACTATTGTCTAATTATTTAAATATATCTGAAAATTATAATATAATTTATGAATATATATTATAATATAAATTCAAATATATATTATGTTATATTATTTACATTGATTTTTTATATTGACTATTAAAAAAATTAATATAACTATATATATTAAAATATAATTTAATATATTTATTAAAATATTGTATGATTATTTAAATATACCTAAAAATTATAATATGATTTATGAATATATATTATAATATAAATTAAAATATATATTATGTTATATTATTTAAATTGATTTTTTTTATATTGACTATTAAAAAATTAATATAACTATATATAATAAAATATAACTTAATATATTTATAGAATATTGTCTGATTATTTAAATATACCTGAAAATTATAATATGATTTATGAATATATATTATAATATAAATTAAAATAAATATTATATCATATAATTTAGATTGATTATATAAACTAAAATACTCAATTCGTCCTTTATCAAAAGGACTTAATTCATATTGAGGGGTAAAATGGTTATTTCTGTCATTCAGATAGTTCATTCAGAAAAGAAAGAAACAACAAGATATTTTTTCAATTCAGACAGATTAATCCACTCAGACAGCTTAATCCATTCAGGTATTAATGGAAAAAAAGTAAACAGCCCCTAAGGTGGTTATTTTCCCTCAACAACTACACCTTTTGTTTGAGTTTTTTTTTTTTTTTGATAAAATCCCAACACATTATATCAATTTTACTAGTGGTGGATATGTCCGACCGTATTCCTTCTTGTCCTTGTTATAAGTCATTTTTAACTATCTCACCAATACTAAGGAGAGTTAGTTAAATGTATAAAAATGCTTTTAAAAAAAAATATTTTCCAACTTTACCGTGATTAATAATGATAACAGTCTCTCTCTATAATCTTTTACTTTTTACAGAGATGGGGTAAATTAAAAGGTATTTTTGTAAATATTTCTCAATAATCGCAAACAATTAGGTAAAGAAACTTATATTTTGAACCATTTTAATTATTTTGAATGGAACTTATAATAAGAAATGGGAAAATAATCTCTTTTTTGGTGCTAATGTACATTACTTTTATGCTAAAAATAATCTTGAAATTCGGCCATATATTCGATTTTTATTTTAATTTGTGGATTTATGGTAAAGTGAGGAGAGAAGAGATGGGGAAGAATCCGAGTCCGGACCCGACATTCTATCTAATGGATTATGGAATAGATCTGATACGGCTTCACCTTAAATGGGGGGTTTGTTTATATGATTTTTTTTTTTTTTTTTTTTATTCATATGACATGTTGGAGTCTCTTTAATCTTTACGTAATTATTACATTCCACATTCTAAGAGCACACTAAAAGTTACTCTTTTTATCGAAAAAATTGGCCTAACGTTAGGTTGGAATTTAAATATCATTAATTTATTAATAAATTAATCTACACCATCAATTTATACTTATAATAATTAAGATTTATTTATATATTAAAATAATAATTTAGAAATATACCCTTTAATTAATTTAACATTAAGTATAATTTAAAATATATTAATTTCTTATCAGATCTCATTAATTATCATTTTAAAATATTGTAAATCCCCATCAACACTGATTACTTCAATGGCACCAATTACATAATTAAGCAATTCCACAAAATCAAAACGATTAGAACCATCTCACTAGGTTTCTTCGGCTATCATCCCCAATAGTCTCGAGGCATGCTCCTCAGATTTAGCCGGTGCTCCGGATCCCCGAACAGCTGTTAACTAGAAGGAGAATGGCTTGACGAAGAATACGGAGACTGGAGCTGCGGGAATAGACGTATCGTTGGCCGGGGACCGCCCTACCTGCAAGGAAGGCTGTAGCGGTTGGCTCCTGAGAATGATATTGCTACTTTTTCTGCTTCAATAGCCTAAAAATACATTGTCGCAAATGAATTTGTTTTTCCTGAGTCCTATTTTCTTCTCCAGTAGCAGCGTGAAACCTGAATAGAGAACCTAGCTCAATAAGTTAGTTTGCTGGAGCCTAGTAGGGTAGGAGAAAGACTTGGAGAGAATTTTTCCTTTTACATTTTTTTCTTTCTTATTTTTTTAAACTAATTAAATAGGAATATATATGGTATTTAAACCCGACCTAATGTTAGGCCAATTTTTTTCGACCTAACCCTTTGTTTACTCATAATTTACAGGTTAGCCACATCATCAAGTTATTAAACAGTGAGAAGACCCCATTTTCTTTTTCTTTTTTTTGGGGGGGGGGGGGATTTGTGAAGTGACAAGACAAAGCATTCCAAATTTGATCGATTGTGATCGATCAATTAAAATAATCTTGATTTCCAGTGTTTGAAATAGATTCTTAATCGTACTAAGTTTCTGTTTTTTTTTTAAAGTTTAATTTCAGTATATTTCAGTTTAGTTCGTTAAAATTCAGTTCAGTTCAGTCCAGCATTGTCCAGTTCACTTCACTTCAGCTTTAAAACCAATATTACTATTATTTGTATTATATAATATTATATATAATAACTATTATTATAAATTTAAATTTCTTATTATTTATATTATCAATAATATCAGATATAATAATTATTATTGTAGTTGCTTTATTTTATTTTATTATTATTATTATTTTTTTTTTAATCTTGTAATATAAATAGTAATTAAAATTATTGTATATATTAGTTTCTAATACAACTGATTATTAGGAGTATCATTATTGATATTAATTAGTATTATCAATACTATTCTATAAAGTTATTATTACTAATATTAATCTTATTATTATTATATCATTATTATAAATATTATAATATATTATTTGTAGTTTATTAATAATTTTATTATTATTGATATCAATATTATCAACACTATTATATAATTTATGGTATTATTAATATTTGTAATAATTATTATTATTGTTCTTGGTGTTATGATATAACTAATTTTATTATTCTTGTATATATTTTTATATGATATTATTCTTAAATTACACTAATATTATTAATAATATTATATATAATTTATTATTATAATTATAATATATATTATTGATGGGTCCGAGCTGATTGGCCATCAAGAATCGGATTGCACCCTCTGTTCCGAGCTAGAAAACCACTGGAGTTCATGTAGAAGACGCCGGAATGGTCCCGGCACAAACTCTCCGATGCTTAAGCTGGAACAGGTTATTGGAGAAATCCAACTGTAATGTGTGTATGTGTGTTTTCTTTCTTGCCTCTGAAGGAGGACAGGCCTTCCGATGTTTATAGAATAGAGGGGAACTTGTCTATGAAATCCTGCCTTTGATTGGGGGAGATCCCTGATTTTCAGGGGTATGTCCCTGGAAATCAGGGATTATACTTTTATGATGAAATCCCAGCTTTCCAGGGACCTTGTCCTATTTGAGTTGGACTCTTTCTAGCTTGCCTAATTGACGATGCCGAGGTCTATCTAGTTATGATCTCAGAAAATAGACTTGGAGTTCGGATCTTCTTTTCTGAAAAGTTCTTCTCTGGGAATGCCGAGCTCATCCGCCCTCCGACCTACACCAGGTCGGTAGTTCAGTTGGGTTTGCTTAAAAGCTGGGTCTAGTGGACCAAGTTATTTAATAGACCTGAATATGATGTCATCTAGGAGAGCTGACCTGTGGGATGACCTGCTGGTCTAGACCTGGCAGGTCTACACCTGTTGGGGGTAGACTTGTAGAGGCCGAGCTGCACCTAGTAGAACTAGGCTCCGAGCTCCACTCTCCAACTTTGTTGGTCTAGACCTGGCAGGTCTATACCTATTGGGGGTAGACTTGTAGGGACCGAGCTGCACCTAGTAGAGCTAGGCTCTGAGCTCCACTCTCCAAGTTGTATACTAGGTCTGTGGGACTTACTGAAACTTCACACAATAAGCTGGGTCTTTAGTAATCAAAATTTGTGCCGCTATTCCGAGATGAACCACAATAAACCGGGCAGGTATATTTTGGGTCATATGAGCCAGTATCCCCTACTCTAGTCGAGCGAAGATTGAGACCGAATAGAGTAGACTAAATATGCGTTTTTTTTATCTATAAGCGTAAAAGTTAAGCTCTAAAACATGACAAGACCCAATGCAGTTGTTCATTTTGTAGCAGATGAACAAAGTTAAGAGTACAATAAGGGGCCTCATATACACACTATCTTGGACTCGTGATATAGATGGGGCGATCTTAAGATACAGGTGCTCATAGGCTAAGCCAAGACCAAGAGGAAAAGATTCCGAGCTGAGGCCTTCTATACCGAGAGACCTAGCAGAGGCCAAAATAATAAGAGGCCGAACTGAGCAAGCTATATATTGAGAGTGTTTCAGCCGATTGATTTTTATGACAAGTCACCCGATCTTCAAATTTATGGGTAGTTCGCCCGATTAAATTTTTTAGGATAGGTCACCCGATATTCAAATTTGAGGGCAGTTCACCCAATCAAATTTTAGGGCAGGTCACCCAATCTTCAAATTTTAGGACAGGCACCCGATCAAATTTATGGGCAGGTCACCCAGTCTTCAAATTTGATGGCAGTTCACCCGATCAAATTTATAGGCAGGTCACACAGTCTTCAAATTTGAGGGCAGTTCACCCGATTAAATTAAGGGCAGATCACCCAGTCTTTAAATTTTAGGGCAGGTCACCCAATCTTCAAATTTGTGGGCAGGTCACCCGATCAAATTTATGGGCAGGTCACCCAGTCTTCAAATTTGAGGGCAGTTCACCCGATCAAATTTATCGGCAGTTCACCTAGTCTTCAAATTTGAGGGCAGTTCGCCCGATCAGATTTTTGGGCAGGTCACCCAATCTTCAAGTTTGAGGGCAGTTCACCCGATCAAATTTAAGGGCATGTCACCCAATCTTCAAATTTGAGGGCAGTTCACCCGATCAAATTTTTGGACAAGTCACCCAGTCTTCAAATTTGATGGCAGTTCACCGGATCAAATTTATAGGCAGGTCACACAGTCTTCAAATTTGAGGGCTGTTCACCCGACTAAATTTAAGGGCAGATCACACAGTCTTCAAATTTTATGGCAGGTCACCCAATCTTCAAATTTGTGGGCAGGTCACCCAATCTTCAAATTTGAGGGCAGTTCACCCGATCAAATTTATGGGCAGGTCACCCAGTCTTCAAATTTGTGGGCACTTCACCCGAAATAAAGCTAACATATAACTACGATTTTAGATCTTTTAATTTAGACCCAAAAATAAAAAGTTTTGTCCTGATTCCTATCCAAACCAACACATATTCTTCTTACCCCATAACTATAAAAAAGATATGAAATTTTCTTGAAGAATTTCACCTTGGAGCAATGGATAATGATTAGAACTTATCTCCAAGGAAAATTCATGGTTGAAAAAACTTATCTTTCAGCTAATGAAAGAATCCGTCTTTTGTTGAATCCAAGTATGAATAATAAGTCTCACATCTCAACTCAATGAATGACTCAATGTCACTCTTCCCACAGACGGCGCCATTTGATGGGTCCGAGCTGATCGACCACCAAGAATCGGATTGCACCCTCTGTTTCGAGCTAGAAAACCACCGGAGTTCCTGCATAAGATGCCGGAATGGTCCCGGCACAAACTCTCCGATGCTTAAGCTGGAACAGGTTTTTGGAGAAATCCAAATGTAATGTGTGTATGTGTGTTTTCTTTTCTTGCCTCTGAAGGAGGACATGCCTTCCGATATTTATAGAAGAGAGAGGAACTTGTCCCTGAAATCCTGCCTTTGATTGGGGGAGATCCCTGATTTTCAGGGGTATGTCCCTGAAAATCAGGGATTCTACTTTTATGATAAAATCCCAGCTTTCCAGGGACCTTGTCCTATTTGAGTTGGACTCTTTCTACCTTGCCTAATTGACGATGCTGAGGTCTATCTAGTTATGAGCTCAGAAAATAGACTTGGAGGTCGGATCTTCTTTTCGGGAAAGTTCTTCTCTGGGAATGTCGTGCTCACCCGCCCTCCGACTTACTCCAGGTCGGTAGTTCAGTTGGATTTGCTTAAGAGCTGGGTTTAGTGGACCAAGTTCTTTAACAGCCCTGAATATGCTGTCATCTAGGAGAGCTGACCTGTGGGATGACCTGCTGGTATAGACCTGGTAGGTCTACACCTGTTGGGGTAGACTTGTAGGGACCGAGCTGCACCTAGTAGAGCTAGGCTCTGAGCTTGATGAGTCGATACTTGATCGACTCATTCTATTATATTTAGTCGTGTTTTTATTTGCTTTTTAGTATTTTTGTTCTCTTTTATGCGTGGTATGCTGTGTTTTTAATTTATAGGTAACCAAAAGAAGATTGTGGTGAAATATGCACTTTCATAGCTAAAATTGGAGTTTATGACGATCAAGAGCTAAAACGGGGCCTCAAACAATAAAAGATTGAAGCAACATCGGCTGTATCCTCTAAATTACAGAATCACCACTCCGAATTGAGATGTGTTCTCCTTTGATATAAATTCCTCGTGAAATTAGCTTCGAAACGGTATATCATATGCTAAATTCCGAGGTGTATTGATACAAGAACGAAGGATCAAGCCGAAGAAGACCAAAAACCAGAATCAAAAGAGAGGAAAGCAACTCGGGCCGCATCAGGCAACTCGGCCGTGTCACAAGACACGGCCGGGTCTCATTCCAGCGTGAATTACATTTTGCAGAAGATTACAACACGACCGTGTCATGGGACACGACCGAGTCACAATCCAGCCGGTTTTGCATTTCTAGCATAGTACAACACGGCCGTGTCATGGGATACGACCGGGTCCGTGGACAGTGCACTTTTTCTTTTTTTTTTCAGGGTAGTACGACACGACCGTGTCCCAGGACACGGGCCGTGTCACTTTTCGGTGCAAGTCATTTTCTTTGACATTTTTGCACTATTTTGAGCCCTTTTCTTGATCCTTTAGCTATAAAAAAAAGGGGTGTGGAGACCATAGGAAAGATATTCAGATTTTGTTGGAGACATTTGGTGTGAAAAACACAAGATTTAGGGAGACAAACACCAAAAAGTGAGGAAAAAGAGAGATTGTTTCACCATCTTCATTGTATGTTCTTGGAGTGAAAAATACATTTGTGAGATATTACATTTTCTTGTATCAATTGTTATGAATTTTTGAAGGAAGATCATCAAACCTTCATCGGGAATTCAATTTCGGCATTTACAAGGGAAGTTTCTATCATGTTTTGTTTTACAATATCCATTATTGTTGTTGAAATAATCATGTGTAGCTAAACATTTCATATGGGTTTTTAGATTGAGCCACACACATGTTATCGATTTTTAGTTTCTATTGATTTTCCGGGTAAAAGTTTGGGATTGTTCCTCCTTGTTTGTTCTTCGTTTAAGAACTTTTGATTTAGATCATCAAACCTACTTCTTAGTTGTTATTATTATTCAAATCGAGGGTTTTTGTCGGTGTTCGCCATCAAACGACCCGATAGTAGCGATTGTGAATGTTCTAAACCTTTTTCCGCGATCTTCTAGCGAATTACCCCATCAAAGGTATTAGCTAGTCGATTGTTAGTAGAGATTCGCCCCCATCAAAGGAGTATCTCTTATTTTCTATAAGAATAATCGTAATTTTTAGGATTACCGCCATCAAATGGATTTCTTTTAATCATGAGCAACCAATAATTCCAAACCTTAATTTTTTGTGTATCGGAACTAATAATTGATTACGTGTGTGTCGGTGATTCTAAATTCCCATATCATTCTCATTATTGTAATCTCCCAATTATCCGACTATTAAATTGATGTTTGTAACGCTTAGTTTATTATAATTTTGTGCGTTAGTAATTGTAATCTTATCAAACCAATGATATATTTTAATTTACTTTACTTTTGTTCATTCGACTATTTGCCGAACATTATCGAACTTTAAACCGTTTCCAATTCCTCGAGAGATCGACCTCGGAGTTACTTGCCGCTTCCTACAAAAGCGATTCGTACACTTGCGAGTATATAAATTGTTCATCAAGTTTTTGGTGCCGTTGCCGGGGAATTGTCGTTTAATTTTTAATCTTGTTTTAATAGTAGTTGAATTGTTATTCTTGATCAATTTTATTTCGATAAAATTCGCTCTAACTTCCTTTGTTTATGCTTGGTGGGAGATCGTTTGGTAACCCGATTCTTCCGCCCATAGACGAAGTTCAAAGGATTAGAGCACCAAAAATAATGGCCACATCATCAATGGCAAATGACGAGGTGAATCCGGATCTTGAAGAGCGACTTTTGCTCCAAGAAGTAAACCCTCGTCAACCGAGGGTTGAGAATGTTGCACAGAATATAGATGAGGAAGACATTCGTCAACCAAGGTTTCCGAGATATGAGAATGTTGGGCGCAATCAAGGGATACCCGAAGCTCAACAAGGGAGATACTTCTATCCGAGACAACCACCCGTTGGAGTGCAATATGGAGCGAATTATTATCCCGGACCTCAATATGGGATGGAAGCAAACTATAACATGCCACAACAACCTCCGGTCGAACAACTAATGCAGGACTATGCAAAGCCCGTGGTGAACACCGCCATTTCACGCATCCAATTAGCACCGGCCGCAAGGAACTACCACATAAGCGGATTTCACATCGAGCAATTGCCCTCATTTCACGGATTAGCACGTGAGGATCCGTTATCATTCATCCGAGACTTCTATGTCGCGATTGACAACTTCCTATTAAATGGGTTGAGCGAGGATCAACTAAGAATGAAGTGCTTCCCTTATACACTCAAGGATGGGGCGAAACAATGGTTGATGACTTTGGCGCCGGGCTCACTAAGAACATGGGATGAAGTTTACGATAAGTTCATCACCAAGTACTTATCTCATTCAAAGACTACACAATTGAGAACTCAAATCTCAACGTTCGGACAACAAGACGGAGAGGCATTTCACGAAGCATGGGACCGATTCAAAATGCTCCTCATTCAATGACCACACCATCACTATCTGCTTCAACTACTCAATCAATTTTTCTATGATGGATTGACTCAATATTGCCAATGAGCGGTAGATAATGCAGCCGGTGGTTCGTTTTGGGGTTTAACGGAGAGACAAGCGTATGATGTGTATGAAAGGTTGGGAGCCAATTCTCAACAAAAAAGTGTACGTGTTCGTAGGGGAGCCGTGCACCAAGTAAGCGAGAAGGACGAGATGTAATCTAAAATCGATGAGTTGACAAATGAACTAAGACAACTCAAGACTCAAAATAAATCTTCTAGCTCACGAGTTTGCGAGATTTGCAGAGCACCCGGACATGATGCCAATTCATGCCCTCATACTTTTCCGGGAGAACAAACCGAACAAGTTAATTGGGCTATGGGACAAAGCACGGGAAGGCCCGAGTGGGAAGAGAGGAGAAATAATTATGGCAGAAATGCAAGAAATGCACCTCTCCCAAATACTTATCATCCTGGGCTAAGAAACCATCCGAATTTCTCATGGAGAAACAACAACCCGATGCCATACGACACAAGCGCCCAAGCTCAATACAACGGAGGAAACCGAGCCCAACAACCAACGCAAAGTGAACCACCTCCACAACAAAGGAACTCTCTTGAGGAGAGTATTGCGGCATTCATTAAGGAGAGCAAGGAAAACCGAGCGGAGAACAATAAAAGGTTCGAATCTTTAGAAGCTTCGATGAAGAAAATAGAGATTCAAATTGGGCAACTTGCTACCGAGGCACGTAGACAAGAAAGGGGTAAACTACCAAGTCAACCCGAGCAAGCTCAAGATATTACCACTCTCCGAAGTGGTAAAGTGATTAATAAAGAAGCTAATTCCGAAGTAAAAGAAAGGGGCGATGAGAAAGAAGACGAGTCGGGAAATCAAGAAGAGAAAATAGACGAAGCAACTTCGACTTCCAAGCTTCACAAATCTGCTCAACCATATAAGCCACCAATCCCTTTTTCCGAGCCGACTTAGAAAAGCAAAGCAAGATGAGCAATTTTCCGAAATCTACGACATGCTTTCAAAGGTTCATGTCAACTTACCTCTCTTGGATGTTGTGAAGAACATTCCTGCTTATACAAAATTTTTCAAAGAGTTGACCTCCAACAAAAGAAGATACAATGGCAACGAGAAAGTGGTGCTCTACGAGGTAGAAGCAAGGGGTCAAAAGAAAGGTGATCCCGGAAGTTTTATGATCGACATCACTATGGGAGATAAGAAAGTTGCTCGTGGGGTGTTAGATTTGGGAGCAAGTGTAAATCTCATGCCATACTCGACCTATTTGAGGCTTGGACTCGGGGGAATCAAACCAACAAGAATGACTCTTCAGATGGCGGATAGGTCGGTGAAATACCCCAAGGGAGTCATTGAAGACCTATTAGTGCAAGTGGACAAGTTGGTGATTCTGGCCGATTTTGTTATCTTGGAGATGAGCGATTTCGGAATAAGCGAAAATGAAGGGACAATACTTCTAGGACGGCCATTCATGCGTACAACAAAAACAATCATCGATGTTGATGAAGGAAAGGTCACCATGACCGTCTTGGGCGAAACTGTGGAAATCGACGTGTTCGGTTCATCTCCTATCCCTTCTCATATTTATGCTGCCCATGATGTGAACTTTATTGATTGCGTTGATTCTTTGGTTAATGATACATATTTGCATGATGATGTAGGGGACACGTTTCATGATGCTCTAACCGTTGATCATGATATGGGACTGAATAATTTAGAAATTGAAGAATATGTTGCATTGTTAGATAATTCCGAAACCATTGATGAAGTTGACGGTCTTAAGATACCATTGGAATTAAAATTTGAGGAGCCCGTTGAAATCACCCCACCCCAACTTGAATTGAAAGAACTTCCGGCACATCTTAAATATGTTTTCTTAGGCAAAATTGACACTTACCCTGTAATTGTCTCTTCCGAATTAACTCTCTTGCAATAAAACAAATTAGTAGAAGTTCTGACTAAGTTAAAGGAAGCAATTGGGTGGAGTATTTCCGATATCAAGGGAATAAGTCCTGTTAGGTGCATGCATAAAATAATTCTTGAGGATAATGTTAAACCTGTTAGGCAACCTCAAAGGCGTTTGAATCCGAACATGCAGGATGTTGTGAAAAGGAAGTTTTGAAATTGCTAGATGTTGGAGTCATCTACCCGATATCCGACAGTAAGTGGATGAGTCCTGTGCATGTAGTGCTTAAAAAATTTGGAATAACGGTGGTTCGTAATGATAAAAATGAATTGGTGCCCACTAGAACAGTAACCGGTTGGAGAATGTGCATTGATTATCGGAAATTAAATGCCGTAACAAAAAAGGATCATTTTCCCCTCCCTTTCATTGATCAAATGTTGGAACGTTTAGCTGGGCATGATTATTACTGTTTTCTAGATGGTCTTTCAGGTTTCTATCAGATTCCCATTGCTCCGGAGGATCAAGAGAAGACTACTTTCACTTGCCCTTTTGGCACTTTCGCCTTTAGGAGGATGCCGTTTGGTCTTTGCAATGCTCCCGCTACTTTTCAAAGGTGCATGCTTTCCATATTCCCCGACTTGTTCGAAAAATCTATCGAGGTATTCATGGACGACTTTTCTGTGTTTGGAACCACTTTTGATGATTGTTTAAATAATTTGACTATTGTGCTAGAATGATGTATTGAGATTTGAGTGTAATCTTACACTTAGTTGGGAAAAGAGTCATTTTATGGTAAAACAAGGTCTTGTTCTGGGTCATGTGGTTTCCAATAAAGGAATGGAGGTTGATAAGGCTAAAGTTGATTTAATTGTTAAATTACCTCCACCTTCATGTGTCAAAGAGGTTCGAAGCTTTTTAGGACATGCCGGGTTTTATAGGCGTTTCATTAAAGATTTTTCGAAAATTGCCCGCCCTTTAAGTAACCTTTTGTGTAAGGATGCCAAAATTGATTTTACCGAGGAATTTTTAGTCGGTTTTAATGCTTTGAAAGAAAAGTTAACTTCCACACCTATTATTGTTGCTCCCGATTGGTCTCTCCCGTTTGAAATTATGTGCGATGCGTCCGACTTTGCTATTGGTGTCGTTTTGGGGCAAAGAGTGAATAAATTTTTCCACGTAATTTATTATGCTAGCAAAACGCTCGATGAAGCTCAGGCTAATTACACCACCACCGAAAAAGAATTTTTAGCCGTTGTGTTTTCTTTAGACAAATTTCGATCCTACTTGGTTGGCTCAAAAGTAATTGTGCATACGGATTACGCCGCATTGAAATATTTATTAAAAAAATCCGATGCAAAACCAAGATTAATTCGGTGGGTTCTTCTGCTGCAAGAATTTGATTTGGAGTTTAAAGATAAAAAGGGTTCTGAAAACGTAGTTGCCGACCATCTATCTAGGTTAACCGGGGGAGATAATTTTAAGCTCGATAATTCTTTGCCAATTGTTGAAACTTTCCCCGACGAGCAATTATTCGTTGTAACAAGGACACCTTGGTATGCTGATATTGTTAATTACATTGTTAGTGGTGTTTTGCAGCCCGACCTCACCTATCAAGGGAAGAATAGGTTTGTTTCCATGTGCAGGCATTACTTTTGGGACGAGCCCTACTTATTCAGGTTGTGTAACACCCCGAGATATTCGGAATAATTACAGCGCCGTAAACCCTTTAAATAAGGATTTACAAGGCTAATTAAAAAGAAAAGTAAATACAAGACATCAATACTGCGAAAATTCAAGTTCATGAAAACGTATAACTGGTTCAACGGGTAATTAATACAACCATATCGAATTAATATCAAAAGGACACGCGTACTCGAGTATAGAAACCAAACCAAGACCACAAATCTCCAACAACAATAAACATCACTGAACCCCTTCGTCGTCACGTCGGTACTGTGGCTGTTTCCCTGCTCCTTGACTACCTGAACATTAAAACAAATGTCCACCCCCGAAGGGGTTAGCAAAACGATGCTAGTACAAGTATCATATTTAAACAATTCGAATATGCATCAACAATACACAACAAGATACATCACACGGACTTCCGCTACCGGAATCCGACAATGCGAATCTATAAGATTCCATTACACAGCCTGGGTATTCCAATGATCCAGCGCCCTCAGCATAGATCCCAAGATGATCCCGTCGGACCAACACGAGGTGGAAATAACCCGTCCAATGATCCAGCGCCCTCAGCCTAGATCCCAAGATGATCCCGTCGGACCAACACGAGGTGGACATCCGATCCAGCGCCCTCAGCATAGATCGTACACGTATACAAACACAACTCATGCATACACATATGCCAAATCATTACGTTCATCAACATGAACATATAAACGAATATCATGACAAATCAACGAAGTAAATATCATGTTCAACAACATGCATAATCATACGCATACTCCAAAAATACCGATATTAACATATCATGATACTTGCCTCGAAGATGGCAAGAACGATATACTTCAATGCTCTCGACGCACTCGAAGGCCGCCCCCTCCGATCAACGTAACAAGCTCGAACCTTAACAAAAGGAACGATATACAAATCATCTCGAGTCGAACAATGGCCTAACAATTGCCTACGGCCGAAAAGCTCAAACTAAACAATGCTGGATTGCTTAGCGCTATTACTCTATGTAACGTGCGCTAAGGCTGACTGTTAGCGACGCTATCGTATAAGACTAGCGTGCGCTAGCCACGAATCGGCGATCGACTCATTGCCTCATAACGTACGCTACGTACGTTTTGTGCGAAAACCGAACCTCGATAGCGCACGTTAACTCACACATGTTAGCGTGCGCTAATCTTGCATGGCAGAACACTGCAAACCGAAAACTGGGTTGAATGATGAAGAACTCATGAATCCTACGGTGATATTACAAGTTATCCTCGGTCATATCATGATAATAAGGTTTCTGGAAGATCTATGATTATGAAATACCAATATACGGATAGTTATCTCGATATCACAATTCCTCTACGATCTTCAAGAAATAATCTAAGTTCCATCGTCTTACGTTCCAAAACACATGATTCCAACGTATACAACGTATCAACTGGGTAATATCCGATTACTTGATCATAAATCGATTTAAACATGCTTAGGTGTCCTTATAATAAGATGGTTCAAAGGTTCATTCGACATCTAGTACCGATACGTCAAAAGTATCCTTCTAACATGTGATGAACGAAATACTTGCTATCCAAACATGATTCAAATCTTCCTTATGAACATACTAATCATTGGTGAAGAATCACCTACCTCGAAGTAGTGAAGAACACGGATGAAATGAAGCAATCCAACACCGAAGGCTTGAACACCAATCTCCAATGATGTATGATCTTCAATCTCGAACTAGGAGGTTGAGGAGGTTGATACGGAGTGTTTAGGACGAAAGTAGTTATGTTCTATGTATCAAAGTTCGGGTTGTGGGAGGAGAAGGAACTGAAATCACAAATAGGATGTCATCCTATTTATAATAAATGGCTATTAGCGCGCGCTAGACCCTGCTCGTAGCGTGCGCTAACGGCTCACGATCTAAATCGTACTCGGCACTTAGCGTGCGCTACGCATCGACACATGTAGCGTGCGCTAAGGCGTTGACTCGGCTTTTCGAAAGCCGTCCAGTACATCCGACACGATCCGACAGGTCCCCGGCGAGATCTCACCTACCGCCGCGTCTCAATCAATCGACCACGCATAGCGTGCGCTAATTACACTCGGTAGCGTGCGCTATGAAACCACGTTAGCGCACGCTACCCTCACCTGTAGCGTGCACTACAAGCACGTAATTTCAATCTTTATATCACATATACGAAATTATATGCTCGACAACATCGGATAATGAAATACAGAGAATAGTACTCATACAAAAGTACAATCATTACAATATCACAAGTTCCAATTACATAACGAAATCTCGGTATTACATCCTTCCTCCTAAAAGGAAGTTTCGTCCGAAACTTAGGATGAAAACAACTCGGATATTTAGCCTTCATACCGTCCTCCGTTTCCCAAGTGGCCTCTTCGACTCCATGTCGTGACCATTGTACTTTAACCAAATGTATTGGTTTATTCCTCAATTGTTTGATCCGGCTCTCAAGTATCTTGATTGGTCTCTCTTGAAGGTGCCATCATTAGCTATCTCGATCTCGTCGAAATCAATGACGTGATCGGGTCCGGTACATACTTTCGCAGTTGGGATACGTGAAACACATTGTGAACATGACTCAGCGACGGCGGTAAGGCCAATCTGTATGCTAACTCTCCAACTCTCTCGAGGATCTCGAATGGTCCGATATATCTCGGACTGAGCTTGCCTCTCCTCCCAAAACGGAAAATCCCTCGTGTAGGAGACACCTTCAATAGCACATGATCCCCAACGTCGAACTCTAGAGGACGACGACGTACATCGGCATAAGACTTCGCCGACTGGGCGATCAATAGTCTCTCTCGAATCAAAGCTATCTTCTCTTGAGTCTGAATAATCAATTCCGGTTCCGTCCCGATCAAATCCGAAGAATCATCCCAACACAAGGGTGATCGGCATCTCCTCCCGTACAAAGCTTCAAATGGTGCCATTCCAATAGAAGCATGCCAACTATTATTGTAAGTGAATTCGATCAAGGGCAAGTGAACTTCCCAATCAATTGACCAATCCAACGCACAAGCTCTAAGCATGTCTTCTACAGTTTGAATAGTCCTTTCGGACTGACCGTCTGTTTGGGGATGATAAGCTGTGCTAAAGTTGAGCTCAGTCCCCAAAGCCTTATGGACTGCCTTCCAGAAGTGCGACACGAAACGACCATCTCGATCCGAAATAATGGTCTTCGGCGTCCCATGCAATCTGACTATCTCCGCAACAAATACTCGTG
Organism: Orobanche coerulescens; assembly: GCA_033398695.1. Lineage (NCBI taxonomy): Eukaryota > Viridiplantae > Streptophyta > Magnoliopsida > Lamiales > Orobanchaceae > Orobanche > Orobanche coerulescens. Next base: position 9,113,154 of record CM065802.1, on the reverse strand, counting down.
CCAATCTCTCGGGTCCCCATGTATCTTTGATTCCTAGGAAGTGAGCCGACTTGGTTAGTCGATCGACTACGACCCAAATCATGTTCATTCCTGCTCTAGTCCTTGGCATACTGGTGATGAAATCCATCGAAATGTCCTCCCACTTCCATTCAGGGATCGGAAGCGGCTTTAACATCCCGGCAGGTCGCTGATGCTCAATCTTGACCTGCCGGCAAGTCAAACACTTCAAACGCATCGCTGCGCGTCCTTCTTCATATTCCCCACCGAAGTTTTGTTTAAGATCCTTATACATCTTATCACGCCGGGTGAATAGAATAGGGCGCGCTATGAGCTTCTTTCGAATAGTCCGTCTCAAGTCATCATCGTCGGGAACACAAAGTCGACTCAAATCTCGAACTCCATCGTCTTGTATCACGAATCACGGGCTTTTCCTTTCTTTAATTCATCACATAATCGAAGGATCAAAGAATCGTCCAACCGCTGACTTGATCTTCTCGACTAGTGATGAAGTCGGTTCCATCACATAAAGTCGCCCTTGATTCCTGGTGCCCATACTTCAATCCCTTCGCGGATCGGTTCTCGTTGAATCTTTGATGCAGGCGTAAGAGCTTCCAACACTCGAAGAGAAACAGTTTACGGCTCAAAGCATCGGCTACTACATTTGCTTTCCCGGATGATAGAGAATCTCCAAGTCGTAATCCTTGATCAATTCCACCACCTTCTCTCGCCTCATGTTTAATTCTTTACATGAAAATGTATTTGAGGCTCTTATGATCTGTAAAAGATCTCGACAATGAGTGCCGCATGAGATAATGTCGCCAAATTTTCAAGGCAAAGACCACAGCTGCTAGCTCCAGATCATGAGTCGGATAATTAACTTCGTACGATTTTAGTTGCCGAGAAGCATAAGCAATCACTTTATCCTTTTGCATCAACACGCAACCCAAACCCTGATTTGAAGCGTCGCTGTATACCATAAATCCGTCAGTTCCTTCTGGCAGCGCTAATATAGGTGCTGTCGTCAGTCTCTTCTTAAGTTCGTCAAAACCAGCCTGGCACTTCTCATTCCACGCGAACTTTTGAGTTTTCTGTAACAGCCGAGTGAGCGGACGAGCAATTTTGGAAAATCCCTCTACAAAGCGGCGATAATATCCATCTAGTCCTAAGAAGCTTCGGACTTCCTTCACGTTCTTAGGAGCTTTCCATTCCAAGATTGCTTCGACTTTTTTCGGGTCCACCTGAACTCCATCGGCTGATATCACATGCCCAAGGAAGGTTACTTCCTTAAGCCAGAACTCGCATTTAGAAAATTTTGCATATAGCTGTTCCTTTCTCAAGATGCTCAAAACCACACGTAGATGTTTAGCATGATCCTCTGCGTCCCTCGAATATATCAAAATGTCGTCAATGAAAACGACCACAAATTTATCCAAGTACTCCAAGAATACCCGATTCATCAATTGCATGAATACCGCAGGAGCATTGGTAAGTCCAAATGGCATCACTACAAATTCATAATGCCCGTACCGGGATCTGAAAGCAGATTTCGGTATATCTGATTCCTTAATCCTCAACTGATGGTATCCTGATCGCAAGTCAATCTTCGAGAATACCCTTGCCCCTTGCAGTTGATCAAACAAGTCGTCGATCCGAGGTATAGGATACTTATTCTTGATCGTCATCTTGTTAAGCTCCCTGTAATCAATACACAGTCGGAGGGATCCGTCTTTCTTCCGGACAAAGAGAACGGGCGCTCCCCAAGGGGAAACGCTCGGTTGAATAACAATTCCTCCAGTTGCTTCTTGAGTTCATACATCTCGGTTGGCGCCATGCGGTATGGTGCCCTGGAAATAGGGGTCGCTCCAGGCTCTAATTCGATGGTGAATTCCACTTCTCTTTGCGGAGGTAACCCTGGTAGCTCGTCAGGAAATATATCTGAGAACTCATTCACAACTGGAATAGACGAGAGCTCTACTCCTTCCTCTTTCCTCATGGCATAACACCAAAGTCCATGACATCCTGTTTGATAATTTCTTGCTTTCATTGCTTTGATCAATTTCCACGAGCTTCACGGTCTACAACCTCGGAATAATTGTTCAGATCCGTCGTCAGCAATGATGGAAATGACTCTCTCTCGGTAATTCAGAACAGCTCAATAACGGTAGAGCCAATAATCTCAGAGAATTAAATCGACACCGCAGATGTCAACTACAATAATATTCGATGGCCAATCTCTTCCTTCTATAGATACCGGGAGATCCCTAGCTTCTAGTGTTCACACAATTTTCTCTCCGCTCGGTTATCCCACATGATAAGGTTGAAAATTATACAAGAAATATATTTTCAAACGTTTAACACAGTTCAAATATATAAAAGAATGCGTAGCTCAATCGAACAAGACACTAATCTGGTTGCAAAAGGATCGAATCGCACGATGCAACAGCAGTTGTTCGCCGTCGATCTCCTCATTTCGTACAGCGGAGGAACGGACCCAAGATGGATGTCTCTCTCTTCCCAGCGTTCTGCTGCTGAAATCCACTCTGCTGTGTCTGGTTCACACTTATCTCCTTAGGAACTGGTGCCGGGGTGCGGGTACCAAAAGATCTAGCAGCGGCTCCACAGAAGGCCGTACGGTGCCCTTCTTGCCCACAATCGTAACAAGTCACAGAAGATGCGGGGCAATCACGTCGAATATGCCCGGCTCGACCACAGTTGTAGCATTTCTTTGATGCGTCCGAAACTGCTGATGTTGCCCGGAACTTCTTTCCACCTCTAGAAGGATGTAGAGGTTTCCTAGCCGAATAAAAGGAAGACTGGCCCTTGCGGGCCCCACCACTCTTGTTTTCTGCAAAGTCACGGCCACCTTCTGCTTCTTTGCCTCTACTGATTTCTCCATCGCCGCCTCTTTCATGTCGTAGGCCAGCGCTTTGTCTTGATACTGTCGCAACGTAGTACACTCGAATCCGGACATGTACTGCTGAATCTCCGGCTTCATCCGCATATCAAAATGAAAGATCTTTTCTGCCTCCGTTCTAACCAAGTGTCGCACACAAGTCAGCTGATGATTAAAAGGTTTGATTACATCTGTCACAGATGCCTCCGAACTCTGTGGTGAGAAAAACTCTCGGATCTTCGCCTCTCTAACTGGACGAGGACAATACTGTGCTTCCATCATTTGTTTGAATTCCGTCCAATCCGCATTATGATTCTCGGGTCGAATAGCCTCCCACCAATCAAAGGCCTCCCGGTAGAAAATCGGGCAATAGAACCTTCCGGTCCTCGGGACAGCTTAAGACCCGCGAATATCTTTTCCAACTCCTTGAGCGGTGATCCCAAGTAAGTGTCTCACAGATCCACAAATTTTGGCGGGTGCAATTTAACCACTTACGCAAGCCATCTGTCTCCCGGTTATCCTCGTGGTGCTTGTCCCATCGCCGTCTGCATGCGATCAACGACTGGCGAATCGATTTATTTGCGCCACCACCGTTGAAGCACTCCCGGCATGTTAGGGTTTGCGTCATCATTCGCCGATCCTCGCGCCTCCGAATGGGAATCGGTTCGACTAGCCGATATTTCTCGGGGTAGTTGCGGAATCCTCATGTCTCATGTTACCACGTCGCGTCCACGACCGCGTCGCGTCCACGACCTCCTCTCAAAGATACCGTAACGTAATTTCTCAATATACGTAACAAAATTTTTGAAATAAAGTCCGTCAATACTCACAAACAAGAATTAAGTAATACGGTAGTATAAGAGATTAAGAGACTTACAACCACGGTCCACATGACGACTTGGTGACAGGTGATGTTACAACGACCGTAAATCAAATAACGTAATGCAGACCCAATTAAAACCCACCGCCAAGATATCCATAAATCTTAGCTCCGATACCATATTCGTAACACCCGAGATATTCGGAATAATTACGCCGTAAACCCTTTAAATAAGGATTTACAAGGCTAATTAAAAAGAAAAGTAAATACAAGACATCAATACTGCGAAAATTCAAGTTCATGAAAACGTATAACTGGTTCAACGGGTAATTAATACAACCATATCGAATTAATATCAAAAGGACACGCGTACTCGAGTATAGAAACCAAACCAAGACCACAAATCTCCAACAACAATAAACATCACTGAACCCCTTCGTCGTCACGCTTGCAGATCGTCGCTTCCCTGCTCCTTGGCTACCTGAACATCAAAACAAATGTCCACCCCCGAAGGGGTTAGCAAAATGATGCTAGTACAAGTATCATATTTAAACAATTCGAATATGCATCAACAATACACAACAAGATACATCACACGGACTTCCGCTACCGGAATCCGACAATGCGAATCTACAAGATTCCATTACACAACCTGGGTATTCCAATGATCCAGCGCCCTCAGCATAGATCCCAAGATGATCCCGTCGGACCAACACGAGGTGGAAATAACCCGTCCAATGATCCAGCGCCCTCAGCCTAGATCCCAAGATGATCCTGTCGGACCAACACGAGGTGGACATCCGATCCAGCGCCCTCAGCATAGATCGTACACGTATACAAACACAACTCATGCATACACATATGCCAAATCATTACGTTCATCAACATGAACATATAAACGAATATCATGACAAATCAACGAAGTAAATATCATGTTCAACAACATGCATAATCATACGCATACTCCAAAAATACCGATATTAACATATCATGATACTTGCCTCGAAGATGGCAAGAACGATATACTTCAATGCTCTCGGCACTCAAGGCGCCCCCTCCGATCAACGTAACAAGCTCGAACCTTAACAAAAGGAACGATATACAAATCATCTCGAGTCGAACAATGGCCTAACAATTCGGCCTACGGCCGAAAAGCTCAAACTAAACAATCTTCCTAGATTGCTTAGCGCGCGCTACGTACTCTACGTAACGTGCGCTAAGCTGGACTGTTAGCGTACGCTATCGTATAAGACTAGCGTGCGCTAGCCACGAATCGATCGACTCATTGCCTCATAACGTACGCTACGACGCTTTGTAAAACCGAACCTCGATAGCGCACGTTAACTCACACATGTTAGCGTGCGCTAATCTTGCATGGCAGAACACTGCAAACCGAAAACTGGGTTGAATGATGAAGAACTCATGAATCCTACGGTGATATTACAAGTTATCCTCGGGCATATCATGATAATAAGGTTTCTGGAAGATCTATGATTATGAAATACCAATATACGGATAGTTATCTCGATATCACAATTCCTCTACGATCTTCAAGAAATAATCTAAGTTCCATCGTCTTACGTTCCAAAACACATGATTCCAACGTATACAACGTATCAACTGGGTAATATCCGATTACTTGATCATAAATCGATTTAAACATGCTTAGGTGTCCTTATAATAAGATGGTTCAAAGGTTCATTCGACATCTAGTACCGATACGTCAAAAGTATCCTTCTAACATGTGATGAACGAAATACTTGCTATCCAAACATGATTCAAATCTTCCTTATGAACATACTAATCATTGGTGAAGAATCACCTACCTCGAAGTAGTGAAGAACACGGATGAAATGAAGCAATCCAACACCGAAGGCTTGAACACCAATCTCCAATGATGTATGATCTTCAATCTCGAACTAGGAGGTTGAGGAGGTTGATACGGAGTGTTTAGGACGAAAGTAGTTATGTTCTATGTATCAAAGTTCGGGTTGTGGGAGGAGAAGGAACTGAAATCACAAATAGGATGCTGTCCTATTTATAATAAATGGCTATTAGTGCGCGCTAGACCCTGTTCGTAGCGTGCGCTAACGGCTCACGCCTAAATCAGACTCGGCACTTAGCGTGCGCTACGCATCGACCTGTAGCGTGCGCTAAGGCGTTGACTCGGCTTTTCCCGAAAGCCGTCCAGGTACATCCGACACAATCCGACAGGGGTCCCCCGGCCAGATCTCACCTACCGCACGTCTCAATCAATCTGACCACGCATAGCGTGCGCTAATTACACTCGGTAGCGTGCGCTATGAAACCACGTTAGCGTACGCTACCCTCAGCCTGTAGCGTGCGCTACAAGCACAGAATTTCAATCTTTATATCACATATACGAAATTATATGCTCGACAACATCGGATAATGAAATACAGAGAATAGTACTCATACAAAAGTACAATCATTACAATATCACAAGTTCCAATTACATAACAGAAATCTCGGGTATTACAGGTTGGGGCCTGATCAGATATTCCGACGTTGCGTCCCGGAGGAAGAGCACGAGAGCATATTGTCATTTTGCCATGAGTTGCACTGTGGGGGACATTTTAGCGCAAGAAAACCGCGCACAAGGTACTTCAATCGGGATTCTACTGGCCAACATTATTTAAGGATGCCTATTCCCATTGCAAGAGTTGCGATCGTTGTCAACAAACGGGGAATATAAGCAAAAGGAATGAGATGTCGTTGACAAACAATCTTGTTGTGGAACTTTTCGATGTATGGGGAGTTGATTTTATGGGTCCTTTTCCACTTTCCCTTGGCTTTGAATATATTTTAGTTGCTGTGGACTACGTCTATAAGTGGGTGGAAGCAATTCCAACCCAAACTAACGATGCTAACGTGGTTTGCAATTTTTTTAGGGATGTGATTTTCTGCAGGTTCGGGACGCCTAGAGCTGTAATTAGCGATAGAGGCACGCATTTTTGCAATAAACAACTTGCAGGCTTGCTTAAGAAGTATAATGTGATGCATAAGGTCGCAACGGCTTACCATCCACAAACTTCCGGGCAAGTCGAAGTGAGCAATAGACAAATAAAGGCAGTACTCGAAAAGACGGTGAAACCGACAAGAAAGGACTGGGCATTGAAGTTGAATGACGCTTTATGGGCATATCGCACGGACTACAAAACTCCAATTGAATGAGCCCGTATCGCCTAGTATTTGGGAAAGCATGTCACCTACCCGTTGAGTTAGAACACAAGGCGTATTGGGCAATCAAAGCGCTCAATTTAGATCAAGAAAAGGCGGGCGAGGAACGACTTTTACATTTAAATGAGCTTGATGAGATGCTATATGAGGCGTACGAAAATGCTAAGATCTACAAAGAACGGACGAAACGGTATCATGATAAGCGTATCGTTCGCAAATCTCTCGAACTTGGGATGGATGTTTTGTTACATAACTCCCGTCTTAAGCTCATGCCCGGAAAATTGGTGTCGCGATGGGGCGGACCGTTAAAGGTCGTTCAAGTATGGCCACACGGAGCGGTAGAACTTCTTGATCCACGGAAGAACGAGCAATTTAAGGTAAATGGGCATAGAGTGAAGCCGTATTTCAGACGAATCGAAGAAATCAGTGCGATTGAGTGCATAGAAGTGCACGATGTTGAAGCTTGAGCAAGACGGGAAGAAGTAGAGCTAATGACTATAAAAATGCGCTACTTGGGAGGCAACCCAACGGTTTAGTTAGATTTTTCATCTTTTGTTTTTCGAATTTATTTTCCTTATTTGTTTTTACTCGATTCGAAACTAACCGGTTCAACTGTGGGTGTTAAAAATGCAGGAAACGAGTGCGTTATCAGAAACTAACAATCTGGGCAGGTTGGACACGGCCGAGTTGCCTCTGACACGGCCGAGTGTCAAAACAGTGGGATTTTGATTTTCTGGGACAGTACGACACGACCGTGTCACACGACACGGCCGAGTGTCAATACAGTGAAAGTTTGTTTTCTAGGATAGTATGACACGACCGTGTCATATGACACGACCGAGTCGGTGAGACAGTGGGTTTTGCTTAATTTGAACAGTTAGACACGGCCGTGTCAGATGCAACACGGCCGTGTCTGTCGGGCCTTTATAAGGGGAAACACGGCCGAATCCTCATTTCCATCTTCTCCAGTTTTTATTTTTCCTCCCCCTCCGAACCTTAGCATCAATCCTATTAATTTTTCTCTTCATTTTCAAAGGAATTTTGTGCAAAATCAAGGGGAGATAGAAGAATCAATTACATAATCATCATTTTTCAACCAATTTCACTATTCAACGGGGCAAATCGGACGAATTGGGACTGGTTTTTAATTTTTCTCTCTCTTCAATATCTCCAAAATCAAGGTATGTTTCTCATGTTTTTGATGATTATTCTTGGTTATGAACATGCTATGATGATTAGAATCACTAGTCCTTGATTATCTAGGGTTCTTGAATAAATTGAAGGTGATGAAATTGGGGATTTTCGATAATTCTCCATGCTTGATGATTAAATTTCTCGATTGGAAGTTCTTGTAGTTAAGGGATATTTTCCATGATGAAGATGATGAATTCGAATGATAAATTTTGCTTGGGAGTTGTTTTGATAAAAAATGGATATATTGGGGGGTATTTCATTGTTTGTTATAAGTTTGGGGGACGAATACGTTATTGAGTCCTTAGATAAATGATAAATTGAAAAAAAAATGCAGGAAATGGCACGAGGACGTGGACGAGGAAATTCTCAGCGCGGAAGAGGTAGGAACGGCGGAAGAGGATATTCGAGGTATATTACAGTGCCGTGAATCCCTACATGGGACCCACTAGGCTGGTCAAACATCATACTCATCGACTCACAGAACAATAGAATAACACCTCGTCATAAAGACGCCCAACAAAATAATCCACCCGGTTCAACCGGTCAACATAACACCATAATTCGACACAAACATGATAAACAACAATACAATCCAGACGAGTAAAAATTCTTAAGTACTCGAGTACTTCTATTAGTTCAAACAAAACCACAAAAGATAAAAAAAGATAGAAGACGCTAAGACATCACTCGTGCACAATCATCACGTACGTCCATCATCCGCATACTGGTCCAGCGCCCGTTCGTCTCGATGAACCTGACCTGAAATTCATAAAACGAATTTCCCCAAAACGGGTCCCCAGAGGGGTTAGCAATTACGCTAGTACAAGTAACCAAATGAACAACTTACATCTTACACATATAGTAAATGCATGCAATCAAGAAAAGCATAGTTCCAAAACACTCATTTCCGGAAATGCCATAATCAAATCACATTTGTAAAAATGCACCACAATTAACCGTGGATCCACCCCTCCGTGGACCCCTACCAAGACCCCATCGGATCTAACCCATAGTGGTTAAAAGCAAGCTCGCGGATCCACCCCTCTGTGGACCCCTACCGAGACCCCGTCGGATCTAACCCATAGTGAGCATACACACACACACACAAGTCTCATGCAATACTACTACGTTAAGATTGTAAGTTCATAAGGATACTTGCCTCGATTGATAGATGGTGACACGAACGGAACGGAAGAATCAAGCACGACCGCGAGGAACCGACGAATGAACCTAACGATTCGAATAACACAATCACAACCACTCCTAAACGATTACGGAAATGGAATACACCCGAAAACCCGCCTACGATTCATGTATATTCGTACAACAATAAAGACGAGGGCGGACCACAACCAAACCATCTCGATTTCGCAAAACCATGAAAATATACCATGAATCCGTACGAAAACTAATTATACCAACAAGATTAATCATATTCGTCATGAATCCACCAACAAAACGGAACGGATCGGAAGAAAACCCCAAAACCCCCAAATTATCCAAAAGTAGGGTTCTAAGAGATTTATCGTGGATTAGGATGAAAGATTCGTGTTGATGTTGTTATAATACTCCAAGAACTCAAGAAAGATGTTGGATGAGATGATTGGAGGAAGAAATCGCCAAGGAAATCGCCCCGGAATCGCCTTCGCCGCGGAGAGAGGAAGAAATGAGAAATTATGTTTATCTCGGTCAACTCCCTGGTTTATATAGCCAGGGAGTGTTAGCGCGCGCTAATTCTCAAGGTTAGCGTGCGCTAACGGGATAAAAATACAGGTCAAACAGTTAGCGTCCCAGTCCAGTAGCCAGACTTCTGGCCGTTAGCGTGCGCTACTCCAAAACGTAGCGTGCGCTAATAACCACACGGTAGCGCGCGCTATCAACCAATAGCGTGCGCCACCTGGACATCAGCCGAGTCCAGAAGCTAACTGCCCAAAACTCACCTGACACGTTAGCGTGCGCTACCATACAAGTGTAGCGTGCGCTAACTGGCACCTGACCGAGTTCGTGAGTAAACCTGGCCCAAGATCGACACCCACGCTAGCGCACGCTACTGTATCATCATCGCGGCGTTAGCCTCCCGACATTAGCGTGCGTTAGTCGCGTAGCGACGCTTATACGCCACCCGTATAGGCCGGAAAATAAGATCGCCACTCCTGTGGCTTGCTCTCTAACGCGCCATTTAATCGACGTAGCGTGCGCTACTAAGGGACCCCTAGCGCGCGCTATGCAGAAAAGATAGCGTGCGCTAGGTTACGAAATATAAACGGTCCACAACACCGGAATATGAACGAAACATCAAACGGAACACCTCAAACGCATCAAAACATAGAATGGATCCGCGGCAACCCCGAAACAGCGGTTCCGCGCAACAATAACGAGTCTCAGACCAATAGATGACGGGAAAGATATACTGAAAGATACACGAGGGTCGCTACAATCGAGAAATACACCAAAAATGAAAATACAAGGAAAAGAAAAAATGCGGGTATTACATTCTACCCCTCTAAAAATAAGTTTCGTCCCGAAACTTTAAGAAACAAACAACTCAGGATATCTAGCACGCATGCTATCCTCGGCTTCCCAAGTTGCCTCCTCGACACCGTGTCTCGACCACTGCACCTTGACCAGAGGGATGGTCTTATGCCTCAGTCGTTTCTCACGACGCTCCAAAATCTTCAAAGGATGCTCCACAAAAGTAATATCCTCGGCGACATCAATCTCAGCATAATCGATGACGTGACTAGGATCCGGGACATACTTCCTCAGCTGGGAAACATGAAAAACGCTATGAACATGACTCAAGGCCGGAGGTAATGCCAAACGGTATGCCAACCCACCGACTCGCTCGAGAATCTCAAAGGGTCCAATAAATCTCGCACTCAACTTCCCTTTCTTCCCGAAACGAAAAACTCCCTTTGTCGGCGACACATTTAGCAAAACGTGGTCTCCCACCTCGAATTCCAAGGGTTGACGACGGACGTCGGCATACGACTTCTGTCGACTCTGGGCAGTCAACATCCGTTCCCGAATTAATTCTATCTTCCGCCTCGTCTCTAGAACGACATCCGGCTCGGTCCCGACCAAATTGGACGTCTCGTTCCAACAAATCGGTGATCGACATCGCCGCCCATAAAGTGCTTCGTACGGTGCCATCCGAATCGACGTGTGCCAACTATTGTTGTACGTGAATTCGATCAATGGCAAATGCTCCTCCCAGTCATTGCTCCAATCTAAAGCACAAGCACGCAACAAATCCTCGAACGTCTAGATAGTGTGTTCCGACTGTCCATCTGACTGGGGATGAAAAGAGGTACTCAAACGGGTACCCAACGCCTTATGCACCGCCTGCCAGAAGTGCGATACAAAACGGCCATCGCGATCCGAAACAATAGACTTCGGAGTACCGTGAAGTCTCACAATCTGTGCGATAAACACACGAGCCAACTTCTCCGGGCCCCAAGTGTCCTTGATGCCCAGAAAATGTGCCGACTTGGTCAGGCGATCAACAATCACCCATACCATATTCATGCCCGACCTCAATCTTGGCAAAGTCGTAATGAAATCCATCGATATATCTTCCCATTTCCATTCCGGAACGGGAAGTGATTGCAATAATCCAGCCGGTCGCTGATGCTCGATTTTGACCTGCTGACAAGTCAAACATCTCACTACAAACTGTGCAACCTCTTCCTTCATATCATTCCACCAAAAATTTATTCTCAGGTCCTTGTACATCTTACTCGAACCAGGATGAACGGAATAAGGTGTAGCATGGGCCTCCCGCAAAATACTCTGCCTCAACTCCGAGTCGTTCGGCACACAAAGCCGACTCTGGAATCTCAAAACACCATCCTCGTGAATCACAAACCCGGGAGACTTTCCTTTAAGAACGTTCCCTCGGATTTGAGCAATCACCGGATCCTCTGACTGCTTCAGTTTAATTTCATCGATCAAAGACGACGAAAACTCTAAAGCACGAAGTTGCCCGACGGCTCCAGGCAACAAAACTTCAACATCTAACTCGATCAAAGCCCGCCGAAGCTCAGACTGAGACGTAAGGATCTCAAGCGTTCGTAACGCAACTGGTTTCCGACTCAAGGCGTCGGCTACGACGTTCGCCTTGCCCGGATGATAAAGGATTTCGAGGTCATAATCCTTAATTAGCTCTAACCACCTCCTCTGCCTCATATTCAACTCCCGCTGGGTAAATATGTATTTCAGACTTTTATGATCGGTAAAAATCTGACATGCAGAGCCGAAAAGATTGTGATGCCAAATCTTTAGCGCAAAAACGACTGCCGCTAACTCCAAATCATGAGTGGGGTAGTTCAGCTCATACGGCCTCAACTGTCTTGACGCATAGGCAATGGTCTTGCCGTGCTGCATCAATATGCACCCAAGGCCCTGACCTGAAGCATCGCTATAAATGGCAAAACCCTCGTTGCCACATGGCAACGCCAAAACTGGGGCTGAAGTCAAACGCTTCTTCAGCTCCTCAAAACTCGACTGCCTCTCGTCATTCCAGACGAACTTCTCGGATTTCTGGAGCAGCTGCGTAAGTGGCCGAGCTAGTTTCGAGAAACCCTCGACGAACCTACGATAGTAGCCAGCCAAACCCAAGAAACTACGGAGTTCCCTCACATTCTTGGGCGGTGCCCATTCCAACACTGCATCGACCTTCTGCGGGTCCACACGAACCCCATCGGCTGAAATCACGTGACCTAAAAACATCACTTCCTTCAGCGAGAACTCACATTTCGAGAACTTTGCATAGAGTTGCTCGGTCCTAAAAATGTCTAACACTACTCGCAAATGATGGGCATGCTCCTTCTCGCTCCTCGAATAAATAAGAATATCGTCAATGAAGACGACAACACACTTATCCAAATACTCGATAAAGACTTTGTTCATCAACTGCATGAACACCGCTGGCGCATTAGTTAACCCGAAAGGCATAACTACGAACTCATAATGTCCGTATCTCGTCCGAAAAGCTGTTTTCGGCACATCGGATTCTCTCACCCGGAGCTGATAGTACCCCGATTTCAAATCAATCTTCGAGAATACCACGGATCCCTGCAACTAGTCGAACAAGTCATCAATTCTCGGCAAGGGATACTTGTTTTTGATGGTCACCTTGTTTAGTTCGCGATAGTCGATACACAAACGTAGTGAACCATCCTTCTTCCGCACAAACAGGACCGGTGCGCCCCAAGGCGAGGCGCTCGGTCGAACATACCCCGACTCAAGAAATTCACTCAACTGCTTCTTCAATTCGGACATCTCTGAAGGTGCCATGCGATAGGGCGCCTTCGAAATAGGAGCCGCACCCGGCTCTAACTCTATAGCAAATTCGACCTCACGATCCGGTGGCAATCCCGGTAACTCGTCAGGAAATACATCAGGAAACTCACTAACGATTGGAATCGACGAAAGCTCGACTCCATCACTCTCCGCCTTCAAGGCGTAGCACCAATAGCCAGTACACCCCTTTCGCAGGAGTCTCATCGCCTTCAAGGCGTTAATAACGAACTTCTGGTTTCCCCTCTTTCGCCCCGCGAAAGAGTGCTCGGTGCCGTCCTCGACTAACATAGTGATGATTCTCGTGCGGTAGTTCATGATCGCACCATGCCGCTCGAGCCAATCATCCCCAAGAATCAAATCCTCACCCTCGATACCCACAACAATAAGATTAGCGGGCCAAGTCCTCTCACAAATAAGCACAGAATAGTCTTGAACCTCCTGATCACCAACGATCCTATCACCGCTAGGAAGCTTAACGATGAAGGGTTCACAAGGCATCAAACAGTCGAGACTCAAACGGTGCACACAATCCAAAGATATGAACGAATGCGTAGCACCGGAATCGAAAAGCACACTGACAGGATGAGAAAGAATATGAACGGTACATGTCGCCACAGTAGCTGCTGGGTCATCGGCTTTCCGCATCTCATAAACCTGCGGATGGGCGGAGCCGACACTAGAAGTTCCCCCTCTGACGGTCTGACCTCGACCTCTCCCTCGACTGGCACTCGGTGGGGACTGAGAAGCAAACGATCCTTGATTCACGCTTGGTTCCCTAGGCGCTGGAACGGAAGCCCGGGCACTCACGATTCTCTCCCTCTCGGCACAGAAAGCCGTCTTGTGGCACGGTTGGCCACACTGATTACATGTCAACAAAAGACTCGGACAATTACGACTGATGTGGCCTGAATGGCCACAGTTAAAACACTTACACTTCCCGAGAAGGGGCACTGGCAGCCCTGCGGGGAAACCCAGTAGATCGAGCTGGGCCACCACCAGCGGAAAAATTAGCAGACTGGAATTTCTGCTGACCCCCACCTTTGTGGCCCGAAAAATTTCCAGCGGACTTATGTTTCTTGCTCTCGCGGGCCGCCTCGCTAGCCGTCACCGACATATCATAAGCAAGGGCCCTACTCTGGTAATCTTTCAAGGTAGTACAGACAAGCCCCGACATATAGTCCCGAATCGACAACTTCATCCGTCTGGAAAAATGGAAAATTTTGTCGCTCTCCTCGAAAACTTGGGTCTTCACATAACCCAACTCCTTGTTAAAATCAGCAATAGCTTGAGATACGGGGATATCCCGCGGTTGAGCATCATAAAAAGCATGTACCCGAGCCTGTCTGACTGGCCACGGGCAATATTCAGTCTCCATCAATTCTTGAAACTCAGCCCACGAAGCAAAGATGATCTTTGGGCCCAACGCCTCCCACCACCCGTAGGCCCCCGGTGAGAAAGTATCGGGCACAGGGACCTTACGGTCCTCGGGACAGTTGGTAGCAGTGAAGACTTTAGATATCTCCTTGATCCACCCTTCCCAGCCAGTCGGGTCTGAAGCTCCCGAAAACTGAGGAGGATGCATCTTGATAACATCTTGGAGCCAATGATCCGCTCCACCCCGATTAGCATGGGCCTGATCCGGATTCTGAACCGCTTGAGCTATCGCCGCCATTTGGTTCACCATTTGCTGCATAACGGCCGCAATACCAAGGTCGGCACGCTCCTGAGAAGAAGCATGGCTATGACGGTCGCCGGTACTGCCGGCTCCCGAAGACTGCGACGTGGCCGCCCCACCGGCTGCCCCACGTCCTCGGCCGCGTCCACGACCACGTCTAGGGGTGTACATTTCGGTTTTTTTTCAAACCGGTTCGGGTTGTATAACCGAACCGGTTTTTGGTCGTAGTCTAAAAAACGGTTTTTTGACCAAACCGGTTCGGGTCGGGTTGGGTTGGGGAGTGTAAAAACTCGACCCTATACTAACCGGTTTGGGTCGGTTTGTGACCGGTTCGGGTAGAAAAAACCGGTTAAAACCGGTTTTTTAAAAAAAAAAAAAATTTAAAAAAATAATATATTCTTATTAAATAAACCCATTATACATTAAATATAAACTTTTATTAAATAACTCATTACAACATCAACTTTTATTCAAACATTTAGAATTTAAAACATAAACTTTTATTAAATAAACTCATTACAACATCAACTATTATTCAAACATTTAGAATTTAAAACATAAACTTTTATTAAATAAACTCATTACAACATCAACTTTTATTCAAACATTTAGAATTTAAAACATAAACTTTTATTAAATAAACTCATTACAACATCAACTATTATTCAAATATTTAGAATTTAAAACATAAACTTTTATTAAATAAACTCATTACAACATCAACTTTTATTCAAACATTTAGAATTTAAAACATAAACTTTTATTAAATAAACTCATAACAACATCAACTATTATTCAAACATTTAGAATTTAAAACATAAATTTTTATTCATCGAGAGTGATATCTTCTTCGGAGCTAGCCTCGCGCGAAGCTTCATCGAGAGCAATTTCTTCATCGGAGAGTGAGATTGCAAAACCTTCTTCCACCTCGATATCGTGTATTTCTTGTCCAATGTATAGTTCTCCTTCAAGACTTTGAGTGTGTTGTATACGCTCGGATGCGTCCAAGTGATCCTTCAAGCAAATACACATCTCCAATGATGCCGGTGTGAGTCTTGTTCTTCGTATAGATAATACCCTACCACTAAGAGAAAAAGCGGATTCCGAAGCTACCGTAGAAGCTTGGACGGTTAGTAAATCTCGGGCCATAGCGGTTAGAACGGGAAATTGAGTTTCCCTTCCTTTCCACCAAGCCAAAATATCAAAATTTGCGAATTCATGGGGTCCCATAGTCGATAAAAATTCGGTTCCAATATATCTCCCATATTCGCTAGTCGATGATTGATCACCATCACCCCTAGCCCGTTTAGTGTTTTCTTCTCTTAAACTATTATATAAGTTAAGCATGGGATCCGCGCTAGTAGAAGTAGAAAATGATGATGAAAACGAACTTGAAGAATCATTTCTTGAACCATAATTTTTAAAATAATACCCGAATAAGTATTTGAAATTTTTGTTAAAAATGGCTTTTGCATCTCTTGAATAGAAAACATTTTCGTTATGCAACTCTAAATCAATAGAGATTTTGTCGATAAGTAGTTCCACCCCGCTAATATTCATACATGGGTTCTAGGCAGCGGAACAAGTAATTACCGGTGGCATTTCTTTAAAATATTTTCTTAGTTTTTCTTTCATGGGCGAAACCATTTTTTCATATAAATCACCACTTAATTCGTAGTCGCTTAATTTTGAACACATTAAATAAATTTGATTAAGTACCAAATGACTCGTGGGATAATAAACACCCGATAATAAAGTTGTTGCGTTTTTAAAAACTTTGAGCAATTCGCTTATTTTTCTAACTATATCCCATTGTTCCGACGTAAATGATGTAACCCTACTCGGCCCTATTCGCAAGTTCATCATGAAAAAGTTGTAAAGTATCACGTTGGCGTAAACCACAACAAAACATTTTATAAGTCGAATTCCATCTTGTAGGAACGTCCCAATTAGGGGTTAAAAAAATAGAATTTGTGTCCTTACAAAATTTCATATATTGTTTATATCTAGCTTTACTTGAACAAAATATATCTTGTAACATTTTTTTAAAAGCGTCTTTTACCAAACTTATTTCGGGTACCGCTAATCCGTCTTGAACAACCAAATTTATAATGTGTGCAACACATCGACTATGATAAAAATACCCTTCAAGGCGGTTTATATGTTAATATTAATTTTTTACCGTTTGTATTATTAGACGCGTTATCAAATGAGATCGAAAAACTTTTTCTTGTAAGTTAAAGTTATTTATTACATTTTGTAACATATGAAATAAATTTTGACCCGTGTGAGGTACTCAAAATTTTCAAAAGCAATCGTACGCTTCATCATTAGCCATGTATCGGATCAATCCAATGTGCGGTAACACAAAGGTATGAACCGGCAAACCATGAGGTGCCGACCAAACATCGGTTGTTAAGTTTACATTTGTATTTAAGTTTGCAAAACCGTTTACTAGTTCTATTTTAGCCTTTTTCCATAATTTAATACAATCACGTCTAAGAGTAGCACGACTTACTTGTTTATATCGCGGTTGAAGAGTATTTTGAATCACCTTAGTCAATCGAGGGTTATCGAAGTGGTTGAACGGCAAACCTTCTTGAATCACGTAGCTTGCAAATTGTTGTCGGCACCGCTCCGCCTCGTATGCAAAAAGACCGCCCTCTCGTGACATAGATGCTTGACCGGCTTCCGGAACGGATTTGAGTCCTTCGCAATACTTGTCGGTATGCATCTTCAACGTCGTGTTGGATTCATGTTTCAAAAACTTACCGCAATGTTTACAATGAGCCTTAAGTTGCCCATCCGACAACCTCACAAGGTTGAAATTACACCAAATTTTTTGGTTTCGAGTTGTTTCTATAACTTCAACAATCTCGAGTGCATTCGTGGAAGCGGAAGAAGATTGAGTTGCCATTTTAATTGAGAGAAACGAGAATTTTGTAATTTTTTTAGTACTTGAAGAGTGTTTGAGTATTGTGACTAAACCAAAACACAAATAGGGTATTTATAGTTGGTTTAGGGATGGCAAAATGGTAAAAAAAGACACAAAAAACGGTCACATTTTTGAAAAAACGGAACCTAACGGCTACATGCAAAAACCGGTTTGAAACCGGTTTTTTCAACCCGGTTTTAGAAACCGGTTACACCAAAAACCGGTTTGGACCGGTTTCTAACGGAAAAATGCAAAACCGGGTAGAAACTGCCGGTTTTGCGACAACCCGAACCGGTTTTGGTCAAAAACCGGTTTTGACCGGTTTCGGTTTCAGTTTTTTTTTTTGGTTTCGGTTTCGGTTTCGGTTTTTTTGCCCACCTCTACTCGATTCATCAACTCCATGAATACCGCCGGTGCATTAGTCAGTCCAAATGGCATCACCACAAACTCATAATGTCTATACCGAGTATGTCGTTTACACCTCTTGTAATTTAATTTACTAATGTAGTGTTAAATTTCATTAATGTAATGAAGACAAGAAGGACGAGAAGGACGGACTCGAGGAGCCACGTCCACGACCACGGCCTCTTCCAGCATCCATACTGATGTTAAATAAGTAGCAAAAGCCATACGATGGTAAGTACAAGAAAAGAACAGTCACAAATTGAGAATCAAAGATGCGATACAAGGGAATAAGGAACAGAGGAAGGAAAAACTTACGGACACTGGTAGTACCGGAATCATGGCAGCGTGACGATGATGTGCAAAACAAAACACAACAAGACCCAATAAACCGACAAGCCTAGGTATCCATAACCTAGTTGCTCTGATACCATTTTCTGTAACACCCCCAAGATATTCGAGGTATATTACAGTGCCGTGAATCCCTACATGGGACCCACCAGGCTGGTCAAACATCATACTCATCGACTCACAGAACAATAGAATAACACCTCGTCATAAAGACGCCCAACAAAATAATCCACCCGGTTCAACCGGTCAACATAACACCATAATTCGACACAAACATGATAAACAACAATACAATCCAGACGAGTAAAAATTCTTAAGTACTCGAGTACTTCTATTAGTTCAAACAAAACCACAAAAGATAAAAAAAGATAGAAGACGCTAAGACATCACTCGTGCACAATCATCACGCACGTCCATCATCCGCATACTGGTCCAGCGCCCGTTCGTCTCGATGAACCTGACCTGAAATTCATAAAACGAATTTCCCCAAAACGGGTCCCCAGAGGGGTTAGCAATTACGCTAGTACAAGTAACCAAATGAACAACTTACATCTTACACATATAGTAAATGCATGCAATCAAGAAAAGCATAGTTCCAAAACACTCATTTCCGGAAATGCCATAATCAAATCACATTTGTAAAAATGCACCACAATTAACCGTGGATCCACCCCTCCGTGGACCCCTACCAAGACCCCATTGGATCTAACCCATAGTGGTTAAAAGCAAGCTCGCGGATCCACCCCTCTGTGGACCCCTACCGAGACCCCGTCGGATCTAACCCATAGTGAGCATACACACACACACAAGTCTCATGCAATACTACTACGTTAAGATTGTAAGTTCATAAGGATACTTGCCTCGATTGATAGATGGTGACACGAACGGAACGGAAGAATCAAGCACGACCGCGAGGAACCGACGAATGAACCTAACGATTCGAATAACACAATCACAACCACTCCTAAACGATTACGGAAATGGAATACACCCGAAAACCCGCCTACGATTCATGTATATTCGTACAACAATAACAACGAGGGCGGACCACAACCAAACCCTCTCGATTTCGCAAAACCATGAAAATATACCATGAATCCGTAGGAAAACTAATTATACCAACAAGATTAATCATATTCGTCATGAATCCACCAACAAAACGGAACGGATCGGAAGAAAACCCCAAAACCCCCAAATTATCCAAAAGTAGGGTTCTAAGAGATTTACCGTGGATTAGGATGAAAGGTTCGTGTTGATGTTGTTATAATACTCCAAGAACTCAAGAAAGATGTTGGATGAGATGATTGGAGGAAGAAATCGCCAAGGAAATCGCCCCGGAATCGCCTTCGCCGCGGAGAGAGGAAGAAATGAGAAATTATGTTTATCTCGGTCAACTCCCTGGTTTATATAGCCAGGGAGTGTTAGCGCGCGCTCATCCTCAAGGTTAGCGTGCGCTAACGGGATAAAAATACAGGCCAAACAGTTAGCGTCCCAGTCCAGTAGCCAGACTTCTGGCCGTTAGCGTGCGCTAATAACCACACGGTAGCGCGCGCTATCAACCAATAGCGTGCGCCACCTGGACATCAGCCGAGTCCAGAAGCTAACTGCCCAAAACTCACCTGACCCGTTAGCGTGCGCTACCATACAAGCGTAGTGTGCGCTAAATGGCACCTGACCGAGTTCAGTAGTAAACTGTCCAGTACTGGACACCCACGCTAGCGCACGCTACCAGGTATCATCAGCGTGCGTTAGCCTCCCGACATTAGCGTGCGTTAATCTGCGTAGCGTACGCTAATACGCCAGTCCAGAAGGCTGGAAAATAGCACTTCCACTCCCAGGGCTTACTCTCTAACGCGCGCTATGAATCAGATCTAGCGTGCGCTACTAAGGGACCCCTAGCGCGCGCTATGCATAAAAGATAGCGTGCGCTAGGTTACGAAATATAAACGGTCCACAACACCGGAATATGAACGAAACATCAAACGGAACACGTCAAAGCGCATCAAAACATAGAATGGATCCGCGGCAACTCCGAAACAGCGGTTCCGCGCAACAATAACGAGTCTCAGACCAATAGATGATGGGAAAGATACTCTGAAAGATACACGAGGGTCGCTACAATCGAGAAATACACCGAAAATGAAAATACAAGGAAAAGAAAAAAATGCGGGTATTACAGATATTTATCATGCGAGACACAACGGACATTACCCAATAAACCGGTTCGCATGTGAAACCTATTGGAGAGCTATGGTGGAATACCCGGGGAGCGAGGCGCGATATTATATTGCAAGTTCAGCTAAAGGATCAAACATTCGCAATCCAATACTCCGATATCTACACAAGGTGATTGTGAATACTATATATGGCCGAAAGGAAACCGGGCCTATTTCACTGCGGGAGTTATACATCCTGACTCACATGCTCGATAACTCAATTCCAGCAACTGGGGCTATGATAGCGGAACATTTTGAGGATGTCGCGACAAAGACAAAAGGGGAGATATGGATAGGGGGTTTGATTACCCCTATCACACTTCACTTCGAGATTTCCTTAGCTCGAAGGACTCCCCTTCCAGGAAACAAGCTACTCTCTATCTCCGTGATGAAATTAATGAACATCCTGGATTATAAACAGTGCACAGTCTTCCTCCAGACCGACAATGACTACTTCCTTCTCCCGAATACGCCTTTGACGACCATAAATAATATTCGGGACATGGGAAATTTGCAAATGGCTACGGAAGCACACCGACGAGCACGGATGACAGCTGGATTAGCTCCCCCGGGTCACAGCCCTCTCGACCGAAATGTTCGACCTCGGCGCATTGTGGATGAAGATAGAGCCGAGAGGATGGAAGAGGAGGAGGCTTATGAAAGAGGCCCGGATGAAGAGGAAGAAAAGGAGAACGAAGAAGAAGAAAGCCCCAAAGATCGGCCCGAGACGTCAAGGCGGGCCGAAATTGGACATGCCCCCTCGCGCCCAACATTAAGGGAGGAGTTCGTAGCCTTCCGAGAGGAGACTAGACAGAGGCTAGAGGAGGATAGACAGGAGCGACACGAGATATTGTCTCTTATGAGACAAATGCACGGGTGGCATGTCCAGCAAGGCCACTTCCCTCCGCCCCACCAGTAAACTGGTCGTAAGTATTTCTTGACCAATAAAATTCTTTTATTTAAATACTATACCCCCTTCGTTCGTATATTCTTTAATTCAAGTTTGGGGGGATTGGTCAAGAAATGCTTCGTTACTCTTGTTTCTATTTGCTTTTGGATACTATTATGCTTGTTTGTTTATTTTTGGTTGTTTTTGTCTGTAGACTTCTTTGTGGTGTGTTTTTATTTACATTTGGTGTGTTTCGAGCATTTTGCAAATTTGATAAAAACTTTGAAGTATGAACTCTTTTCTTGGAATGCCTCGAGATTTATTTCGTTGTTTTGATATACAAATCAAGGATAATTTGAAGAGGAAAAATTGTTGATAATCGAAACGGGTGTGAAATTGAATAAGTAGTTTAAATATCTTGGAGGTATGAACAAACCTACTTGTGAGCTATCGAGCCTCCGTACATTTTCAAAAATGCAAGTTTCATTGTCGAGTGTTTCATTCTCGATTTAAGACTCTAGAACTTGCCTTGGTATCTTGTTCAAAACTACTAGTGTGTGTGTGCAATTTAGTGAAAATTATTTTTGGGGCCTTTGATCTTAACCCTTCGATTTTGGCCAACCTGACATTTGATCATTCCTTAAATAAACCCAATTGAGGTCATTGTCTATTTCATTGTTAAACCACATATCGAGCTTTCCATTACTATAATCCTTCGATCCATACTTAAGCGATTAGAAATTATTTTTGACGAGGATGTAAAGATTGTGGTGACATTGGGTGATATACATATTGTTGTGAGTGTTGAAATGGTGAAAATAATTACTCCGCTATTTTTGGAAACTTAGTAACCGGGTGTATTCATGTGACCCATGTTTATATTCGCGTAAAATGGTTACCTTAGATATGAGTATGCTTTGAAGCAGTTGTGTATGTTTTGATCCTAGTAACCGAGTGTATTCATGTGACCCATCATTTACATTCGCGTAAAATAGATCCTAAATGACCCAAGCCAAAAAAAAATCGGAGCAATAAGGAGGGTTTGACACTGCATTTTTCATTTTCAATAGTGCTTGTTGCAAGTGGTTCATAATTAAGGGGATGAAAGAAGCAAACTTCAAAAATCTTGAGCTTCTAAAGCGACTATGGTGATTTAGTTCTAAAATAATGCTCAAGTCAAGTCACTTTAGCCATATTTATCCCACCCCGATCCAAAGCCTACATTACAAGCCGATAAAGCCCTGTTTGATTCACGAAAATTTTGCATGCACAAAACAGTGGTAGAGATAAAGACGATTGACAAGCCTATGGGGTTCCTTATTTCATTGAATGAGTTCCGAGCATATACTTATCCCTATCACTTTGAGAGTGAGCGAATACACTTGACCGGTGAGGTTTATATTTGCCAAGTATTGACTATGATGTTAAGGAAGCACCCCGGAGGTTTGAAAACTTTGTAAAACTCGACTTATTTTACTTGTGCGTATTGATGAAATTTTCGAAGAGGTCCTTTGAGGTATTTTGACAGTTGAGTTCCCCTTTGAGAGTGGTTATTTTAAGGTGCATTGCTCGGGACGATCAAAGTTCAAGTTTGGGGGGGTTTGATGAGTCGATACTTGATCGACTCATTCTATTCTATTTAGTCGTGTTTTTGTTTGCTTTTTAGTATTTTTGTTCTCTTTTATGCGTGGTATGTTGTGTTTTTAATTTATAGGTAACCAAGCGAGGATTGTGGTGAAATATGCGCTTTCATAGCTAAAATTGGAGTTTATGACGATCAAGAGCTAAAACGGGGCCTAAAATAATAAAAGATTGAAGCAATATCGGCCGTATCCTCTAAATTACAGAATCACCACTCCGAATTGAGATGTGTTCTCCTTTGATATAAATTCCTCGTGAAATTAGCTTCGAAACGGTATATCATATGCTAAATTCCGAGGTGTATTGATACAAGAACGAAGGATCAAGCCGAAGAAGACCAAAAATCGGAATCAAAACAGAGGAAAGCAACTCGGGCCGCATCAGGCAACTCGGCCGTGTCACAAGACACGGTCGGGTCTCATTCCAGCGTGAATTACATTTTGCAGAAGTGTACAACACGGCCGTGTCATGGGACACGGCCGAGTCACGATCCAGCCGATTTTGCATTTCTAGCACAGTACAACACGGCCGTGTCATGGGACACGGCCGGGTCCGTGGACAGTGCACTTTTTCTTCTTTTCAGGGTAGTACGACACGGCCGTGTCCCAGGACATGGGCCGTGTCACTTTTCGGTGCAAGTCATTTTCTTTGACATTTCTGCACTCTTTTGAGCCCTTTTCTTGACCCTTTAGCTATAAAAAAGGGGTGTGGAGACCATAGGAAAGATATTCAGATCTTGTTGGAGACATTTGGTGTGAAAAACACAAGATTTAGGGAGACAAACACCAAAAAGTGAGGAAAAAGAGAGATTGTTTCACCATCTTCATTGTATGTTTTTGGAGTAAAAAATACATTTGTGAGATATTACATTTTCTTGTATCAATTGTTATGAATTTTTGAAGGAAGATCATCAAACCTTCATCGGGAATTCAATTTCGGCATTTACAAGGGAAGTTTCTACCATGTTTTGTTTTATAATTTTCATTATTGTTGTTGAAATAATCATGTGTAGCTAAACATTTCATATGGCTTTTTAGATTGAGCCACACACATGTTATCGATTTTTAGTTCCTATTGATTTTCCGGGTAAAAGTTTGGGATTGTTCCTCCTTGTTTGTTCTTCGTTTAAGAACTTTTGATTTAGATCATCAAACCTACTTCTTAGTTGTTATTATTATTCAAATCGAGGGTTTTTGTCGGTGTTCGCCATCAAACGACCCGATAGTAGCGATTGTGAATCTTCTAAACCTTTTTCCGCGATCTTCTAGCGAATTACCCCATCAAAGGTATTAGCTAGTCGATTGTTAGTAGAGATTCGCCCCCATCAAAGGAGTATCTCTTATTTTCTATAAGAACAATCGTGATTTTTAGGATTACCGTCGTCAAACGGATTTCTTTTAATCGTGAGCAATAAATAATTCCAAACCTTAATTTTTTGTGTATCGGAACTAATAATTGATTACGTGTGTGTCGGTGATTCTAAATTCCCATATCATTCTCATTATTGTAATCTCCCAATTATCCGACTATTAAATTGGTGTTTGTAACGCTTAGTTTATTATAATTTTATGCGTTAGTAATTGTAATCTTATCAAACCAATGATGTATTTTAATTTACTTTACTTTTGTTCATTCGACTATTTGCCGAAAATTATCGAACTCTAAACCGTTTCCAATTCCTCGAGAGATCGACCTCGGAGTTACTTGTCGCTTCCTACAAAAGCGATTCGTACACTTGCGAGTATATAAATTGTTCATCAGAGCTCCACTCTCCAAGTTTGCTGGTCTAGACCTGGCAGGTCTATACCTGTTGGGGGTAGACTTGTAGGGACCGAGCTGCACCTAGTAGAGCTAGGCTCTGAGCTCCACTCTCTAATTTGTATACTAGGTGAGTGGGACCTACTGGAACTTCACAAAATAAGATGGGTCTTTAGTAATCGGACTTTGTGCCGCTATTCCGAGATGAACCGCAATAAACCGGGCAGGTTTACTTTGGGTCATATCAATTATTATTGTGGATGTCATGTTTAGTTCAGTAAAATTAAAGTCAAAAGAAAAGAGCCTAAGACTGTGTTTAGCACTAGCTTATCAGCTAGCTTATAAGCTTCATGAGTTTATTTAACCATTGACTAAAAGAAAGCTCGTTTCGTAAACGACTAGCTTCTCAAATCAGCTAGCTTATAAGCTAGCTTATTTGATAATTTTTCAAACTTATGAAAAAAATAAACTAGCTTCTCATCTTTATATATTCCATATATGTCCGTGACCTAAATAAAAACATAAGGTTTTTTACATACATCCCCCTAAGTAATTGACATATGACAAATAAACCCACCATCCGTTAACTTTTCAGAAAAAATTGAAGCTTCAGATGAATGGTGGACGCGAAAAATTATGGTTAGTTTGATCATCACTCTATTACAGTTGTTAATGAATTACTTTGTTATAAATATAATACAATAATTTTGTGTTCGATTTATCTTTTATATTTTACGGAAATCATTTTGATACCTATTGTCGTTGTGAACTTGTTTGTAACTAAAATTATACACACAAGTCCTATTCAGCGGCAATTTAAACCATCAAAAACAAATTATCAATGACTTTTCAAAGTGGTAGTTAAATGTGAATAGTACATATGTGTAATTTAGAGGCAGTATATATATTAAAATAATAATAGACAAAAATATCATTTATTTTATTTTATAATAATTATTGTTAAAATATAACGAGAAAGTTTTAAAAAGTGATGCAATTTTATGTAATTTTATAAAGAAAAAACAGCTAACTTATCAGCTAATTTGCTAAACATCTACATTAAAATCAGCTAGCTTATCAGCTACATAATTAGCTAGCTTATCAGCTACCCAATCACCTATCAATTAACTTATCAGCTATCAGCTACCTTATCAGATAGTTTTGCTAAACACAGTCTAAATCTTCTCTTTAAAAGCTATGCAAAGCCAACACGCATGCATGCATGATGCAACCTAAAATTGATTCCCACGTTGAATCAATTTTCTCCATACTAATTCTGCAATCAAATTTCCACATAACAATCAACTAGTTCATATTAATTAGGAACTGTTGAAGGGAAAATAACTTGAGACAGAAAGTAGGGCAAAAGTGTTGTATTATTCCATCAATGAGATCTCTTAAATAGGGTGAAGTACATACAAACAGGCCTCAGCCAAATCCTATCTAGGAAAGCCCATAAACTAACAGACTTAGGCACACAACGGGTATTATTCCTTTAACACTCCCCCTTGTGCCTAGTCTACAAGCGTATGTCATGTTGCCTCATTAAAACCTCGTCAAGCAAAAACCCAGTGGGAAAAATGTCTTGATCGTAGGGAAAGAGTACAACATCTAGACACATCAAGTTTAGACTTCGTCCTTTGAATCTATCCTCTCATATGATCGTTACATTTGATCATAGCGCTACTAAGGTGACCATTCCATCGATCCCTAAAATCGTACATCTTGTTACCTCGTTAAAAACCTTTCCAAGTGATAAAAACCCTGTGGGAAAAATGATCCTTGAAAGGAAAAGAGTATAACGTACGGTGTGGATGTAAGACTCCCCCTCAAGTCTACATCTCCCCCTGATTTGTACATCAATCAAGGATACTTTGAAAAACTTGTGCATGTGTCGTTTGCCTCATTAAAAACTTTGCCAAGTAACAAAACCCAATGGGAGAAATTAAACCTTGATCAAAGAAAAGAGTACAACGTTGGTGAGTAAGTTTCTTTATGACTCACCCTTCTCCCTCTACCTTTACATCGATTTCGGGAGTTCGGAAATTCTCCGCATTCCGATATTTCTCACATGTTTTTCAAACACGGCCTTGGGCAGAGATTTGGTGAACAAATCGGCCACATTCTCCTCAGATCTGACTTGTTTTACTTGAATATTGAGGAGAGCCTGTTGTTGCTGATTATAGAAGAATTTTGGAGATATGTGTTTTGTGTTATCCCCCTTGATATACCCAAGCTTCATCTGTTCGATGCAAGCTGCATTATCTTCATATATGCATGTGGGTGCTCCAGTGACATTACTTAGTCCACTGTTACCTCGGATATGTGTAATGATAGCTCTTAACCAAATACACTCACGTACCGCCTCATGCAAAGCGATAATTTCGGCGTGATTAGATGAGGTAGCTACAAGGGTTTGCTTTGTGGATCTCCAAGATATAGCAGTGTTCCCAATAGCAAATACATAACCAGTTTGGGAACGACCTTTGTGTGGGTCGGAGAGATACCCTGCATCAGCAAATCCTACCAATACGTTCGTCGGGGTAGGTTCTATGGCATTAGCATTTACTTTAGCATTTGCCTTTACTAAGCAGCTTCCTTTGCCTGCTTGTAGGGAAAGAATAGTCCCAAGTCAATGGTTCCTTTTAGGTATCGGAATATATTCTTGATACCATTCCAATGACGTTGCGTTGGTGCTGAACTAAATCGAGCTAGTAAGTTTACTGAGAAGGCGATGTCCGTCACAGACATTGAGCTAAGTACAATAGAGCGCCTATTGCACTTAAGTAGGGAATTTCAGCTCCCAAAAGCTCTTCGTCATCTTCCTTTGGACGAAATGGATCTTTCTTCGCATCCAAGCTACGGCCGATCATGGGAGTGCTAACCGGGTGTTCTTTGTCCATGTTAAAGCGTCTAAGCATCTTCTGGACATAAGCAGACTGGTGGATGAGAATTCCACAGACTCTATGTTCTATCTGAATACCAAGACAGAAACGAGTCTTCCCAAGATCTTTCATCTCAAACTCAGTTTTCAAGTATCCGGTGGTTTCTCTTATTTCATCAAGAGTGCCGATTATATTCATATCGTCGACATATACTGCGATGATCGCAAATCCGGAACTTGTTTTCTTTATAAAGACGCAAGGACACAGTTCATCGTTCTTGTATCCCTTTCCAATCAAGTATTCACTCAGACGGTTATACCACATCCTTCCGGATTGTTTCAAACTGTAAAGTGAGCGTTTCAAACGGACTGAATACGCACTCCGTAGTCTGGATACTTTATTTGGGCAATGAAATGCCATCGGGCACTTTCATGTAAATCTCCGTATCTAGATCCCCATAGAGATACGCAGTGACCACGTCCATTAGCTGCATTTCCAATCCTTCGGAAATAACTAGGCTGATTAGATAGCGGAACGTAATAACGTCCATTACGGGGGAGTACGTTTCCTCGTAATCTATACCAGGGCGTTGTGAGAAACCTTGTGCAACAAGGCGAGCCTTGTACCTCAGGACTTCGTGATTCTCATTACGCTTTCTGACAAGAACCCATTTGTGTCCAACAGGCTTTACACTTGGCGGAGTTAGCACTACTGGGCCAAGTACCTTGCGTTTTGTCAGAGAGTCAAGCTCTTCTTGGATAGCTTCTTTCCATTTAGGCCAATCGGCTCTTTGTTGACATTCTTCAACAGAGCGTGGTTCGACATCATCGTGCTCTATGATTTCTTGAGCAATCGTATGCAAACACATCATCAATATGAGTGGTCGATCGCTCCATCAAATCGACGCACTTTCATAATTGATCGAGATCTCTTTGTTTTCTAATGTCAATCGATCTCGGGCGTCCCCATTAATGATTCGTGGACATAGCTATAGTCAGAGATGATCTCGTGGGAAGGATTCCCAGTATTGATGATTAATGGGTTGGTTTGTGCCTCACCTGCCCTTTTCTTCCTTGGGCGGGTGTCTGTCGAACCGGGTGGCCTCCCCCTTTTCCTTTTGGGAGCCACGTCCTCGATCGCGCTTCCACTGGGTGCGATCTCATCACTCGGTACGTTGGTGATGTGCCCTTTATTCGGGACTTCTAACCTTGCAGGCACATTTGCAGCTGGAATGTGTGATCTTGTCACTTTGGCGATATCGCAAACGATCGTGCATCGAATCTGCTACGTTCTGAAGATCGAGGATTCGTTGTACTTCACGATCACATAATGAGGTACGGGGATCATAATGAGACAGACTCGGGACGTACCAGGACAATTCCTGTCATTCCTTGAGAAACTTCTTTTTCTCCTCTCCCCCTAATGACGGGAATTCTGACTCATTGAAGTGACAATCCGCAAAACGCGCGGTAAAGAGATCACCTGTCAAGGGTTCTAAGTAGCGGATAATTGTTGGGGATTCGTATCCAACGTAAATACCTAAACGTCTCTGAGGACCCATTTTATTGCGTTGTGGGGGAGCAATCGGCACATATGTTGCACAACCAAATTTGCGTAGGTGTGAAATATCCAGTTCATATCCAGTTACCAATTGGTACGCAGAAAATGGTTGGCCAACGGTGGGTCTGAAACGAATAAGTATGGCTGCATGTAGGACTGCATATCCCCAAGCAGATATGGGCAGATTGGTGCGCAAAACCAATGCCCGTGCTACCATTTGGATTCTTTTAATGGTTGCCTCTACGAGACCATTTTGTGTATGCACATGGGGAACGGGATGCTCTACATCGATTCCGATTGACATGCAGTAGTCATCAAATACTTTAGATGTAAATTCTCCTGCATTATCGAGTTGAATAGACTTGATAGGGTGATCAGGATGGTGAGTCCTTAGACGAATGATCTGAGCTAGGAGTTTTGCAAATGCAGCATTTCGAGTGGAAAGGAGTGCGACATGTGACCAGCGTGTCGAAGCATCCACCAATACCATAAAGTACTTAAATGGTCCGCATTCTGGGTGGATGGGTCCACAAATATCTCCTTGTATACGTTGAAAGAATGGGATGTTCGTTTTAGTATCTTTAGTGTAGGAAGGTCTCGCTCCTACTTTAGCTAAAGAGCAGGCTTTGCAGAATGAGCGATGTGCTTTTGACATAGTCAATTGCTTAGAAGGGGCATATGTCTCTATTTCTTTAGATGACATAGCACGATTAACATCAATACTGTTCTTCGTGTTGAGTTGTTGACCCTTTTTCGCTCGAAAGAAAGGATGTCCGTGCGAGTTCTTTAGGATACGGATCATCATATCTCGACCAGGATGACCTAGTCTATCATGCCAAAGCCTATATGAGTCTTTGTCCCAAATTTCATTTATGGTGACAAAGATAGGATTCGAATACCCTAATGGTTGTGGTGTACAGTCAACTATTTTGACTCTTAAGTTTTTCTAATATGCGTTTACGTCCACATTCATTAGATGTAATATAAAGGAACTCGATTCCATTCTCACAGTGGGTTTCGACGTGGAAACCATTGCTACGTATATCTTTAAAACTTAGTAAGGTTCGAGGGGCCCTAGGTGCGTATAGAGCATCGGTAACTCGGATAAGAGTGCCGTTAGGCAATAAAAATCGGGCATTGCCTCGCCCTTGGATGAGTTGGGAGGACCCAGTCATCGTGGTTACCGAGGTTTGACATGCAATTAATTCCGTGAATAGAAGCCTATTCCTAAGAATGGTGTGGGTGGTCCCACTGTCAACCAAACATTCAAGTTCTCCCCGATTCATTCCTACGAAAAGGAGAGAAAAAAAATTCGAACCATAAACATGCAAGCAATATTCATTTCTTCGAAATAAAGCTAAGGATATAACGTAAGCAATAATAATATCTTGTTCTAGAAAAACAAAGTTTCATCACACCATTATTGAAAATAAAACATCGATAAAATCGCTCCGAGTTAACAATGCCAAATGTAAACGAAAGTAAACATAATGAAAATATTCACCATAAAGGGGTGCCTCTAATGATCGTGACACGCATGGCTCATTGCGATTATCGGATCGTGAAATTGACGTGGGGACTCGTCGAGAGCATCTTCCTCCATATAGTGAGCCTCCGCTCTTTTGGACTCTCTATATTTCTTGTAGTGTCTTTGCGACTTGTTTACTTGCATGGCGCTTCTTGTACCAATGTCCAGCATCTCCACATCGATAGCACGGTTCATTGCCAACTCTGACTTTGGGAGCGACATGGGGGGTAGGTGCTTTGTTTCCTTGGCCAGAAGAGCCGGGAGCACCAAGTCTACTCATTACATTGGAAGAACCCCCACGTCCTCGACCACTGTGCCCTCTTCCACGTTGTGGTTTGGGGTTGCCATGACCAGTCCCCTATGCATTGGGTTTCTTTCCACCTTTCACTTTGCCATAGTTGGCCTCGGGAACTTTCTTTGTCCCAGCCGGCCTGGCATTGATGCTCACTAATACTTC
Source organism: Orobanche coerulescens (assembly GCA_033398695.1). NCBI lineage: Eukaryota > Viridiplantae > Streptophyta > Magnoliopsida > Lamiales > Orobanchaceae > Orobanche > Orobanche coerulescens. The sequence goes on along the minus strand of CM065802.1, from coordinate 9,081,445 downwards.
ATTGTGCCTCTCAGCCACTTGCAGTAGGTTGATAAGCTTATTGAAGGTAGTGATGCGTTTATTGTCATACTCCAGCCTATACTGGTTCGCTAGTATAAGGGCGGAAGTAGGGAAAGTGGAAAGAGTTTTCTGAATCATATCATCTTCTGTGAGGTCCTTTCCACAGAAATTAAGGCGTGCCTTCAGACGGAGCATATCTTTGTTGAAATCGTTGATCCGTTTATAATCAAGCAAGCGGATTTCATTCCACTGCACGGTCAACTCTGGGAGCAAGGTATTGTGGATGTTCCCAAAACGGCCCTTAAGGGCATCCCACGCTTCTTTGGGGATTTCAATCAGAGATATTCCCACCTTAGGCTGGGGTCGATATGTCACCTAAGGAACATTAATGCACTAGCTTTGGTTTTGTCAGACGGTACTTCGCCTGCTTTTTCAAAGATAGTAGCATTATAGTCCTTAGCGATAAAAGTGGTCTCTACGTTAGAAACCCATCTATGGTACTTAAGCCCTTCTGAGTCCAAGATGTCAAATTCAGGACGAGTTGGATCAGCCATCTTGAGACAAGAAAAAAAAGGAAAATGAATTTTCACAGTATATCATGAGTACTTTCCATGATAAAATTTTCAATAATGTGGAGGGTTATTATTTTTCAGAACCAAGATATGGTCAAAATTACTTTCGATGCTATTGGGGTTTATATACCGATGAAATTACTTTATCACGGTTCGAGTTGATATAGATAGTAGAAATAAGTCCTCTAGGTTCTACTAATGATGAACTTAATATACATGCCATAACTAACAATGCATGCAAAATATATATATAATTATAGATATAATCACATAGCCCTATGAATATATCTATACACATATAAATGCAGTCAAAGAGGTATCTTATGCCGCAATAATTATTAATTCAACGTGAATTTATTTTAATTCAAGTTGCTTAAGCAATTTATTTTAATTTAATTAAAATTATGGATGCATCATGCTTTTGGTTTAATTAAGCATAAATAAATTCGGAGTATAATATGCAATTAATAGTAATTAAAAAAAATGTAAATTCGCACATTGCAGATAGTAGGGTTCGTATTTGTGTACTTTGTTTTGTGAATAGGAGCAGAAACGAGCTGAAAACAAGACTGCGTGCGGGTCGTCAAGAACCGATTCGGTTCGCTCAAAGAATCAGTCGGTCTGTAATGTCGGTTGAGTCGGCAATTGGTCTGATCGCGGACGCTGGCCGCAGTACGCTGGCCGGGACAAGCGGCCGGAACTGAACAATGGAGACGAGCAGGCTGGAAAATGGGGTTGTGCGGGTTTGCAGATCTTCGCGTCGGAGCAGGGGAAAACGACGGGGAAAAAAAAAATGAGCGGGAGCCGGAGGAGCAGGCCGATCTTCGCGTCGGAGCAGGGGGTTGCGCGGGTTTGCAGAAGGCGGACGGCGTCGCGCGGGGGGTGGGGAAGGTGGTGGTTGCCGCAGGTCAGTGAAGAAGGTGACCTATTTTCGGTGGTGGCGGCTAGGGTTTCGTCCGATCTGGTCTGGTCTTGGACGGAGGACGAGCAGGCGACGAGCCGGAGGAGATGTCCACAGGCGACGGCGACGGATGTGCAGAGTCGCTAGGTTTTTTTTTTCGATTTTCTTTTTTCTTTTCAGAATTTCGGCCGGGATTTTTTCTCTCAGTGGTTGAACACGTGCTGATAACGTGTTGAAGGGAAAATAACTTGAGACAGAAAGTAGGGCAAAAGTGTTGTATTATTCCATCAATGAGATCCCTTAAATAGGGTGAAGTACATACAGACATGCCTCAGCCAAATCCTATCTAGGAAAGCCCATAAACTAACAGACTTAGGCACACAACGGGTATTATTCCTTTAACAGCAACTAGATTTTCGATCGGGCAGTGTACGGAGAATAATATAAGTCTTGTTAAAAAATTATTTAAATCGTTATTAAAAAATATTTTTTATAATTTTTGTTCTTACAATTATATATAATTAGATTTTACAAATAAAGAGTTTGGTCGTATACATTTTTTGATTCCTACCTTTTTTTTTAAAAAAAAAAATAATTTCTAATGTCTTTCCAACTCTTTTGTCAACTAAATCTCTCATATCTAATATCATGCGAATTATGTTTCCACTAAATACTCCTCCGTCCCTTAATACTAGCCATGTTTCAAAATTACACAAATATTAAGAAAATTTAATGATAATTAGCTAATTTCATATTTGCCCTTTTTAATTATATTAATTTAATAAACCAGCTATATTAATTTATGTGTTTGTATATATTGAACTTGAAGAGCCCATAATAAATTAAGGGTATTTTGGATTTTTTTTTACAAATTTGCATGAAAAATAGAAAATGTCATGTATTATAGGACAAATTTTATTTCTAAACAGGACTAGTATTGAGGGACGGAGGGAGTATATTATTAGGACTTATATTTGAACTTCCTTATTTTATAAACTTCCTTATATTTTGAACTTCGTTATTTGAAACAATATACTGATTACAACTTCTTAGACTGCAATTACTGTGGCGTATGTATTATCCATCTCGGATATAGCCTAAATAAATGCTTCACAACTTTCCATGTTGTAATATATATTTACTATTTTGTCCCTGTATTTGGGCGGGAAAATAGTTAAGAATGACTATTGCTTTTACATATGGATAGATAGATGTCATTGTGCGAGTTTTGGTGGAGACCTATCCTTGGACCCAATAAAATAGGATGGGAAAGATTTGATGAGACTAGGTAGGGATGGGATAAAAATTGTACTATAATTGATGATGGAAGAAGCATGCATATTATGTTATATCTGCCTTATCACCTCGCCTGAACCAACCACTATATATCTACACAGCTCCGCGATATAGTCATAGTTTTTAAAAAAATATCACCAATTCATTAATATCAGTTTATTACTTGTCAAATTATAGTCTAATACACTTTACTTATGGCTGGAAAAAAAATCAATACATGACTTAAACCGGGTAAAACCACTAATACATCAATCTAATTAAAATATTTTTTCATATCAATCATGATAATTGGATCATGTCTCTTGCAAGATCAATCTAGCATAATATCCCAGTAATCATAAAATATGAATATTTCTAACTGAAATTATTTTTTTTAACTAAATCCCATATTAAATTTTAATCATTCTAAACAAAATCTATTTGTTAAAAAATTTCTAGACAATAATAAACTCATATAGTATACGAGTACGGAGACTAGCAAAGTATGACAAATTAAAACAAAAGGACAAAGACAATAAAAATACAAAAAAGCGACACAATTTCACTCTTGCTCATCATCTTCATATTGATTCGGTGTCCGCACGTCTAGACCTGTGAGTGAATCTAAATATTCGATTCAGTTCGACAGATTCGACTCGAAAAACCTCGATTTGGGCTCAATTCGTCCCATCAAATACTGGGCCGAACTCTGATTTTGGATTCAACCCAAATTGGATCAAATATTCGGCTTGGTCCGAAATTCTTATAACCCCCATCCCATGCTTCATTTTTTACAAGATCGAATCGAGCTATTTGCGAACCCAACTCTGGTTTTCATTTTTTACAAGACTGGATCGAACTATTTGCAATCCTTGATCCGAAATACCGAATCGAATAATGAACTCAAAAAAGGGTTTCGAACCCGAATCGAACCTTTGTTTCTGATATTCGGTCGAATCGAGTCGATCAAATATTTGTTTTAAAAAAATGAGCCGAGCCGAACCCAGTGAGTACGGTTTGGCTCGATAATAGCCCTACGCACGTCTGGTTGGCCAATACCTGATATACATAAAATATATTTATCCCGTTAGCTGTGGAGTAGATAGTGTAAGTATAATACATATGAACCAATATTTCTTGAACAGTAGAGTAAGCATATAATCTATTTTCCATAACGAAAATATGTATTCCAGAACAACTACATCTCATATCACACCTTCAAAAGGTATAAGTGATTAACGTGGTTCACAACAAAGGCACGAACCTCAGAGGCCCAGTCGTACTGTCCCAGAGTGGTTAAACCCAAAATATCTGTTGATCCGTACCAAAGGCCATAGACCTTCATAAGTTCCGTTGGTTGGTCCATGGATGAACATATACTCACACACGTGCATGCGACTTTCAATGTCAAGCACATATCATAAGTAAAGACTTGACTTTGAGATACTTTTGTGATGAACGAATAGGTAGTCAAGCTTGGTTGGTCCAAAAAAGAACTTCTAACCTTAAACCATTTGCAAAGAATACAATAATTAACAATACGTACTCACTCTACTCGAACGAACACCCGAAAACCAGTTATAATTCAACCGATCAAAGAACATTCACATAGAGGGTGGAAATCATCCCAAACCGTCTCAATTTCGCCTAACACATAAAATTAACTGTGAATACATAGAGGAAAAAAATTCATACAGGATAGACTACTCACAATCACAAGGTTTCCATGACCAAAACAAATTAACACAAACAAGTCTATGGAAACCCCCCCAAATCCTAAAACTAAGGTTATATGATAAATACCTGGATTAGGAAGGGAAAAAGAGGACTAGATGATGTTTGCTCCGTGTTAAGAACTCATATACATTGATGGATGGTGATATCTCAGCCTGCCCTCGTTCTCAATCGCGTGAACCGCTCGGAAGAATAAGAGTGGTATAAATATGATAAAAAAAGCCCGACTAAAGTGTTCTGCCAAGGTTTTTATACCCGAACTGAGTTGTGGCCATGACAATACCCTTTTACGGTCGTAACATGGCCTCCATACGACAGTATCTCGAACATTATATGGACCTAAGTGTGGGTCTAGAAACTTATGACCAGATGTAAAAATTAGGTCTTACGGCCGTATCTCCATATATTTTGGCCATCACATAACACGGCCATAACATCACCCAAATCACAATCGTTATCTTGAGTTGATAGAAGAACTGTCCTGCACAGTTGGAAAAATGATCTGAATGGCAAAATAAACACGATGATTTCTAACATGCGACGAAGTTCTTGCGTAAAACATCATTGTACGAACCTAAGCACTATCAAAATTCAAAAAAACAAAAACACGAGAGGTATGAAAATAAATGTCGAAGGATACAATCACGAGAATGTAGAAAATGGCAAGATAATGATATACTCCAAAACAATCCATATGAAAACATTAGAATATGATGTAAATGTAATGAAAGTACATTATAAATGTGGTATTGAGTACAAACAAATCGCAGCAATTGAGAAATGTGTGGAAATGAAAAATACGGATATTACACTAAGGAGCCTAGGACTCACCACCGGACAAACATATTGAGATACAATTTCACATTGCGAGAGAGATGGCAAAGAAGGGATAACGTTCACTATAGGGAGTATCCTCAGTGGATAATATCGCTGATCCCGATGACCAACACTTTCTCAGATGGTCTTAGAGCAACATCTAGATAATATGGGTATTAGATATTGCTATAATTTGTGGCCTTGGGTGCAAGTGTGATATTGTGAAGAATATGCCCTTGAATGTCATTTCGATTATGACAATTTATGGCCTTGGGTGCAAGTGTGAGATTGTGAAGAATATGCCGTTGAATGTCAGTTTGATGATTACAAATAAAGTACATCATGTTTGTAATTTTGAATTTGTTCTTTTCAATAAAAATGTTGTTGTATTTATATTTAATGTATGTCACTGGTGTTCCTGATTTGGTAAAATAAAATATAGCCCTTGTATTTGAGAGCAAGCATTCAATTCTTTATGAGATTAGGAAGTTGGCATTGGGAGTTTTTAGTGCTCAAATGCTTAACGTGTTCAGGAGTTGATATAATGCGTGCTTTGACATGTAGAATATCTGTCATCACTTAGCGGTAGTGGAAGCACATGTTACATGTATACTAATAGGATTAGTGTACTCCGACATGATTCGCCTCGATACAGTCACATAGACTTCACTATGAGATAGTTAATGACTGAATCCTAATATTATGATAGGTATACATGAACCTTAGACTTGAGAATTCAATAGGAGATGTGCTTATGAGATTAAGTTAGTCACTAAAGTAGTTCGATCAAATCATAGCTCGGGTCAACCTCGAAGTGCAACTTGATGAGCTCAATCTATACTGAATACCAAAAAAAAAATCTTTCTCCTATAAGTGAACAGGTGTATATCATATCGAGGTAGGTGAAAATGAGGCCTAAAGTGTTTGCCAAAGCATGTGAGCAAGGTGTATTTGGTACACGAGAGCTCAGTGATCTCGATTTACACTAACCCATGCATAATATCAACTTGTATAGGATTTGACTTTATTGTTACCCTGAAACTTGATTGGGGCATTTGATTGAAGGATTTGCACATATACGATGTACATAATGAGAAAGACTTGGAATGATCCATTATTCAGTCTCAGTTAAGCTGCAATCTGAGTGCGGGACCGGCTAGGTGTAACTCACATTTTTTATTCATTCCACTGCTAACTAAGACGAACGTACAAATTCGCACAATTAGGATAGACGACCATAATTTGAGCTTGTTCTTTCTTCGTGGATATTGAATGCTAGATGTCTAAATAATTTAGTAGATAAACTTCGATTTTGTGAATTAAATAAATTACTAAGTAATTAATTTGATTCATATACATAATTACCTAATAAATTTTATAGAGAAATTGTTTATTTTATATAAGTAATTAATTAAAATAATTGGACCAAGGTGCATCTAATACCAGGCACATGAGGGACCGTTTTGAAAGCTATCGTGGGACGTTCAAACAAGGCCTTATGACCGAACCATTAGAAGCCATTTAAGGGTTTCCTAAGTCTTTATGATATATATACTCCTCTTAAAATAGATTGTTTCCTAAGTCTTTATGATATATATACTCCTCTTAAAATAGATTGTTTCCTAAGTCTTCATGATATATATACTACTCTTAAAATAGATTGACGTTTTGGAAACATTAGCCACCATTTTAGCAAGAGAGAAAATAGAGGGAAATCTCCCTCCACTTTATATCCCTAGTCGTCGGTCATAGTGGCTAACTTGAGGAGGAGGATTGCACCATCGTCCTATCTGGCACATCATAGTATTTTTTTTTTTTTCCACACACGCACACAAGGAGGATCGTCCCCTGTCCTGAGTCCCCCCCCAAGAGGCTCGAGCTCACCCCCGGTCTAGAGGTAAGTTTGCCAGCATGACCTGATCGCCTCATTGTCCCCCGCTTGGGTTACAGGCCCGCGCTTACTGGGCCCGGACAGGGTTAATGGTTTAATCCCCAGACATTACCTAAGGGCTCCATCCGTTCCCCCCTATCTGGCACATCATAGTAGAGTTGGGGCACGTTCACAATCAGATCTCCAATCTTTTCGCCATAAACAAACATCTTGACCGAGCCATACATCTTGGTATAACTTTTCAGCCCTTGTCACTTAATCTAAATTGTCTATATCATCCTTGATCGATCATTGGTCTGGATTCAAAAAAATCAATCTTATGTTGCGTACGTTCGATTCCGACAAATACAACAAGCCCAAGAGCAATCATCTGGCGCTTAAGCCTTTCGTGCTTAAATCGTGCTTAAGAATTGTAGAACTCTAGTACCCATATACTCGGTCAAGTGAGTACGCGAGTACTCATATACTCAACTAAATGAGTATTATTGTACTCGTATAATATGAATACTATTTACTCAGTACAATATGAGTACTTGCACTAAAACAATATAACGTGAATACTGGTTTATTTATTGACCCAGTAATATGAGTACAATAGTACTCATATACTTATAATGGGTACATCAATACTCATTGATCGAACAATGTAAATAAATAAATACATATTAACATAATATATAATCGAAATACATTTAAACATGACTTGTAGTGATATTACTATCTCTGTTCTCTTATAATTACAACAGCTGGACTTTCACGATTATCAGTGCACAACTTTGATTATTAATATCTTTAATTTTTTATTTTTAAAAATTATAAGAAGTTGATATTTTGAAAGTATATTTTGAGATAAATCTAACAAGATCTCACATGACTATATTTTTTGCATATGTATAAATTACAAAAGATGATCTAAAAAGAATATATGAACAATGTAATAGTCAACACGTTGCAATAATCAAGCGAGAGGAAGTATATGAAGAATTTTATTTGTTTTCGTAGGAATAGCTTGTCTTGCCCTTTTATGTATAGCATTATTCTTTTTTATCCCAAGTTTAGTACAAACTCTTTTGATACCCAAATTGTCGGAATTGATCTTTACTCGAATGAATTCGAGTCATATGTTGTAATTTCGAGTAACATAATTTCGAGTGAACTTACAAATATATACGATATCAGTTTTGATATGAGTATTCGAGTTACCCGAATCTGAATTCGAGTTACCCGAGTCGCATTCGAGTTACCCGAAATTTCAAAACGTGTAGCATAAAAAAAAAAAGAGAAAAAGTCAACATGCGCAACATGTTACCCGAAAACAAATCTGGATGTTTAAAGATAACAAAAAAAAATGAAACAGGTTACCCGAATCACACTGCATGTGAGTGGTAGTCGACATGTGCATGTCTCATGTTGCTCGAATTTCTGATTCGTGTTACCCGAATCTGATTCGATTTACTCGATTTTATTACGGGACTCGTATCTTATCCGGTAAGATATATTTTTTAAAGTTAACTCGAAATTATGTTACTCGAAATTACAATATATGACTCAGATTTATTCGAGCAAAGATCAATTTCGACAATTTGAGTATCAAAAGAGTTGTTGTTAAACTTAAAATCAGGGTCGGCCCTGGCCCATGGCAAGTGTGGCTTGGGTCATGGGCCTCAAGTCCAGCAAGGGCATCACCAAAATGGTAAGCCTTATAGTATACTGTGTATAACATCGATTTGGGGCCGAGAAAAATCAGAAAATCATCTCTCATCTGGATTCATCTCTCTCTCGTTTGCGATTTGCAATTTTCGATCTGCGATTTCCAAAAAATCAGAAAATCATCAAGTCAGGGTTGCGATTTGCGATTTCCGATTTTGAATAAGAAGAGTCGGTTGCGATTCAAGCCTGATTCATCTCCCTCTCATTTGCTCGGTTCTATCCTAGTTCTTCTCGCCTCTCGGTTCTGCCATCATTGCTGTCGGATTCTCGGTTCTGCCCTAATCATTGTTGTCGGTTCTACCTTAATCGTTGCCCTAATCAAGGCAGGGTTCTGCCCTACAATCTAAATCAGGTGTTTTCTATCCTTTTTTTAAGTTTGTTTGAACTTCTTGTGGTTTGCTTGCATGGTGGATTGTCAGATTTGCAAATTGCAATTGTTTGTTTTGTTTCATTGTTGCTACTTGCTAACTTAGTAACTTGTTATTTGCCTATTTGCTTTATTATTTATATAGAATATTAGAGTAATAGACATGTTTCCAAGATCACAACCTTCGGGCGCTCAAAAGAGGAAAAGGAAAAAACAACACGAAGAAATTGAAAAATCGATACAAGGATCTTCGAATAAATTTCTTGTTAAACCATCAAACATTTCTGAAAATCCAGTTGAAAATCCTATTGGAAATCCAGTTGAAACACCTATTGAGCATCCGGTTGATGATAATGAAAACATTGAGCATCCGGTTGATGATAATGAAAATATTGAGCATCCAAATCCGGTTGATGATAATGAAAAATTGAACGGGTTAGCAGTTTTGAGTATGAGAGTAAGTTTTTAGCGGATGTTAACTATGATAAAATAATTGATACTTTTGCTTCAAAAAATGCACGAAGTCATCGTTTTAAGTAATGTATTTTATGATCTATTATACGGGGTTTTGGTTTATGTCCCCCTCGTTGTACTATTTTTGTTTCTTTTAATAAAGACCCAGTGTGGGGATGAGCCGCCTAGCTTGACTAGATTCCAAACCCCATTAAATTATTTTTTGTTTTGTAATATTAGGGACATTTTTTGTCTTTCCCTATGGCCTGCTGGAAATAGAAAAAAATAGTGCTATATCTAAAAAATCAAAACAAATTTTTTCTCATTTGTTTTGGGTATTACTAAACACCGCCCAAAATTACTAGCCACCGCCCTATAAGATTACCTTTTTATCCATTTCAAGTCTTTCATTATTTCTAAACACCACACCACACCAAAATCTTTCAAACTCAAGTTTTTCGAATATAACACACAATCAAATATATATCGTCAATATTATCGACAACTACTTCAATGGACGAGAATTCGCATCTGGAGGTAATTTTTCGGAGAAAATGACGCAGGCGTCTGATTATTCCGCCTGTTCCATGGTACAGGCGTCCCCAGATTCCGCCTAGACCATGGTACAGGCGTCTGGTGCGGACGCTTCGTCCTAGGTCTAGGCGTCTAAACCAGACGCCTGAACCATGGTCGGGACGTCCGATTCAGACCCCTGTGCCATGGCTAGGCGTCCGATTCAGACGCCTGTGCCGTGGCCAGGCGTCCAAGCCAGACGCCTCGGCCATGGTTCAGGCGCAATTTTTGGACGCCTTGACCCTTTTTTTTGCCTGATTTTAAATATTAATAATAATATTATTGGTATTATTATTAACATTCTGTCAATTAAAAATATCAGGTTATATTGGAAGAATTTGAAGGCGACAGCGTTGATTATAGTGGTTATTTCGTTAATGATGAAATATTCGCTAGTGATTGTGATGCGATTGGTTGGGCGAAAAAAATTGCTCTTCAAATTGGTTTCGAGTTGATCATTTCATCGTACAAGAATAAAGGAAAGACAAAACTATTGAGATGTAACCGTGGTGAACGGTACAGAGGGGTATTAAGAGATTTGGATGTCACTGTTCGAAAGGACACAAAGACGAAAGCATGCAAGTGTACATTTCAGATAAAGGCCGAACAATTGCATGACTTGAGTGGTTGGATAATCAGACCGATCTCTGGGAGTAAGGGTATGCACAATCACTCATTTATTGTTTATCCGGAGGGGCATCGTCAAATGAGTGGACTGAGTAAATTGGCCAAACAAGTTGTTCGTGAGATGAGTGTTTCTCAAGCCAAGCCGTGTGCCATCTTGGCGGCCATTCAGAATAAATTTTCCGAGGACAAACCGATTAGACGACATATCTATAATTATAGAGACCACTTGAGGAAGCATGATTTTGAAGAAAGAGATGTCGTCGGTCAGTTTCACCATTTGGCTGTGACGAATAACTACAGACATTGGACGCAGGCCGACCCGAATACAAATGCTGTTACCCACGTGTTCATGGCACATCCAACATCAATCAACTTAATCCGGACCTACAGATGGTTCATTGGCATGGATTCCACCTACAAAACGAATAAGTACAAGATGCTATTTCTCGAGATAGTCGGGATGACTCCATGTAACAAGAACTTCCTAATCGCCTATGCAATTATGAAAGATGAGACCGAATCGAGCTATGCGTGGGTGTTACAGAAGTTGAAAATTTTGCTTGGGTTTGATGTTCATCCGACGGCTATTGTTACGGATCGCGAGTTGGGATTGATGCGTCCTATTGAAGAGATATTTCCACAGAGTGCCCACTTGCTTTGCACATGGCATATTAATAAGGATGTTGAAGACAAGGTCTACAGAATTTGTGGAAAAGATAAAGAAATGGGCCAAAGGTTTAAAAATGGGAAATGGTAGAAAATCATGGAAGCGGCGACAGAAGAGGAATATGATCAAACGCGTTACGTTGAACCACAAGTGAATACGGCAGTTAAGGGTCGACCAAGAGGAAGTTCATCGACTAGACGCGAGCCTAGTGGTTGGGAGTATAGCCAAAGGGGTCGTGGTCGTTCCCGCTCATCCAGTGGTCGTGGCCGCAGCTCTTCTGCATCAGTCCACAATGCCTCTTCATCAGGTATGAACAAATTTATTAATACTGTGTCTTTTTTTATATTGGACTATGATACTTATGTATTACATGTTAAATAAAAAAGATAATTTTTATTAGAAACAAAAATAAAAATAGTGTTCTTGACTAATTTTTTATATTTATATGTTACAAGTTAAATAAAAAACGTTAGGAATAAAAAAAAATCCAGTATGTAAATTGACTTTTGAATTTTTATATTTCTTTTAATATATTGCCGACATATAATAATTCCGTCAATTTATGAGAAATTTTTTTGTAATATATTTCTTTTTAGGTTTGATATTATTTCGATAATATGTAATATATTGAATATGTGTTTGCAGATGGACACCACCGAGTGGAGATTGGTAACTATCACCATATCGACAAGATACCGGGAATTATTTTGCCGTTTGTTGAAGGTTATCTCGATGTCCCCGGAGACGGTAATTGCGGATTTCGTGTTATCGCCGACTACATATTTGGCGACCAAGATAAATGGCGTATTGTACGTGTATGCATTGCAAATGAAATTATGGCTAACCGTATACTCTACCGATCGATCCCCTACGCTCTGCCTCCCGCTGTCTACGAACGAAAGCATCAACACCACGAGCTCTGGTGTGACGCGCTCCAGAACCCATCAACTCTGTGACTAGCGGCATAGATTTGCCCGCTCCTCCTCTCATCTGCATTTAGCAAACAATACAACTAATAAGTAATAATCATACAAAGAATACACATTATTAATTATTAATTGAAAATTTTATTTTTTTTCCAAAAATATGACTGGGGCGTCCGGAACGGACGCTTGAACCATGACACAGGCGTACGGTCTCGATAGAGGTGCCCAAAACAACCCAACCCGCCGACCCGGACCCGGCTGACCCGTGCAGGACCCGGACCCGGCTGACCCGGACCCATGGTATACGCGGGTGGGGTCCGCGTCGAGCTTCTCCCTACCCGGCGACCCGCCGGGTCCGACCCGTCGACCCGGCGAAAAAAAAAAAAAAAATCAAAAAAAATCAAAAAATGGCCGTTGGACCCGGCGGGTCGGACCCGTGACCCGGCGGGTCTAACGGCTAGTCCAATTTTTTTAAAAAAAAAAAATTCCTATCTATAAATACCCCCCTCCCCAACACAATTTTTCCACACCTTCAATACTATCTATCTCTCAAACTCTCATTGCTAATTGCTATACTACTTAATCTCTCTCTTTTTTTTCGCATTTTATCATTATGTCGAGTTCTGACAAGGGAAAGGGTATTGCTACATCTCCCAAATAATCCAAAATATCCAAGTTCGAGCGAATGGGTCTTTGGGGCAAATCGAAGAAACCATCTGGAATAATTATTCGGGAGCCCCAAAACCAAACTCCACCCGGTTTTGAAAATGAAAGTCAAGAAGCTGAATATGATGCTATACATGAAAATATCTATTACGGTAGTACAACAACTACCAGTGAAGAAGAAGTTGATCTCCGGGGATTTCGACGTGTCCTGAATCGTCAACAACTGCAAAACATCGACGAAGAAATAGACCATGAAATCGATGAAGCTATGTTAAATCAAACATATGCAACATTCGAGCGCACTCTTCATGGCGTACCAACTCCGACGCAAAAATCAAAGTCGAAGCGTCCTGCGGCAAGCCAAGCTGAAGAAGAACCTCCTTATGTTGAGGAGTTATCGTCCGAGGAGGAAGAAAATGTGAAAGGCAGAGGAAGCAAGAAAACTAAAGCAAGAAACAAGCCTGCCCCTGTTGCAGAAAGGAGACCGGTATCCGTACTTTTTTCAAAACACTTTAACAAGGAAAAAATGTCGGATGGTTCGATGAAGGTATCTTGCAACTACTGCTCGAAAGAGTATCCGTATAAAGCCGGGGATGGATATGGAAATTTTAAAAGGCATTTTGAGAATAACCATGCCTCGGTCCACGGAGAACAAAAGTCACAAAGTCAACTCAACTTCCAACCTTCTACCTGGAGCCTAATTACCGGCAATCAAGGTATGTCTGAATCTCAACTTTATAAATATAATGAAAAAATCGCTAGAGAACAAATGGCAAAATTATGTGCACAAGAATCTTTACCTTTTAATTTTGCGGATAGTACGGGTTGGGAATACAGGATGCAAAATGCCTATAATCCTGCTATTAAAAGAATTCCACGTACCACAATGACTAGACAAGTAGTATACTTAGCCAAACAACATAAACTTGCACTACGAGCTTATTTTAGATCTATAAATCATAGAGTTTCTTTAATGCAGATACTTGCATTTTAAACAAAAAAATGATTATATGGGAATAATTATACACTGGATTGATGAAAATTGGAACTTAAACAAAAGATTACTTGCGTTTAAAAAATTTAATTGTACACATAGTGCCGATAATATAGCTAGAGCAATTATTAAAATTTTAACTTTTTATTGCTTAAAAGATAAAATTTTCACAATTGGTTTTGATAATGCTAGTTCTAATACTGCAAGTGTACCAGCTTTAATACAAGCTTGCAATCCTGTTTTAGCGGGTCGATTATTTCATACTAGATGTATATGTCATATTCTAAATTTATGTGTACAAGATGCATTAAAATTTGTAGATGAGGCAATAGAACCAATTAGAAAATGTGTCTTGTTTTTACATAATCGCACTAAGTTAGCTAGACAATGGGTAAAATTTTTAAAGTCAAAACAAATGCAACCCAAATTTTTTACTCCAGACGTAAAACATAGATGGAACTCAACTTATGAGATGTTAAATTCAACTAATGAATATAAAGAATTATTGTGTGAATTTTTTAATACGTATTTTCGCGTAGAAGGATTTTATCTATTGCCAACGTATTGGGATGAAACAAAAGATTTAATAAAACTATTAAGGATTTTTGAAAATGCAACTAAAGATTTAAGTGGTTGTTATTATCCTACGTCTCCTAAAGTTTTATTTCATTGTTGTTTTATTGTATCTGAAATGGATGCTTGTAGTAAATCCGAAAGATTATCGAATGCTATTTACAATATGTGTTTAAAATGGCTAAAATACTTTAATCGTATTCATGATGTTTTCTTGATTAGTGCTGTTTTATCTCTCGATTTGAATTTAGCTCAAGTAGAACAATTACATGAAATATATTATAATATTCTTAAAAATTTGGGTTTTCCTAATATTGTGGATAGTGTTGAAAGTCAAACTTTATTTGAAAATATTCCTGACGTTGAACAAGTAAAAATTGATTTGAAAAATAGTTTAGAAACTGTTTTTTCTGAATATTCTTCTAAATATGGTGATTAGATTCAAACTCAAAAAACAAGAACTAAGACTACAAATACATTTAACATGGAATTCGACAGAACTCCCACTAACCCATTTCAACAACAACTCTATAATATAGCAAGAAATAGGGGTGGTAGTAACGTCGGTCAAAGAAATGACCTTAGTAGATATTATGCAACTAGTTTTGTGCCGGAGGATGACAATGCAGGTACCTTTGATCTGTTGGATTGGTGGAAGAGAAGGGGAACCGAATTTCCCATACTTTCCATTATGGCACAAGAAATTCTTGCAGTGCCCGCATCCACAGTCCCCATTGAGAGTGCTTTTAGTGAAGAAGGCTATATGTTGGACGAGCGGAGATCCCGAATGACGCCAAAAAATCTCGAGGCTCAAATGATACTTAAAGACGCAACAAAAGCCGAGTTACGAGATCAAGAAAATAAATGAGATGACCTATTAGCGGACCAAGATGCCTATCAAGAAGGTACTACTGAAGGAGAGTCTAGTCAAATGAGTCAAACCGATGATCAAGACGACGACGACATCGACTTTGACTAAAGGTAAGTAAGGCAAGTCAGGTAAGTAAAGAACTACGTAGGGCTTTGATTCCTCACGAGGATACTAGGCAATTTAATTTTAAGTGAAAACTTAAAATTAAATACAAGCTAATTTTTTCAAATGATTTCCTTTTTCACTTATAGTTATTTTTCGTGTATAAAATGATAACAAATAAAAGTTTTATATACATAAAAAAAATGAGACGAGTCGGACCCGTGACCCGGCGGGTCGAACCCGGACCCGGACCCGTGGTTGGGCACCTCTAGGTCTGGACGCTACTTCCATGGTCCAAGCGTCCGAGGCAAACGTTTATCCAGCGGCTAGGCGTCCGATCTGAACGCCTGGGCATGGTTTGGACGTCCGTTGTGGACGTCTGTACCACAGCCGAAGGCCCGCGTGGACGCTGCGCCATGGGCGCGGAATCGACGGATGCTCGTGCCATGGCTAGCGCCATCGCTTGACGCCCTGTCACAAAATAACGGCCGCGGCCTCTGCCGTGCACTCCGGCACGGCGGCCGCGGCCAATAAAATAGTAAAACGAAAAAAAAAATACCAGAGCTTTTCCTTTTCCGATCATGGCGGCGGACTACGGCGGTGCGGCGGCAGACGGCGATAATATGGCGGTGGACGGCGGCTGTGCGGCGGTGGTGTGGCGGCGGTTCGGCTGCGTTGGGTGGGTTGTTTAGAGAGAAATGTATTGTCAAATTAGGATCCAAAATTTAATTAATATGAATTATGGACAAAAAGGTAATATTTTAAGACGGTGTCTAATAATTTTGGACGGTAATCCAATTTGTTTTCTATCCAGCCACAGCTGTAGACTTGTAGTGACACTGACACAAACAAACAAAAATTTAATGCCGTCATTTTCAGGTCGAATAGAGATGTGGAATTGATTATGAAGTGAAGTGATATATATGACACCTTAATGGATATACATATCTATTTATTTTCAGAGAAACTTATTTTGGGCACTAGAGAACTCTGGACATGGTCTTACAAAACCAGCCTCCAAAATCCAAGGTTTTATTTCTAAGTTGAAGATAAGATCAAACAAACAAAAACGGTCTTATGATTTTTTTAATATCTTTTGACGAAATGCTTAAAAATACCTCAATTTAAAAAAATAAATTATTTCACGTTACCTCAATTTTTAATTCTTTATAATTTTATATAAATAAAAAGTAGCAGTCATATTTTTGCGAAACCATTTAAAATAACATGAAACTAAGATACATTTAGTATTTACAGTAGAACTTGGTACAAGTTCGTGCTAAAAAAGTAAAAATTTATATTGACTATTTGTAAAGTAAGTTAGTGCATTCAAGTAGTTGATTTTTAAATCCATTCTCAAGTAGAGTTTCAAAAAACATTTGGTAACAAATTCACATAATGATGAACATAATTTGCATATATAAAATACTAGAATTTAAATATTTAACGACTATTGATTTTTTTGTTTGATATATTTAGCTTATAATATATGATTTGAATCATTTACAAAATAAAAGAATTGCAAATTTTAAAATTAAGAAAATAATAGAGGAAAGTAATAAAAGTAAATGTGAACAAAATGTAAACAAAAAATTATTCATGGATGATTGGTAAAATGACTGATATTGTAGTTGGGGAATGAGTTCTAATCTTATTGCATGTATAATTTAAATTCTTTTAATAATAGAGCACGTAGACTCATAATATACTAGTCCGTGGATCATCAACTGATGCCTCTTGAGTTGATGATGTCCTGACACCTGACGGTGGCCCGTGTCGTCCATTACCTCGGCTAGCCCTGTTAAATTACGCATTTATTTTTCCTTCATTTTTAAGCATTGATTACAAATATTTATTTTATAAATTTTATTTATATTATCACTTTAAATTGAATTAACGAATTTATTTGCTATTTTATCCGCTATAAATTAACTTAGACCCTGTTTACTTTTTACTTAATCAGCTTAATACTTAATCAGCTTAATCGATCAGCTATATTTTGTTGTTTACTTTCTACTTAATGATCTTAATAATGTCTTTTTCATTAAGCAACTTTTGGGGTGTCCTTACCATTAAGACAGAAATATTTTTCCAATATACCAAAATTACCCTCTTTAATAATAAAAGAATTGATTATATATAGTATAAATTATCATATAATCTTAATTTTAATTGAGTATAAATAATATAAATTTAACATATATATTAATATTATACATTTAAAATTCATAAAATATAAGCTATTTATTGATAAAAAATTAATATAACTATATATATATATATTAAAATATAACTTAATATATTTATAAAAATATTGTCTGATTATTTAAATATATCTGAAAATTATAATATGATTTATGAATATAAATATATTATAATATAAATTAAAATATATATTATTTTATATTATATAAATTGATTTTTTTTATAGTGACTATTAAAAAAATTAATATAACTATATATAATAAAATATAACTTAATATATTTATAAAAATATTGTCTGATTATTTACATATACCTAAAAATTATAATATGATTTATGAATATATATTATAATATAAATTAAAATATATATTATGTTATATTATATAAATTGATTTTTTTATATTGACTATTAAAAAATAATATAACTATATATTAAAATATAACTTAATATATTTATAAAACTATTGTCTAATTATTTAAATATATCTGAAAATTATAATATAATTTATGAATATATATTATAATATAAATTAAAATATATATTATGTTATATTATTTAAATTGATTTTTTATATTGACTATTAAAAAATTAATTTAACTATATATATTAAATATAACTTAATGTATTTATAAAAATATTGTCTGATTATTTAAATATATCTAAAAATTATAATATGATTTATGAATATATATTATAATATAAATTAATATATATTATGTTATATTATTTAAATT
This sequence comes from Orobanche coerulescens, assembly GCA_033398695.1. Classification (NCBI taxonomy): domain Eukaryota; kingdom Viridiplantae; phylum Streptophyta; class Magnoliopsida; order Lamiales; family Orobanchaceae; genus Orobanche; species Orobanche coerulescens. Next base: position 9,062,787 of record CM065802.1, on the reverse strand, counting down.
GATTTTTTTATATTGACTATTAAAGAATTAATATAACTATATATATATTAAAATATAACTTAATATATTTATAAAATATTTTCTGATTATTTAAATATACTTGAAAATTATAATATGATTTATGAATATATATTATAATATAAATTAAAATAAATATTATGTCATATAATTTAAATTGATTATATAAACTAAAATGCTCAATCCGTCCTTTATCAAAAAGGACTTAATTCATATTGAGGGGTAAAATGGTCATTTCTGTCATTCAAATAGTTCATTCAGAAAAGAAAGAAACAACAAGATATTTTTTCAAATCAGACAGATTAATCCACTCAGACAGCTTAATCCATTCAGGTATTAATAGAAAAAAAAAAAGTAAACAGCCCCTTACTCTATATCCGTCATTTTTTTGAACATACACAAGATTTATCCATTGACCTGATCAGACCCGGTCCACTGACCGCTGGACTTTTTTTTTTTTTTTTAAACTCTATATATAGTAGTATATATCCAGTTACTGTTTTGCGTGTATTTTCAGTAGCAAGATTTACTTATGGGTTCTCTTATGGGAGGTTGGGACTGCCCTGTCCATGACCCTAATGATGGTTAGTATAGATTTTCTTGAATAATACATAATAGTATTTTTTTTATTTACAATAAATGACAGAGGTTTTTATTTATTTATTTATTTATTTTAAAAATTTCAGTGAAGTATAGGAGGAATAAATCACTGACAAAGGGAGAAATTGAAGCCTTCTGGAAATCCAAGAAGCAGAATGAGGAGGAGCACTTGAAGGACATTTCTCTTCTATCTCCTCGCAGCAAGGTTTTTTTTTTTTTTTTTTTTTAGCCGCTATTTTTAAATTACATCTATATAGTATATATATTTGATATCATTTGCATTAAAGATGATAAAATTTAATATTTTTGTAGAGAATATTGTAATCATATTGTTAGACTGTCTCCATATATATACTTTTGAAATATAAATTTTTTACTAGTTTTATTAATAAATAATTAAATATATTAATGGTCAACATCGTATTTTGACGCGGTACTTCAAATTTTGCAAATAGCAAATATATATATAAGTTGGAGTTCCATCTAAAATCAATTGAATGAGAGGTGTTTTCTATAATCTTTATATATTTATTGTAAGATTTGTATTTTCTCGATGTGAAATTAATGTTTCAGCACGCCTCCTCACGCGTAGCCGAAGTCGAGACTTACAGCGTGTACTTTTTAACTCGGATGGCGTGGAGCTAGAACATCGTGGGTCGTTGGGCTCGCACGTGTAGTGAGCCTGCTCCGATATCATGTTAAAGTTTTGAGTTTCATCTCAAAATCAATTGACAATGAAAGGAGTAGTTCATGATCTTTATATATTAGATTGCAAGACTTGTATATTCCTGAGGTGGGATTAATGTTTCAACACGCCTCTCACGTGTAGGCGGAGTCGAGGCTTACAGCGTGAACTTTTTTAACTCGGGTGGCGCGGAGCTAAAACATTTGGGGTCGTTGGGCTCGAACGTGTAGAGCGTTTGCTCTGATAACATGTTAAAGTGTGAGGTTCCATCTCAAAATCAATTGACCATGAGAGGAGTAGCCCATGATTTTTATACATTGATCGCAAGCATTAATCCCTCCGTCCGTTGCACAAATTACAATTGATCTTGTTTCTCACACAAATTACAGATAATAGATTAATGTTACACAATTTTCTGCTTGATGACAATTTTATACTCCCTGTCCAAGAAAATGTGTCCAAATTTTGATTTTTTCGAGTCGAAATTTATAAACTTTGTGAAATATATCAGCAACTCCATAGTTTGAATTAAAGCTGACATGTATATACATGAATATTAATGTATGCAGAAAATTCTATTTGAAGAAACTGGTGCTGGGAGTGAAACAGGTCTTGAGAAAATAATACAAAAGAACGGGTGGTATGTATATGTTATTTACGATCACATTTTCTGGTTAAAAGAATAGGTGAAATTAATGGGTTTTTTTTCCAATGAAATTCTATATGTAATGATATATTTTTTTTTTTTGGGTGGGTTCATCAGGTGGGTGAGGAGTAACTCGGCATTTCTAAATGAACCGCCAGTAATTGCATCGGACGGCAATCCACAGAGATATGCCTCCCACTTTCATGCTGTTCATAATGCGGTGCAAGTTCAACCGGTCGGGCGGGTAGCAGTGGATGAAAATTCCGGTTTGGAGTAACGCATAGCGGTCTGCCGCGTGGTTTGGTAGCTGAGGAGAAGGGGTTGGAATTACTATCAATATGAGGCATCTCGTAACCTGCTCTTTTTTCTTTTTTCTTTTTTTTTTTTTTCCTTTTTTGGTTTGGGGGTTGGGTTGGGTGAGGGCTTGTAACTTGGTGTTGATAAATGATGTACGGTGATGGTCTGTTTTTCTCTTCGTGCACCCTTTTTCCTCGTATGTTTTTTGTTCCATGGGTTTGGCTCAACTAAAAGAAATAATTAAAATTCTTTACTACTCTTGTGACAAGTTAATCAGAAGGCACACCTCATTTAGTCGTCACGATATTTCAGATCGTGACATCAAATATCTAATGTCGTTCGCTACGAAACTGGAGATCTCAAGTCCGTGCGGCATCTTGTAGCAAGCTAATCAAAAGGCACGCTTCATTCCGTCAGTAAATACGGTCACCATATTCTGGGTCGTGATATCAACCTATCTGATATTGTTTGTCATGGGATGGGAGATCTCAAGTCCGTACAGCGTATCGATCCTCATACTTCGAGACCAGCATATTCAATATACGCATGTCAAATGATTTTGTCTTTTCATTGCACTAGAACTAAAAAAGGTTTGCACAACGTTTTTTCAACAACGTTTTTCCAAAAATGTTGTAATATATTAGTTGAACACAACGTTTCGATAATAAACGTTGTAGTTTAGTTAATATCACAACGTTTATGCATAAAATGTTACCGATATTTGTTATTACAATGTTTATTATATAAACGTTGCATATGGCAACACCGGTGGAATAAAAATATTTGACAACGTTTAACTTAAAACGTTGAATATTTATTAAGACAATGTTTAATAAAACGTTGTAATCGTCGTTTATGCAACGTTCACGAAAACGTTGTAGTACAAATTAAGACAACATTTAAAATATATTAAAAATAATTATATTTATTTTTCTAAAGGCCCGATTTAAATTTTACCATTTATGTGAGCCCAAAATTAAGAAATAAATTGGGTTGAGATGTGAGTGAGATTGACTAGTGGAGCCCAAAATTTAAATATGTGAGGCAAAAAAGTGTGTGGTTGACAAGTGAGCCCACAATCAGCGTGTCAACGACCTCAATCGAAGAGTCGATCAATCCGATCTGACAAACATAAACATGACGCTACGTGTCCGGACTGCATGACGATGGGAGTTCCATCCATGCTACCTATCGCGACAACAAAATAAAAGTCTAATCAATACCACTGACGTGCATCCATGTAACTGAGCTGACCACCGAATGACAGGTGTCCGGACAGGATTTTTATAAATATCCCCAGCTCGAGTAAATTTTATCTGAAGAAGCACTGCAAAATCAAGAAACTGAGAACCGATCTATAATTCAGATTGCTCGTTCAATAATACAATCATTTATATCAAATTTTACATATATATCGCAATTCTACACCGTACGTGTAAAATTCAAGCTTAGATGTACGGATTTATTATCTACGTCATTCATGTGATTAAGTAGATTTGTTGACCACCATAGTCATCAGCATGTCTTATAACCACAAAGTGTGTACCAAATATATACAATAATCATCTAGTTACTTTCTGAAGTGATAACTAAAAAACAAACATCGCAACTCTAGAAAAATGAAAATTTTGGATTCTGCATTTCATTATCCAAGCAAAAAGTGACTGTTATGTTTTTTTATCTTTGTTGCATCCTCAGTCCTAAATAGTCCACTACTAGTTACTGACATTACCAAGATAACTTGTCTATGAAAATCACACAGTCCTCAACATGAAACCCACAAAACGCATAAGCAATTAAACAAGCCAGTCTTAGCTATTCAGACCCACTAAATTGTACTTTGATATGAAGAAGGTTTTGATTACACATCCAACACTAAGTGCCTGTTTACTAGCAGCTTAATGAAGCTTATTAATTTCTTATAACTTTTTCGGACAGTTGATAATGTGTTTACCAAGTGCTTAATCAACAAGATAACAGCTTAATGGGACAGTGATCCCCCAGCTCCTTATTCGGTAAGCTATCATCTTAATGGAACCAAATGACTATTATAACTAGATATTGTTATATTATTATGATTTTGTGTAATTTATAATTGTATAGTGTTGAACTATTTTGGATACAAATATTTATTTTTATATATATCGAGGGAGTAAAATGGTCATTTCTTCCATTCAGACAGTTGATTCAGCAATGCAGGTAAACAACATTTCATCTTTATCCAGACAGACATCATAATTCAAACAGATAACTTATTCCACTCAGATCTTAATGACAGAGTTGGTAAACAGCCTCTAAGAGTGTATTACCAACAAAACTTTTTCTTAATGCAACTGTTTCATTAGTTAAAGACTAATTTAAGCTGCTAATCACTCATGTGAGATCCATCAATGAGATTCTCGTATTTCCACTACACAATCACTAACGCGATTCTCCCAATTAAACAATAACGGAAAATCATGAGAAATCAAAATGGAACACAGAATCTTAACTAGTTAAAAGACTAAACAGCAATTGAACCTGAGCCTTGTCTGCCAGCTGAACAACAAGCCTCCCCACGGGGAGTGGGGACTCGTGGGTATACGAATAATTAATGCACTCGTTGCGCATGTATCGGAGAGGACGCGGTCGTCGGCGGTGAGTCCAGTGATGGCGACGCCGATATGATCTCCGGCCTTGAAGATCTTCTTCTGGTACGAGGACAGCTCCGAACTCGCCTTGTTGACGCTCGTCAGCACCACGTGGGTCTTCGATCTCAGCCCTATTGCTGTCGACCCCTGCTTCATCGCCTCCATCGCGTACTCCACTTGGAATAGACGCCCCGACGACGCCAATGTTGTGACGTCTCTGTCGTATTGGTTTCTAAACATTTTGGGAGCGGTGCCGTTACTCTCTCTCTCTCACTGTATTTTTAGGGGTGGTGGTTTGATTTGCGTTTTCTTTATCGTCTACTTCAAGGCAACAAACAATAACCGATAAACTGAGGTTTAGGCAAAATTGATGTGGTCAACATTAATAGAATTAATTCGTCATAATAATGATTTAAGGAAATTTTGTATATAGATTCGTATTATAGATTGACATTGACATTGATGTGGTCAACATTAATAGAATTAATTCGTCATAATAATGATTTTTAATTTAGTTTCTTAGATAAAAAATAAAATTATGATATATTTTAATATTCAAATATGATTAGTTAATAAAATACTTGAGCTCCACTTTTCTATAATATGATAATTTAATTTCACATTTCGTATATAGGAATATATACATAATTTCTTAACACCATTCCCTTTTTCTAAGCTATGTTTTTTTGAAACTTTTTCTAAGCCATCCTGATGGCCCATATTCTTCAACCCAAGATTAGAGAACTTCGTCATACAAAATGAAGTCCAGCCCACATATACTTTCAAAAAATTTAAATGGAAATGCCCAAAAATTTTATTGGCCCAATTGCAACAGCCGGGAGAGCCAACGAATTTAAGCTCAGAACTCCAGCTCCCATCCCACATCGTAAGAACGCAACGAATATCATTACTTTATATACCGCTGCCTTTCCTTTGCAACTCGTCCCTTCGGGGACATCCGATAAAATTGGAACGATACAGAGAAGATTAGCATGGCCCCTGCGCAAGGATGACACGCATAAATCGAGAAATGGTCCAAATTTTTTTTTTTGCCCCAATTTTATTTCCTGATTTAATCGGGACTTTCTTCCTGATATGTTGGGAGATTTATCAAAGGGATTATGGCGTTTCAGAGACCGACGGATTAAGGTTTGCTCTGTTTTCTTCATTTTAGGGTATATGTTTTATTATTACTCTATTTCCAATCTCTTAGGTTTGTTCTGTCTTCTTCATTTTAGGGTTTAGATTCTCTGTCGATAATTTTGAATTCACTGTTAATGTTGCTCGGGTACGCAGGACCCTCAGAATCTTAAAATTGAAGGCTGTTTGTGTATTTTATACTTAGGACCAAAAGATTCGATTGACCCTCCGAAGCCATTCTAGGTTGTTCTTTTTTTTTTTTTTTTTTTCGTTATTTATGTTGGGGTATACCTTACATGCGTTGGAAAAGAAAATATATAAGGCCGATGTAGAAATATCATCGGAGGCAGCTTGAAAACATGTGGGCGGAAACGACCTATTAATCTCATTAAGTCGGACATCTCTTTTGGTATGGAGATTGGAGATGCAGCGGGTCGGCCAATAGGTTGGCAAGCAGACATTCTTGGAGTGAGGCGGGTGGAGGTGGGAAGATCTAGGAAAAAGACGTTTAGTGTATTGGTAAAAACATGTCCAAAGAAGCTTAAAGGCTGGCGGAAAGAAGAACTGTCTCGCAGGCGGGAAACTTAGCTCTAGTAGAGAAGGTAGCACAATCTGTTCCTAATTATTCCAATGAGTTGTTTCGAAACACTGCAGGATACTATTGACGGGATTGAGGGAGCATTCACCCGATTTGGTGGGGGTAAAAAGGAGAGAAAAAGAAGAAGAATTCGTTAGGCGACGTGGGATAAGTTGTGCAGGCCAGAGAATCAAGGGGGATTGGGTAATTAGACAGATGGCGGTTTCAACAAGGTTATGCTTGGCAAGCAAGGTTGGGCATCTCATCCGAGATAATGATTTGCTTTCTTGCAGGTACGCTGCATGCTCGGTATTATCCAAGAGGCTATTTTTAGACTGGAACTATGGGTTTTAATCCGAGTTTTACGTGGCGGAGTCTAATGGCTGGAAGGGAATTACTGGATAGGGATTTGAGTTGGAGAGTTAGGGGAGGGCCGATCCATATATGTGTGGGGAGATTGATGGCTTGGGTACTAATGGTGAGAGGCTGAATAACAAATAATAGGTTGAGCAATGAGTCCATGAATGAAATGAAGGTCCGAGACTTGATGCTTCCTGACTATAACGGACGGGATGTGCACCTCCTGAATCTTTTATTTGATCCGAGTGAAGTTCGAATTATTTTATCTATCCTGTTTTGTGACTCTCTACGACCTGATTGTCTGAGATGGGACCGTACCACGCACGGGTTGTATTCGGTCAGAACAGGATATTTCTTGGGGTTTGCAATGACATCCAACTGCCTAGACATGTTATGGAAGTGGGTTTGGTCAGTCACTGTGGCTCCAAGGATACTATATTGAATAATTTCAGGGCCACTCATGCTTTGTTATCAACCTTCGTCTCCATAAGGTCAAAATGTTTGAGCATGCATTGAGGGAGTGCTCTTGGATGCGCAGCATCGGGTGTGACTCACCTTTTGTGAATAAGTTCGACAGAGTCTCTTATCTTAATACTCTGGTAGATTCTTAGGTCATGTGATCTCCTTTGCAATCCAGCCGTTATATGGAGTATCGAGGAGCTGTGTCAATTCATAGCAGTGTTGCATCACCGTGGACCTGGCAGGCTAGAACCCACATGATTGTGAGGAGTGCTGAAATCAAACATCCTTTTGGTTTAATAAATCTGCTTGTCTTTCTACTGATGTATTATTAGTTTGAAAGGTTTTTCTACGGTCGCGCAGGCTCCCTCCTGTCTGGCTTCAGATAATTTGTCTTTTATCATTAGATTTTAGTCAAACGAATTTAAATTTGTTGATGGATCGTTCTTTAAACCATGTTGATACACTAAGAATCGCATCAAGTATCCATTTATTAATTTAACTTTAGATTAACATGCACTTTCTTTATTCTTTTTCGTTCGTCCACTAAAAACATGTACTTTCCATTTACGGATACATTTTTACTCTCAATAGCTCTAATTATTTACACGTTTTACCATATATGGCGCCACTATTCCATCGACAATAATGTTGGACACCTTTTTCCATTGACAATATATATAACCAACAATTTTACATTAAAATCGTGCTACATTAGTGATGCATATATATATATATATGGGTTCGGGTGAGAATGCAATTTAAGTTAAGAAATAAGAATGAATTTCATTCATAGATCTTGATAAATGGATGACCTGTATTTATTCTCACAAAAATTTGATACATATAATACAATATTTTAATGCATTGCAATTTTAATGCACAAAATACATATATTTCATGCATAATTAGTACAAAATTCATGCATATTCGCAATTCGCAGTATAAGAACCATTTTCACCTGATCTCTCTCTCTCTCTCTCTCTCTCTCTCTCTCTATATATATATATATATATATATATATATTTTGATGCATTGCAATTTTGATGCACGAAATTCATATATTTCATGCATAATTAGTACAAAACTCATGTATATTCGCAATTCACATGATAAGAAGCATTCTCATTTGATCCTCTCTCTCTCTCTCTCTCTCTCTCTCTCTATATATATATATATATATATATATATATATAGGGGTGGGTTATGGAGTGAAATGGTATAAGTGTAAGAAATAGGAATGATTGTAAGCTATTGATCCTTGGAGATTAATGGCCCAGATTTCATTCTGGTGTGCTAACACGGGAAACTAAGAGTGCTAACGAATTTAATTATTGGGGGTACCAATGTAATTTGACTAATTTCACTTATGGGAAGTTTATACAATCATGGGAAGTTCCTGTATTCATGGGATTTCATATTTTAGGTTTATATCTATTTTTATGGAATTTCATATCTTTTAGTCGTTCAAATATTTTATATTTTTAGTGTATTTATTTTATTTTTTTAAAAACTAACATTATTTTTTTTCTATTTGATTTGTATTTTTAAAAATTGGAACTGTTGTGCTAACCATTTGTTTTGTGTGTGCTGCAAATTGGAAACCAGAGTGCGGTTCTGGTTATATTCCAATTATGTGATTTTTTTTATGCTTTATTGTGTACAATGCAGTCAATTTTGATACAAGATATAATACCTAACACACTAAAATATATGTTCCAAGATATATATATATATACATGGTATAATATCTATCACGTGTCACGATAAGCACCACAAGTTATATTACCTAGCACGTTATTCATATCAACGTTGCACACATCTGTTGAATAGTAATTTACCACAAATTATATAAACTAGTACGATAAGCACAACAAGATATATTACCTAGCACACTATTCATATCAACGTTGCACACAAGGTATAATACCTATCATGTGTCAAAACATAAGCAGAAACTTGTACAACATTAATTTACCTAAATTCAAAACATATCAATTCAAATTATTTATCTTCCAAAAAAAAGCACAAGACATTGTATCAAAATTGATTGCATTGTATATAATAAAGCATAACAAAAAAAATCACATAATTAGAACATAACCAGAACCGCACTCTGTTTTCAATTTGCAGCACACAAAATAAATTATTAGCACAACAATTCCGATTTTTAAAAATACAAATCAAATAGTTTTTAAAAAAATAAAAATAAATACACTAAAAATATAAAATATCTAAACAATTAAAAAATATAAAATCCCATAATACAATCATGGGAAGTTCCTATGTTCATGGGATTTCATATTTTAGGTTAATATATATATATATTAACCTAAAATATGAAATCCTACGAACATGTGAACTTCCCATGATCAGAGTGAGTTTCCCATAAGTGAAATTAGTCAAATTACACGGCATTCTAATAATTAAATTCGTTAGCACTCCTAGTTTTTCGTGTTAGCACATCAGAACGAAATTTGGACCGTTGATCTCCAAGGATCAATGGTCTACAATCATTCCTATTTCTACAAAAAAAACTTTCCTACCTGAACCTATCCCTATATATATATATATTAATGCAGAATACGCTGAGCCTAAGTGGCAGCTTCTCATGCTTCGGCTGCCACATGTCTTTTCCTGGTGCTTCGGGTGCTTACGTGTCAGCTTCTCATGCTTCAGCTGACACATAATCAATTACTGGCTTAATCATCATTGCATTAACTATATTATAATTATATCTCAAATAACTCCTACCTACCTTATTAATTTTTACGAATTAAGGAATATGAATTATGAATAAATAAGAATTGATTATGTTTACAAAAATATTTCATATTTTCATTAATTAAAAATATAAATCCCAAACAAAGAGAAATTTAATATAGTGGTGTGCACTATATATTAAAAACGTAAACCTAAAATCTCGCAGAAATATTATATATTTCACTAATTAATTAGTTTATATTAGTTAGTCACATTAATTAGGTATATTAATAAAAAAATATCAACTGAAATGAAAGATGCTTGGGAGTATTGCAAAAAGAAGTGTTGAATACATATAATTAAAAAGGTACTTGAAGTCCTAATCAATTAAATAAATCGAAATAATCTTATTAAAAATATTATTGAAAATGTAGAAACAATGGTTTTAATTATTATTTATAAATAAATCAAAGAAACTATGGAATAAATCAATTAGTCTATTTTAGTTTTAAATCTTATTTAATTAATATAAAATAACAAAATAAATGAAAAAACTTATATTTAATAAATTCTATAATTACTGATTTTAAGAATTTTTAAAGAGATATTTCAAAATATATAAGAAATTAAATTTAATAATATACTAATTCCTAGATCTTTGTTCAAAGAAAATTTCAGAAAATAAAAATTGATCGTTTTAAGTGATTTTTATTTTTGTTGTTTTAAATTTATTTACTTTTAAAATCAAATATATATTTTTGAAAGTTTTGGATTTGCTTTTATATTTTAAGTTATATCCAAATAATTTATTTAATTTTTCTCAAACATAAGGATTAAATCATCTCTTTTTTGGCCATATACAGAAACCGTTAAATACTTAACGATTTGGATCATTTTGGCAAAAAAGGGACCAAAAAAAACGTGGAACTAAAATTTCATTTAACACAATGAGATATGAATTGAGGTTTTTTCTATTACGAATTTCCGAAATTATTAAAAGTGTCCAACTATTTATGTGTTCTCTTGAATGTAAAATGTGCCAACTTTAATACTTCTATATATTAAGTTAAATGTTTGAAAATAATATCATATAAAAATGATATAAAATTTCAAGTGAACCAAATGTCACTTAGTTTTTTTGTATTACAAGTTTCACAAATTACTAAAATACTCTAATTATTTTTCTCTTCTTTTGAATGTAAAATTTCTTGAATTTAGTACTCTTAATTATGAAGTTCAATGCCAAAAGACTATAACTTTTTCCGGCTCATCTTATATTACAAACAAAATTGGGCATTTTTTTACTTTTAAAAAATGGGGGAAATTTTAATTAGGCTATGATGTGGATGTAGTTTTCTTAGTTAACCCCGCGATTAGTATATTTACAATAAGTCATACAAGTAATTCACTTATATATGGACTACGATGATGCTTCTTTTTTGTTTTTTTGGCAAATTGGGAAGTACTTAATTTTAAGTTATAAGTCATAATCTCCGTACTTTGTAATTCCAAAATCTATATTAAATTGAATATACATATAGTTTCACTTCAACCAAACGAGATTTTTTGTAATACAAGTTTCAGAAATTAATAAAAGTACTTCAACTATTTTTCTATTTTTTAATGTAAAATGAGTAGACTTTAATACTCTTAAATATAAAGTTAAATGTTTGAAAAAAATATCATATAAGCATAAATATCATTGAAGTACTTCAATCAAATCAATTGAGTTTTTTATTTTGTAATTTTTTAAAATTTTAAGGTCGTTTTTAATTAGGACAAAATTATGATGTATATTTTTTAACTTATCCAAGCTATTCTTATATTATAATTGTTAAATTTCTTAGTAATTTTAAGGCTAGGACTTGGATGTAGTTTTCTAAATTAACAGGTATATTTATAATAAGTCATACAGTAATTAATATATATATATATATATATATATATATACTACTATTATGTTTTTTTATTGCAATTTGAAAAGTGCTTATTTTTAAGCTATAAGTCAAAATCTCTTATGCATTTCCAAAAGCTTTTTTTATTTTAAATATTACTAGAATTATCCTTGCCATAATTATTTAGTATAATTGTACATATGAAGTTGTACCAAAGGACAATGCATATATTGGTTATTCAAGTATAAGCCCTTCTTCACTTGAGCATCACTGCAAACTCATAATTATGAGATTAATTGTGAGATTAATTATTGGACAAACAATGTCATCTCATCATCTACAAGAAATTAAGGACTTATCTGAACGAATCCTCAAAATTGTAAATGGTGAGCTGGGTGAAAAAGTCAATAAAGAAACCTTGGTTGATATTCTTGATATTTGCTAATCCGGAATGTCGAAGATCATATTCCTGCCATTGTTGAAAGCACTATCATTCACTTAAAAGTAACTTTCCATAAAGTAATTTTATGAAGAAAGAGCAACCATGACGCCAACAAACGACGTTGTGGAGATAGTAAACGATTACGTGATGTCTATAATTTCAAAAGACAAGCGTGTAACACCCCCAGAATACGACCGGGAATGTCACATGCCGTAGACCCTTATCACAAGGATCCACCAGGCTAAACTCCAAAAGACTACTCAAAGATTGACCGACTGGGGTCGAAATTTAATACAAAGTAGACCGACAAGGTCTTAAACCAATTCATAAACTAACGACATTCATACAACAATGACAACAATAAACTTGAACACAGAAAAGAATGACAACTCAATTTAAAAATCGATAACTACACCCATGCAAGGGTGAATACTCAAACGACAAAGAAAATACCGACCAAAATGAAACAAAAGAAAAGACTCGACTGTGTGATTAGCATCGCTGCCTTCCATCTCCTTCCAAGCCAATCCCGTGATCGCTCCCGAGCCGCCAAAACTCGAGCGCATAATGCACCCACCCCGAAAACTCGGGGTTAGCAACCGGAATTTTGCTAGTGCAAGTACATAATATACAAGATATACAAACAAGAATAACACAAAATTCAACCGCCGTGAAGCCTTAACACAAACCATACATTCCCACAACAAGACAGAATGACACTCGCATACACAAGGTGAAAGGTAATCACATAGTCACATTCTCCTTACGGAAAATAACATTCAAGAAACTTTAAACGAGCCCAAGGAGTCGAAGATCCCTTTTGTAAAAGGAAAAGTATTTTGATAAGATAGTTTGCAAACATTATTATTGACGGGCCGTTTAGGGTTTTTAAAATCGAATGGGAATACTTTTGGAAATAATTTCAAAACTCTGTCCTTGACCCAACGTATGGAAAACGATTACACAAAACCAAGTCAACTTATTTGGGGTTCTCGACCCAATTTATAGAACACCGTCACAACGAAATCATTACAACATCTCACCGGGTTCTCAACCCATTCCAAATAACATCATCACGAAACCAATCATCTCAACATCCCACAGTGGTCCTCGACCCAATACACAGAATAGCACCACAATACAATCAAAGGTACGTAACTCTCATTCGACATATCCCGCTCAAGACCCCGATTAATTAACCCTGAGATTTCACAAACCTCCGTGGTTAACTAACCCCGATACCAACGCTTTAAAAACAATTTGAAACAAGCTTTCAAAAACACGGATTGCGGTCCGTATCAAGACAAACATTAAAAGTGAGTTGAAAGAATTTGAGATACGAACATCGTTCGTATCGGGTCTTAGCTATCACTCAAATACCCGTAACCAATAAGCCTGCCAGCGCCCACCGCACACCTGCACCGGCGTTCACTCCACTATGTCGGCCGCTCCTTGAACATGTCACCGCACCGCGTCACTCCCGCAAGAGCCGCCTTGCACGCGCATTAGGTGACACCGCGTTCACCACCCATATGGAGCCGCACATTGCACAGTACACTGTGCCGGAGTACACCGCCCCGCCTCGTAGGTTCACGGATATGACGTTTCTCACAACAAGTATACACATTGTTCAAACATCAAGCACACGGACAATTGTCACAAAAATTTTCAACTCGGTACATCAAGTCACACAATTTCTCCGCCAGTCCATATCCACACAAATAAACGATAACACACACGTTATCAATCAAACTCAATCAACACCGCACATATATCTCTATGTTGCGACTCAACCGAATATATACACATTTATATATATAGATATATATATATATAAATATATAACCTCACTATATTATATGAATAACTATAGTTCGCCCATCAATCCAAGTTGAGTACGTCAACTAATGGTAGAATTCAACACTCGTCGATCACCGACATAAACATATATATTAATATACGTATATACATACATATATTTAACATGTAACTATATATATAAACACATATATATATATACCTCCATATAAACTCATACACTTCGACAACAATGATTTCACGCAGTTACAATTCGTATATCGAGGTACTTGCCTTGGTAATACGACGCGAAGGAGACGACGAAGGAATAGGTTCCGGTCCGAACGATCCTCTCAAATCTGACCCTAACACAATAATGATATACAATCAATCTCACATCAAGAATACGAAGAAATCCCTCCTAGTTCTACCCGTTGGGACAATTTATCGAACACCAAGAGTGCGTAGGGAATTGAAATCGGTTAACGGTGAACTAACGGGATTTCATCCCAACCAAAAACAAGAAAGCCAAGGGTCACGAGAGTACTATCAAAATCTAACAACAACATCGGTTAATTCGGATTAAAACACAAGATCACCACCAAACCCTCCCCAAAAATCATACTAGGGTATAAGAGATCTTACCTCTAGAAGATACAAACCCTATAATCCGGAGAACACGTGCTAGATCCACAATCCGAGCTACACGATCGAAGGAAGATGAAGAAAAACACACAATCAAAAGGGTGGATGGAGAAGAAATCCCCTCTTAACCCTCTCTCTCGCGCACGGTGGAAGAAAAGGAGGAAATGAGCGAAACTTCGCCGAAAACACCAGCTATAGCGCCGACCGCATTGTGTGCCGCGGCTCAGACCAGGCCGCGGACACGTGGCCAAAAATTGCGCCCGGTGGCCGACCGCTCGATGTGCCGCGGCTCATTCGGAGTGTGCCGCGGCTCGACTCGGCATGTGCCATAAGATCACGGGACCGTGGCCGGGCACGCAGACAGAGAGGTTTTAGCCGGCAGTGTGCCACACGGTGTGCCGCGGCCGACAAGTGTGCCGCGGCATCGACTACTGTGCCGCAAGCACAATCCTTGTGCCGCACAGACACTGCATGCTCGGCCAACAATCGGGTAGTATGTGTGCCGCGCGCACAATCCTTGTGCCGCGGCTCACACCCCCTCGGGTCCCAAAATGACGAAAAAGATCCTAAAGAGAATAAAAGCAATAGGAATCGATATTTGGGCAACAATAACACGAAATGGAAGTACGGAACCCCAAAACGATCCGAGGTACACAACCAAGGTCGAACAAGGAACAAATTCCCTAAATTTCTAGAAGTTATAAAACGGCCCAAACATCCGAAAATCACGACACAACGTCGGATTAACAATCCGAAACTCACAACATGCTCTACTCAATCATACGAACTCATGGAAGTAAGAAAATGACGAAATCGAACGAGTTTAACGAGAGACAAATTCACATGAGACAAAATATAACACAAGATGAAATTACGTAAAAACATCATCGAGACCCGTCTAAGCGAGAAACTCCAAGAACAAAATAGGTTCAGACCAAAACAAATGACAAGCGAGTTGTCGAAGGACCTCCTAGCTGAAAATGAAAATTACTGGAAATCGAATTTGCGGATATTACATTCTACCCTCCTAAAAGAAGTTTCGTCCGAAACTTAAAATAGAGAGCGGCGAACAATCAAGGAAATAACTACTTGCTCAAATTTCAAATCATCACGAGCAAAGCGCGAATGCAAGGTTCCGTAAATACGATGAACCGACCTAGCGAGCATATGGTACGTGAGTCGAGGCGATAAAAATATATGGGAACACGATAAGTTGAGGTGAAGGGGTATGAATTTGGATACCAAAACTCCCAGAGGGAAGAAAATCACAAAATAATTCAGACGTCCCAAAATCATGTTTCGAGCTCAACCAACCACAATCCAAGTTCATAACACATTCTAAGTGTCAAATGCACGCGTGGGAATAATAGTTCAACAAAATTTGCAAGAATTAGGTTCAGATATGGAAAGACCACAATAATTCACGGGTTTTAACAAAACAAATTCAAATTCGTTCGAGGACGGCAGCTAAGGAGAACAAGATAGTTTAAAATCGTCGAGAGGATCATAATTGAGTTACCAACAATGAAAAATCATACAATGCCGAAAATACCAAGGAAAGTACGGGTAATACACTTCCCATACTAAAAGGTATTTCGATCCCAAACTTAGAACAACAAGAGTTGGAAATATAGAGCAATGAAATGAAGAACGATCAAAGTCACGATTGTTCAAAATAAAGAACAATTAGGACATATTGCAAAATATTCATCCTCCCATGTTAGGCTCTTGAAGGAAACATAGGTTTCGGACATTCTCCACCACTAGCTCTGCTCTCTCTCGGCGGCATTCTTTGCCAATTCGGAAACCTGCCTCACGTGTTTCTCCCGATGACCTTCACACCCACACCAGTAACAAGTCAAGAGTGGAGAGGGACAATTTGCGAACATGTCCCCGATTCATAGCTTGAAACATCTCCTCTTCTTACCGCGAGTCACCGATGCCGGGTTTGGGATTTCAGCTCACTCCCGACCGCGAAGATGACGCTTTCGAACAACGTAAGGGCTTGGGAGCCTTAGTCTCCTCACCGCCTGTAAATTTTCCCGATACCCTCGGTCTCTTTGCTTCGCTCGTGGGCTCGACCACCGAGGAGATTTCATAGATATCGTTTGATCTAGATACTCCTTCACCGTAGCATGGATCGTGGTCATACGAACCACCTTGCCGCTTCCATTTCCATCATCACGCCCACGTCCGCCGTGGCTTGACATACTAATACGGATAACACCGATCAACGGTATTAGTTTATCGACGCATAATATACCACAATTATCAACCCGAGTTTTAGTTAGCATCCCGAGAATAACAAGATTTATCGTAAAGCATAAAGTTTTATGAAGTCAAGTTCGAGTTCCTCGACGAGGACGATCATTATATGTATGCACTTAATGAAAACAAATTTTTGAAAAAGGGGCTAGTCACGTTGCGCCCAAGACTTGTAAACATTGTCTTTTATTTCGGAAGAGGAAGTTTACATAATGACTCTAAAAATTATTTACGAGTGATGAATAAAAGAAAAAAAGGAAATCGAAAATTAATTCAGAACTAATTTGAAATATTTCAAAAATGTTGAGTCCCAAATATCAAAATTTTGAAAATCTTTCCTCTTCTTCAAAAATGTTTATTCGAAGAATTTTCCACCGAGGTACGTGACCATTTAACATGACGGTATTAAATCATGGCTTTACATTAATGTTGGAAAATTTCAAAGCATTGCTTTAAAATATTCGAGATACTACAGTGGGCCGTGCCGAACCCACTGTGCAAAAATTCCTTAAAAAATGATCTAAATGCCAAAAAGGCCGAAGTCGGTAACATTCTCAAATACTCACAAAAGTCATTTATGAAATATCAAATACCGTCATAAGAATACTATCAAAATATGCAAGACCAAAAGATCAAAACTCGGTTTGCAAGATAACAAAAACCATCTTAAAATACTCAAAGGTGGATAACGTTATCATTCAGAATTCATTCTAATAAAGTACTGAAGCAGATAAACATGCTCGACTTCGAAGCATACTACGTAACTATTTATGCTCGGACCGCTTGCGCATGTTATATCCTAAAACGATAATATCACCAACAAGTTCCAATTCCTAGTTCACATTAAGCATATTAGCACAATGTAATCAAATACGTATATAAGGGGACTTACGATCGGAGGCTTACCATCACGGATTGCCTAAGATGATGTCGGAACCACGATACTAATCACGACTACGCGCGACTTACACAAGACATGGACTTGACCCAACGGCCTAGGTTTTTCGCAAAACCTAAGCTCGATACCATAAATGTAACACCCTGCATACGACCGGAATGTCACACGCCGTAGACCCTTATCACAAGGATCCACCAAAGCAACTCCAAAAGACTACTCAAAGATTGACCGACCGGGGTCGAAATTTAATACAAAGTAGACCGACAAGGTCTTAAACCAATTCATAAACTAACGACATTCATACAACAATGACAACAATAAACTTGAACACGTAAAAGAATGACAACTCAATTTAAAAATCGATAACTACACCCATGCAAGGGTGAATACTCAAACGACAAAGAAAATACCGACCAAAATGAAACAAAAGAAAAGACTCGACTCTAGTGTGATTAGCATCGCTGCCTTCCATCTCCTTCCAAGCCAATCCCGTGATCGCTCCCGAGCCGCCAAAACTCGAGCGCATAACAGCACCCACCCCGAAAACTCTGGGGTTAGCAACCGGAATTTTGCTAGTGCAAGTACATAATATACAAGATATACAAACAAGAATAACACAAAATTCAACCGCCGTGAAGCCTTAACACAAACCATACATTCCCACAAATAAGATGTAATGACACTCGCATACACAAGGTGAAAGGTAATCACATAGTCACATTCTCCTTACGGAAAATAACATTCAAGAAACTTTAAACGAGCCCAAGGAGTCGAAGATCCCTTTGTAAAAAGGAAAAGTATTTTGATAAGATAGTTTGCAAACATTATTATCGACTCGGGCCGTTTAGGGGTTTTTAAAATCGAATGGGAATACTTTTGGAAATAATTTCAAAACTCTCGTCCTTGACCCAACGTATGGAAAACGATTACACAAAAACCAAGTCAACTTATTTGGGGTTCTCGACCCAATTTATAGAACACCGTCACAACGAAATCATTACAACATCTCACCGGGTTCTCAACCCATTCCAAATAACATCATCACGAAACCAATCATCTCAACATCCCACAGGTGGTCCTCGACCCAATACATGAATAGCACCACAATACAATCAAAGGTACGTAACTCTCATTCGACATATCCCGCTCAAGACCCCGACAATTAACCCTGAGATTTCACAAACCTCCGTGGTTAACTAACCCCGATACCAACGCTTTAAAAACAATTTGAAACAAGCTTTCAAAACACGGATCTGGTCTGTATCAAGACAAACATTAAAAGTGAGTTGAAAGAATTTGAGATACGAACATCGTTCGGTATCGGGGTCTTAGCTATCACTCAAATACCCGTAACCAATAAGCCTGCCAGGCGCCTCCACTGCACACCTGTGCACCGGCGTTCACTCCACTATGTCGGCCGCTCCTTGAACATGTCACCGCACCGGCGTCACTCCCGCAAGAGCCGCCCCTTGCACGCGCATTAGGTGACACCGGCGTTCACCACCCATATGTGTAACACCCCCAGATCAAACCGGGAATATTACACGCCGCAGACCCTCTCCGTGAGGATCCACCAGGCTAGACATCAACACAACACATTACATTACATACTGACGAATCAAAATAACGAATCAATAGACCGATTTGGTCTTCCGTCACTGACTTACAAATCAAAATACATAAACTCATCCCGACTCATACACATGCAAGGGTAAAATACTTGCAACGACGAACAATAAGACAGCGGAAAAGACAATACAATGGACTCGACTAATCAAGTCAAAATGGCCTTCGTGTGTTTAGTATCATTAGTCTTTCTTCATCCCTCGCACCGATCCCGTGTCTTGCTCCCAAAACCCGCATGTACTGACACAATAGATATCCACCCCGATTACTCGGGGTTAGCAAAACTCCACTGCTTCGCTAGTGCAAGTATAAAGTGCAAATACGAGCCATACACAACACATTCCGAGAATACAACGAAAGACTTCGAGATATATTTAGTTAAAAATAGTTCAAGTCTTGAAAGTAGAAGCGAAGCAAGTAAGCACTTTGAAAACAATTCCAAATCTCGGAGTTTTGAAAACATTAGAAATTGAAAAGTTCTTAATTCCACAAAGTCATTTAGTGGTCACACCCAAAGTTCATTTTCCAAAATGCAAGTTCGTTAACAAGACACGGGTCCACGACCCAACCATTCCTCACAAAACACAGTGGCCTACGACCCGATCATCCACTGCAATTCACTTACAAGGACACATTACACATAACACATCATTCTTATGCCATTCTAGCCAAGCACCAAGACTCGATATATAATGTCTCTCGACCCCGAGCACAAAGCATTGTGATACTCCGGACAATATCACAATTAACGAAAACATCAACGTCATCCTCGAGATGAAAACCACAATTGGTAACCCGCGGCCGTACTCTTAGTATCGACTCCCGCACATCCCGTCGACACTCGGTGGAAACCACTTCCGCGGCCGCACTTCAAGTATCGACCCCCAGACATCCCGTCGGACACTCCGGGTGGAAGTTCATCCACACACGCACCCAAGTCCACTTCCGTGGCCGTACCCCTTAGTATCGACCCCCAGACATCCCGTCGGACACTCCGGGTGGAAGGAACGACACACACACACGTTTCAAAATCACAGTTGCAAACCACAAGCCTCGAAGGTCAATCATAGTATATATAGTCGAGGTACCTTACTAGAATGGCCAGTTCATCCAACATATACTCACGACCAAGTAATGATACGATTCATGCTAGAATTTCAACGATGCAGCTAGTACAAATAACATAGCAACGAGGGAAAATACCTATCCAACCACGCCGAACGACACAATGAGATAGGATCATCAATAGGCATACGTTCCATACATATCTCAAGGAAAGGTTAAGCTATAAATCCTCAACGTCATAATCACACAAAACGATACCCCACACATACTTAGACAAGCATATTTAACGACGAAATCATACGAGTCATCTTTTAAGGAAGTATTGAAAAGCATATCAATTCCTTTGAAAGTTAATTATAGACATTCATAAATCACGTATCGAAAATTACTAACTAATACATCCACAAAACACGTAATGTATGGGCAAGATACTTGCCTCGAATAAGAACAACGCGGAGAATCGACCGAAGTAGGTTGGCCCGAACCGACTACGTACTCCGCCGACTCCACCGAACGCCAACTCACGCTCATAAACTACGAAGGACAAATAATAACAATGAAATGAATTCCATAACACGACTCAAAGCCGTTGAATTCAAAGAACGAATGACGAAAGTTCACTGATTTCCCAAAATGGCCAAGAACACGATTCGCTCCACCAAAACCCGAAAACGGAATTCCAAGTTGAAATATGGATATACAATCCATAGAATATGTTTAACAACATCATTTAACCATACTCGATCCATCGAAAACGGATGAAAACGAGTTCGGGACAAATCCCCAAAAAGTCAATTCAAGGAAATCAAGAAATATACTTCGATTCGATGAAGAACAATGGATTAAATGATGTTAAACACAAGAATACTATCAAGATTAATCATACCCATCATGAATTAATCAACAACATGGAACGAATCTGACGAAAATGCAAAAATCCCCAAATTCACGAAATTAGGGTTCTAAGGAAGATTACCTTGATTCATGAATCAAAGGTTGATAACGACGATCGATTGATGTTATGAATTCAAGGACTTCATGGATTTGTTGTTAAACAACATGGCTTCGCCCATGAATCGCCACTCGCGGATGGAGAAGGAAGGAAATGAAAATGAAGTGAAATGTGATCGCCACCATATTTATATCGGGCCGCCTAGCGTGCGCTAGCCTTCCTGACTAGCGTGGCGCTATCGGCCGAGTACCTCGGCCAGTGGCCCACACGACCCGCATCACCGACCAACCCCGCCGACCGAACCTGCCGACCCAACTCCCGCTAGCGTGCGCGCTACGGCCGATGATCGCGCGCTAGCCGACTGCCCAAAGAGCCATCGGATCGAATCCGCCGGCCAGTAACGACGCTAGCCGGCCGACAGCAGGCGCTACGCTCGCCGACTAGCGCGCTTACGCTCGGCGAAGCGTGCGCTACCCGCCGATCCCGACCGAGTCCGTAACCTCGAAACCCCATCGCTGCCCGAGCACAGACGCTAGTTACCCGGCAGGCGCTTACACTGCCGGTAGCGCGGCAGCCTTTCCGGCCAGAAGGCGTGCGCTACGCCGGCTCGCGCACCCGTCCGGCCGGTGCCTGCAATCGTCCGGCCGGGCCCCGCAACCGTCCGGGCCCCGCAACCGCCAGGCTCGACGACCTTCGACATCAAAATGCACGAACGAACACGACGAAAAGTTCATGACAACATAAACGACTCGAAATGAAAGCGTAATACCATAATTGGTCATACGCGACCAAGAAACGGTCGAGACAACAATTACAGATACGGATATCCGTAACTTTCAAGAAATTACAAAATGGCCCAAAACGCCCGAAATCACGATACGTGATCGAATAACCAAACCGAAGTTCACAACACGCCTAACAAAGTTAAACGGACTTATGGAAACTCAAACAAGATTTAGCCGGTCGAGATTCGCAAGAATCGAACTCAAGTGCGGAAAAGTCGCTAAAAAGCACGTAACTCAACAAAACAACACCGAAACGAACTCGATGACAAAAAGTGTAGAATTAATCATTCTCAATGACGAAACGGTCATGAGCGAAGTCGTCAAAACGGACTCGACCGAAAAAAGAAATTTACCGAAAATCGAAAATTGCGGATATTACATTCTACCCTCCTTAAAAGAAGTTTCGTCCCGAAACTTAAAACAAGTAGGAGAAGAAATATTCCGCCAGAAAACTCAACGAGATACACAAGAATGAGCAAATAACGCACAACTTCGAAATGATACAATCAACTAGAAGGAATATACTTCGTTTAAACACGCTCCACGGCGACCAACACGACGTCGCCGTTAGTGATATAATAGAACCAACAAACGACAAGCGCCATCAAATGGATAATATAGCCAAGTCAATTATCCGACAATCACAAAACACAACGAACGAAAATCGATACGATTGACCAACCTAACGGTACATTGATCAAAACACGAGCCAAACGTCGAACAAATACTAATTCCACCGCCTAAGGGTTTGAAGATCGAAAACGAGACTAATTTCCCGAATCGAAAGGAATTACGAAGGAGCCCGAATGTTCACCAATCACGAACGAGGTCAATAAAACCGAACAATCAAACAATCAAACCACAACGATCGAGACAACAAAAATCGAAGAATCATGTTCGAATCACGAAGAACAATAAAGTTCAAACAACAACCCCTGTGATGATCCGGTGAGAACTACAAGACATGCATTCCCATAAGGTCCACAGAAAGGGAATAGCGATTAAAAGTCACAACGACAAACGAGTTATTCAAACAATACCACACTCGCTCGATAAACAAAAACAAGGGGCGTGACAAACTCGTAAATGTCAACGAACATAAATGAGTCGACAGAGTCGAAACATAAGGGTTCCAAATCCGATCCACTTCAAATAAAAGAACTAATAGAACCAGATGATGTCACTCCCAAACAAGGTTCACAAGAATCGAATCGAACCCAAAAGTAACATCGATAACCAGATCGACCCACAACAAGATCACACTGCTCGACGATGAAATCAAAATATAGAACAAGTTCATAAAGTGCCAACGAACATGAGCGAATCGATAGATCGAGAAAGAGAAAATACAAGTCAAAATAGTACGGGCATTACCTCCGACCTCGCCCACGAAATTCACAAAACGGGAGCAAGGTAACAAGACATTAAACAATCGACGATAACGGAACCATCACCGATGCACACGGCCATACCAAACCAAGCTCTAGCAGCTCGCACATGCGCGACAACGCAGAATCACTACGGCGATAATATTCAACACCAACATCCCGCCTCACAGGGGGCTAACACAACAAATGTGTGGAAAGCGACTCAACGCTCACACCGCCAATTCGGTCATACTGGGAGAAAGTATCAAAATGACAACGCGAACCTCACACATACATACCCAAATTTCTCAAACGGAATGGATAGGTTTTAAAAACGAAAACCTCATTTCAAAATAATTTAGAAGAACACGGTTGATCTTGAGTATCACCTTTCAAAAAGTACAAACTTGAAACATCGTTATCGAGACACCGGAGAACCATTTCGCATTTGATAAGAATGAAGATACTTTCTCTTAATGAAAACTTTCAAAATATTCGACCTCGGGTCTAAATAAAAGTGTTTCTAAAATATTGAAAATATCTCAAAGCATTTTGGTCCTCGAGGTAGAAAATTTTTGAAATATATTGTGGCACCTTGGATGTACCACAAGAAAATAACCCATTTGAAAAGTATGTCTCAAATTTATTTTTCTAAGATACTCAAGGTTTTCAAAATTCAATAGGCCGTAATGTCCAAAACTCACACATATCGATGTTCACTAAAACAACTCCTAGCACACGCATCAAAAGTTTAAAATCAAGACAATATATGTCTTTAAACGGAAATAAACGATAAAATACCACATTCGTAACAAAACCACCGATAAAATACTCTCCCGCACCGGCAAGTGAACAAGTCGAACGCGTATAAGCACAAAGCTTCCACAAGAGACTTGTAAACGTGCAAATCGATTCAAAATCATCAACAACGAGAAAAACAACAATAAAAAGACAACACAAGTGACGACACTCCTCGTATAAATCAATTACGAGAGTCGACTAAATACATATCGTGAAATCAAAATCCATATAAGGATTCCATCACTTAACAAATAATCATAAAAATAGCTCGTGTCACACGAGGCACAACACAAAGAAGGGAGACTTACTTCCACAGGTCGCACGAAGATGATGGTTGCACCATGATACTAATCACGACCGACATCCCAGACGACCCCTCGCGACACGACATCACACAGACTCAAACTGACAACACAATACCCAACAATACACGACTGGACCCGACAGCCTATGTTTCCGCAACCTAAGCTCCGATACCATAAATGTAACACCCTGCATCAAACCGGAATATTACACGCCGCACCCTCTCCGTGAGGATCCACCGTGCTAGACATCAACACAACACATTACATTACATACTGACGAATCAAAATAACGAAACAATAGACCGATTTGGTCTTCCGACACAGACTTACAAATCAAAATACATAAACACATCACGACTCATACACAAGCAAGGGTAAAATACTTGCAACGCATTTAACAATAAGACAAATGGAAAAGACAATACAATGGACTCACTAATCAAGTCAAACTGCCTTCGTGTGATTAGTATCATTCGTCTTTCATCATCCTCGCACCGATCCCGTGTCTTGCTCCCAAAACCTCGCATGTACTGGACACAATACAGATATCCACCCCGATTACTCGGGGGTTAGCAAAACTCCACTGTTTCGCTAGTGCAAGTATAAAGTGCAAATACGAGCCATACACAACACATTCCGAGAATACAACGAAAGACTTCCCGAGATATATTTAGTTAAAAATAGTTCAAGTCTTGAAAGTAGAAGCGAAGCAAGTAAGCACTTTGAAAACAATTCCAAATCTCGGGAGTTTTGAAAACATTAGAAATTGAAAAGTTCTTAATTCCACAAAGTCATTTAGTGGTCACAAATTTCAAAGTTCATTTTCCAAAATGCAAGTTCGTTAACAAGACACTGGGTCCACGACCCAACCATTCCGGTCACAAAACACAGGCCTACGACCCGATCATCCACCGCAATTCACTTACAAGGACACATTACACATAACACATCATTCTTATGCCATTCTAGCCAAGCACCAAGACTCGATATATAATGTCTCTCGACCGAGCACAAAGCATTGTGATACTCCTGACAATATCACAATTAACGAAAACATCAACGTCATCCTCGAGATGAAAACCACAATTGGTAACCCGCGGCCGCACTCCCTTAGTATCGACTCCCGCACATCCCGTCGGACACTCCGGTGGGAAACCACTTCCGCGGCCGTACTTCCCAAGATCGACTCCCGCACATCCCGCCGACACCCGGTGGAAGTTCATCCACACACGCACCCAAGTCCACTTCCGTGGCCATACCCCTTAGTATCGACCCCGACATCCCGTCGGACACTCCGGTGGAAGGAACGACACACACACACGTTTCAAAATCACAGTTGCAAACCACAAGCCTCGAAGGTCAATCATAGTATATATAGTCGAGGTACCTTACTAGAATGGCCAGCCATCCAACATATACTCACGACCAAGTAATGATACGATTCATGCTAGAATTTCAACGATGCAAATAGTACAAATAACATAGCAACGAGGGAAAATACCTATCCAACCACGCCGAACGACACAATGAGATAGATCATCAATAGGCATACGTTCCATACATATCTCAAGGAAAGGTTAAGCTATAAATCCTCAACGTCATAATCACACAAAACGATACCCCACACATACTTAGACAAGCATATTTAACGACGAAATCATACGAGTCATCTTTTAAGGAAGTATTGAAAAGCATATCAATTCCTTTGAAAGTTAATTATAGACATTCATAAATCACGATCGAAAATTACTAACTAATACATCCACAAAACACGTAATGTATGGGCAAGATACTTGCCTCGAATAAGAACAACGCGAGAATCGACCAAGTAGGTTGGCCCGAACCGACTACGTACTCCGCCGACTCCACCGAACGCCAACTCACGCTCATAAACTACGAAGGACAAATAATAACAATGAAATGAATTCCATAACACGACTCAAAGCCGTTGAATTCAAAGAACGAATGACGAAAGTTCACGGATTTCCGAAATGGCCAAGAACACGATTCGTCCAAAACCCAAAACGGAATTCCAAGTTGAAATATGGATATACAATCCATAGAATATGTTTAACAACATCATTTAACCATACTCGATCCATCGAAAACGGATGAAAACGAGTTCGGGACAAATCCCCAAAAAGTCAATTCAAGGAAATCAAGAAATATACTTCGATTCGACGAAGAACAATGGATTAAATGATGTTAAACACAAGAATACTATCAAGATTAATCATACCCATCATGAATTAATCAACAACATGGAACGAATCGATTTAAAATGCAAAAATCCCCAAATTCACGAAATTAGGGTTCTAAGGAAGATTACCTTGATTCGCCGAATCAAAGGTTGATAACGACGATCGATTGATGTTATGAATTCAAGGACTTCATGGATTTGTTGTTAAACAACATGGCTTCGCCGCCCATGAATCGCCACTCGCGGATGGAGAAGGAAGGAAATGAAAACGAAGTGAAATGTGATCGCCACCATATTTATATCGGCGGCGCTAGCCTTCCTGACTAGCGTGCGCTATCGGCCGAGTACCCTGGCCAGTGGCCCACACGACCCAGATCACCGACCAACCCCGCCGACCGAACCTGCCGACCCAACTCCCGCTAGCGTGCGCTACGGCCGGATGATCGCGCGCTAGCCGACTGCCCAAAGAGCCACCGGATCAATCGCCGGCCAGTAACGACGCTAGCCGGCCGACAAGATGCGCTACGCCGCCGACTAGCGCGCTACGCCGGCGAAGCGTGCGCTACCTTTCCGATCCCGACCGAGTCCAACCTCGTAAACCCCACCGCCGGCCCGATAACAGACGCTAAAGTTACCCTAGCCAGGCGCTACACTCGGTTAGCGGCGCAGCTTTCCGGCCAGAAGGCGTGGCGCTTACGCGGCTCGCGCACCTGTCCCGGCCGGTGCCTGCAATCGTCCGGCCGCCCCGCAACCGTCCTGGGCCCCGCAACCGCTGTGGCTCGACGACCCGACATCAAAACGCACGGAATGAACACGACGAAAAGTTCGCGGACAACATAAACGACTCGAAATGAAAGCGTAATACCATAATTGGTCATACGCGACCAAGAAACGGGTCGAGACAACAATTACAGATACGGATACCCGTAACTTTCAAGAAATTACAAAATGGCCCAAAACGCCCGGAAATCACGATACGTGATCGAATAACCAAACCGAAGTTCACAACACGTCTAACAAAGTTAAACGGACTTGCGGAAACTCAAACAATAGCTTGGTCGAGATTCGCAAGAATCGAACTCAAGTGCGGAAAAGTCGCTAAAAAGCACAGAACTCAACAAAACAACACCGAAACGAACTCGGATGACAAAAAGTGTAGAATTAATCATTCTCAGAATGACGAAACGGTCATGAGAGAGTCGTCAAAACGGACTCCGACCGAAAAAAGAAATTTACCGAAAATCGAAAATTGCGGATATTACAATATGGAGCCGCACATTGCAGCGTACACCAGGCCGGAGTACACCGCCCCGCCCTCAGAGGTTCCCGGATATGACGTTTCTCACAACAAGTATCCACATTGTTCAAACATCAAGCACACGGACAATTGTCACAAAAATTTTCAACTCGGTACATCAAGTCACACAATTTCTCCGCCAGTCCATATCCACACAAATAAACGATAACACACACGTTATCAATCAAACTCAATCAACACCGCACATATATCTCTATGTTGCGACTCAACCGAATATATACACATTTATATATATAGATATATATATATATATATATATAAATATATAACCTCACTATATTATATGAATAACTATAGTTCGCCCATAAATCCAAGTTGAGTACGTCAACTAATGGTAGAATTCAACACTCGTCGATCACCGACATAAACATATATATTAATATACGTATATACATACATATATTTAACATGTAACTATATATATAAACACATATATATATACCTCCATATAAACTCATACACTTCGACAACAATGATTTCACGCAGTTACAATTCGTATATCGAGGTACTTGCCTTGGTAATACGACGCGAAGGAGACGACGAAGGAATAGGTTCCGGTCCGAACGATCCTCTCAAATCCGACCCTAACACAATAATGATATACAATCAATCTCACATCAAGAATACGAAGAAATCCCTCCTAGTTCTACCCGTTGGGACAATTTATCGAACACCAAGAGTGCGTAGGGAATTGAAATCGGTTAACGGTGAACTAACGGGATTTCATCCCAACCAAAAACAAGAAAGACAAGGGTCACGAGAGTACTATCAAAATCTAACAACAACATCGGTTAATTCGGATTAAAACACAAGATCACCACCAAACCCTCCCCAAAAATCATACTAGGGTATAAGAGATCTTACCTCTAGAAGATACAAACCCTATAATCCGAGAACACGTGCTAGATCCACAATCCGAGCTACACGATCGAAGGAAGATGAAGAAAAACACACAATCAAAAGGGTGGATGGAGAAGAAATCCCCTCTCAACCCTCTCTCTCTCGCGCACGGTGGAAGAAAAGGAGGAAATGAGCGAAACTTCGAAAACACCTGATTATAGCGCCGACATTGTATCAGGTGCCGCTCGGCTAATGACCAGGCCGCGGCACAGGCCAAAAATTGCGCCTGGTGGTGACCGCTCGATGTGCCGCGGCTCATTCGGAGTGTGCCGCGGCTCAGACTCGGCATGTGCCGCGCATCGCGGATCGTGCCGGGCACGCGGTACAGAGGTTTTAGCCGGCAGTGCCACACGGTGTGCCGCGGCCCGGACAAGTGTGCCGCGGCACGACTTACTGCAGTTGCGGGCAAGACAATCCTTGTGCCGCGGCACACGGCATGCACTGCTCGGCCAACAATCGGGTAGTATGTGTGCCGCGGCGCACAATCCTTGTGCCGCGCTCACACCCCCTCGGGTCCCAAAATGACGAAAAAGATCCTAAAGAGAATAAAAGCAATAGAATCGATATTTGGGCAACAATAACACGAAATGGAAGTACGGAACCCCAAAACGATCTGAGGTACACAACCAAGGTCGAACAAGGAACAAATTCCCTAAATTTCTAGGAAGTTACAAAAACGGCCCAAACATCCGAAAATCACGACACAACGTCGGATTAACAATCCGAAACTCACAACATGCTCTACTCAATCATACGAACTCATGGAAGTAAGAAAATGACGAAATCGAACGAGTTTAACGAGAGACAAATTCACATGAGACAAAATATAACACAAGATGAAATTACGTAAAAACATCATCGAGACCCGTCTAAGCGGAGAAACTCCAAGAACAAAATAGGTTCAGAATTCCAAAACAGCGACAAGCGAGTTGTCGAAGCGGACCTCCGCCGGAAAATGAAAATTACCGGAAATCGAATTTGCGGATATTACAAAGCGGATATATCACGTTGTGGAGATAGTAAACGATTACGTGATGTCTATAATTTCAAAAGACAAACGGATATATCGTAGTTTTGATAGTATATGCAAAATTTCTGCCCTCTAAAAGTCAAAATCCAGTATATCGAATGAATTTTTTTGGACAGTATCAAGTGTTCTCGAATTCCAAATCACATCTTAAAATCGTAAGTTAGAGTTTCAATTATGCTAATTCAAAATATGGATCAATCATCAAAATTATGCAATGTCACAACATTAATAATTATCCAAACCCGTAACCATATTATTGAACAAAAAAATTCGGGGAATAATTCTGAGAGTAAAATGTTTATTCCACAATTGATATTAAGCCCCTTAGATATCAGATTACCATTTAAATTTCAAATACGTAAGTTTCCACTTATTGTGAGCTTTGCCATGACTATATTTAAGAGTCAAGGTCAAAGACTTTCTCATATCGGTATGTATCTTGCAAATTCCGTATTCGGTCATGGTTAGTTTTATGTAGCCATATCAAGAGTGAAGATAGAAAAAATCAGAAATTTTTTTTTGCAATGAGAATGATCAAACAGAACAAATAGGGTAGTTTATAAATATGTATTTATAATGAACGATTTACATATTATATATTTACATAAAAGTTCTTTTTTGTGTTCCCGTGTAATTATACGAGTGTTATACTAGTATATATATATATATAATGATTTAAAATGCCACCAGAAATCTTTATACATGACAGGTCTTCTCATATTACATCTACTTACTCAGCGTGAGTAGATGATCATTCCTTATGTAAGGTAAACTTCATTGTTAATTTGATGTTATTTGTTTCAATTGCTAATAAATGAAAGTTCATCTTTTAACTTTATTTATATTCTTAATTATTTCAAGTTATTGTAATTAATGTATTTATTAATGAATGACCTTTATGCCCTGAAAACCTAAATGTGTACTTATAAATAAAGGTTTTAATCCCTCATAAGAATACACACATTATTCTTTTTTTCTTTCAATTTCTCTCTTTTTCTATCAAGTTTATAACACATTATCAGCACGATACTCTACGAGTAAATTTTTTTTTCTCTCCAATTTTCGAAATCAAAAAAAAAAAATGCGAGCAGCTTTCTGCACTGCGAGACCGCGCTAAAATCGCGATTCCCGCTTTGTTAGCCGTCGGATCAGCATGAAATTTTTACAGTATCTTTCTGACAAACAGATCTACAAATTCAACGGTAGAGATTGGATTCTAAAACGTATTGCATACATAAAAAAAAGTCCAAGCAGAAATAGTCTTTTTTTACATTGGTGAACGATATTAATTATATTTACTCCCTCAAAAATTTTCTTGCATATGATGATTTGGAGGAAAAACATATATTCTTAAGTTATTAAATTTTATATTTTGGTGTGCATCATATATAAATAATATATATGATGAACTCGAAATTTATTATGAAATCATATTCCTCTTTGTTTCCAGAATAAACATGATTCAACAATACTTAATAATCAAGAAGATTATTAAGTTAAAAGATTTGTTGTAGTTCTTGAAGAATCACAACGTTATCTCATCATATTCTAGTTGAATATGATGTGTTCATGAAGAACACTATGAGATCTAATAATTTATATAAATTCCTAATGAAAAACACAAAATAATATTCCTCATGAATATTGTAATTGCTCTTGAAGAATCAATTATTTTAATTTAGTTATTTCGAGCCTTTTAATTCTCGTACTATTTTATTTTCCTTTGTATATTCAGTTACGAATCTTAAAATTATTTCTCCCGAAGTAGCACAATTAATTATAATATTCTTGAAGAATATTACTATCCTAAATGAATAATTCTTATTTATACATGAATTATGTGATTATACAATATTTCTGAAGAATATTGATTGGTTACTTATAAATATAATAGCATAATTAAATCATTATACTCTTGATGTAGCACAATATTATACTGAATGAAAATACAACTTATAATTCAAATAAAAAATATTAATATGATTTAAGAATATTCTCTATCTTTATAAGATATGATATACTCCACAATCATAATCCGATTGTGCTCCAATGGTAGCAAGATTAGTGAATAGTCGAATATTCCTATCATATATACTGATAGTTGTTCTCGGAAGTGAACAATATTAAATTATAAATTTCAATATTACATGGCACAAATTTTATCTCCTGGAGTAGAGAAAATTTGGAGTTTATCCTTGTAGGGGATAATTATTTATAAATTTTATCTCGTGAAGTTGATATATCAACTATTAATGATAAGGACATGAAAATGATAATCTTAAGATTATATGTCAATATCTAATCTTATATATTGTGTAGTTTAATATTTTATTATCTCTGATGATATATTGTGAGTTTTTATCAATATAAGATATGATGTCATACATGAAGTATGATTTGAATTGATCGTTGCTATATAATTAGTGATAAAAGGGTCAAATATCCTGAAGATATTTGTATCATTCAAATTCTTGGCTTATCTTATTTCTTCTTTTTGTGAATAGAATGCCAAGTTCTTGGGATTAAATAGTGGTCATGATTTATTGTCTTATCAAAGTGCAAATATGCATGATATATTTAGAATGATAATTTTCGTATGGAAAAAAAAGGTAGTGCTAAATTTATTGACAATTCTTGAAGAACCACTAAATTTCTTCCTATATGGTCGATGATTATGCACTAATATCTTCTATATATCGATAAATTTATGGATTTATAAACTATCGCTTGAAATATGTATGATTCCGCGATAACAAGTGAGACAAATGACATACAATTTCTGAAGAAAAGAAATTGGTATTAGAGAAAATATCAATGTAAATGACGTATAAAATTCACCACTTATTAGACCAAAAGTCTACTAATCCCAATACTTTCAATATTTATATATTTAAATTTACGTGTTTGGTGTTAAAGTCTATTTATATCATTTTTATATATTATTTAACTATATGGTTATTTATGATATATATCCCGAAGATATATTAATACAAATTCACACATATTGTATGATAAATATCACAAACTACTAGTAAATATCATGAAGTATATTTATACACTTAAAATTGTATTATTTTGAGCAATTTTCATCAACATCTTATAGATGTTGGATTAATTGTATAATAATTATTGCACTTTCTTCTCGAAAAAGAGTAATAACGATAGTTATTACATATTATATTGATGATAATACTTGTATCATTGATATAAAATTATTTGTAATGATTCTTTTAATACATTACATTAATATAGAGAAAATTATCAAATTGCTCCCGTATGTGGGATCAATTGGCCAAAAAGCCCCGTCTGTCTCCGGCGGACCAAAAAACCCCACATCTCCCCCTGCTTTAGCCAATTTAGTCCTCCGTCGCCATCGGAGCTGACGTGCACGACACGTGGCAAATATATATATATATATATAAGCCTAAATAATATAAAAAAATCTAACAAGGCTTAAAAAAAGATTGAAACTTAATTTTTTTTATTTAAAAAATCTGAAAAATTAAAAAAATTGGAACATTAGGTAATTATTTTTAATTCAGAAATATTAATATGAGAATATTATATTGTTTTAATTAAAAATTCGAAAATAAAAAAATTAAAAGCATGTGGAATATATTTATAAACTGCTTTTTATTTAAAGAAAACTGATTTTTTTCCATAAAATAAATAAAAAATCCGAATTAACAATTTGAGAATTTTTCCAAAATAATTTTTTTATTTATTTTATAGAATTTGATAATAATAATTTTCTCAATTTGATAATATATTATTAAAAAAATTTGGAACTTTAGGTGATTATTTTTAATTCTGGAATATTAATATAAAAAATTAGAATTTATTATTTAAGTTTTTTTAATTCTCAAAACAATTTTTTTAATTTTTTTGTCATGTGTCAGCCACATGGCCTGACATGGACCTACTATTTTTGCCATGTGTTAGCCACGTGTCGTCCACATCTGCTCCGACGGCCGAAAAATACTCCAACCGGCGACAGAGAACTAAATTGGCTAAAACAGGGGGGGAGATATGGGGTTTTTTGGTCCGCCGGAGACATACGGAGTTTTTTGGCCAATTGATCCCACATACGGGACCAATTTGATAATTTTCTCCATTAATATATTTTCATGGTTTCCTGAAGAACATGAATTTGTAATTTTAATAATCCGGAAGATTATTAAAATGAAATTGTTGATGTTCTTGATAAAACACAACGATATATAGTCATATTTTTATGATAGTGTGTATGATAAACACATCAATTAAAGTTAATATTCCTGAAGAATATTAAACAAAAAAGGCATTATTTCGTATATTTTTTATATGGCCATGTGTTATTGAATTGCTTTTATCATCACCATATTGATATAAATTGTTGCTCATGACGTAGCACAACTAATACTTTTAATTAATATTTACATACTCTTTAGAGTATTTTATCTTGTGGGTGTTATATGCTTATAAATTGTTGCTCACAAGGTAGCATAATTGATACTTTTGAAGAATATCACATACTCTTAATGAGTACTTCATATTTTCGGTAATATATGATTATCTTTTATTTAAATTGTTGCTCCTTAGTTAGCACAATTTGAAGAAAAATACATGCTCCTGGAGAGCAATTTACATTTGAAGTTGCATGTATTTATTTCAAATGAAATATACATAACTTTATGTCATATTGATTTGTTCAATTTCTACTTAAGGAATGGAAAGACAATTCCCGAAGGATTGGTATAATTTCATATGGCAATATTCTTATTGTCGGATCTAAAAGGAGCTTTATTCAATGAGTATCGAATTAATTATAAGCGATATATTATTTTATTCAATGATCATGTTGCGATAAATTTCAAATTCAAGTATCCATATCAAAGGCATAATACTTGGGGCACCCCCTGTTATTAGTGCACCTCCTGAAGAGGATTGATTTTATAATTCAATTCCAACTATCTCCGATATTAGGGGGAGATATGAAATATAAATAAGAGAAAGTCGGAAAATTCTCGTTGACTTGGATATTAAATTTACGCACTATGAACTCGAAGTTCAATAAGTTATTGATTGCCAAAGGAGTGTTGAAATCTCATATACCAGTTGTATATGTACCATAAAGAATTAAAGTCGAATGTGAACGAAATATATTTGTTGATACTCCTCGATGCCAGAAGCGTGATAGACGTATTCTTTAATGGTATTAAATATAAAATCCGAGGACTACAAATAGATTAAACTATAACATCACTTCAAAAAACCTCATGAAGAGGATCGTCTCGAAGACGATAATCTCAATACCTTAATTTGCACGTGCACTAAATAATTACAGTATTGGGATTATGGAACGACCAAATCAAATGTTATGGAAAATGTTGAATATTTGATTTTGTTGAAGTTGTCATGAATTTTGTGAATATGGGAGAATTGGTTATGAGAATGATAGTTGTCGACAACACTTTGTGTCTCAACAATTGCTAGTGGAGTGCCTGAAGCACTAAATAAAATATAAGCAATTGACAGAGCTTAACTCGCAAAATAAAATAAAGTGGTGAACGATAAGCGAGATTAACATATCAAGGGTTTAAGCGCAGACCCAAAACATATTCTCCCGTTGGCACTACATCTCGTCATTTAATATACATATGACAATTATTGTGAATATAGTGTAACACCCCGAGATATTCAGAGTTTATTACAGCGCCGTGGACCCCCCACAAGGGACCCACCAGGCTATAAACAAGAAAAACTCCACTCGACTAACCATCCCGGTTAGCGAGGGCACACATTTAATTATGAGACATTAAAGTTACGCCCGGAGCAACCGGCGAAATGGTCATCAACCAACAATGTAACAATTTAAAAGTAACACAATACGGAGTTTGAAATGAAAAGCCTAAGTACTCGCGAGTACACTCTATGAGTTTATAATTATTAGAACAACCAAATCGAAATGGACGAAAGAAATAGAAAGACCCAAATGCACATGTCAACGACCACGCCAACGCCCTCGCATCGTCTGTGCCCGATCGTCCGGATAATCATAACCTGAAATCCATAACAAGAATTTCCCCAAAACGGGTCCTCAGAGGGGTTAGCAATTACGCTAGTACAAGTAATCAAGGCAAACCAATCGCTTACACATTTCATAGTACATGCACCAATATCAATTTCGAAAGTCAAAACCAGACATGTCTTTTCCGGAAACAAACAGTCACAATTAATTTGCCTAGGACCGGGACGAAGCCACGAATCCCACTCGAGGCCTCTAAGGACCCTCCCGAGCTGGCCACATTCATAAAACAAACCAAGCACCACACGTCACCTAGACCGGACGAAGCCACGAATCCCACTCGAGGCCTCTAAGGACCCTCCCGAAATGGCTAGCGAATCAAACTCATGAATCCGGGACGAAGCCATAGATTCCCCGTGATCCGTCGGACCCTCCCGAGGTGAGCAAATCACACACAATATACATTACCATTTCACGTTAAGCATAAAGGTTTCCAAAAATACTTGCCTTGAATATTTTGATGACGCAACGAACGGAAGGATAATCACCACGAACACTAGGAATCAACGGAACCGAACCTAACGATTCGAAGAACATAATTATAACCAACTCTAGACGAATACGGAAATGGAATACACTGAAAACCCGCCTACGATTCATGTATATTCGCACAAAATAACAACGAGGCGGACCACAACCAAACCCTCTCGATTCCGCAAAACTATGAAAATATACCATGAATCCGTAGGGAAATTAATGATATCAACAAGATTAATCATATACATCATGAATCCACCAACAAACGGAACGAATCGGAAGAAAATCCCAAAACCCCCAAATTAATCGAAAGTAGGGTTCTAGAAATATTACCTTTGGGGATTCAAGTACCAAGATCCGTAGAACACGCGCTAGATTGATTACCCGGGCTTCACTATCGAAGAAAAATGGTGAAAATCGACCCCCCAATGGATAAAGATGAAGAACTCTATCCCTCTCTTACACTCTCTCTCGCGATGCAGTGAAAATGAAGAAGACGACGGGCGATTTCGCCTAATAAAGACGAGTTACCTGATTGACCGTGTGCCGCGGCACGGCTTAGGTGTGCCGCGGCATGTGCCAAAAATTCACTCCTGTGTTTCGGCATTGTGCAGCCACAAGCTGCAGCCGCGGCACCCAGACAGCGAGTTTTGGTCGCAAATGACACACGAGTGTGCCGGCACGGATAGGTGTGCCGCACTGGCTTGGCATTGTGCCGCGGCACGGATAGGTGTGCCGCGCACACAGATGCTTCGTTTGGCCAACAATCGAAGAAATTTGTGTGCCGCGGCACACACATCTTAGGCCGCGCCCACACCCCTATTGGGTTCCAAAATGATAAAAATGATCCTAAAGAGAATAAAACGATAGGAATCAATATTTGGGAACCAATAACACGAAATGGATCCACTAAGAATCCCAAACGGCTGCCCGCACCACAATAACGAGAATACAGTTCAACAATTGTGACAGAAGGACACACCGAAAGGTACACGAGGGTCACTATGACCGAGAAATATACCAAAATTAAAATACAAGGGAAAGAAAAATACCGGATATTACATTCTACCCCTCTAAAAATAAGTTTCGTCCGAAACTTGAGAAACAAACAACTCAGTGGTACCTAGCACGCATGCTATCCTCGGTTTCCCAAGTTGCTTCCTCGACACCGTGTCTCGACCACCGCACTTTGACCAAAGGGATGGTCTTATGCCTCGCCAAGCTTTCTCACGATGTTCCAAAATCTTCAAAGGACGCTCCTCAAAAGTAATATCTTCAAAGAATATCAATCTCGCCATAATCGATGACGTGACTAGGATCCTAACATATTTCCTCACCGGGAAACATGAAAACGCTATGAATGTGACTCAAGGCGGGGTAACGCCAAACGGTATGCTAACCCACCGACCCGCTCGAGAATCTCGAAGGGTCCAATAAATCTCGGACTCAACTTCCCTTCTTCCCGAAACGGAAAACCCCTCTCGTCGGCGACACCTTCAAGAAACGTGGTCTCCCACCTCGAATTCTAAAGGTCGACGACGGACATCGCATATGACTTCGCCGACTATGGGCCGTCAACATCCGTTCCCGAATTAATTCTATCTTCCGCCTCGTCTCTAAAACGACATCCGGCTCGGTCCCGACTAAATCGGACGCCTCATTCCAACAAATCGGCGATCGACATCGTCGCCATAAAGTGCCTCATACGGTGCCATTCGAATCGACGCGCGTGCCAACTATTGTTGTACGTGAATTCGATCAATGGCAAATGCTCTTCCTGATCGCTACTCCAATCGAGGGCACAAGCACGCAACATGTCCTCGAATGTCCGGATAGTGCCCGACCGTCCATCCGATCGGGATGAAAAGAGGTACTCAAATGCAAACGGTACCCAATGCCTTATGCACCGCCCGCCAAAAGTGCGATACAAACGGCCATCACGATCCGAAACAATAGACTTGAGTACCGTGAAGTCTCACAATCGCGACAAACACACGAGCGAATTTCTCCGGCCCCAAGTGTCCTTGATGCCCGTAAAATGTGCCGACTTGGTCGACGATCAACAATCACCCAAACCATATTCATGCCCGATCTCGATCTCGCAAACTCGTAATGAAATCCATCGATATATCTTCCCATTTCCATTCGGAGCGGAAGTGACTGCAATAACCTAAATGTTGGCCGATGCTCGATTTTGACACCGGCAAGTCAAACATCTCGCCACAAACCGTGCTACCTCCCCTTCATATCATTCCACTGAAGTTCCTCCTCGTGTCCTTGTACATCTTACTCGAACCAGATGAACGGAATAGGTGTGGAATGGGCCTCACGCAAAATACTGTCCGCAACTCCGATCGTTCGCACACAAAGCCGACTGAATCTCAAAACACCATCCTCGTGAATCACAAACCCATGAGACTTTCCCTTAAGAACGTTCTCTCGGATTTGAGTAATCATCGGATCCTCTAATTGTTTGACTTAATTTCATCGATCAAAGACGATTTAAATCTCTAAAGCGCAAAGTTGCCCTACACTCTGTGCAACAAAACCTCAACACCAAACTCAATCAAAGCCCGTCGAAGCTCAGACTGAGACGTGAGGACCTCAAGCGTTCGCAACGCAATCGGTTTCCGACTTAAGGCGTCGGCTACGACATTCGCCTTGCCCGGATGATAAAGGATTTCGAGGTCATAATCCTTAATCAGCTCTAACCACCTCCTCTGCCTCATATTCAACTCTCGCTGAGTAAATATATATTTCAGACTTTTATGATCGGTAAAAATCTGACATGCAGAGCCGAAAAGATAGTGACGTTAAATCTTGAGCGCAAAAACGACTGCCGCTAACTCCAAATCATGAGTAGGGTAGTTAAGTTCATACGGTCTCAACTGTCTCGACGCATAGGCAATGGTCTTGCCGTCCGCATCAATACGCACCCAAGACCACGGCCCGAAGCATCGCTATAAACGGCGAATCCTCGTTGCCACACGGCAACGCCAAAACCGGGCTGAAGTCAAACGCTTCTTGACTCCTCGAAACTCGATCGCCTCTCATCGGTCCGCATTTAACTTCTCGGATTTCTCGGAGCAACCGTAAGTGGCCGAGCTAGTTTTGAGAAACCGTCGAACCTACGGTAGTAGCCACCAAACCCAAGAAACTACGGACCTCCTTCACGTTTGTGGGCGATGCCCAATCCAACACCGCCTCAATCTTCGTGGATCCACTCGAACTCCCTACTGAAATCACGTGACCTTAAACATCACTTCCTTCATTCAGAACTCACATTTCGAGAACTTCGCATAGAGTTGCTCGGCCCTCAAAATGTCTAACACTATCCGCAAATGATGGGCATGCTCTTCTTCATTCCTTGAATAAATAAGAATATCGTCAATGAAGACGACACACTTATCCAAATACTCGATAAAAACTTTGTTCATCAATTGCATGAACACCGCGGCGCATTAGTTAACCCGAAAGGCATAACTACAAACTCATAATGCCCGTACCTCGTCCGAAAGGTCAGTTTCAGACGTCGGACTCCCTCACCCGGAGCCGATAGTACCCGATTTTAAATCAATTTTCGAGAACACTGCAGCCTCGCAACCGATCGAACAAGTCGCCAATCCTCGGCAAAGGGTACTTGTTCTTGATGGTCACTTTGTTTAGTTCGCGATAGTCGATACACAAACGAAGATAACCATCCTTCTTACGCACAAACAAGACCGTTGCGCCCCAACGCGAGGCGCTCGGTCGAACATACCCCGACTCAAGTTCACTCAAGCTGTTTCTTCAACTCGGCCATCTCTCGAAGGTGCCATGCGATACGGCGCCTTGAAATCGGAGCGCCCGGCTCTAATTCTATAACAAACTCAACCTCACGATCCGGCAATCCCGCAACTCGTCAGAAATACATCAGAAACTCACTAACGACTGGAATCGACGAAAACTCGGCTCCACCATTCTCCGCCTTCAAGGCGTAGCACCAATAACCAGTACACCCCTTTCGCAGGAGTTTCACCGCCTTCAAGGCGTTAATAACAAACTTCTGGTTTCTCTTTCGCCCCGCGAAAGAGTGTTTAGTGCCGTCCTTAGCTAACATGGTAATGATCCTCGTGCGGTAGTTCATGATTGCACCATGCCGCTCGAGCCAATCATTCCCGAGAATTAAATCCTCGCCCTCGATACTCACAACAATAAGATTAGAGAGCCAAGCCCTCTCACAAATGATCACAGAACAGTCCCGGACTTCTCGATCACCGACAATTCTATCACCGCTAGGAAGTTTAACGATGAAAGGCTCGCAAGGTGACAAGCAGTCGAGACTCAAACGGCGTACACACTCTAGAGAAATGAATGAATGCGTAGCACACGAATCAAAAAGCACACTGACAGGATGGAAATGAATATGAACGGTACTGCCGCCACAAAGAGTTCGCCGGATCATCGGCTCTCCTCATCTCATAGATACGCGGCCGAGCAGAGCCGACATCGGAAGCTCCACCCTAGCGGGCTGACCCCGACTCCTACCTCGGCCGGCACTCGGTGGAGGCGGCGAGCAAATGAGCCACGGTTCACACTCGGCCCATAGGTGCCGGGTGAGAAGAACGGCGCCGCGAAACCTGTCTCGAGTTTCGCAAAGAAGCCTTGTGGCCCGACCGACCACAAGTATGACAAGTTAAAGGTGGACGAAGACAATCCTGTTCACGTGGCCTGGTTGCCACGCTTAAAGCATCCGGGGTCCTGACGACGGCTCGGCGGCACTCAAAGCTCCCAGAGAAACGAGCCGAGCCGCCCGTAGAAATATTTGCGGCTGAGATTTCGCCGCCTCCACTGGGACTAGAAAATTTCCGACCGACTCGCTTCTTGCTCTCACGAGCCAAATCGCTAGCGGCCACCGACATATCATAAGCAAGGGCTCGACTGTAATCCTTCGAGTAGTACAGACGAGCCTGCATACATATAGTCCCGAATGGACAGTTTCATTCTCTCGGAAAATGGAAAATCTTGTCGCTCTCCTCGACAACTTGGGTCTTCACATAACCCAACTCCTTGTTAAAGTCGGCAATGGCACGAGATACGGGGATATCCCGTGGTTTAGCATCATAGAAAGCATGCACTCGAGCCTGCCTAACCGGCCACGGACAATATTCGGTCTCCATCAATTCTTGAAATTCGGCCCATGAAGCAACATGATCTTTGGGACCAACGGCCTCCCACCAATCTGTAGCATCTCCCGTGAGAAAATATTGAGCAATAGGGACCTTACGGTCCTCGGGGCAGTTGGTAGCAGTGAATACTTTGGATATCTCTTTGATCCACCCTTCCCAGCCGATCGGGTCCGAAGCTCCCGAATCGGGAGGATGCATCTTGATGACATCCTCAAGCCAACGATCCGCTCCGCCCCGATTAGCATGGGCCTGATCGGGGTTCTGGACCACCCGAGCTATAGCCGCCATCTGGTTAACCATTTGCCGCATAATGCCCGCAATACCGAGATCGGCGCGCTCCCGAGAAGAAGCATGACCGTGACGGTCACCGCACGCGGCCTCGAAGAATGCGACGTGGCCGCCCACCGGCCGCCCCACGCCCCGGCCGGCCCACGACCACGACCACGACCACGA
The DNA here is from genome assembly GCA_033398695.1 of Orobanche coerulescens. Lineage (NCBI taxonomy): Eukaryota > Viridiplantae > Streptophyta > Magnoliopsida > Lamiales > Orobanchaceae > Orobanche > Orobanche coerulescens. Next base: position 9,020,216 of record CM065802.1, on the reverse strand, counting down.
CCACGATTTCTCCGGCATCCATACCGATGTTGAGAGATAATGAAGTATATCGATGATGAGTAAGGGAGAAAAAAACAACTACAATTCAAAAGTGGAAATACAATGCAAGAAACAAAAGAGCCGAATAAGAAAACTTACGAGCACCGGAAGTACTGGGATGCCGAGTGTGTGACAATGTGCAAAACAAAACACGACTAGACCCAAATAACCAACAAGCCTAGGTATCCATAAACCTAGGGCTCCGATACCATTTTATGTAACACCCGAGATATTGAGTTTATTACAGTAGCGTGACGGCCCACAAGGGACCCACTGTGCTATAAACAAGAAAAACTCCACTGACTAACCATCCGGTTAGCGAGGGCACACATTTAATTATGAGACATTAAAGTTACGCCCGGAGCAACCGGCGAAATGGTCATCAACCAACAATGTAACAATTTAAAAGTAACACAATACGGAGTTTGAAATGAAAAGCCTAAGTACTCGCGAGTACACTCTATGAGTTTATAATTATTAGAACAACCAAATCGAAATGGACGAAAGAAATAGAAAGACCCAAATGCACATGTCAACGACTCGCCAACGCCCTCGCATCGTCCAGTGCCCGCCGTCCGGATAATCATAACCTGAAATCCATAACAAGAATTTCCCCAAAACGGGTCCCCAGAGGGGTTAGCAATTACGCTAGTACAAGTAATCAAGGCAAACCAATCGCTTACACATTTCATAGTACATGCACCAATATCAATTTCAAAAGTCAAAACCAGACATGTCTTTTCCTAAACAAACAATACAATTAATTTGCCTAGACCGGACGAAGCCACGAATCCCACTCGAGGCCTCTAAGGACCCTCCCGAGCCGGCCACATTCATAAAACAAACCAAGCACCACACGTCACCTAGACCGGGACGAAGCCACGAATCCCACTCGAGGCCTCTAAGGACCCTCCCGAGTGGCTAGCGAATCAAACTCATGAATCCAGGACGAAGCCATAGATTCCCCCCGTGATCCCGTCGGACCCTCCCGAGGTGAGCAAATCACACACAATATACATTACCATTTCACGTTAAGCATAAAGGTTTCCAAAAATACTTGCCTTGAATATTTTGATGACGCAAAGAACGGAAGGATAATCACCGACGAACACTAGGAATCAACGGAACCGAACCTAACGATTCAAGAACATAATTATAACCAACTCTAGACGAATACGGAAATGGAATACACCAAAACCCGCCTACGATTCATGTATATACTCACAAAATAACAACGAGGGATGACAACAACCAAACCATCTCGATTCCGCAAAACTATGAAAATATACCATGAATCCGTAGGGAAATTAATGATATCAACAATATTAATCATATACATCATGAATCCACCAACAAAACGGAACGAATCGGAAGAAAATCCCAAAACCCCCAAATTAATCGAAAGTAGGGTTCTAGAAATATTACCTTTGGGGATTCAAGTACCAAGATCCGTAGAACACGCGCTAGATTGATTACCGGCTTCACTATCGAAGAAAATGGTGAAAATCGACCCCAATGGATAAAGATGAAGAACTCTATCCCTCTCTTACACTCTCTCGCGATGCGGTGAAAATGAAGAAGACGACGGTGATTTCGTCTAATAAAGACGAGTTGCACAATGACCGCTTCGTGTGCCGCGGCAAGAGCCTTAGGTGTGCCGCATGTGCCAAAAATTCACTCCTGTGTTTCGCATTGTGCCGCAAGATACCGCGCAGCCGCGGCACCAGATAAAGCGAGTTTTGGTCGCAGATGACACACGAGTGTGCCGCGCACACAAGATGCGCTGCTTGGCCAACAATCGAAGAAATTTGTGTGCCGCGGCACACACATCAGGCCGCGGCCCACACCCCCTATTGGGTTCCAAAATGATAAAAATGATCCGGAAAGAGAATAAAACGATAGGAATCAATATTTGGGAACCAATAACACGAAATGGATCCACGACAACCCCGAAACGGCGGTTCCGCACCACAATAACGAGAATACAGTTCAACAGTTGACAGGAAGGACACACCGAAAGGTACACGAGGGTCACTATGACCGAGAAATATACCAAAAATTAAAATACAAGGGAAAGAAAAATACCGGATATTACATATAGATATTCAATTAGTGACGTCATCACCACATTTTTCTATGGGTCTTTGGACGCGAATATCTATATGAAAGTCCCTGACGGACTTGAGGTTCCTAAAGTAATAGGAACACGAAATTCGCAACATGTACTATTTTGAGTTATAAATGTTTATACCTTTTGAAATAGTCTGGTGGATCAACCGACTAAGTGAATTCCTCCTGAAGGGGATATATGTGAATTATTTGAACCCTTGTCTAAAGACAAGTTCAAAATGGAAAACTTAGACAAAACTAAGTATTAGTATTGTCTCGACTTGTAGATCGAGCATATATGATGGAAAAATTTTTATCCATTTAGCTACCTAAAGGTTGTCTTACCACTTGAAGTGGATACTGACTCATCCCCCCTATATACTAATGCATAATATGTTGAGCCTACATGGCAGCCTCTCATGCTTCGGCTGCCACATGTCATCTTCTGATGCTTCGGTTGCTCATGTGTCATATTCTCATGCTTTGGTTAACACATCATCATTTCCTAACCTATTTATTAATTACCTAAATTAATTGCCTCAATTAATAAGTAGTAAATAATGTTACCTAAATTATTGGTTACCGTTTAAAAAAAATCTGCACAAGAAGCAAGCATATCATTTTCTGCCGCTTAAAAAATAGGTCTGCAGAGAAAAGTTAGAAATTATGAAATTATGAAAACTGAAAAGCTAGAAAAACATAATAAAAGTGATATTCAATTAGTTTTACATATGAAAAATAAAAGCAAGAAAAACAGTGGAAAAAAACTCTCAGACAATTTAATTTCTTATATATTTGAAATATCTCTTTGAAAATTCATAAAGTGAGTAATTATATAATTTCGTAAATATAAGTTTTTTTCATTTATTTTGTTATTTTATATTAATTAAATAAGATTAAAACTAAAATATACTAATTGATTTATTTCATAAGTTTTTTGATTTATTTATAAATAATGATTAAAACCATTGTTTTTACACTTTCAATAATATTTTTAATAAGAATATTTTGATTTATTTAGTTGATTAGGACTTCAAGTACCTTCTTAGTTATATATATTCAATACTTCTTTTGCAATACTCCCAAGCATCTTTCATTTCAGTTGATATTTATTTTATTGATATATCTGATTATAGTGACTGACTAATATAAACTAATTAGTGGAATATATAATATTTCCGCGAGATTTTAAGTTTAAGTTTTTAATATATAGTGCAAACTGATATATTAAATCTGTCTTTGATTGGGATTTATGTTGTTAATTAATGAAAATATGAAATATTTCTATAAATATAATCAATTCCTCCGGTAAAATAAAAGCAAGAAAAACAGAGAAAAAAACACTCGGACAAATTTTGTTCTTTGTTAAGTCTTTTTATTTGAAAACACATAATCGATTTTGTGTTTTTCGCCTTCAGATTTCTTTAATATTTAATTTTTAGATAATTCTTAATATTTTTTTTGTTAATTTTACTTAATCCCTTCAAGTTAATTTCATTTTCAAGTAAGCTCAAATAACAGTATGTTAAAAAATTTACATATTTCTTGAGATTCTCAACATGTATACTTTATAAATCTCCCCTATATATTAATGCAGAATCGTTGAGCCTAAATGGCAGCTTCTCATGATTCGGCTGCCACATGTCTTCTGCTGGTGCTTCGTGTGCTTATGTGTCACCTTTTCATGCTTTAGCTGACACATAATCAATTACTCGCCTAATCATCATTGCATTAATTACATTATAATTATACCTCAAATAACTCCTACCTACCTTATTAATTTCTACGAATTAAGGAATATGAATTATGAATAAATAGGAATTGATTATATTACAGAAATATTTTACATTTTCATTAATTAAAATATATAAATTCCAAACAAAGAGAATTTAATATAGTAGTGTGCACTATATATTAAAGACTTAAACCTAAAATCTCGCAAAAATATTATATATTTTTATTAATTAATTAGTTTGTATTAGTTAGTCACTATAATTATGTATATCAATAAAAGAAATATCAACTGAAAGAAGTGTTGAATATATATATAATTAAAAAGGTACTCGAAGTGATTTTTTAAATAATTTTAAGTGATTTTTTATTTTTTTAAGTTTTAAAAGATTTGTTAATTTATCTACTTTTGAAATCAACTTATATTTTTTGAAAGTTTTGAATTTTCTTTTGTATTTTAAATTATATCCAAATAATTTATGTATTCTTTTTAAATATAATGATTGGGAAGTGCTTTATTTTAAGTTATAAGTCAAGATCTATTATGTATTTCCAATAGTTTTTTAAATTCCAAGAATATTACTAAAACTAGCCACAATTATTTAGTATAATTCTACATATGGGTTGTATTAAAGGACAATACATATATCGTTTATTCAAGTATAAGTTCTTCTTCACTTTGGCATCATTACAAACTCATAAGACAGACCAAGAATATGAGATTAATTATTGGACAGACAATGTCATCTCACTATCTATAAGAAATTAAGGACTTCTCTGAATGAATCCTCAAAATTGTAGATGGTGAGCTGAGTGAAGAAGTCGATAGAGAAATCTTGATTGATATTCTTGATATTTACTAATTTGGAATGCCGAAGATCATATTGCAGCCATTGCTGAAAGCACTATTATTTACTTATAAGTAACTTTCCATAAAGTAATTTTCTGAAGAAAGAGCAACTGTGACGCCAACAAACGACATCGTAGAGAGAGTAAACAATTACGTGGTCGTGATGTCTATAATTTCAAAAGACAAACGGATATATCTCAGTTCTGGTAGTATATGCAAAATCTCTGCGACCTCTAAAGTCAAAATCAAGTATATTCAATGGATTTTTTTGAATAGCATCAACTGTTCTAGATTTCCAAATCACATCTTGAAATCGTAAGTTAGAGTCTCAATTATGCTAATTCAAAAATATGGATCAATCATCAGGATTATGAAATATCACATCATTAATAATTATCCAAATACGTAACCATATTATTGAACAAAAATTCGGGGAACGATTTTGAAAGTAAAGTACTTATTCCACAATTGATATTAAGCCCGTTAGATAGCAGATTACCATTTAAATTTCAAATACGCCAGTTCCCACTTATTATGAGCTTTACCATGACTATATTTAAGAGTCAAGGTTACACGCTCTCTCATATCGGTATGTATCTTCCAAGACCCGTATTCGGTCATGGCTAGCTTTATGTAGCCATATCAAGAGTGAAGATTAGGAAAGACTAGAAATCTTTTGTTGCAATGAGAATGGTGTAATCATAAACAGACAAATAATGTAGTTTATAAAGAAGAATTCTGAAATTTATAATGAACGATTTACATATTATATATTTCCATAAGAGTTCTTTTTTGTGTTCACGTGTAATTACACGGGTGTTATACTAGTATAGATCTCAAGAAGATAACAAAGATATAAGAGGACCAGAAGTTCCGAACTTGTATACTATTGAAGCATTACATTATCAGGCCTGATATACAATTTGAAGTTAACATGCTAGCAAAATTTAATATTTCTCCAGGAAGGAGAATATGGAATGATGTTAACTATATTGGTCTATTACATAAAAGAGATCGAGATTCGATATTGGTAGCTATTAGGGTATTATGATCTCATATTTGTTCTCATACTGCATATTTATTATGATGAGAAATATTCTCCCTTTATATGTTGCATATAATGTCTGGGCAAGTAAGATGAAATTTATTTCCACATGAGCTTCAGAAGAGCAATAATGATAATCTAGCAGATTTATTCACTAAATCCCTCCATGTTTGAAAATTATATTCGTGGTATTGGAGTGCAAGATTGTTATCTTGAGGGGGAGAAGTGATAGCTTTTAAATTAGTTTGAAGATTATGTCGACCCTGAAGGTCAAAAAGTCCTTAAGACCAAATGGTTGTACTCTTTTCCCCCTTATAAGTTTTTTCCCACCGGGTTTTTTTAGTTAAGGTTTTTAACGAGGCAACCAATGCAACACATGAGCAAATTTATACTATGTACTCTTTTTCTCTATCGATTTTTCCCACAGGGTTTTTCCGAAGGAGTTTTGATGAGGCATGAACATCATAATATTCAAGATGAAGTATTGTATGAAGACGACATCACTTGTATCTCAAAGGTAGATACATCAAATATAAGTGATTAGTCGGCGAACTTATTCATAAAGGCGTTGCCGACATCAATATTAAGAAGACTAATATACAAGATCGGAATGTGTCAACTCAAATATCTTATGTAATCGATTTCAGGGGGAGTAGCTGTACTCCTTTTCCTTCGATCAGGTTTTTTCCCACTGGGTTTTCCCGACAAGGTTTTAATGAGGCAGCATGTATTAAAGGTCATTCAAGGGGGAGTATTGTAATTAATGTATTCATTAATGAATGACCTTTATACTCCTGAAACCCTAGATGTGTACATATAAATAAAAGTTTTTGATCCTCATAAGAATACACATATTATTCTTCTTTTCTTCCAATTTATCTCTTTTTCTCTTTTATAACACAAAGTTACTTTCTTGGTCTTTAGATTCTCTCTAAAAGGGTTGTTGTTTCGGATTCAAACATACTCATTGGTCAAATATTTTGTTACTCCATTTTGTCAAAACATGGCCATGCATTGGTTTGACTCTCCCCATTGTGCTGTTGATTTGATCAGAACTCATTGTCAATATCAATTGCGTATGACTGGATTTATGATCATAATGATTTGTCAATTATATTGATCAACCTATTTCAGTAGTAGCGCAGCCAAAAGTTTTTATTAAAGGAGACAAATATAGTATGGATAAAAATTGAATTTAGATTATATATATAATAACAAAAATAATGTTTGTATTAATTTTGAGGGAACTAATACAAAAATAAAATTTTTAATATATAATAGTTTAGCATATAGTTGGGGACCATTACCCCTAAATCCTCAGCTTTGTTTCAATTTATTTTACTACTCCTCCTATTTTCTTTAAATATCGTTTTAAGCTTTAGCACAATTATTAATAAAAAAAAATACCTATATTAACCTTATTTAATGCTAATTTATTCGTAATGATCTTAATTAATTTGACGTAAATTTTTACTTGAGACCTCCTTGTATGAGTGCTATTTTTACTATTCATATTTTCAATACATTAAATTAATTGTCCACTATAAAATGATTTGAAATGAAAAATATCAAATTAGGAGGGAATTCATAACTTGAAATTTTTTCGCCATTTTTTTTTTTAAATCCCGCCTTCTTTGTTTTATAAATATGACAAATTATAGAGCCAAATTTCCATATCTCCATACATGGATTTACAGTTCACAATCGACTTGAACCAACCTCCTCCAATCATCGACTTGAACCAACCTCCTCCAATCATCGACGATGAGCTGCACAACGAAGAAAGAGAAATTCCAATTTCAGTTACATATTCTTCCTCGGGAAATTACATAATCGAACTAAACGACGACAACCATGAGATTGGATACCCTATGTAATATCCGCATTTTCCTTCTTTTCCCGATATTCCCGTTTTGGTGTATTTTCATTTTTAGTAGCTCGCTTGTAACCATGTCGACATTTTGAATCTATTTTATTCTTGGAGTTTCTCCATTTGGGACGATCTTGGCGATGTTTTGATATTATTCTGTTTTATGTCATGTATTATGGCATGGACGTTCGATTCTCGTAGAACCCGTTCGCTTTTGTAATTTCTTTGGTTTCATGAGTTCGTATAGTTGAGTTGTTCGCGTTGTGAGTTTCGGTTTGTTAATCCGACGTTGTATCGCGTTTTTTGGACGTTTGGGCCGTTTCGTAATTTTCCTAAGTTTAGGGTATTCCTGTTATCCTTGTTGTTCCTGAGCCTTCGGGTATTCGGAATCACGCTTCATCGTAATGTTTTGGTTTCTGACTCAAAACCGTGGTGAGTGTATCCGTTGGTCGTGGATACACCTTGTTATTTCTTTTTTTTTCTTTCCGATCATCTCCTCGTCGAGCAGTGCTTCAGACTTTGGCCTGCTGTTACAGGCCATGTTACGGCCGTAAGCCGTATATGTTACGGCCGTAATAATCGAGAGTTACGGCCGTAAGCTTTCCTTCATACGGCCGTAACAAGGCTTCGTTTCTTGCCTCCTGGTCCAGTTCTGAGTTACGGGCGTATCATGTTTGGGTTACGGCGGTAAGTATTGATACGGTCGTAATGGTGTTCTTGATACAGCCCTATGTGTCTTTCGTCGAATTGCCCAGTTTCTCTCCAGAGTCCAGTTACGGCCGTAAGAGAGTCAGGTTACGGCCGTAATGTTCCTATGTTACGGCTGTATGTTGGGTGTGTTACGGCCGTAACACCTGCCAGTATATAAACTGGCAGCGGCCTGTTTTTCCTCATTTCTCACATCTCTCTTTTCTCTTCGCGACGGGAGCGACGGCAGAGGCTAGGGTTCGTCCGATTTTGATCCAGACTCCATTGTAAGGGCATATTCAAGTATCATATCATCCACATATCACTAATCATCCACCGTTCATCTTCGAATCAAGGTAAAATCTCTTAGATCCCTACCTTGGGGGATTTGGGGGTTTTCGGTCCTATTGTTCGTTTTACTCCGTGTTGTTAATTAATCCTTGATGATTATGATTGATCTCGCTAGCATTCTTGTTATCCTACGAACCCATGGTGTATTTCGTGATATTTGCGTAATCGAGAGGGTTTGGTTGCGATCCGCCCTCGTCGTTGTTTTGATGCGAATACACATAAGTCGTAGGCGAGTTTTTGGATGTTTTCCAATTCCGTATTCGTTTAGAATTGGTTGTGATTGTGTTCTTCGTATCGTTAGGTTCGTAATTATCGGCTCCTAACGTCCGTCGGTGTTTTCCTTCCGTTCGTTGCATCGTCTATTATTCAAGGCAAGTATTTTTGGAAACCTTTATGCTTAAAGTGAAATGGTAATGTATTTTATGTGTGCTTTACTCACCCCGGGAGGGTCCGACGGGGCCTTGGGGGAATCTATGGCTTCGTCCTGGATTCATGAGTTTGTTTCGCGGCCAGCTCGGGAGGGTCCTTAGAGGCCTCGGGTGGGATTCGTGGCTTCGTACCGGTCCTAGGTGACGTGTGTGCTTGGTTTGTTTTATGAATATGGCCAGCCCGGGAGGGTCCTTAGAGGCCTCGGGTGGGATTCGTGGCTTCGTCCCGGTCCTAGACAAATTATTTGACTGTTTGTTTCCGGAAAAAGACATGTCTGTTTTTGGTTTTGAAATGATTTGGTGCATTGTACTATGAAACGTGTAAGCGAATGGTTTGCCTTGATGACTTGTACTAGCGTAATTGCTAATCCTTTGGGGACCCGTTTTGGGGAAATTCTTGCTATGGATTTCAAGTTATGTTCTTCCGGACGAGCGGGCGCTGGGACAGTACGAGGATGTTGGCCAGGGTCGTTGATATGTGCATTTGGGTCTTCTTATTTCTCTTGTCTATTTCGATATGGTTGTTTCCCACATTTATAAACTTATAGATTGTACTCGCGAGTACTTAGGCTTTTCATTTCGAACTCCGTTTTGTATTACCTTAAATTGCTACATTGTCGGTTGATGCTTATTTCGCCGGTTGCTCCGGGCGTATCTATATATGTTGTATTATTTAAAGGTGTGTCCTCGCTAACCGAGATGGTTAGTCGAGTGGTGTTCTCTTGTTATAGCCTGATGGGTCCCATGTAGGGGTCCACGGCACTGTAATATACTCTGAATATCTCGGGGGTGTTACACCCTATTCTAGAACTCGACTTACATGAATTTAGGGAAGACCATGATGGAGCGTCTTCAGATTCATCGCATGACGAACTAGTTGATATACAACCACAAGATAACAATGCAACGTCAATTACAAATAGCGAAACAAGAGAACTTGTAAACAGACCACAAACACACCATAAGGATGGGAATAAGGGCATTAATAGTAAATGGTCTCACCCTTAAATGAAAGTAAATACAGATACATAAAACATTGGGAATGAAAGAAAGGTGAATAGATATGATATAAATAACGACATCAATGGTATAGTGATTCAAAACGACATATATTTTTCAAAGTGTTGAAAATATCAAAACGACATTTAAAGAAAATAGGAGGGAATATGTTGTTATTCAAAAAGCACATCTTTTATGAAAAAGTTTAAGTAGTTGAAGCTCCTATTCTTTTCTCGTCGTTAATATTATTTATAACATAAGCTTTTGAGAGTTAAAGACTCTCAAATATACGACCGGATCGTTTTCTCAAACTTAGCGGATTGATTTCTTTTGAGTCTATTCTATTGTGTCTATATTCTAAAATAAAATAATCATATAAAGTATAGATTTAAATTGTGATACTAAGATATTAAAATAATATTAAAACACGTTCGATTAAAACTCTAATTAATCCTTCCGACTCGTTGCCGTTTTTTCATTAATCATTAGGCGATACCTCAGCCGTCTAGACCTATCTAGCGATTTTTAGAGTATATGTTAATAATTTTATCTAATTAATTGTTCCACCGTAGCATGCATAATGAAAAGAAAAAGTAATACTATAAAATCAAATTAAAGCAAACATACTCAGTATATCCCGCATAGAGAGTGCGGAGGGTAAGATGTCTGTGACGCACTACGCCCTACTTTTGATGGTAGAGATTTGTTTAGTGAAGACTCACTTAATACACAACAAAATAATAAGTGATATATATAAAAAGCATATCATTCGAAAAAACTCAAAATCATACCTAATCCGTGACTTAATTCACCTAACATTTTACTAAACGAAAAGGTATACGGTACCAAAAGAAAGGATAAAATAAAACCAATGGTTGTGGGTGTCTTGTAATATCAGTGTGGGGAATTTGTAAAAACAGTGCTTTTATCGGTAGGAACAATCCTTCCATTTTATAGGAAATTTTGATATCGATCCTACAAATGTGTCCATAGGGATTTCTCTATCACTCAATTATGCCCACGGTTGTAAATCAATTTTATTCGTATTCGATTTTATTCATAAGATAAATTTATAATAGATGGGTATCGATTTAACATGAAATTTTATGATCGAATACGTATAAAATATGAGTATAGTAAATTATACGATTACTCGATCCGTGTACCCGATTAATATATAAGTATTATCTTATTATATATTAGATATTATATTGTATTATATATTTATTACATAAAATATAATATTTTAAATATTATTATACTAAATTAATTTATTAATTAGATTATATGTATATATGATATATATATTAAAAATATTTATATTTTTAAATATAATATATACGAGTACATGAATATCTATTGAGTACCGCAAAAAATATCCGAACTTAATTCAAATCAAATAGAACAAGAGATGAGATAGGCATACTCGTGTGCTCTACCGACACGTCCCCACATATACACAGATCTGTGTAGATTTAGTGGTGGCCGGTGGGAAACGTGTGAGGGCAGAGTCCCTCACAGTAGGATAGAGCCTTTGCCCTCACAGGTTGATAGAGCCTTCCGGTGTTCCATGAACCGGGAGTAGCGTATCACAGTAGACCCCAGGCTTTAATTACCAACGGCATACATAATAGAGCATTTTTTAAAAATATTTCTGTATTTCTCTCTCATCACTCAATCTCTCTCCTCCTCCTGCGGATTGTCTGATAAATCTCTGCAGATAAAAATCCCCAGCGTAGAAGAAGAAGAAAATCACAGAAACCCCCGAAGAAAGACAAATAGAAGAACCCTAGCCTCAAAAATTACGAAGCCACACTTCCACTTTTTTTTTTTTCTCCATGGAGTCCCTGTCTCGACCCCCGCACAGAAGAAAGCACTCCACTGCCACGAATGCATCCCCCACTTCATCTTCCTTATCTTTGAAGAACCCTTACGACGACGTCTCGTTTTCCAAAGGCGGGAAAGCGAAGTTCGGAGCTCGAGAGTACGCCGAGATTTTCTCCAGCTCGTCGTCCATTCCGGTGCTCGATTTTTCGGGAATGGATGAGCGGGTCGGTTCGGACGATTACCGGAGCTCCAAGCTCGATTACTCTAGCATTTTTGGTGGGTTCAGGGGCGATGACGTGGCAGAGTCTTATGAGGAGTTGGTTAATGGTGCTCAGAAGAAAACTAAAACTCGGTGAGTTTTTTATTTCCGTATTTATTGAAAAAATATAAACCCTGTAACAATTTTTTCTTTCGAATTTATGAATTTTGCTAAAAATTATAGTTAGCCTTGTACTCTTATGGATTTTACTGGGTTTTTCATTAGTAAAATCTCTACTTGAGCATGCTATCGCCTATATACTTTAAAGAAAATAATTATTGTTGAGTATTGGTCCGAATCGAGTGGCAATATTATTACAATAATTATAACAAATATAACTATTACACGAATCTACTCGGGATAGGGATTAGGGATTACACAATTTCTAATTAAACGAATCAAACAAAAAACTGAAAATAAACTAAAAACAGTGAGAATAAAAAGTTCAAACCACACGGCCGAAGCCGTAGAAAATCACTGTCGGAAAATCCGGCCGGCTCAGTCCTCCGTCCCCGTAGCCACGTCCTGGACTCACAAGACCCGCGGCCAGCACCTCGAACCGAACCCACCACCGGAACCGGAAGCAACCTCCGATGAATCAAAGCACCAAGCAAGATTCAACCGATCCAAAACCCCAAACCAGAATCGAAGCACAAAGCTACCGAAAAATCCCAGAACTATCAGATCCCGATTCTCACAAAGCTCACCCAAAAAACCCCTCAAATATTTCACAGAGAAAACCGAAGGATTCAAGGGAAAAGATATCACTTGCTCTCTTTTTTTCGTTGTGCTTTCATCTCCACCGAAAACGGAATTAATAGGAGAATCGGAACAACAACACCAAGAGAAGAAATCGTGAGGATTTTCTTTCCATCGGAAGAACAGTCAAAACCGAGGAGAAAGGAAAGAAAATCGGGGGAGAGATGAGGGAGATAGGGAGCAGACGGCGGGGTGAGAAAGAGAGAAGTGAGGGTAGGGTTTGGGGTAGAGGGTTTATATATTTAGGGTAAATATAAACCAATGGCCGGGATTAAAGATACGGATGAATGGCAAGATTAATCCGGCTAATGAACGCTTCCAAAAAGAATTAGGGCCGGGTCCGATTTTAAGTCGGTGCAGGAGATATGTTTTGGGCCCTCATTATTTTATTCATTTGGGCCACTTAATCCCAACAATTCTCCACCGGGCCAAATGAGTCATCGGGGTACATAAGGGAGACGGAGGTCATCATCGCGGACATCACCCGCACACAAAACACAAAGTAAGTACAGGTAATCACAAAGAAAGCAATCACTAAGAAAGCGGGACTATCACAAAGATATAATAATTCACTAAGAATGTAAAGCCATCACAAAGAAGGCAAAGACTAAGAGTTAGTCTTGAGTTCCCAAGTTCAGATCGGTCACGGACACAAACTTCTCCAAAGGCAAGCATTTGGTGCCCATATCTCAGGATTGAATTGAAGGAATTTTTCCAAGATCAAGTTCACCTTTTTCAACAATGTCACGAATAAAATGAAATTTAACATCAATATGTTTAGTGCGATCATGAAAGACAGGATTTTTAAAAAGCTTAATTCCAGATTGACTATATGAAAATACCACGACTTTTTCTTTTAGAAAACCGATTTGGACAGAAGACCCTTTAGCCATATGGCTTCTTTAAATGCCTCGGTTGTAGCAACATATTGATTGATTGTAGATAAAGCAACAACATTACGAATCGAGATTTCCAACTAATGCAAGAGCCACAAGGGTAAACACATAAGAGGTCGTGGATTTTCGATTGTCACGATCATTAGCAAAGTTAGAATCCACATATCCAACAAGTTTAACACCATCACGGTTAGAAAACTTAATACCAACATCCAGAGGATTTCAAATAACGGAGAAGCCACTTCAAGGCTTCCCAATGAGGCATACCAGGATTAGACATGTATCTACTCAAGCAACTAACAAAGATAAAGCTATATCAGTGCAGTACTAACCATGAGATACATGGTGATCCTATAGCATTAGCGTAGGGAATTTTTCCATTGATTTTTCTTCTTCACTAGATTTTGGAGATTGATCTTTGCATAACGAGAAAATGGGCGGCAAGAGGCACGAAGCGTGTTTTACGGCGGTCATAGAAAATTTTCAAGTATTTTCTCTATGTAGGAAAGATTTAGAAACAAAGAACAATTTTTCCTATCTCTAACAATATTCATGCCTAAAATTTTCTGGGCGTCTCCAAGGTATTTCATGTCAAATTGATCACTAAGACAAGACCTAACATGATCAATTAATTTTATGCACGGACTCACAAGTAACATGTCATCCACATAGATAAGCAAGAAGATAGGAATAGTGGAGTCTACTTTAAAATAGAGACAAGGGTCATACGAACTACGATTGAATTTTAAAGAAAGCATGTAAGAGTCAAACTTCTTGTTCCATTGCCTTGGAGACTGTTTTAGGCCATAAAGGGCCTTTTTAAGAAGGCAAGCGTGATCAGGTTTCTTAGAGTCGACAAAACCTTCTGGCTGCCTTATATAAATTTTCTCATTTAATTCACCATGAAGAAAAGCTGTTTTAACATCCATTTGTTTTAATTCCCAATTAAAGTGAGCAACTAAAGCAAGCATGATACGCACGGTGGTGAATTTCACAACAGGAGCAAATATCTCAGTGTAATCAATTCCTTCCTTTTGAGTGAAACCTTTAGCAACCAACCTAGCTTTAAATCTGATATTCTCTACTTCATTTTTAACCTTAAATAACCACTTACGATCCAAGAGAACAATGTTCGAGTTTTGGAACAAGAGTCGAGTTTGGTTAACATGCAGGGAATTCATTTCATCATTCATAGCATTTAACCAATCAGAAGCATTTTCAGATTTTAAAGCATCTTTGTAGCTTTTAGGTTCGTTATTATCTAAAGATTCAAACACATTGCAAGCATGGGACATCATATGAAAATCATCAAAGTGATGAGGCCTCCTAACATTCTCTCTTCTAGGCCTATCTCTAGTCAATTGATAGTTGGTTAGTTCAGTACTTTCATCAACATTCTCAATTACTTCATCACTAGAGTTCCCGGAATGATTTTCATTTTCAGCATGCAAAGTTTCATCATTTTCAGGCTCCACCTCACTTAAGGTAGGGTAGTTAGAAACAAATTCTGGATTAGGTATGTGCACGGGTGCGGGTGCAGGATGTTCAAGACAAGGAAATTCATCTTCATTAAATATGACATCCCTACTAATTAGCACCTTAAACCCTGGTTCGCCCTTAAGCCATAACCTAAAACCCTTAACTCCCTCCGGGTAGCCTAAGAACACACATCTTATCGATCTAGGTTCTAGTTTATCTTGCTTTTGATGAACATATGCAGCACACCCAAATACACGAAGATTTGAGAAATCAATATTACTACCAGTCCACAGTTCTCGGATAGTTTCCATTCAAAGGGACAGATGGAGATCTGTTTATAATATAGGCATTTGTAGATAAAGTCTCACCCCAAAATGTTTTGACAATCCGAGTGACGAGCATAGACCTTACCCTATCAAGGAGGTTCGGTTCATGCGCTCAGCAATTCCGTTTGTTGAGGGTGTAGGGTCTTTGTCTATGCCTTTGAATACCACTTTCCGCACACAAAGTATCAAACAAATTATTGCAAAATTCCGTGCCGTTGTGCTTCTCAAAATTTTAATTTTCTTAGTCGATTTTCAATTAAAATTTTCCACGTTTTGAACGTGTCAAACACATCAGATTTGTTCTTAAGGAGAAACACAAAGACTTTCCTGGAATAATCATCAATCACAGATAAAAAATATCGGTTTCCGCCGTGTGTCGGAACACTGGCAGGCCCGGCCCCCACACATCAGCATGCAGACATTCAAACACATTTGAACTCTTAGGGGGGTTCGGGGAAGGTGAATGGGGAAAGTTAGCACAATGTTGCTTACCATACACACAATTATCACAAAATGGCAAGTCAGATATTTTATCATTCCCAAAACAACCATTTTTGTGCAATATTTCAAGACCTTTACCACTAATGTGACCCAACCGTTTATGCCAGATTTCAGTTTTATCTCCAAGTACTGCATTAACGGAAAAGTTACTTACAGTGGAACAAATGTATAAATTCATTTTACGAATGGCGACAAAAAAGGTTTTGGGACCTCTCGTAACTTTCATAGCACCCTTAGCCCATGTACCTTCAAAACCATCATCTTCAAGACATGCACATGACATTAAATTATGAGCTAAGTGAGGAACATGCCTAACATTTTCCAAAGTTATCGAATTTCCAGATTCGAATTTAAGGCACACAGTTCCTATTCCAGCAACATTTCGTTTTACATGATCCGGCATAGACACATATCGATTTTTCAAATCACGATAGCTAGAAAAAAATTGTTTATGCGGAGTCATGTGAAATGTGCATCCAGAATCAACCAGCCAATCATTTTCACCAACGTCAGCTAACACAGAGTTCACAGAAGAATGCATAGCATCAGAAATCATAAACACATCACCCAGATTTTCACCGACAGCTAAGTTAGCCTGATCAGATTGCTGGTTTTTCTTAGGTTTAGTGCAGTCTTGAATATAGTGACCATACTCAGTAACACTTACGATTATTAGGTCTAGGTTTAAACCGAAATTTTTCATTGCCCCTTTTCTTGTTGGCTTGGTTATTTTGACTGTTGGAAGACTTTTTATTTTGAAAACGTTTTTGTGGTCTTCCTTTGACAAAATTAACCTCGCCAAGATTTCTAAGGGCAGCACGCCGAGACAGTCTGCCCCAAGAAAACACGAAGAACAGCGAGCAACACGAAGAGCAGCAGTATCCGAACAAAAAATATCACAAAGAAAAAATCACCAAGAACAACGAACGGGAATAATATCACAAAGGGCAACGAGCAAGTAAAAAACAGAAAATGAAGAGAGGGTTAGCCGATATACCTGAGCGATCCGGGTTGACCCGATTCGGACAGATCCAAACCAAAGCTCCGGTACCAATGTTGAGTATTGGTCCGAATCGGGTGGCAATATTATTACAATAATTATAACAAATATAACTATTACACGAATCTACTCGGGATAGGGATTAGGGATTACACAACTTCTAATTAAATGAATCAAACAAAAAACTGAAAATAAACTAAAAACAGTGAGAATAGAAAGTTCAAACCACACGGCCGAAGCCGTAGAAAATCACTGTCGGAAAATCCGGCCAGCTCAGTCCTCCGTCCCCGTAGCCACGTCCTGGACTCACAAGACCCGCGGCCAGCACCTCGAACCGAACCCACCACCGGAACCGGAAGCAACCTCCGATGAATCAAAGCACCAAGCAAGATTCAACCGATCCAAAACCCCAAACCAGAATCGAAGCACAAAGCTACCGAAAAATCCCAGAACTATCAGATCCCGATTCTCACAAAGCTCACCCAAAAAACCCCTCAAATATTTCACAGAGAAAACCGAAGGATTCAAGGGAAAAGATATCACTTGCTCTCTTTTTTTCGTTGTGCTTTCATCTCCACCGAAAACGGAATTTATAGGAGAATCGGAACAACAAAACGAAGAGAAGAAATCGGGAGGATTTTCTTTCCATCGGAAGAACAGGTCAAAACCGAGGAGAAAGGAAAGAAAATCGGGGGGGAGAGATGAGGGAGATAGGGAGCAGACGGCGGGGTGAGAAAGAGAGAAGTGAGGGGTAGGGTTTGGGGTAGAGGGTTTATATATTTAGGGTAAATATAAACCAATGGCCAGGATTAAAGATACCAGATGAATGGCCAAGATTAATCCAGCCTAATGGGCTGCTTCCAAAAAGAATTCCGGGCCGGGTCCGATTTTAAGTGGGCTGCAGGAGATATGTTTTGGGCCCTCATTATTTTATTCATTTGGGCCACTTAATCCCAACAATTATGTCTCTCTCAAAGGTCTTCTTTTGTTGGCAAGTACTGCTCATTGTTTGTTGGAATGTTTTTTCATCTATGGAAATAGATAAAAAGCAATCTCAAGGCTCATTACTATGTGTTTCTTGTGGTTTTATGAAAATTCAATAATGTATTCGTTCCCGCAATTTTAAATGTCTATCAAAAATTTGTTCGTGATCTTTTACGACAATGGAACCGGTTTGCTTATTCCTTTAAAAGAAAGCTGAATTTTACTTCTGATTGTTCTTCTCTTATCATATCAGAATTTTCAAATGAGCAGTGTTGTAAGCGCCCCTAAGTCGAAGGGATTATATGCTAAAATAGGTGGAAAATAAATGTTCGGCTTACGGATATTAAAAAAAAGAAAAGAAAATAGTATTGTTTCTTGGCGTCCGCCTGATTAGCGCATATCGATTCTACAACCTTTCAAACGAGTAGCTTGAAAATTATGGTGAGATGGTGCCGGGCTTCTCTATTATAGAGGATGTCTGGAGTTTGAATCCTGCCCCACCACTACTCTCCAATCTGTTAATAGATTCAAAAAATGGTAAAAGAAAATATAGGTTAAAAAAGTAGTACTTGAAAATTACTTAGTGTAACAGCATATTTAGATCTATCTGAAAGATATTCTATTAATTAGCTAGAGAAGATATTCGTTTATAATAGTCATTCGAATCAACTGCTAGAGTTATTTATGCTGATTCTGATTTCTCAATCAAGTTTGGTTATTGTTTCAGTGGTAAAATGAATGACATCATTTACTATGTCTATGCCTTTGACATAACAAGAGGACTACCTGGCAAGATTTTTTGTTTGAGTTGTTTCACAAGTAATTGAGGCATATGACGGGACCTAAAGTAAAGGTTATGTTTACATTTGGACTTGTCTCTCTTTGAAAAGTGCAACATAGCACATTTTGGATTGTTCGTTTAATTTCTTCTAGTGTTTTCTTTTTAAATTTTAAATCTTTTCTGTTCTTATAGAGGCAAGCGTATTATCACAAGAATGTTAACTGTTGGGTTTAATTGGCCCAAATGATTAAAATAATGAGGGCCCAATTTATATCTCCTGCAGCCCACCTCAAAACGGACCCGGCTCGGAACCTTTTGGAAGCAGCCCATTAGTCTGGATTGGCCATTGGTTTTATATTTACCCTAAATATAAAACCCTTACCCCAAACCCTACCCCTCATTTCTTTCCTTTCTCGCCGTCAGTCTCCTTCCTCCCTTATCTCTCCCGATTTTCTTTCCTCTTCTCCTCGGTTGACCTGTTCTTCTGAGATGGAAACAAAATCTTTCCGATTTCCTCTCTTCGTTTTGTTGTTCCGATTCTCCTATAAATTCCGATTTCGGGTGAGATGAAAGCACAACAAAAACGAAGAGAGAACAAGTGATATTTTTCTGATTACCTCGTTTTTCTCTGTGAAATAACTGAGTGTTTTTGTGGGAGAGGCTTGTGAGAATTCGGGATCTGAGTTTTCTGGGGTTTGTTTCGGTTGAATCTTGCTTGGTGCTTCGATTTAGTTTTCTGGGGTTTGTTTCGGTTGAATCTTGCTTGGTGCTTCGATTCTTCCGGTGGTTGCTTCCGGATCCGGTGGTGGGCTTTGTTTCTGGGTGCTGGCCGCGGGTCTTGTGAGTCATGGACGTGGCTACGGAGACGGAGGACTGAGCCGGGCTGTTTTTCCGATAGTGACATCACTTTCCGTTCGGCTTCGGCCGTTTGGTTTGCATTTCTATACTCACTGTTCTTATTTTTCTTTCCAGTTGTTTGATTCATTTAATTAGAAGTTGTGTAATCCCTAATCCCTATCCCGAGTAGATTCGTGTAATAGTTATATTTGTTATAATTATTGTAATAATTTTGCCACCCGATTCGGATCAATACTCAACATTGGTACCAGAGCTGTGGTTCGGATCTGTCCGAATCGGGTCAACCCGGATCGCTCAGGTATATCGGCTTAACCCTCTCCCTATTTTCTGTTTTTTACTTGCTCGTTGTTCTTTGTGATATTATTTCCGTTCGTTGTTCTTGGTGATATTTTTCTTTGTGATATTTGTTCGGGTCTTGCTGCCCTTCGTGTTGCTCTCGGCCCACTGTTCTTCGTGATTTTGGGTTGACTGTCTCGGCCCTGTTGTTATTGCTTCTGCTGCGTATGTTAGTTGACGCATTGTTGGTAATATTCTGTGTGTTTATTACTGCAATATTACTTCGTGTCAACTGGAATTTTTCATAATCGGGCATTTAAACCCTCCTGCTGGACCGCTTAAGTGTCCTCGGATCTTGTAGGGGCTCGGTATCAATTTTTCAGATTCGTTTAATTTTATTCATCTGTGTGATTTTATTGATTACTTTGTGTTTCTGAGTTTTGATAAAATTAACTGTTTCCTCCTTGTTTGTGTTTTTTCACAAATTTTCAAAAACTTTGTTCATTTTGAAAATTAAAATGGGAACGATCTCTGCCTTCTCTGTGGCCCCATTTGATGGAAAAGGTGATTTTGCCATTTGGCAACAGAAAATGAAAAGCATACTCATTCAACAAAAATGTTTCAAAGCTATTGATAATTCTTTCGCTTCTAATGTGACGGCGGATAAAAAGGCTGAACTTGATGAGTTTGCTTATTCTGCGATTATCTTGAACCTTTCTGACTCTGTGATAAGAAAATTAGGTAAACATGGTTCGGCTAAAGAATTATGGGAAAAATTAGAAGAAATGTATCGAAACTTATTGCCAAATAAATCAAGCTTCGCTTGAAAAATTTTCCGCTACAAGCTTGATCTAAATAAAGACATTGATGCTAATTTAGACGTGTTTACAAAACTGGTTCAAGATATAAAGTTAACGGGAGATAAAAACATCGATGATTACACTCCGATTGTTCTTTTGAATGCTATTCCTGATTCTTATAGTGATGTGAAATCTGCCATTAAATATGGTAGAGATCAAGTGACCTTAGATATTGTTGTAAACGGCTTAAAAAGCAAAGAGTTAGATTTGAAAAACAATAAAGGTGTCGCTTAGAAATCTTGGCGAGGTTAATTTTGTCAAAGGAAGACCACAAAAACGCTTTCAAAATAAAAAGTCTTCCAACAGTCAAAATAACCAAGCCAACAAGAAAAAGGGCAATGAAAAATTTCGGTTTAAACCTAGACCTACTAATCGTAAGTGTTACAATTGTGGTGAATATGGTCACTACATTCAAGACTGCACTAAACCTAAGAAAAACTAAAGAATCAACAAAGGCTAACTTAGTCATTGGGTGAAAATCTAGGTGATGTGTTTATGATTTCTGATGCTACGCATGCTTCTGTGAACTCTGTGTTAGCTGACCTTGGTGAAAATGATTGGCTGGTTGATTCTGGATGCACATTTCACATGACTCCGCATAAACAACTTTTTTCTAGTTATCGTAATTTGAAAAATCGATATGTGTCTATGCCGGATCATGTAAAACGAAATGTTGCTGGAATAGGAACTGTGTGCCTTAAATTCGAATCTGGAAATTCGATAACTTTGGAAAATGTTAGGCATGTTTCTCACTTAGCTCATAATTTAATGTCATGTGCATGTCTTGAAGATGATGGTTTTGAAGGTACATGGGGTAAGGGTGCAATGAAAGTTACGAGAGGTCCCAAAACCTTTTTTGTCGCCATTCGTAAACTGAACTTATATATTTGTTCCACTGTAAGTAACTTTTCCGTTAATGCAGATACATGGAGATAAAGCGAAATCTGCATAAACGGTTGGGTCACATTAGTGGTAAAGGTCTTGAAATACTGCACAAAAATGGTTGTTTTGGGAATGATAAAATATCTGACTTGCCATTTTGTGATAACTGTGTGTATGGTAAGCAACATCGTGCGAACTTTCCTCATTCACCTTCCCCAAACCCTCCTAAGAGTTCAAATGTGTTTGAGTGTCTACATGCTGATGTGTGGGGGCCTGCCAGTGTTCCGACACATGGCGGAAACCGATATTTTTTGTCTGTGATTGATGATTCTACTTAAGAACAAATCTGATGTGTTTGACACGTTCAAAACGTGGAAAATTTTAATTGAAAATCAGACCGGTAAGAAAATTAAAATTTTGAGAACTGACAACGGCCTGGAATTTTGCAATAATTTGTTTGATACTTTGTGTGCGGAAAGTGGTATTCAAAGGCATAGGACAGCACCCTACACCCCCCAACAAAACGGAATCGCTTAGCGCATGAACCGAACCCTCCTTGATAGGGTAAGGTCTATGCTCGTCAGCTCCGGATTGTCAAAACGTTTTTGGGGTGAGGCTTTATCTACAGCTGCCTATATTATAAACAGATCTCCATCTGTCCCTTTGAATGGAAACTATCCAGAATCTGTGTGGACTGGTAGTAATATTGATTTCTCAAATCTTCGTGTATTTGGGTGTGCTGCATATGTTCATCAAAAACAAGATAAACTAGAACCTAGATCGATAAGATGTGTGTTCTTAGGCTACCGGAGGAGTTAAGGGATTTAGGTTATGGCTTAGGGCGAACCGGTGTTTAAGGTGCTAATTAGTAGGGATGTTATATTTAATGAAGATGAATGTCCTTGTCTTGAACATCCCGCACCCGCAGTGCACATGCCTAATCCGAATTTGTTTCTAACTACCCTACCTTGAGTGAGGTGGAGCACGAAAATGATGAAACTTTGCATCCGAAAATGAAAATCATTAGAAAATTCTAGTGATGAAATAATTGAAAATGTTGATGAAAGTCTTGATCGACCAACTATCAATTAACTAGAGATAGGCTAGAAGAGAGAATGTTAGGAGGCCTCATCACTTTGATGATTTTCATATGATGTCTCATGCTTGCAATGTGTTTGAATCTTTAGATAATAACGAACCTAAAAGCTACAAAGATGCTTTAAAATCGAAAATGCTTCGATTGGTTAAATGCTATGAATGATGAAATGAATTCCTGCATGTTAACTAAACCTGGACTCTTGTTCCAAAACGATTGTTGTTCTCTTGTGGATGTAAGTGGTTATTTAAGGTTAAGAATGAAGTAGAGAATATCGATTTAAAGCTAGGTTGGTTGCTAAAGGTTTCACTCAAAAGGAAGGAATTGATTATCTTGAGATATTTGCTCTGTTGTGAAATTCACCACCGTGCGTATCATGCTTGCTTTAGTTGCTCACTTTAATTGGAAATTAAAACAAATGGATGTTAAAACAGCCTTTCTTCATGGTGAATTAAATGAGAAAATTTATATGAGGCGAGAAGGTTTTGTCGACTCTAAGAAACTCGATCACGTTTGCCTTCTTAAAAAGGCTCTTTATGGCACAAGCAGTCTCGAAGCAATGGAACAAGAAATTTGACTCTTACATGCTTTCTTTAAAATTCAAACGCAGATTCGTATGACCCTTGTCTCTATTTTAAAGAAGACTCCATTCTATCTTCTTGCTTATCTATGTGGATGACATGTTACTTGTGAGTCCGTGCTTGAAATTGATTGATCATGTTAGATCGTGTCTTAGTGATCAATTTGACATGAAATACCTTAGGACGCCGAGAAAATTTTAGGCATGAACATTGTTAGAGATAGGAAAAGCTGTTCTTTGTTTCTAAATCGGTCTTCCTACATTGAGAAAATACTTGAAAAATTTTCTATGATCTTGCAAAA
This sequence comes from Orobanche coerulescens, assembly GCA_033398695.1. NCBI lineage: Eukaryota > Viridiplantae > Streptophyta > Magnoliopsida > Lamiales > Orobanchaceae > Orobanche > Orobanche coerulescens. The sequence goes on along the minus strand of CM065802.1, from coordinate 8,996,441 downwards.
CACCTTCATGCCTCTTCTTGCTCATTTTCTATTATGCAAAGATCAATCTCGAAAACTAGTGAAGAAGAAAAATCAATGGAAAAAGTTCCCTACGCTAATCTTATAGGATCACCATGTATCTCATGGTTAGTACTGGACACGATATAGCTTTATCTTTGTTAGTTGCTTGAGTAGATACATGTCTAATCCTGGTATGCCACATTGGGAAGCCTTGAAGTGGCTTCTCCGTTATCTGAAATCCTCTGTGGATGTTGGTATTAAGTTTTCTAAATCTGGTGATGGTGCTAAACTTGTTGGATATGTAGATTCTAACTTTGCTAATGATCGTGACAATCGAAAATCCACGACCTCTTATGTGTTTACCCTTTGTGGCTCTTGCATTAGTTGGAAATCTCGATTCTGAGAATGTTGTTGCTTTATCTACAACTGAATCTGAATATGTTGCTACAACTGAGGCATTTAAAGAAGCCATATGGCTAAAGGGTCTTTTGTCCGAAATCGGTTTTCTGAAAGAAAAAGTCGTGGTATTTTCGGATAGTCAATCTGGAATTCAGCTATGCAAAAATCCTGTCTTTCATGACCGCACTAAACATATTGATGTTAAATTTCATTTTTGTTGAGTATTGGTCCGAATCGGGTGGAAATATTATTACAATAATTATAACAAATATAACTATTACACGAATCTACTCGGGATAGGGATTAGGGATTACACAACTTCTAATTTTACGAATCAAACAAAAAATTGAAAATAAACTAAAAACAGTGAGAAATAGAAAGATCAAACCACACGGCCGAAGCCGAAGAAAATCACTGTCGGAAAAATCCGGACGGCTCAGTCCTCCGTCCCCGTAGCCACGTCCTGGACTCACAAGACCCGCGGCCAGCACCTCGAACCGAACCCACCACCGGAACCGGAAGCAACCTCCGATGAATCAAAGCACCAAGCAAGATTCAACCGATCCAAAACCCCAAACCAGAATCGAAGCACAAAGCTACCGAAAAACCCCAGAAATATCAGATCCCGATTCTCACAAAGCTCACCCAGAAAACCCCTCAAATATTTCACTGAGAAAAAACCGAAGGATTCAAGGAAAAGATATCACTTGTTCTCTTTTTTTCGTTGTACTTTCATCTCCACCGAAAACGGGATTTATAGGAGAATCGGAACAACCAAACGAAGAGAAGAAATCGGGCAGATTTTCTTTCCATCAGAAGAGCAGGTCAAAGACCGAGGAGAAAGGAAAGAAAATCGGGGGGTGAGAGATAAGGTAGAGAGTGAGCAGACGGCGGGGGTGAGAAAGGGAAATGAGGGGTAGGGTTTGGTTAGGGGGGGTTTATATATGTAGGGTTAATATAAACCAATGGCCAGGATTAAAGATACCAGATGAATGGCCAAGATTAATCCAGCCTTAATGGGCTGCTTCCAAAAGGATTAGGGCCGGTCCGATTTTAAGTGGGTCAGGAGATAGATTATTTTGGGCCCTCATTATTTTATTCATTTGGGCCACATAATCCCAACAAATCTCGGTGGGCGAATGAGTCATCGGGTACATAAGGAGACGGAGGTCATCATCGCGGACATCACTGCACACAAAACACAAAGTAAGTACAGGTAATCACAAAGAAAAGCAATCACTAAGAAAGCGGGACTATCACAAAGATATAATAATTCACTAAGAATGTAAAGCCATCACAAAGAAGGCAAAGACTAAGAGTTAGTCTTGAGTTCCCAAGTTCGGTCGGTCACGGGACACAAACTTCTCAAAGGCAAGCATTTGGTGCCCATATCTCAGGATTGAATTACGAAGGAATTTTTCCAAGATCAAGTTCACCTTTTTCAACAATGTCACGAATAAAATGAAATTTGACATCAATATGTTTAGTGCGATCATGAAAGACAGGATTTTTACAAAGTGAATTCCAGTTGACTATCCGAAAATACCACGACTTTTTCTTTGAAAACCGATTTGGACGAAGACCCTTTAGCCATATGGCTTCTTTAAATGCCTCGATTGTAGCAACATATTACGATTGATTGTAGATAAAGCAACAACATTCTCAGAATCGAGATTTCCAACTAATGCAAGAGCCACAAAGGGTAAACACATAAGAGGTCGTGGATTTTCGATTGTCACGATCATTAGCAAAGTTAGAATCCACATATCCAACAAGTTTAACACCATCACCAGATTTAGAAAACTTAATTCCAACATCCACAGAGGATTTCAAATAACGGAGAAGCCACTTCAAGGCTTCCCAATGAGGCATACCAGGATTAGACATGTATCTACTCAAGCAACTGACAGCATAGGCTATATCAGGTCTCGTACTAACCATGAGATACATGACTGATCCTATAGCATTAGCGTAGGGAATTTTTTCCATTGATTTTACTTCTTCACTAGATTTTGGAGATTGATCTTTGCATAACAGAAAATGGGCAGCAAGAGGCACAGAAGCAGGTTTTGCAGCAGTCATAGAAAATTTTTCAAGTATTTTCTCTATGTAGGAAGACTGATTTAGAAACAAAGAAAAGTTTTTCCTATCTCTAACAATATTCATGCCTAAAATTTTAAGGCGTCTCAGGTATTTCATGTCAAATTGATCACTAAGACAAGACCTAACATGATCAATTAATTTTATGCACGGACTCACAAGTAACATGTCATCCACATAGATAAGCAAGAAGATAGGAGCAGTGGAGTCTACTTTAAAATAGAGACAAGTCGTAAATCGAACTACGTTTGAATTTTAAAGAAAGCATGTAAGAGTCAAACTTCTTGTTCCATTGCCTTGGAAGCTGTTTTAGGCCATAAAGGGCCTTTTTAAGAAGGCAAACGTGATCGAGTTTCTTAGAGTCGACAAAACCTTCATTGCCTCATATAAATTTTCTCATTTAATTCACCATGAAGAAAAGGCTGTTTTAACATCCATTTGTTTTAATTCCCAATTAAAATGAGCAATTAAAGCAAGCATGATACGCACGGTGGTGAATTTCACAACAGAGCAAATATCTCGGTGTAATCAATTCCTTCTTTTGAGTGAAACCTTTAGCAACCAACCTAGCTTTAAATCGATATTCTCTACTTCATTTTTAACCTTATATAACCACTTACATCCACAAGAGAACAATGTTCGTGTTTTGGAACAAGAGTCGAGTTTGGTTAACATGCAGGAATTCATTTCATCATTCATAGCATTTAACCAATCGAAGCATTTTGATTTTAAAGCATCTTTGTAGCTTTTAGGTTCGTTATTATCTAAAGATTCAAACACATTGCAAGCATGGGACATCATATGAAAATCATCAAAGTGATGAGGCCTCCTAACATTCTCTCTTCTAGGCCTATCTCTCGTCGATTGATAGTTGGTTAGTTCAAGACTTTCATCAACATTCTCAATAACTTCATCACTAGAATTTCGGAATGATTTTCATTTTCGGCATGCAAAGTTTCATCATTTTCAGCTCCACCTCACTTAAGGTAGGGTAGTTAGAAACAAATTGGATTAGGCATGTGCGGGTGCGGGTGCAGGATGTTCAAGACAAGGAAATTCATCTTCATTAAATATGACATCCCTACTAATTAGCACCTTAAACCCCGGCTCGCCCTTAAGCCATAACCTAAAACCCTTAACTCCTCCGGTAGCCTAAGAACACACATCTTATCGATCTAGGTTCTAATTTATCTTGCTTTTGATGAACATATGCAAGACACCCAAATACACGAAGATTTGAGAAATCAATATTACTACCACCCATGCATTACGGATAGTTTCCATTCAAAGGGACAGATGGAGATCTGTTTATAATATAAGCAATTGTAGATAAAGCCTCACCCCAAAAGCGTTTTGACAATCCGAGTCGACGAGCATAGACCTTACCCTATCAAGGAGGGTTCGGTTCATGCGCTCGGCAATTCCGTTTTGTTGAGGGTGTAGAGTCTTTATCTATGCCTTTGAATACCACTTTCCGCACACAAAGTATCAAACAAATTATTGCAAAATTCCGTGCCGTTGTCGGTTCTCAAAATTTTAATTTTCTTAGGTTTGATTTTCAATTAAAATCTTCCACGTTTTGAGCGTGTCAAACACATCGATTTGTTCTTAAGGAGAAACACAAAGACTTTCTGGAATAATCATCAATCACGGATAAAAATATCGGTTTCCGCCGTGTGTCTAACAACGGTGAGCCCCCACACATCAGCATGCAGACATTCAAACACATTTGAACTCTTAGGGGGGTTCGGGGAAGGTGAATGGGGAAAGTTAGCACGATGTTGCTTACCATACACACAATTATCACAAAATGGTAAGTCAGATATTTTATCATTCCCAAAACAACCATTTTTGTGCAATATTTCAAGACCTTTACCACTAATGTGACCCAACCGTTTATGCCAGATTTCAGTTTTATCTCCAACTACTGCATTAACGGAAAAGTTACTTATAGTGGAACAAATGTATAAATTCATTTTACGAATGGCGACAAAAAAGGTTTTGGGACCTCTCGTAACTTTCATAGCACCCTTAGCCCATGTACCTTCAAAACCATCATCTTCAAGACATGCACATGACATTAAATTATGAGCTAAGTGAGGAACATGCCTAACATTTTCCAAAGTTATCGAATTTCCAGTTCGAATTTAAGGCACAGTTCTATTCCAAAGAACATTTCGTTTTACATGATCCGGCATAGACACATATCGATTTTTCAAATCACGATAGCTAGAAAAAAGTTGTTTATGCGGAGTCATGTGAAATGTGCAACCAGAATCAACCAGCCAATCATTTTCACCAAGGTCAGCTAACACAGAGTTCACAGAAGAATGCATAGCATCAGAAATCATAAACACATCACCTGATTTTCACCCAAGCCTAAGTTAGCTTTGATCGTTCTTTGGTTTTCTTAGGTTTAGTGCGAGTCTTGAATATAGTGACCATACTCACCACAATTGTAACACTTACGATTATTAGGTCTAGGTTTAAACCGAAATTTTTCATTGCCCTTTTTCTTGTTGGCTTGGTTATTTTGACTGTTGGAAGACTTTTTATTTTGAAAGCGTTTTTGTGGTCTTCCTTTGACAAAATAAACCTCGCCAAGATTTCTAAGGGCAGCACCTTTATTGTTTTTCAAATCTAACTCTTTGCTCTTTAAGCCGTTTACAACAATATCTAAGGTTACCTGATCTCTACCATATTTAATGGCAGATTTCACATCACTATAAGAATCTGGAATAGCATTCAAAAGAACAATCGGAGTGTAATCATCGATGTTTTTAGCTCCCGTTAACTTTATATCTTGAACCAGTTTTGTAAACACGTCTAAATTGGCATCAATGTCTTTATTAAGATCAAGCTTATAGCGGAAAAAATTTTCAAGAAGGAATAATTTATTTGGCAACGAAGTTTCAGTATACATTTCTTCCAATTTTTCCCATAACTCTTTAGTCGAACCATGTTTACCTAATTTTCTTATCACAGAGTCAAAAAGGTTCAAGATAATCGCAGAATAAGCAAACTCATCAAGTTCAGCCTTTTTATCCGCCGTCACATTAGAAGCGAAAGAATTATCAATAGCTTTGAAACATTTTTGTTGAATAAGTATGCTTTTCATTTTCTGTTGCCAAATGGCAAAATCACCTTTTCCATCAAATGGTGCCACAGAGAAGGCAGAGATTGAACCCATTTTAATTTTCAAAATGAACAAAGTTTTTGAAAATTTGAGGAAAACACAAACAGGAGAAAACAGTTTAATTTATCAAACCTCACAAACACAAAGTAATCAATCACACAGATGATTAAATATAAACGAATCTGGAAAAAACCAATACCAGGCCCCTACAAGATCCGAGGACACTTAAGCGGTCCAGGCAGGAGGGTTTAAATGCCCGATTATGAAAAAATTCCAGATTCAACACGAAGTAAAAAAATTGCAGTAATAAACACACAGAATATTACTAACAATGCAGCAGAAGCAAAAAATAACAGGGCCGAGACGGATGACCCGAAACAATCAGTACGAGGCCGAGACGGACAGCCCAGAAAAACACGAAGAACAGCGAGCAAACACGAAGAGCAGCAGTATCCGAACAAAAAATATCACAAAGAAAAAATCACCAAGAAACGAACGGGAATACTATCACAAAGGGCAACGAGCAAGTAAAAAACAGAAAATGAAGAGAGGGTTAGCCGATATACCTGAGCGATCCGGGTTGACCCGATTCGGACAGATCCAAACCAAAGCTCCGGTACCAATGTTGAGTATTGGTCCGAATCGGGTGGAAATATTATTACAATAATTATAACAAATATAACTATTACACGAATCTACTCGGGATAGGGATTAGGGATTACACAACTTCTAATTTTACGAATCAAACAAAAAATTGAAAATAAACTAAAAACAGTGAGAAATAGAAAGATCAAACCACACGGCCGAAGCCGAAGAAAATCACTGTCGGAAAAATCCGGCCGGCTCAGTCCTCCGTCCCCGTAGCCACGTCCTGGACTCACAAGACCCGCGGCCAGCACCTCGAACCGAACCCACCACCGGAACCGGAAGCAACCTCCGGTGAATCCAAGCACAAAGCAAGATTCGACTGGTCCAAAACCCCCAAACCAAAATCGAAGCACAAAGCTACCGAAAACCCCCAGAAATATCAGATCCCGATTCTCACAAAGCTCACCCAGAAAACCCCTCAAATATTTCACTGAGAAAAAACCGAAGGATTCAAGGAAAAGATATCACTTGTTCTCTTTTTTTGTTGTGCTTTCATCTCCACCGAAAACGGGATTTATAGGAGAATCGGAACAACCAAACGAAGAGAAGAAATCGGGCAGATTTTCTTTCCATCAGAAGAGCAGGTCAAAGACCGAGGAGAAAGGAAAGAAAATCGGGGGGTGAGAGATAAGGTAGAGAGTGAGCAGACGGCGGGGGTGAGAAAGGGAAATGAGGGGTAGGGTTTGGTTAGGGGGGGTTTATATATGTAGGGTTAATATAAACCAATGGCCAGGATTAAAGATACCAGATGAATGGCCAAGATTAATCCAGCCTTAATGGGCTGCTTCCAAAAGGATTCCGGGCCGGGTCCGATTTTAAGTGGGCTGCAGGAGATAGATTATTTTTGGGCCCTCATTATTTTATTCATTTGGGCCACATAATCCCAACAATTTTATTCGTGACATTGTTGAAAAAGGTGAACTTGAGCTTGGAAAATTCCTTCAGAATTCAATCCTGCAGATATGGGCACCAAATGCTTGCCTTTGGAGAAGTTTGTGTCCTGCACCGACCTGCTGAACTTGGGAACTCAAGACTAACTCTTAGTCTTTGCTTTCTTTGTGATGGCTTTTCATTCTTAGTGAATTATTATGCTATCTTTGTGATAGCCCTGCTGTCTTAGTGATTGCTACCTTTCTTTGTGATTACCTGTACTTACTTTGTGTTTTGTGTGCAGGTGATGTCCTACGGCGATGATGACCTCCGTCTCCCTTATGTACCCCGATGACTCATTTGGCCCAGGTGGAGAATTGTTGGATTTAATTGGCCCAAATGATTAAAATAATGAGGGCCCAATTTATATCTCCTGCAGCCCACCTCAAAACGGACCCGGCCCGGAACCTTTTGGAAGCAGCCCATTAGTCTGGATTAATCCTGGCCATTTATCTGGTATCTTTTAATCCTGGCCATTGGTTTTATATTTACCCTAAATATAAAACCCTTACCCCAAACCCTACCCCTCATTTCTTTCCTTTCTCGCTGTTAGTCTCCTTCCTCCCTTATCTCTCCCGATTTTCTTTCCTCTTCTCCTCGGTTGACCTGTTCTTCTGAGATGGAAACAAAATCTTTCCGATTTCCTCTCTTCGTTTTGTTGTTCCGATTCTCCTATAAATTCCGATTTCGGGTGAGATGAAAGCACAACAAAAACGAAGAGAGAACAAGTGATATTTTTCTGATTACCTCGTTTTTCTCTGTGAAATAACTGAGTGTTTTTGTGGGAGAGGCTTGTGAGAATTCGGGATCTGAGTTTTCTGGGGTTTGTTTCGGTTGAATCTTGCTTGGTGCTTCGATTCAGTTTTCTGGGGTTTGTTTCGGTTGAATCTTGCTTGGTGCTTCGATTCTTCCGGTGGTTGCTTCCGGATCCGGTGGTGGACTTCGTTTCTGGGTGCTGGCCGCGGGTCTTGTGAGTCCTGGACGTGGCTACGGAGACGGAGGACTGAGCCGGGCTGTTTTTCCGACAGTGACATCACTTTCCGTTCGGCTTCGGCCGTTTGGTTTGCATTTCTATACTCACTGTTCTTATTTTTCTTTCCAGTTGTTGTTTGATTCATTTAATTAGAAGTTGTGTAATCCCTAATCCCTATCCCGAGTAGATTCGTGTAATAGTTATATTTGTTATAATTATTGTAATAATTTTGCCACCCGATTCGGACCAATACTCAACATTAACTATGGTTGATTTCTTGGATTCTTATATGTAGCTAATGGTTCTGCACTTCAACACATTTTTGGTGTTCCGTTCGTGGCTATAAATAAGGTTGTTAGGATTTTCTTAAAGTGGACGAGGTATCTCAGTTGTCAGACTTGAATCCCGTATGAAATTTCGGCCATCTCATTACATCACTACTTTAGTTGCACTTTTAAAGTTTCTATGAATAATTTAACATCTGAAGTTCGTAATATGTTTATAGATGATTTTCTCTGTTTTTGTTGCTCCTTCGGCATTTACTTAAAATTTGACTCCAAAAGGATTATTCCTTTACATTATCTTTTAATTTTGTTTGTATACAAATTATGCACACGCACACACACATATATATATTGTGTGTAGATCTTATGAGTGAAAGTGGAAATTGAAGAGTGATACGATTTTGATAATTGCAGGTTTTTAGAATATTAATTCTTTTAGCCTTTATTTATCATAAACACATTTAAGTTGTCTGATTTATATCTCTTGCTTTTAGTAATTCTGATGGAAAGAATTCATTTTTTTCCTAAATCCTTGTAACTATTACAGGATCCCATCAGATGCACAGTCTCCTTATCAAGAATCAGTTTATCTTCATTCTTCAGGCAAGAACAAAAAGCCCTCTATTGACGCATCAGATCAATCCATCAGTGAAATTAAGCAGAATTTTAGCATGTCTTTCAATATGACCAGACCAACAAATTTTGATGCATCAAATGGGACACATATAGCACAACTTCATGCTGTCCCTGGATTTACTTACTTTGTTGATGGAACTTATTGTCAATCGGAACCCGAAGGCGAAAGGGATTCATATACAATGAAGAGTGAAGTTAGTCGCACCTGGAGTTTTAGTGCTGGCGTTGAAGAGGTTACAGTTAAAAGCAGATTTATTTACGAAAATACTTACGTACCTGATAAATCATGCAATCTAAACGAAATTAAGCATGATTCACACATCTCTCAAGCACCACCGTGTTTATTTGCGGAGGAATCTGATGAAAATTCAGTTGCTGCTCTGTCTGCTGCTGCCTTGAAGAGAGCGATAGAGCAGGCTCAGGAGAGTATAAGAATTGCGAAAATGATAATGGAAAGGAAGAAGGTAGGCCCTCTAGATGGTTCGATACGTAGGTCTAAGGGTCACTCGAGAAAGGATAAGAAGAAAATTGGGGTTGACGGCGAGGCTGAAACGGTAAGAGAAAATGTTGGAGCAGCTAAAGAGCATGGAGATGCATCGACTAAGGTGGGTAGGAAATTTGTTGCCGAAAAGATTAATTCGGAAAATGTCGGACAAAATGTTGAAGCGGGTGAAGCGTGTAGGGACAAAAGAGATTTTACGGGATTAGTAGCTAATGCAGAATGTGAAACTGTAAGTCCGTTGGAGTCTCAAAAGGTGGACGGAAATGATAAGTTAATATGCTCTATGAATAAACATGTGTCTCACCCTGAGGAGATGAAATCTGGATTAGAAAAGTGTCGGTCAACTGTTGGCCAAACAGAACCTGAGAATATAGCTGAACTAATGGAAAGAGTTGTCAATTGTTTTCCGAGCACGCAAAAGCAGGAAAAAACTACGGGTAAAGCAGGCAAAAACTTGAGGATCGGTGAGAAGGATGAAGTAACTGAGGAGGGAGCTGATGAGGAAGTGGTTAATGGCGAATTGACAGAGCTGAAGGAGGATTTGAGTAATGACTTTTTAAATAAATCAAGAAGTCCGGGGGAGAAATATATTCTGGAGCAAGAAGACACAGAGATGATTTACGAAAATGTCCCTGACTTTAAAAAAGGTCGCCGACATGGAAAAAGTACCAAGGAAGAATTAAGTGAGATAGAGCCTGAAATCTTCCCGGGAAGTGGGAAAAAGGTAAATGAAGTTAACGAGCCCGAAATTGATGGGAAGAATCTGAACTTTGGATATGATGAAAATGGACAAAAAATTCGCGAAGAATATGAGCAAAATGATGTTTCTGCGAGACATCTGGAAGAAAATCGGGATAAATTTGTGTTTCGAGAGGCTGTTTCTGGAAAAGATAATGATGAAGCTGTTTGTGCCTATAGTTATGGTTCTGGCATTAGTGATACTCGTAGTACTGGTACTGACAGTATCTTCAGTGAGACTCAAGAACATTACGATGTCGAAACAGAACAATATGAAGCTAAATATTACAAAGAGAATGATGATATATTTCTTGGAGGAACTGAAACATTTCCAGACAAGGAGGTTAATGAAATGTCTGGAACAGATAGCCTGCGTAGATGTGCTTCTGAAGAGATTTTTATCGGAATCAGTCTGAATGATGGCTCTGGAGGTCTTTCTTCTGATAGTAATACTGGAAATGTCGGTTTAATGGATGGACATGATGAACAACCGCTACCAGAAGATGAGGCTCATAATGAACCAGCAAAATTTGATCATGCAGATATAACGGGAGGAACTTTAGAGATTAAAGAAGGCTCTATACCGACTCACAGGTCCCAAGGATATGCAGAAAATGCAAAGGAGAGTACCTCAAGGAGTAGAAAACCAAAAATTGACGTTGATATGACTTCTGATGAGAGAGAATGCGTCAATGTACAAGATGGAGGAGTATACTCTGAGGACCAAACTGAAGAGGTCTACTCTCAATCGAATCATGAACCCAAAGAAATGGACAACTCCATTGAAACTGATGAAAACTTGAAAAAGAATAAAGAGAATTTCATGGAACAGAAAGATTCCAAAGAAAACGAGCAAAATATCGAGATAGCTGATCAACAACGAAGAATCGAAGCCATCAAGAGAGGAAGAGAGAGGGAAAAGGATAGAATAGTTGTAGAAAGAGCGATGCAAGAAGCTCGTGAGAGGGCGTTTGTTGAAGCTCGAGAAAGGACAGAAAGAGAGAGAGCTCGTCAAAGAGTTAAGGCAGAGGCACGGGAGAAGGGCGCTGATAAGGCATCCATTGACGCCAAGGTTAGAGCTGAGCGCGCCGCAGTAGAAAGAGCCACGGCTGAGGCCCGTGCACGTGCTCTTGAGAAAGCACGGTCTCAGAAAACTTCCACGGAAATGTTGTATAGTTCTTCCAAAAGTAATGGACTGAAGCACAGTTTTTCGTACTCGGTGAGTAGTTTTTTGTGTGTTTTGCTAGCGATTGATAAAATTCACTTTTATGCTGGAAGAATGACGGAACGTTTTTTTTCTAGGATCTGGAAAAATTTGATGGAACTACTAATGAATCAGCACAGAGGCGTAAAGCGAGGTTAGAGAGGCATCAGAGGATAATGGAACGAGCGGTAATCATTTCTTTATTTGATTGCTAAACTAATATCTATAACTTGAATCAGATTATAATTTTTTATTATTATTTTCAATTGATATTTCCATATAAATGGAAAAACCTATGATGTTGACGGTTTTGGAATTTCGTTCTATTTCTCCTTCATATGAAGGTTGCGACAGGAAGGGCATCCGGCGTAAAACTTTGCCACTTTGTTATTTGCATGAGTTATGGTGTTAACTAATTTTAGACAATTAAACGACACGATAATCTTCATGTCACCGACCCCAACATAGTTGGGATTAAGGTGCTGTTGATGATGATGATGATGATGATGATGATGATTTTCAATTGATGTTTTCAGGCTAAGGCCCTTGCAGAGAAGAATATGCGCGATTCTCTTGTCCAGAAAGAGCAAACAGAGAGAAATGTGATACTTCTATAGCTAAATTCCCCGCATATTTTTTTTAATTGAAAATTGAATATATTTTTCATGATTTTTGCCTCTGTCTAATTCCAGAGAATAGCTGCATTTCTTGACGCTGATATTAAGAGATGGGCCACGGGGAAGGAAGGCAACTTGCGTGCACTACTTTCGACTCTACAATATGTATGTGTTAGTTCCCCACACACACCAATATCATAATGACGTGTGTCTTTCAGTTTTAAGTATTTGCATATCAACTTCTACAAAAGAACAAACTGCAGACACCCGGTGGACGCCATACATAAAATGACCAAATAACTAAAATGCAGTTTACCGTTTAAATTCGAACATCTGAAGCTTTTTGCTTCTTTGCTTTGTTTTCCTTACCCGTTCCTGTTTCAGTTTTTCACGATTTAATATTTATTTATCTCAAAAGAAAAATGGAATTGCAAAGCTGCACCCCAATTAGGGTTGTAAGTGAATGTCCGGTGAAAAGCTCGTGTTGAGCTTATGTGCGTATGTTAATCTTGACGAACATAACCAAATAAGAAAAACTGTTCCTTTATGTACGTGAACAGTTCACGCACATGTTCATATGTTATTTGTCGATTATTAATTCTACATTTAACTGATTACATTGTTGAGATATATTTTATTCTCCATATATTTTAATATAATCTATTTATACTAAGGCTTAGTAAAGATGCTTTTTTATCCTGTGTAGAATATTATACCAAATATTCCGACTGTTTGTGTGCTTTTTTCCATTTTTTTGTTCATCAACAACTAATGAACATGTTCGTGAACTTGTGGTTAGTGTTTGTGAACTGTTGATTAGTGTCCGTGAACTTGTTCGATGTTAAATAAACGAAAATGACCGTCCCAAAGCTCCGCTCGCCTTGATTTGTTTACAGCCCTAATTTCGATCAATTTAGCGAACCAACATTTGGTGTTAGCTGATTTTCAATTGCAGATCCTTGGGCCCGGCAGTGGGTGGCAACCGACCCCCCTAACAGAGATCATAACAAGTGCTGCTGTTAAGAAAGTATACAGGAAGGCAACTCTCTGTGTACATCCTGACAAGGTGCAGCAAAGAGGAGCTAGCATTCAGCAAAAATACATATGTGAAAAGGTGTTTGATCTTCTCAAGGTAATAATATTATTAGTTAACCGTGAAAACCAGAAAATTTACTTACTGGTTATTATGGTTGTAAAATGCATTGATACTTAATGGTATGGAATCCTTGATAGCCGCGGTAGATTACATTCTGCTTGGCAATAAGAGAAAATTGATCAGACAGGCTTTGACCTTTAAGATGATTTCAGAAAAATCGCATCAAGATAATTATCATTTTTGCGACTTTTTTTAATAGATATTACTCCAGCTAGATACTTGCAGAGTCTTATTTGGTGAGTGTATGGATTGCAAGGTAGTACTACGAATAAAATAAACATTTTGTTACAATATTTTTTCAATTATATCCTTACCTTTGAGTTGAGAAAATTTTGGCCCATACATATTCATAGAGCTGGCCGGTGTGCTTGGCCAGCACAGCCCGCCATAGCCCAGCTCGGGAATTTATGTTGGGTGGGCCGACCTGGTTTGGCCCAGCTCAGCCCAGCCCAAGACTGGCCCAGGACCGGCCCAGATCCTGTCCAGCCCGCTATTTTTTATTATTTTATGATATATTTTAAATGTATAATAAAATATAATATAATATAATAATAATACATTTTTTATTTGTTATAAAAAATAATACTCGCATTTTAATTATAATTCGAGAATATGAGAAAAAAATCTTTTCTTTTTTAGAAAATACAATGAACCGGGCCAAGGCCCTAACCGTCCCCGGACCGGCCCAGTCCAGTTCCTTTATGGTACGGCCCCAGTCTGCATTTGCCCGCCCCGTCCCGGCCCGTCGAATTAGCAGTGGGAGTTAGTTGGATGTTTAGACCGTCCTCTCTTGGGACAAAACCATTTCTTGAAATAAGACTGTTCTCTGTTGAATTAGTTGGATCTTTATACAGTCTTCTTTTTCTTGTTGAGCAATACATCTAATCTCAAGTTGGATCTTTGTACAGTCTTCTTTTTTCTTGTTGAGCAATACATCTGATCTCACCTACACACATGCTTTTGCTCTATCTATTATATGATCAACCACAGGCCGCATGGAACAGGTTCAACTCGGAGGAAAGTTGAAGAAACATCAAGTATTGGCCATTGCTCCACAGGTGCATATAATTTTTATTTTTCCTAATATAGGAGGCTACTTCCATAAAACTCTCACCTGGTAAATTAAATAGTGGGGAGATTGCTCCATTTTCCTGTATATCCTAATATATGAACTTGAAAACCTCTTGTCTTCATAATCTTGAATTTAACATATGGTCCAAATAGCCCCCTCTCAATCGCGGAACAGCACGTAGTTCGGAGCATTATGGACATTTTAATGTTAAAGACTTAATTATCTTCCTCATTTTTTGTCATTTATGTTGTTGATGACCTTTTGGAAATTCAAATAGTTTTGTTTTTTCTCTGACAGATGCATGAATCTCACTCTTATTATTTTCATCATCATCATTATTATTATTATTTATGTTTTATGATGTACGTATTGATTTTACAAGTCACATAATGTGACATGACTATCAATTATCTAGACTCATCACGTTTCATGATATTTTCCTTGTGACTAGAGAAACCTACAGTGTTGACGGTTTTGGAATTTAATCTCATTTCTTCATATTCCGACAGGAAGGCAATCCGGGATAAAATTTTGCCACTTTATTTTTTTGCATAAATTATAGTGTTAATTAATTTTGGACAATTAATTAACACTATAATCTTCATGCCACCGACCCCAACATAGTTGGGATTGAGGTGCAGTGGATGATTATTAATTACCACTGCATCTTATTATTTGGTAGCTGCATGAATTTCGTTTACATACTCGTAAAATTAACAGCGGGAGTTTAGTGTCACAAACAGCCTTTTATTTTATAGCCACACGCCTATGTGCGCGCGCGCATATTATACATTTTCATTTTGGGGGGAGGGGGGAGGGGACTGTTTAACAGTTGAAATAGCAGAAACATGCAAATCCTGGAAATTGTGCATGACAAGCACCATGACTGGCGTGCTCCCAGCTCCTGCACTGATTGTTACAGTTTTTGGAGCTGCCACAGAACCCGGTCCATGTCTTGCTGCGCCTTTCACATATCTTGGCATTTACGAGCATTAAATCTGCATCCGAACAAAGAAAAAGAGGGGACAGAAAACAAGAAGTATTTAGTTCTGCAGGATATTTGTATTGTCCCCAAACCATTTTCATCAACCAGAATTAGAATGTATCACTTATTTACCGTTATCGAGTACGAGGAATAAAAGGAAGACGAAGAGCATGGCGAATGAAAGCCGATGTATGAGTCGTGCAGCCATTTTCTCACATATGTATTAGGTTTTGTAACTCCTTTTCTTTCTCTTCTGTGAGTTTGGTTTATACGTTTAGTTTCCATTTATAGTAGTTTGTTCTTGGGAAGAGTGCATTTAAATGAGCATGGAAAATATTATCTTACCTTATCCGAAGTTTGATACACATCCACACTTGCCTCATCTTCCTGATTTGTCATGCGATTTTGGCACAATATGCATCATTCAACAGTGATGAGCATTAATTTTTGTTCCTGAGCCTGTGACTATTCATCCATGAATTGCTAGTCAAACCGGAATTGCACGACGTATGGCAACATTTATGCATTGGCAATGTCGAAACATTATCTCACATTGTGATCTAAGTTTTGCCTGAATTTGGACTATAATTGTTGTCGATTTTGAGTTGGAACTCCAAATTTTAATAACAGGCTTTGTACACATGCGATCACAACATCACTAGCTTTGCACCGCTCGAGTTGAAAACTCATAATGCAAGCCTTGAGAAACATTACCCCACATTGGGAAAATATAAATCTTTACCTTCAATATATAAAAATTTCGGACTACTAGAGACTTTAACGGGCAATAAGCACTTCTTAATGAGATAGGAAACATGATAGGAAATAAATTACCGGGACGGGACGGGACGGGTTGGGATTGGGTGAATCCCGTCCCGTTTCGAAAATAAATTACCGGGACGGGACGGGACGGGATTGCCTATTTTGAAATTCATCCCGCACGTCTCGATCCCGTTCGGGTTCGGGTCGGGACCGGGACGGGGACGGGACGTGATATCCCGCACTTTTATTGACCTTGACAGAAACTGTGAAAAAATGAATGAGATAGCTATAAATTTTGGAATTATCAAATGAATGAGATAGAAATTTAAAAAAAAAAAATCCAAAGCAGTGATTCCCAAAAAAAAGTGAACTCCAATATCCATTAGAAACTTGAAAAATACACAGAATATAATAGATAGTAACATAAACACGCACAAAGGACAATAGATCAATAATTTAACTGCATAGTGCATATTACATCAACACGTGAAGATAAAATTCAAATTGAAAGTGCAGAAAACATCAACCTAAAACTGAAAACTTAAAACTGAAACTTTGATGTTTCATACATCAATTTAAGGTTTACATGATTAAATGATATATAAAAAAATTGATTATATTAAATATTACGGGACGGAACGGGATTGATCGGGATGGTCCCGATCCCATCCCGTCCCATTTGAATAGTAACAGAGCGGGACGGGACGGGATGGGATTGCCATTTTAAGAAATTATCCCGTCCCGTCCCGCTGGTTTTTGGGACGAGATTGGAACGGGATCAGGATTTCGGGTTCAAGTGCCCAACCCTAGGAAGCATAGTAATATCAAAAGAAAAAAAAAAGAATGAGAGCGAAATAATATACTCCTTTAAACTGCTTTTGTGACAAGCTATGTTGTATAGGTATGGGGGTAATTATAGGGTGCAATTCATCAAGATTACGTTCATTTTTTAAATATAATTTCTAAAAACATGTTTATTCTCTATACATGAATATTTTTAAAAATCACATCTACAATAGTTACTTAGTTTTTCAAATTAAAATTTCTAAAATTAATTGTTCAGATTTTTTAGAAAATAGAAATACACCTAAAACTCTGATTAAATCAATTTTCTGGAAAAAATAATTATGAGTGATATTAAAAAGGGACTTTTAAGGAGGATTTTGAAAGTTGGTGGAGATGGATTGGTTAAAAGGAATTTTCACAGATAAGATAAGTGAAAGTTAAGAGGAGATATTTTTCGCAATTTTCCCAAATGACTGACATTAAGACCCCAATCTAATGGCCCATAAGTGGCTGCAAATATGGCATGGGGCTTGGGCTGCATTAGGTGAAGTGGGTCAAATGAAAGTGGACCGATAAAATATCAGGCCTAACTCCATCTTTTGACTCAATTGCATTCCACTGTTTTAAGGGATCTGTTCACATTACTACCGGGTACCTGCAAAAACACAAAAGTCAGGTACAAGGTAGAGGTCCATGGACCAAGGACCTGGTCCGAACGGGCTGGGCGGACACATGATGTCAGGATCGGACCATGTATGAGAGTTGGGCCTGAGTCGGAAGATCGAAGCCCACCGCTCCTGCGCCCGCCCCTGGTTGTCTATGGGGGCCTATATAAAAAAATTTGAAAAAAAAAACTATTTTGATTAAGCTAAAAAATTAATTTAAAAAAATTGTTTTAAACTTTAAAATAATAGGTTAACATATTTCAGAAATTAATTTACAAATATATATTTTGAATTTTTTAAGAAAAATATGTTAACATTAAATTAAAAGGATTTATTTTAAAAATCCATTTTGAATTTAAAATATGTTAAATATTTTATAAAAGACATGTCTTGAATTTAGAAATTTGAATGGTGGGCTGGTCGGGTGGGCCGAGCGAGCCGGGCGTGTGGGTCGGGCTGGGCAGACGGCGAGTGGGTTGGGAATGAGGCCGATCTGGGCTGGGGATAGGGACCAGGACCATCCACAGCTGCGGTGGGCTGGGCCACGATCTGGACCGGACGGGCTTGCTGGGCCCATGAGCCTGAAAAACCCTAGCAGGTCCATGCTGGCCTGGTCCGGCCCGGTCCACTTGAATTCGTTGTGGAAGCTAAAAAAATCAAATATTTGAATAAAGGCTTCATATATGTGACCCCGTCGTCAAAATTTAAAATTTAACCATAAATTACGATCAATATATAAAAAAATATAGAATGTAAATACTTGATAGATTTATCTTAATGTGAATTTTCAATATATATCTTACATATTTATAAAAAAAAAAAGCATATAATTTTTGTAATTTTATGGTCAAATTTTTTAAAATTTGATCGAAAAAAATAAAAATAAAAAACATTTTCGTAGATAGATGGAATATATAAAAAAAATTATAAGTTAATTTTATTCATCCTTTCAAGACGTATATTTTGATAAAATATGACTCAAATAAGAAATTACACACAAAAAAAAAAAATTATGACTATTTAAATCAAATCAAATCAAACATACCCAGTATATCCCGCTCAGAGCAGGATCTGGGAGAGTAAAATGTAAGCAGGCCATGCCCCTACTTTTTACGATAGGGAGGCTGTTTCCGTAAAGACCCACAGCTTAGTGCACAAAAAAGTATAGAGTGGTATATACAAAGAAGCATATGATACGAAAAAGCTCACGACCATACCTGAGCCCATGGTTTAATTCACATGAGACTTACTTAAGGAGACTTTGGCAACTTTGGAAACTGCACTCTCGATGAACGCTGCTCTAACCGAAGAGAGGTAATAGGATCAAGTATACAGTAAAAGAAAAAAGTGTAATGCTCTATGTCAAAGCTGACCGAGACAACCCAACCCTGACGCTCGCAACTACAGCACCGCTCCCTACAAAAGAATCCACAACTCTGATATGGCGCCTCCAAGAGCACCTATCAACAGTCATGGTTTCAGAAAGGTTTAAGGCCTTCAAATCTAATCTCAGTTGCTCCTCCCACGTCCTCCTCGGTCTGCCTCTCCTCCTCTCCCCGACAACCAATAAATTCTCGACCCTCCTCACCGGAGCAGAAGCCTGCCTCCTGCGGACGCGGCCAAACTATCTCAATCTCCCTTCTCTAACTTTCGCTGAAATGGGCGCCACTTCAAGCGCGTTCCTGAAAACCCCGTTCGAGATTCTATCCAACATTGTGCGACCACACGACCAACGTAACATTCTCATTTCATCCGCTTCCAACTTACTCTCAAGCGACTTCTTCATCGCCCAACATTCGGAACCATACAACATTGCATGTCTGATTGCCGCTCTATGGAATTTACCCTTCAACTTAAGAGGGACTTTCTTGTCGCACAGGACCCCAGTCGCTGCTCTCCACCTTAGCCACCCCGTCTTGATACGCTGTCTCTCTGGTTTTTCTTAAACCTTTAATTCATGTACAATAAAGAAGTACTAGTATATCACCCGTATAAAATACGGGAATATAAAAAAAATTCACATAGAAACGCATAATATCCAACCATTCACCATAAATTTTATAGCACTTCTTTGAAAATTACATTAGTTGTACTATTTACGATTACACCATTCTTGTCACAATAAAGAAAATTGAAGTCTTTTGTGCTCTTCATTTTGATACGGCTACATAAACTGACCACGATTGAATAAAAATCTTGGCAGATACACGTCAACATGAGAGAGTGCGAAAAGCATAATTAGTGGAAATTGTCGTCTTTGAAATTTAAATGCCAATCTACTATCTGATGAGTTTAATATCATTTGTGGAATAAATACTTTACTCCTAAATGTGTAGTATAACATAATAAATGTTATGGAAGCAATTGTACCAAAATCCTACAAATATGCATCATTCAAAGCATATTAAAAAATAAAATAAATAAAACTAAAGTCTCTCACATAATCAATTAATCTTGCAATAGCACAATAATTCCCTTCTTTTCTCAAACGAATTTCCTATTTTTTTAAGGACTGAAAATTAAAAATAATTAAAATAGTTATCGAGATATATTTTTAAAAAGATATATAGTCAACTTTTATTCTCTATAACCCTCTTTTATTTAGATATCATTCGATTGATAAATATGTTGTTATAAAAAAATTGCTTACATATTTTATGAAGAAAAAATACACTCTGGTCCTATGAAATTTTTTTAAAAATAGATTTGGTTCCACGTCCTTTTTGGTCTTTTTTTTTGCCGAAATGGTCCAATAAGTATTTATCGGTTTATGTTAAATGGCCAAAAAAGAGATGATTTAATCCTTATATTTGAAAAAAATTACATAAATTATTTGGATATAATTTAAAATACAAAAGCAACTTTAAAACTTTTAAAAATATATAGTTGATTTCAGAAGTAAATAAATTAATAAATTTTTTAAAAACAAAAAATTAAAAATCATTTGAAGATCACTTAAAACGATCAATTTTTATTTTCTGAAATTCACTTTTTACAAAGATGAATATACGGATTAGTATATTATTATTAAATTTAATTGCTTATGTATTTAGAAATATTTCTTTAAAAAATCATAAAATCGGTAATTATATAATTTAGTAAATATGAGTTTTTTTATTTATTTTTTTATTTTATATTAATTAAATAAGATTTAAAACTAAGATAGACTAATTGATTTATTCCATAGTTTCTTTAATTTATTTTGAAATAATAATTAAAACCATTGTTTCTGCATTTTCAATATATTTTTTAATAAGATAATTTCGATTTATTTAATTAATTAGGACTTTGAGTACTTTCTAATTATATATACTCAACAGTTCTTTTGCAATACTCCCAAGCATCATTCATTCAGTTGATATTTTTTTATTGATATACCTAATCACAGTGACTAACTAATATAAACTAATTAATTAGTGAAAATATATAATATTTCCGCGAATTTTTAAAATTAAGTTTTTAACATATAGTGCACACTATCATATTAGATTTCGCTTTGTTTGAGATTTAAATTTTTAAATTAATGAAAACGTGAATATTTCTGTAAATATAATCACTTCTTATTTATTCATAATTCATTTTTCTTAATTAATAAAATTAAATAAGGTATGTATGAGTTATTTGAGGTATAATTATAATGTATTTAATGCAATAATGATTAGACCCGTAATTGATTATGTGTTCAAGCATTTTGAGCGACACATAAACACACATGTAAGCAAGAAGACATAGCGTACCAAGTATGAGAAAGATATTCTGCATTAGTATATAGGGGAGATATTTTGATCGGTCAACTAAAATTTAAATGACCATATTTTTTGGTAATTTTTATTTGAGTAGTGTTTATATTAAAATATTCATTTCAAAAAGACAAACCAAATAAGTCCCGCTTACAAATATAGCTAGATAATTAGATAAATACACTAAGATAAAAAAAAAAAAAAAGCTATTTTAGACTGTATTTTATAGATCGTGATATTTCTACTTAGATAAGTGTTGGAGTTTTTCTATGTTCAGGTCAGGAAAATTTGGCCTGACGTTAGGCCAATACTAACTTACATATTATTTCATATTTGTCGATTCAGTTTGTATATTATTCTTTTTAAGTTGAACTGTACGGATTGAAATTAACAAATATGAAAAAATATGCAATTTTAGTACCGACCTAATATAAGATTAAGTTTTCCTAGCCTGACGATAAGAAAATATATTTTAATTATACTACATATTTGTTCATATTTGACGATTTCAGTTTGTATATTCTTCTTATTAGGGTTGAACTGGATTGAAATCGACAAATATAAAAAAATATATAATTTTAAGAACGACCTAACATCAGTCCAAGTTTTTCTGGCCTGACGGTAAAAAATCTCTACAAACATAGAAAGTATTTACTAGCCGAACCGCAATTGGTCTGTCTATTACCGGCATCTGATATTTTGATCGCTCTTCGATTTAATGTGGGTCGCTTTTTTTAATCTACTTATAATTGGAGTCCAAAACTTGCAGGGAGACAAAAATGAGACCCGATAAAAAATATTAAATTTGTCAAAACCAAATCAAACCAAACCTACCCAATATATCCACGTGTCAAACAAATATGTAATTAGTTACGGTGTACGAATTTATACGTTAAAGTAGTTTTGTTACGGGAGGTAGGTACACGGCAGCACCGCCTCCTGCCACCTCCGGACCATAAAAGAAAAAGAAAGAAAAAGTTGCACGTGATTTGAACGTGTTAATCAGCCACACGACTCGAGTTCAAGTTTCACAAGATCCTTACGGTAATAATATTATTGTACCATTTGGTGGGTGGGTGGATAGAAAAATAAGGAGTAAGATATACTTTTTCCATTTTTTCTTATAGTTGCATTAAATGAATATTTTGCCAAAATCTATTTTTTTTATTTAATTGAATATTTCCTAAAAATATAAATAAAACAATCAATAAACAAACATCGGCTCAATAAATTTTTAAATAATGGTAATGGGCAATATCATAAATTATATATAATCACAAACCAAATTTCTTATATATGTATATATAACATACATGATATATGTAAAGATGGTAACTGGTAGCATGTTGTGTATACATACTGAAATATGGTTAAAAATAATAATATTTTTATCTATATTTACTCTAAAAAATAACTGTTATCCTCACGGAAACATTCGATCATAAATATTCAGATGATATTATTGCCCATTCAAAATTAATATGTCTCTTACATGTATCTATAATTATATTTATCCAGAGGAATATCTAAAACTATTTAGTATTGAAAAAAAAAATACAATTCATATATACAATTCTTCCTTTTTTTCTCAAATGTATTCTTATTGTTACATATCATAAAGGGTACGAGGTATATCCATGACAATGTACATCTTACAACTTAGATCAAACAATCAAAGAACTTGGGTTCAAAATCCACTCCTCAAAGGATGGCTAGACCACACTAAATTTCGAACACTAAACCAACTCTACAGTCTATATTTTAATTCCTCGCCCACATTTTCTATTGAAAAGTTTCTACCCTCAAATATACGAGAATTTTTACCTTTCCAAACGAGTCACATAATACATAACCAAATACCCACTGCCTTTTTGTCTATTCCTTTTTCTATTAAAGAAATGATTATGAGCTAGAAGATTACGACACATATCGAGTGGATAACCCGTAGAAATACCAAGCCACTCACAGCAAAGCATCCATACCTTGTATGTAACATCGCATCCCAAAAAGATATGATTACCGGTTTCCTCCTCCTTGTCGCATAGCACACATATCACGTTATAATTCGAGTTGAGAATGTTTCTCCTATGAAGATTCACTTTTGTAGGAAGACGATCCCATAGCATTCTCCATAAATGAGCTATAACCTTCGATGATACTAACTTGTTTCATATGAGTTTGAATCCTCTTTTATTCTCCGTAGCACGGTGCGAACTTATTCTAATATTTCATGAATATTAAAATATCGTGAAAATATTGAATCCTCTATTGTATGGGTAATGCTATCCTTACAAACCATTTACAATCTCTTTTACACCAAGCATTAAACAGTATTATACCACGTGCATTAAATGTGCAACATCAGTAAATAATTTTAATATTTTGATTCAATATTATCTGTAAAGCACAATGTACAACACTGTTTAATGCAGTATCTAAATTTTTGATGTAAATAATGTGTAGGAGTAGGGGTGGACACGAACCGAACAAACCGAGCTTTTGGTGTTATTGACCGTTCGTTCGTTCGGTTCATGTAGTGTTCGGTTCGTGTTCGTGTTCGACGAACATTACAAATTAGTGTTCGAGTTCGGTTCGATATATTTTTTATTGTTCGTGTTCGGTTCGTTTGTGTTCGATTGTTTTGTTCGTACGCTTTGTTCGTTTATGTTCGAAAAAAATGTGTAAATTACAAATTTTTTAAAAATAAAATAAAATATTGAATCACAAATTTTATGTAGCCAAAATGAAATATATAGATATTGGAATTCACACACAACCGACAAAAGCCCAAAACACCAAGATTTCATCATGAAATTAGTACCCAAAACGAAATACACACATAAATTTAGTAAACAAGTCGATCAACGTCATTGGGCAATACTCCAAGTCTCCAATGTTGTTCAGTAGACAAGCACATGTAATTCCATGAAAGAAAGAAAAATCAAGATCACAAGCAGACACAAAAGTAGTACATGAACGGTTCATTAGGGGGCTTTGACAATATATTTAAATAACTAGACATTGAAAGATGCTAGTTTTAGATTTTTGGGTTTTAATTAATATAATTCCATTGAATTAAAAAAAAACAAATCTGCAGGAAGCTTCATTGTTTTAAGAAACAAATAGGCAAGATGAGTGATGAGGTTGTGCTCCTCCGGATAGCAGATCTAAACATTGCCGCCTTCATTTTCTTTTTCACTCTAAAGATTTGAGAGTGGACTTAGAAGAGAAGGAACCGTATGTGAATATTTATCAAATGGTTAAAGAAATAAATGAATTTACAAACAAACTGCAGCTACTTTATTTGCATAAAAATAGATAGTAACAAATTGCAGCTACTTACGGCAACAATGAATTCACGGCGGAGACGAACGGAGCAGAAGTCGCGACGGAGATGTACGGAGCAGAAGTCGCACGATGGATTAGGGCTGGAACGGAGTGGAGCCGATGATAGATGCGTCGACGGAGATGGAACGGAGTGGAGCCGATGATAGATGTGTGATGCGTCTCTGGCTTGAAGGTTAGGTTAGGCGATGGAATGGAGAGGGAGATGGAATGGAGTGCACTGTGCAGAAAATGAGTTGCGGGCGGCTGCTTCTTAGCTTAGCTTGAAGGTTAGGTTATTACTTATTTTATATATATATATATATATATATATATATATATTAATGTTCGCGAAAAGTTCGCGAACACCTGATCAAAATATAAAATGTTCGATGTTCGGTTCGAAAATACTCGAACATGTTCGCGAACATATTCGGTTCGGTCAAACCGAACTCGAACTGACCGTTGACCGAGCTTTTTCACGAACATTTCGCGAACGTTCGGTTAATGGGCCACCCCTATGTAGGAGTATCATTACTCATTTTATATATACACCAATAAAACAATAGCAAAATAATAAGGCCACACATCCCTTTATTAGTAGGATGGTAATTTTGGCCCGACCCGCAATGCACCGCCCTGACCCCTGACGTATGGGTCGTCTCGCCACGCAATCTGAAGTGGGTCAAGGCGGATCTGGGTACCAATCTTGTCCCGTGGATACCTGCCCCGTCCCGCACAGTTTTTTTAATATATTTAATATTTTTTTTATATATAGTTTATATATTTATATACTTTTTCATACATTTATTATTAGATCTTACATATTTATGTTAATAATGACAAGTTTTATAAATAACATGTATAATAAAAATAAAATACTAGACAAAAAACTCATCAAAATATTTATTTTATTAATCCCGAAGTAATATTTTTTCCTATGCGGGTCGACCCGCCCCGCCCCGCGACCCGTGGTGGGACTACCCGCCCGCCCGTTCACCTTGTGGGGCGGGTCCTGGGCTTCACCGATCCGTCCCGACCCGCCCTATTGTCATCCCTATTTATTAGAACCAATTGTTTATTTAAAAAAGTTGACATAAAATAGGTCTCGAACAGGGGCGCCCAAATCCAAAACAAGTCCTGGTCCGGGTTTGACCCGCCTGGTCCACCAGTCGGCCAACTTGGACCCAGACTCCGCCATTACATATGAAATGTATGGGTTCGGGTCTTCATGGGTCAGCCATGGGGCCGGGTCCGGGTCCGACCGGATCCCGAATCAGATACGAGATTTTTTTCAAAAAACATATATATTTTTAAAATTTTATTTAGTATTATTTTACACACGAAGAAACAAACTAATAAACAAAGGAAATAGTTGAAAGAATGAGCTTGTATTTAATTTTAAGTTTTTACTTAAAATTAAAGTGTCTATGTATCCCCGTGAGGATCAAAACCCTAGGTAGTTCTTTTATTTTATGAAAAAATTAAAAGAAATGGGCTTATATTTAATTTTAAATTTTCACTTAAAATTAAATTACGTATATACTTACCTGAGTTACCAGACTTACCTTTAGTCGAAGTCGATTGTCGTCGTCTTGATCGTCGATTTAACTCATTCGACTAGACTCTCCTTAGGTTGTGCCTTCTTGATAGGCGTCTTGATGTGCTAATAAGTCATCCCACCTATTTTTTTGATCTTGTAGCTCGACTTTTGTTGTGTCTTTAAACTTCATTTGAGCCTCGAGATTTTTTGGCGTTATTCGGAATTTTCACTCGTCCAACATATAACATCCTTCCCTGAAAGTGTTCTCAGCGGGACTGTGAATGCAGACACTGCAAGATCTATCATTCCGGGTCTGGTCCGTCGGGTCCCAATGGTCATTTTTTTTTTTTTGAAATTTGAATCTATCCATCGGGTCAGGCCCAATGGGTCGGGGTGCCTAAGACTCGGACACAGTGGCAGACGGACCTATATGATGGCATGGTGGTGCACGTGCACCACCAAAATTTTATAAAAAAAGACCCATTTGTCCATATGAATGTCCACTTAATCCCTACTTTTAGCAATCGTGTATAGGTGTGCATGGTTATGTACGTGTGTGTCTATCATTTCTGTATTTTAATCTACCCATCATTTTTATTTAAGAGTTAAATTATTTCTACTATTTTTTTTATCAAATTTATAGAATATTTAGATTATATTCTATTATTGTCAGTACTTTCTTTTTTAATTCTTTGGCAATGCCAGTCCTGAGTTACTCGAGGCCGTGTGTGAAATCTAAGATGTGTCCCTATAAAAAATATTTTAATAAAATTTGATGTACTTATCAAAATCTTATTACTAAATCCATAAATAAATAAAGCATAGATTATAAATATAAGAGCATATAACAATCATAAACAAAAATTGGAAAAAAAAAATCATAAACAACGTTAAAACATAAAGTTCACTATTGAATTAAATAATTCTTATCAAATTAGGTAACCTTTTTTAGTTTATTAGTATTTTGTATTAAATAGAACTTGACGGGATTCAAACTTAGATCTATTAATAAACACAATATTTAAATACATTTTCGATCCAACCATAATACAATATTTTAATTTGATATTTTGTTATATTATATTTATAAGAAAAAAATTATTTATAGTCTCTAGAAAATTGAAAATCCTATATGGGCACAAGTCGCACCTTATATATACTGTACACGCCGTGTTCGTCGAGTGCACCAGTAGAAATTTGGTGTTGGATCCGCCTATGCTCGGACACCATCCATGTAGACCACGGACCCAATGGGTTGTACGGATCCGAATCACAAGTCCGAGTCCTGTACGGATTTGAGGGGTCCGAATCTGAAGATCGACCCGATAGATCTGGGTCCCGTGGGCAGCTCTAGTCTGGAATAGGGGACATAGTTAAGAGAATGTCTGCAAACTCATTGAAAAGAAGAGAAATGCTACACATACACACATTTATACATATTTTTTTTACACACTAACATCTCAACCATTCATTTAGTGTGGTCCCACAATAAACGAATGGGTCCCACACTAAATGAATGGTTGAGATGTTAGTGTGTAGAAAAGTGTGTATAAATATGTGTATGTGTAGCACTTCTCTGAAAAGAAAGACTATATTTTATCGTACCTTTTTTTTGACAAATGCTTTCTGATTTTACATCTTCTATAAATAGGGATTTTTGGCAAATTATTTTCCTCTATTTTATAAAATAAGTTATTTACACCTCTATGTAAATTAAATAATCATATTAATTTATTGTGTTTCTAAAAACAAACTATTTATTTTCTATATAAATTAAATAAGTACATTATCCACCAATATTTTTAAAAAGATATATTTAAAAAATGATCGTGCACGGTAATGAACAAATTGACTCTTGAAATTGATGTACGGAGAGCTTAGAGAATTGATGCCATAATTTGAATACGACACAAGACACTACCAAAAAAAGGACTTTAGCCGACGACCCGAAAAAAACGGCCGACGACTTTAAAGTGTCGTCGGCTAAACTTTGCACTTTAGCCGATGACTCGGGTTGCCGTCGGCTAAACAGTTTTAGCCGACGACTTGGTCTAGGTCGTCGGCTAAAGTACAACATAGTCGCCGGCTATAGTAAAGAGGTTTAGCCGACGACCTAGATAATATTTAGCCGACTATTTTAGCCGACGACTTGATCTCGGTCGTCGGCTAAACCCTTTACCAAAAAAAAAATCACATTTTAGCCGACGGCAAGATCTAGGCCGCCGGCTAAAGCCTTTCGAAAAAAAAATGGGGTTTAGCCGACGACCTAGATCAAGTCGTTGGCTAAACCTCCAAGTGAAAATTATATGTAGTTCACGGAACACCAACCCAATCTTGCCCCTCTCCCCGCTAAAGAGCAAATTTCTATTCCCAGTCCTGTCAGTTATTCCCGAAAAAAGCTTGTGAGTTGTTACTTTGAGTTGTGCTAGCTGGAGACGAAGGTTTCTACCGGTTGTTATAATCACCATTTCGATTAAGGTACGTATTTTATTGTATTTTTTATTGTGATTTCGAAACTTTGTATTATTCATGTTGTACATTCGAAAGCTTTTATGTATAACAATTAAGTTTTATGATGATAATCATTATGATCAATTGTTTGTTGTGATTTCATTTATAATTTGAACAATATTAGTTAGTTGGATTAATATTGAAAAATTTATACATTTTTAGGATGGACAAGAGTTGGATTGGGTTACGAAAATGGGATCCAAGTGTAATGGATGGGATGAAGCAGTTTATGAGATTTGTAAAAGAGCACGACAGTGATAATACGTTGCACTACTGTCCGTGTAATAAATGTAGATGTCGCAGTGATATGTTTCGTTTTCCATTTGATGAGGTCTGGGAACACCTAAAGAAGAATGGTTTTTGGAGTAAATATACATGTTGGATACCACGGTGAAGCACCGAATTCTGTTATTCCGTATGATCACGGACAATTTAGTGGTAACGACGGGTTCACCGATCCGAAGACGAGGTTGATTGATGATGTGTTTGGTTTTTCCGAGACGTTTGTACCAACTGAGCCAATCCCACGACCGCGTAGACCGTTGCCTTGCAATACTGCTGGGCTTGACAGGTACAACAAGCTAATTCAACTCCAACAGACCCCTCTATACCCAGGGTGTAAGATGACTGTTCTTGATTGTGTCATGGAAACGATGAGATTAAAGGTGGAAAACAGATCATCCATCAAGTCTGTAGATGATTACTTGGAGCTTACGAGTAATATGCTTCCACAGGCCCATCATCTTCCTAATACATATACAAAAATGAGACGAATTTTGAAAGATCTTGGTCTTTTCTACATTAAGATCCACGTCTGCATGTATGATTGTGTTCTATTCTGGGGGCATCCTAATGAAGACCTCACGAGATGTCCTGTATGTGATACAGAGAGATATAGGATCACTCCTTCTGGAAAAGAGAAACTGGTGAAGGTACTTTGGTATTTTCCATTGAAGGACAGGTTGGAACGGCTTTTTATGTCTCCTCACACGGCAAAAACAATGAGATGGCATGCCGAGCCACGCACTACTGACAGGGATACTATGATACACCCTTCGGATGGAGAGGCGTGGAAGCATATAGATAGGGAGTATCTGATTTTTTCTACAGATATCCGAAATGTGAGGCTCGGGATTGCATTTGATGGTTTCAACCCTTTTGGTAACATGAGTCATTCATATACCATATGGCCTCTTGTAGTGATTCCTTACAATCTTCATCCGTAGATGTGTATGCGGAAGGAGTATAATATGTTGACCTTATTAGTCCCGGGGCCGGGATATCCGGGAAAGTGTATCGATGTGTATATGAGACCTTTGATAGAGGAGCTGAAATTGTTGTGGGAGCAAGGTCATCCCACGTACGACAGTTATTCGTCCGCGACGTTCTACTTGCACGCCATGTGTATCGGCACTATTAGTGATTTTCCTGTATATGGAATGCTGTCTGGATATGTTATTAGCGGATATAGAGGTTTTCCAGTGTGTTTGAATGCAGATTGTGCTAGGTACCACTGTAGGAAAGTTATCCGAATGAGTCATCGGATATGGCTTGAGAGGGAACATGAGTGGCGTATGGATGCTGCAGCATTTGATGGCACTGTAGAAATGGGCGAGCCTCTACGACAGTGGACAGGTGATGAAATACTATCGATTCTTAATGAGTACGATTTTGGTCAGCTTAGCAACCATCCTGATGTGATTGCAGCAACCCCTGAAAGGCCCGATAAGTATAAGTATTGGTCGCACAAAAGTATATTCTGGGAATCGCCTGACCCGACCGTGTTAGACTACACGGTCGGGTCATTGTTGGGGTTTAGCCGACGACTATTGGAATGTCGTCGGCTAAAGTAAAATATTTTTTTTAAAAAAACTTTAGCCGACGACATAGATCTTGTCGTCGGCTAAACCCCCTACATTTTATACGTTTTCTCCTTCCCAACTTGTATTATTTTCTCCTTCCCTCACCCACTACGATCGCCCATCACCTAGCCGTCGCCCGCCGATCGTCACCCAGCCCCCAACCGCCCGTCACCTAGCCGCCCGTCACCTAGCCCCCGTCCCGCCGATCGTCACCCAGCCCCCAACCCCCGTCACCCAATCGTCGCCCGCCCGGCCACCGTCTCGCCGCATGTACGAGCCCCAGTCCTGCTGCCCGCCCGGCCGCGGTCACGTCGCCCGCCCGCCCGCCCGACGCCCTCCGCCTGCCGTCCGACCGCCTCCCGACAGGTAACCCTTTCCCTTTTTTTTTATCTTGTTTGTTGAATTTATTGTATTTGTTTGATGAATTTGTTTAGATTATGTGATGAATTAGATAAATTGTTTAATGAGTTCTGATGCAATATTTGATGAATTTAGTATTTTCAATTTTTTGTGTTTAATGAGTTGTGAATTTGATGAATTTGTTTGAGGAGGAAGGGATTGTATAGCCGATGTTAATCGAAAGATTAACGTGGTATGGCATTGAGAATTACTGTTGTGTTAAGTTGTGAATTTGATGAATTTGTTTAGATTATTTGATGAATTAGGTAAATTGTGTAATGAGTTTTGATGAGATATTTGATGAATTTGTTTGAGGAGGAAGGAATTTTATAGCCGGCGTTAATCGAAAGATTAACGTGGTATGGCATTCATAATTATTGTTGTGTTGAGTTGTGAATTTGATTTATTTGTTTAGATTATGGATAGAATAAAGAAAGCGTTGGGGAAGAAGTCGACAAAGTCGACCACTCCCGATTCGGCGGGGAGTTCGGCAGCCTCTAGTAAGGCGGATCCCGCTACACTGAGGATGCTTGCTGAGATTTCTCGGGAGCAGTATCCGGACTTAGCGGAGACCGACCTCGATTCTCCCATTGGACAGATCGATCAGGCCGATCCTTATGTTCGTGCTAGGGTGTGGGGTACCGTCTACCCTCCTAGAGGTAGTCGGTACCGCACTAAGATGATGGGAGCCGAGGGTCACCATGTATTGAAAGATACCCCCGGCTTCCAGCGCCCTCGCGGACGGGATGCACGGACTGCCTATCTCGAGGAGCAGTTGAGGGCGGAGAGGGAGCTCCGAGCTGAGAATGAAAGGAGGACTCAGACGCGGTTACATGAGAGCGAGCAGAGGACTGAGTCGCGGTTAGAGAGTTTCCAGAGACAGCAGCAGGTCATGATGGACTATATGATGACGCTGACTCAGACCATTTGTAATATCCGCATTTTTCTTTCCCTTGTATTTTTCTTTTTCGGCGTATTTCGCGATAGTAGTGACCCTCGTGTATCTTTCAGTGTATCTTTCCTATTATCTATGGATTTTATTCCCGTTATTGTCTTGCGGAACCGCCGTTTCGGGGTTGCCGTGGATCCATTCTACGTTATGATGCCTGTTGAGATGTTCCGTTTGAAGTTTCGTTCACATTTCGGTGTTTTTGGACCGTTCATATTTCGTACCTTGCGCACGCTACTTTTTCTGCATAGCGCACGCTAGGGGTCCCTTAGTAGCGCACGCTACGTTTGTTTCGTAGCGCGCGCTAGCGAGTAGCCCTATGAGTGGCAGTGCTGTTTTTCCAGCCTTCTGGACTAGCGTATTAGCGTACACTACGTATGCTAGCGCACGCTAATATCGAGAGGCTAGCGCACGCTGATGATGCCCGGTAGCGTGCGCTAGCGTGGGTGTCCAGTACTGGACAGTTTATTTCTGGAATCGGTCAGGTGCCAGTTAGCGCACGCTACGCTCGTATGGTAGCGCACGCTAACGGATCAAGTGAGTTTTGGGCAGTTAGCTTCTGGACTCAATCGATGTCAGGTAGCGCACGCTATTGGTCGATAGCGCGCTACCGCAGTGGTTATTAGCGCACGCCACGTTTCGAGTAAGACGCTAACGCGCCGTAATCGCCACCGGATCGGGACGCTAACGGTAGGGATTGGAATTTTATCCCGTTAGCGCACGCTAACCTTGAGGTCTTAGCGTGCGCTAACACTCCCTGGCTATATAAACCAGGGAGTTGACCGAGATAAACACAATTTCTCATTTCTTCCTCTCTCCGCGGCGAAGGCGATTCCAAGGCGATTTTCTTGGCGATTTCTTCCTCCAATCATCTCATCCAACCTCTTTCTTGAGTTCTTGGAGTATGATAACAACATCAACACGAATCTTCATCCTAATCCACGGTAAATCTCTTAGAACCCTACTTTTGGATAATTTGGGGGTTTTGGGATTTTCTTCCGATTCGTTCCGTTTTGTTGATGGATTCATGATGAATATGATTAATCTTGTTGGTATTATTAGTTTCCCTACGGATTCATGGTATATTTCGTGATTTTTACGGAATCGAGAGGGTTTGGTTGTGGTCCGCCCTCGTTAATGTTTATATACGAATATACATGAATCGTAGGCAGGTTTTCGGGTGTATTCCAATTCCATATTCATTTAGAAATGGTTGTGATTGTATTCTTCGAATCGTTAGAGTCGGTTTCATTGGTTCCTAGCGTTCGTCGGTGACTTTCCTTTCCGTTCTTCGCGTCGTCAATACTTCAAGGCAAGTAATTCTTGGAAACCTTTATGCTTAACGTGAAATGGTAATGTATATTGTGTGTGCTTTACTCACCTCGGGAGGGTCCGACGGGGCCTCGAGGGAATCTATGGCTTCGTACTGGATTCATGAGTTTGATTCGCTAGCCAGCTCAGGAGGGTCCTTAGAGGCCTCGAGTGGGATTCGTGGCTTCGTCCCGGTCCTAGGTGACGTGTGGTGCTTGGTTTGTTTTATGAATGTGGCCAGCTCGGGAGGGTCCTTAGAGGCCTCGAGTGGGATTCGTGGCTTCGTCCCGGTCCTAGGCAAATTAATTGTATTTGTTGTTTAGGAAAACACATGTCTAGTTTTGGTTTTTGAAATGATATTGGTGCATGTACTATGAAATGTGTAAGCGATTGATTTGCCTTGATTACCTGTACTAGCGTAATTGCTAACCCCTTTGGGGACCCGTTTTGGGGAAATTCTTGTTATGGATTTCAGGTTATGATTATCCGGACGAGCGAGCACCGGGACAGTACGAGGATGTTGGCCAGGGTCGTTGACATGTGCATTTGGGTCTTCTTATTTCTTTTGTTCATTTCGATTTGGTTGTTTCCACAGTTATAAACTTATAGATTGTACTCGCGAGTACTTAGGCTTTTCCTTTCGGATTGTGTTTGGACCTCGTTGGGTTACTGTATTTGTCGGTTGATGTTTATTGTGCCAGTTGTACTGGACGTGTTGTTTTATGTTCTTGTTGTTAACAATTGTCTCCTTGCTAACCGAGACGGTTAGTCGAGAGGTGTTTTCTTGTGTCAGTCTGGTGGATCCCATGGAGGGGCCCACGACGCTGTAATACACCTCGAATAAATTGGGGGTGTTACAGAAAATGGTATCAGAGCACTAGGTTATGGATACCTAGGCTTGTCGGTTATTTGGGTCTAGTCGTGTTTGTTTTGCACATTGTCACACCGCTGCCAGCTAGGCATGTCCAAGGGTCAAGGGTCGACCCGGACCCGGCGGGAACCCGTCCCGACCTGGACCCGCCGGGTCACGGGTCATACGGGTCACGGGTCTAGCGGGTTGCGGGTTAGGGTTAGGGTCGACCAAATTCCCACCACGAGCCACGGGTCGACCACGGTCGACCATTTTTAAAAAAAAAAAACTGCCTAAGCAGCTGACCGTTGGCAACGGCTTTGTTGCTTGGGCCAATTTAAAAAAAAAAAATTTGCTGGCCCCACTTTGCAAATGAAACGTTGCAAAGTAATAGAGCCGTTGCACATTGCTTGCTCAATGCTCATGCAACGGCATTCTGCACCCAAAGGCATTATTTTTTTTTTTATAACAAATTAACATTTTTTCCTATAAATACCCAAAATTCATTTCATTCATCTCACACCAATTCATACAATCATTTACTTATACTCTTATACTCTATCTATCATAATCTCAAGTTCACAATTTTTAATTCTCAAGTTTACAAATTCAAATTATTCTCATAATGTCAAACCGAAGACGTAACTCCGTGAGCGGTTCTTCAAGCATGTCCGGACTAAGGGACGAGGAGGAGTTCGATATGGAATCACCTCCTTTCTTGAACACCCAAGAATCCGAGACTCAAGTGCCCGGCTCCGAGGAGACGAACGTCATCGAAAAAGCTCAACTTAGAGCGGCGGTATTTCTATTCTGGTTTACTAAAAGTGATCCCGATATTAATCAAGTGTCTATGGTTAAATGTAGATTTTGTAACTCAAAGTAAAAGCACAAAAAAGGCGAAGGATACGGGAATTACTACCGACATATTAGGACGAAGCATCCCGAAAAATACGGATTGGCACGAGGACAAACGCAACTATCCGGGTACGCATCAACCTCTAACCAACCTCCTTCTTTATTTTCATATGATCATTCTTCATCTATGGATGCATTTTCGGAAATGATAGCCGTTGATTCATTGTCTTTTAGCTTTGCACAAAATGTTGGTTTTAATGATTGGGTGACAAATCATGTTCAACCCGCATATAAACAAATTTCTCGACAAACCGCAAAAAGAAAAATGATGCATAGATATAAATCACGTAAAGAAAATTTGATTAAATATTTTATGGAAAATAGTGATTTACAAGTTTCAATTTGTAGTGATATTTGGACCGATTCATTTCAAAAATTCCTACATGGGCATTACATGTCATTATATTGATAAGTTTTGGGTGTTAAACAAAAGAGTTTTGGCATTACGAGTTTTTAACGACCCACACACCGCGCAAAATATAGCTCGTTTAATTGCAAATATTTTAGAAGAATATAGATTACTTTCACGAGTTTTTTCAATCGGATTTGACAATGCATCCGCTAACACGGCTTCGATTCAAGAACTAATCACTTATTGTACGCCGTCTATTGGAGGTAAATATTTTCACAATAGGTGAGCGGCTCACATTTTAAACTTATGTGTTCAAGAATGTTTAGCTTATGTTGGAGAATTAGTAAAACCTATCCGAGGCATTCTTAATGAACTTTGGACTAAAAAAAGTGTTCGTCGTAAATGGTACCAATATTGTAAACAACATAATGTATATCCAAAAAAATTTCCAAAAGATGTTTGCACAAGATGGAACTCTACATACAAAATGATTTCCAAATCATATGATTATAAAAAACTTTTAAGTGGTTTTGCCGCACAACACATTGATGGTAATTTTGTTTTCGGGGAAGCTTGGGTTTTAGCAAGAGATGTAATGGATGTTTTTAAACATTTCTACGAGGCTACTAAAATTTTTAGTTATGTTTACAAACCAACTTCGAACTTATTTTGTTACGTAGCAATTAATATTGCATTTGCACTTAAAGACGGTCTTAACGTACCTTCCATTAAAGTTGCCATAAGTGATATGAGAATTAAATGGCTAAGTTATTTCAAAATTATTCCGGATGTTTACCTTATTGCATTTGTTTTGGACCCTCGACGTAAAATGGAAGGTTTGAAACAATTTTTGGAAAATTATTATTCGTTTCTACAAATACAAAATGATCCCGCATGTATTGTTTCTACTATACTTACTAACGTTAGGAATTTACTTGAACAATTGTATGCTCATTATCATATTTCCGATCAAGCTCAATCATCTCAACAACCACCTCCCATTTCTTCTTCATCATCTACTAGTAGACGTTTGACATCAATTGCTAGAGATTTATTTGCCCCAAAGAGGGCAAAAACCACGTCGAGTTCCAATTCGGAGCTCGACGATTATCTAACCATTACCTTTGAGTTTGGACATGAAGAAGAGTTAGAAGACTTTGACATCTTGGAATGGTGGAGCCGTAGGAGAGATCAAGGTTTTCTACTCTAAGCAAGATTGCGGCACAAATTCTCGCCGTTCCCGCCTCAACGGTAGCCGTAGAGCAAACCTTTAGTCGGAGTGGAAAGGTTCTCGATCCCACGAGGTCAAACTTGTTGCCCGAGACGTTGGAAGCTCAAGTGATACTAAGTGATTGGCGGAGAGCGGAAATGAAGACACAAAAAAACAACGAATCAACCGACGATGATGAAGATGAAGAACCACTCACTCCATCGGAGGGATCCGCGGGAAGCACGTAACCACCAAGGTAAGGGCGGCGGGGATACAAAGCATGAAGATGAAGATGAAGAACCACTCACTCCCGAGTCGATGGCTATGGAACTTGTCTTTTTCTTATTTCTTTTGTAAATCCGAATTTCTTTTTAAAGTTGTAGTCTCCTTTTCATGTTTGCACGTCTAATCAGACAGAAAATGTTTTGTAATGCAAAATTTAGTTGAAGATATAATTGTTTAATTAGTTTTGTTTTGAGTTAATCCGAATTTCTTTTTAAAGTTGTAGTCTTCTTTGTAAAGTTATTTAGATATAATCCGAATTTCTGTATTTCAAAGTCCTTTTAAAGTTGTAGTCTTCTTTTTTAAAGTTGTAGTCTTCTTTTGTAAAGTTACTTAAACTTTACTCCCCCTCTTTTTTTTTAAAAAACAACCATATTATCCTCATTAAAAACTATATAACAAATTAACAATTGTATTTCAAAAAAAAAATTATATAAAAAAAAAAAAAAAAACCGACCGAGACCCGTTGACCCGGCGGGTTGACCCGCTGACCCGCCGGGTTTAGAACCCGCCGGGTTGTTCATTTTTCCGGGTTAGGGTTCGGGTCCTCCTTATCGGACCCGGTGACCCGGCGGGTCCGACCCGTGGACATGCCTACTGCCAGCATCCCAGTACTTCCAGTGCTCGTAAGTTTTCTTATTCGGCTCTTTTGTTTCTTGCATTGTATTTCCACTTTTGAATCGTAGTTACTTTTCCTCCCTTACTCACCATCGATGTACTTCTGTTATCTCTCAATATCAGTATGGATGCCGGAGGAAACCGTGGTCGTGGTCGTGGTCGTGGCCGTGGACGCGGTCGAGGACGTGGGGCAGCCGGTAGGGCGGCCACGTCGCACTCTTCAGGAGCCGGCAGTACCGGCGACCGTCATAGTCATGCTTCTTCACAGGAGCGCGCCGATCTTGGTATTGCGGCTGTTATGCAGCAAATGGTTAACCAAATGGCGGCTATAGCTCAGGTGGTCCAGGACCCCGTTCGGGCCCATGCTAA
This sequence comes from Orobanche coerulescens, assembly GCA_033398695.1. Taxonomy (NCBI): domain Eukaryota; kingdom Viridiplantae; phylum Streptophyta; class Magnoliopsida; order Lamiales; family Orobanchaceae; genus Orobanche; species Orobanche coerulescens. The sequence continues at coordinate 8,958,613 of CM065802.1, read as the reverse complement.
TCGGGGCGGAGCGGATCGCTGGCTTCAGGATGTCATCAAGATGCATCCTCCTCAGTTTTCGGGAGCTTCGGACCCGATCGGCTGGGAGGGGTGGATCAAGGAGATATCCAAGGTCTTCACTGCTACCAACTGCCCCGAGGACCGTAAGGTCCCTATTGCTCAATACTTTCTCACGGGAGATGCTACAGATTGGTGGGAGGCCGTTGGTCCCAAAGATCATGTTGCTTCGTGGACCGAATTCCAATAATTTATGGAGACCGAATATTGTCCGTGGCCGGTCAGACAGGCTCGAGTGCATGCTTTCTATGATGCTCAACCACGGGATATTCCCGTATCCCAAGCTATTGCCGATTTTAATAAGGAGTTGGGTTATGTGAAAACCCAAGTTGTCGCTGAGAGCAACAAAATTTTCCATTTTTCCAGGAGGATGAAACTGTCCATTCGGGACTATATGTCTGGGCTCATCTGTACTACCTTGAAGGATTATCAGAGTTGAGCCCTTGCTTATGATATGTCGGTGACGGCTAGCGATTTGGCTCGTGAGAGCAAGAAGCAGAAGTCGGTCGGAAATTTTTCTGGTCCCAAGAGTGGAGGCCAGCAGAAATCTCAGGCTGCAAATATTTCTACGGGCGGTTCGGCTCGTTTTTCTGGGAGCTTTCAGAGTGCCGCCGGAACCGTCGTTCGGGACCCCAGATGCTTTAATTGTGGCAAGCCAGGCCACGTGAACCGGGATTGTCTTCGTCCACCTTTGACTTGTCATACTTGTGGCCAGTCGGGCCACAAAGCTTCTTTTTGCGAAAAGCTCAGACAGTTTCGCGGCGCCCGTTCTTCTCACCCAGCACCTATGGAGCCGAGCGTGAACCAGGGCTCATTTGCTCTGCCACCTCCACCGAGTGCCGGCCGAGGTAGGGGTCGGGGTCAGCCCGCTAGAGGAGGAGCTTCCAGTGTCGGCTCTGCCCAGCCGCGTATCTACGAGATGAGGAGGGCCGATGACCCAAAGAACATCGTGGCGGCAGTACCGTTCATATCCATTCTCATCCTGTCAGTGTGCTTTTCGATTCTGGTGCTACACATTCGTTCATATCACTGGGGTGTGTGCGCCGTTTGAGTCTCGACTGTTTGTCGCCTTGCGAGTCTTTCATCGTTAAACTTCCTAGCGGTGATAGGATCGTTGGCGATCGAGAGGTCCGAGACTGTTCTGTGTTTATTTGTGAGAGAGCCTGGCTCTCTAATCTTATCGTTGTTGATATTGAGGGTGAGGATCTAATTCTCGGGGATGATTGGCTCGAGCGGCATGGCGCAATCATGAACTACCGCACGAGAATCATCACTATGTTAGCCGAGGATCAAGATTGAGCACTCTTTCGCGGGGCGAAAGAGGGGAAACCAGAAGTTCGTTATTAATGCCTTGAAGGCGATGAGTATCCTGCGAAAGGGGTGTACTGGTTATTGGTGCTATGCCTTGAAGACGGAGAATGGTGGAGTCGAGCTTTCGTCGATTCCAGTCGTTAATGAGTTTCCTGATGTGTTTCATGACGAGTTACCGGGATTGCCACCGGATCGTGAGGTTGAGTTTGTTATAGAATTAGAGCCGGGCGCGGCTCCGATTTCTAAGGCGCCGTATCGCATGGCACCTTCAGAGATATCAGAGTTGAAGAAGCAGTTGAGTGAGCTTCTTGAGTCAGGGTATGTTCGACCGAGCGCCTCGCCTTGGGGTGCACCGGTCCAGTTTGTGCGGAAGAAGGATGGTTCACTACGTTTGTGTATCGATTATCGTGAACTAAACAAAGTGACTATCAAGAACAAGTATCCTTTGCCGAGGATTGATGACTTGTTCGATCAGTTGCAGGGAGCTGCGGTATTCTCGAAGATTGATTTGAAATCGGGGTACTATCAGCTCCGGGTGAGGGAGTCCGACGTGCCGAAAACGGCTTTTCGGACGAGATACGGACATTATGAGTTTGTAGTTATGCCTTTCGGGTTAACTAATGCGCCGGCGGTGTTCATGCAATTGATGAACAAAGTCTTTATCGAGTATTTGGATAAGTGTGTCGTCGTCTTCATTGACGATATTCTTATCTATTCGAGGAATGAGGAAGAGCATGCCCATCATCTGCGGATAGTGTTAGACATTTTGAGGACCGAGCAACTCTATGCGAAGTTCTCGAAATGTGAGTTCTGGCTGAAGGAAGTAATGTTTTTGGGTCACGTGATTTCAGCCGAGGGGGTTCGTGTGGATCCGCAGAAAATTGAGGCAGTGTTGGATTGGGCATCGCCCACAAATGTGAAGGAAGTCCGTAGTTTCTTGGGTTTGGCTGGCTACTACCGTAGGTTCGTCGAGGGTTTCTCAAAACTAGCTCGGCCACTTTCAGTTGCTCCATAAATCCGAGAAGTTCGTCTGGACCGATGAGAGGCAGTCGAGTTTCGAGGAGCTGAAGAAGCGTTTGACTTCAGCCCCGGTCTTGGCGTTGCCATGTGGCAACAAGGGATTCGCCGTTTATAGCGATGCTTCGGGTCAGGGTCTTGGGTGCGTATTGATGCAGCACGGCAAGACCATTACCTATGCGTCGAGACAGTTAAGGCCGTATGAGCTTAACTACCCTACTCATGATTTGGAGTTAGCGGCGGTTGTCTTTGCACTCAAGATTTGGCGTCACTATCTTTTCGGCTCTGCATGTCAGATTTTTACCAATCATAAAAGTATGAAATACATATTTACTCAGCGGGAGTTGAACATGAGGCAGAGGAGGTGGTTAGAGCTGATTAAGGATTACGACCTCGAAATCCTTTATCATCCGGGCAAGGCGAACGTCGTGGCCGACGCCTTGAGTCGGAAACCGATTGCGTTGCGAACGCTTGAGGTCCTTACGCCTCAGTCTGAGCTTCGGCGGGCTTTGATCGGGTTAGATGTTGAGGTTTTGTTGCCTGGAGCTGTCGGGCAACTTTGTGCTTTAGAGATTTCGTCGTCTTTGATCGATGAAATTAAGCTGAAGCAATTAGAGGATCCGATGACTACTCAAATCCGAGAGAACGTTCTTAAGGGAAAGTCTCCTGGATTTGTGATTCACGAGGATGGTGTTTTGAGATTCCAGAGTCGGATTTGTGTGCCGAACGATCCAGAGTTACGACAGAGTATTTTGCGTGAGGCCCATTCCACACCCTATTCCGTTCATCCTGGTTCGAGTAAGATGTACAAGGACCTGAGGAGGAACTTCTGGTGGAATGATATGAAGGAGGAGGTCGCACAGTTTGTGGCGAGATGTTTGACTTGCCAGTCAAAATCGAGCATCGGCCTACTGGTTATTAGATCACTTCCCATTCCAGAATGGAAATGGGAAGATATATCGATGGATTTTGTTATGAGTTTGCCGAGATCGAGGTCAGGCATGAATATGGTATGGGTGGTTGTTGATCGTCTGACCAAGTCGGCACATTTTTTGGGCATCAAGGACACTTGGGGCCCGGAGAAGTTGGCTCGTGTGTTTATCGCGCAGATTGTGAGACTTCACGGTACTCCGAAGTCTATTGTTTCGGATCGTGATGGCCGTTTTGTATCGCACTTTTGGCAGGCGGTGCATAAGGCGCTAGGTACCCGTTTGCATTTAAGTACCTCTTTTCATCCCCAGTAAGATGGACAGTCGGAACGCACCATCCAGACATTCGAGGACATGTTGCGTGCTTGTGCCCTCGATTGGAGTAGCGACTGGGAGGAGCATTTGCCATTGATCGAACTCACGTACAACAATAGTTGGCACGCGTGGATTCGGATGGCACCGTACGAGGCACTTTATGGGCGACGATGTCGATCGCCGATTTGTTGGAATGAGCCGTCCGATTTGGTCGGGACCGAACCGGATGTCGTTTTAGAGACGAGACGGAAGATAGAATTAATTCGAGAACGGATGTTGACTGCCCAGAGTCGACAGAAGTCATATGCCGATGTTCGTCGTCGACCTTTAGAATTCGAGGTGGGAGATCACGTTTTGCTGAAGGTGTCGCCGACGAGAGGAGTTTTCCGTTTCGGGAAGAAGGGGAAGTTGAGTCCGAGATTTATTGGACCCTTCGAGATTCTCGAGCGAGTCGGTGGGTTAGCATACCGTTTGGCGTTACCCCCGGCCCTGAGTCATGTTCATAGCGTTTTTCATGTTTCCCAGCTGAGGAAATATGTCCCGGATCCTAGTCACATCATCGACTATGGGGAGATTGACGTTGCTGAGGATATTACTTTTGAGGAGCGTCCTTTGAAGATTTTGGAACATCGAGAGAAACGACTGAGGCATAAGACCATCTCTTTGGTCAAGGTGCAGTGGTCGAGACACGGTGTCGATGAGGCAACGTGGGAGACCGAGGATAGCATGCGTGCTAGGTACCCTGAGTTGTTTGTTTCTTAAGTTTCGGGACGAAACTTATTTTTAGAGGGGTAGAATGTAATATCCGCATTTTTCTTTCCCTTGTATTTTTCTTTTTCGGCGTATTTCCCGATAGTAGTGACCATCGTGTATCTTTCAGTGTATCTTTCCTATTATCTATGGATTTTATTCCCGTTATTGTCTTGCGGAACCGCCGTTTCGGGGTTGCCGTTGATCCATTCTACGTTATGATGCCTGTTGAGATGTTCCGTTTGAAGTTTCGTTCACATTTCGGTGTTTTTGGACCGTTCATATTTCGTACCTAGCGCACGCTACTTTTTCTGCATAGCGCACGCTAGGGGTCCCTTAGTAGCGCACGCTACGTTTGTTTCGTAGCGCGCGCTAGCGAGTAGCCCTGGGAGTGGCAGTGCTGTTTTTCCAGCCTTCTGGACTAGCGTATTAGCGTACGCTACGTATGCTAGCGCACGCTAATATTGAGAGGCTAGCGCACGCTGATGATGCCCGGTAGCGTGCGCTAGCGTGGGTGTCCAGTACTAGACAGTTTATTTCTGGAATCGGTCAGGTGCCAGTTAGCGCACGCTACGCTCGTATGGTAGCGCACGCTAACGGATCAAGTGAGTTTTGGGCAGTTAGCTTCTGGACTCAACTGATGTCCAGGTAGCGCACGCTATTGGTCGATAGCGCGCGCTACCGTGTGGTTATTAGCGCACGCTACGCTTCGAGTAGCGACGCTAACGCGTAACTGCCATCGGATCGGGACGCTAACGGTAGGGATTGGAATTTTATCCCGTTAGCGCACGCTAACCTTGAGGTCTTAGCGTGCGCTAACACTCCCTGGCTATATAAACCAGGGAGTTGACCGAGATAAACACAATTTCTCATTTCTTCCTCTCTCCGCGGCGAAGGCGATTCCAAGGCGATTTTCTTGGCGATTTCTTCCTCCAATCATCTCATCCAACATCTTTCTTGAGTTCTTGGAGTATGATAACAACATCAACACGAATCTTCATCCTAATCCACGGTAAATCTCTTAGAACCCTACTTTTGGATAATTTGGGGGTTTTGGGATTTTCTTCCGATTCGTTCCGTTTTGTTGATGGATTCATGATGAATATGATTAATCTTGTTGGTATTCTTAGTTTCCCTACGGATTCATGGTATATTTCGTGATTTTTACGGAATCGAGAGGGTTTGGTTGTGGTCCGCCCTCGTTAATGTTTATATACGAATATACATGAATCGTAGGCGGGTTTTCGGGTGTATTCCAATTCCGTATTCATTTAGAAATGGTTGTGATTGTATTCTTCGAATCGTTAGGGTCGGTTTCATTGGTTCCTAGCGTTCGTCGGTGACTTTCCTTTCCATTCTTCGCGTCGTCAATAATTCAAGGCAAGTAATTCTTGGAAACCTTTATGCTTAACGTGAAATGGTAATGTATATTGTGTGCTTTACTCACCTCGGAGGGTCCGACGGGGCCTCGAGGGAATCTATGGCTTCGTCCTGGATTCATGAGTTTGATTCGCTAGACTCGGGAGGGTCCTTAGAGGCCTCGAGTGGGATTCGTGGCTTCGTCCCGGTCCTAGGTGACGTGTGGTGCTTGGTTTGTTTTATGAATGTGGCCAGCTCGGGAGGGTCCTTAGAGGCCTCGAGTGGGATTCGTGGCTTCGTCCCGGTCCTAGGCAAATTAATTGTGACTGTTTGTTTCCGGAAAAGACATGTCTAGTTTTGGTTTTTGAAATGATATTGGTGCATGTACTATGAAATGTGTAAGCGATTGGTTTGCCTTGATTACCTGTACTAGCGTAATTGCTAACCCCTTTGGGGACCCGTTTTGGGGAAATTCTTGTTATGGATTTCAGGTTATGATTATCCGGACGAGCGAGCATCGGGACAGTACGAGGATGTTGGCCAGGGTCGTTGACATGTGCATTTGGGTCTTCTTATTTCTTTTGTTCATTTCGATTTGGTTGTTTCCACAGTTATAAACTTATAGATTGTACTCGCGAGTACTTAGGCTTTTCCTTTCGAATTGTGTTTGGACCTCGTTGGGTTACTGTATTTGTCGGTTGATGTTTATTGTGCCAGTTGTACTGGACGTGTTGTTTTATGTTCTTGTTGTTAACAATTGTCTCCTTGCTAACCGAGACGGTTAGTTGAGAGGTGTTTTCTTGTGTCAGTCTGGTGGATCCCATGGAGGGGCCCACAGCGCTGTAATACACCTCGAATAAATTGGGGGTGTTACAGAAAATGGTATCAGAGCACTAGGTTATGGATACCTAGGCTTGTCGGTTATTTGGGTCTAGTCGTGTTTGTTTTGCACATTGTCACACCGCTGCCAGCATCCCAGTACTTCCAGTGCTCGTAAGTTTTCTTATTCGGCTCTTTTGTTTCTTGCATTGTATTTCCACTTTTGAATCGTAGTTGCTTTTCCTCCCTTACTCATCATCGATGTACTTCTGTTATCTCTCAATATCAGTATGGATGCCGGAGGAAACCGTGGTCGTGGTCGTGGTCGTGGCCGTGGACGCGGTCGAGGACGTGGGGCAGCCGGTAAGGCGGCCACGTCGCACTCTTCAGGAGCCGGCAGTACCGACGACCGTCATAGTCATGCTTCTTCTCAGGAGCGCGCCGATCTTGGTATTGCGGCTGTTATGCAGCAAATGGTTAACCAAATGGCGGCTATAGCTCAGGTGGTCCAGGACCCCGATCGGGCCCATGCTAATCGGGGCGGAGCGGATTGCTGGCTTCAGGATGTCGTCAAGATGCATCCTCCTCAGTTTTCGGGAGCTTCGGACCCGATCGGCTGGGAGGGGTGGATCAAGGAGATATCCAAGGTCTTCACTGCTACCAACTGCCCCGAGGACCGTAAGGTCCCTATTGCTCAATACTTTCTCACGGGAGATGCTACAGATTGGTGGGAGGCCGTTGGTCCCAAAGATCATGTTGCTTCGTGGACCGAATTCCAATAATTTATGGAGACCGAATATTGTCCGTGGCCGGTCAGACAGGCTCGAGTGCATGCTTTCTATGATGCTCAACCACGGGATATTCCCGTATCCCAAGCTATTTCCGATTTTAATAAGGAGTTGGGTTATGTGAAAACCCAAGTTGTCGCTGAGAGCGACAAAATTTTCCATTTTTCCAGGAGGATGAAACTGTCCATTCGGGACTATATGCAGGCTCGTCTGTACTACCTTGAAGGATTATCGAGTCGAGCCCTTGCTTATGATATGTCGGTGACGGCTAGCGATTTGGCTCGTGAGAGCAAGAAGCGAAGTCGGTCGAAAATTTTTCTGGTCCCAAGAGTGGAGGCGCAGAAATCTCAGTGCAAATATTTCTACGGGCGGTTCGGCTGCTTTTCCGGGAGCTTTGAGTGCCGGAATCGCTGCTCGGGACCCAGGATGCTTTAATTGTGGCAAGCCGTGCCACGTGAACCGGATTGTCTTCGTCCACCTTTGACTGTCATACTTGTGGCGGTCGGGCCACAAAGCTTCTTTGCGAAAAGCTCGAGACAGTGCGGCGCCGTTCTTCTCACCCAAAGACCTATGGAGCCGAGCGTGAACTGTGGCTCATTTGCTCGCCGCCTCCACCGAGTGCCGGCCGAGGTAGGGGTCGGGGTCGGCCCGCTAGAGGAGGAGCTTCCGGTGTCGGCTCTGCCCGGCCGCGTATCTACGAGATGAGGAGGGCCGATGACCCAGCAGCTCTTTGTGGCGGCAGTGCCGTTCATATCCATTCTCATCTGTCGGTGCTTTTCGATTCTGGTGCTACACATTCGTTCATATCGCTGGGGTGTGTGCGCCGTTTGAGTCTCGACTGTTTGTCGCCTTGCGAGTCTTTCATCGTTAAACTTCCTAGCGGTGATAGGATCGTTGGCGATCGAGAGGTCCGAGACTGTTCTGTGTTTATTTGTGAGAGAGCCTCGCTCTCTAATCTTATCGTTGTTGATATTGAGGGTGAGGATCTAATTCTCGGGGATGATTGGCTCGAGCGGCATGGCGCAATCATGAACTACCGCACGAGAATCATCACTATGTTAGCCGAGGACGGCACCGAGCACTCTTTCGCGGGGCGAAAGAGGGGAAACCAGAAGTTCGTTATTAATGCCTTGAAGGCGATGAGTCTCCTGCGAAAGGGGTGTACTGGTTATTGGTGCTATGCCTTGAAGACGGAGAATGGTGGAGTCGAGCTTTCGTCGATTCGATCGTTAATGAGTTTCTGATGTGTTTCTGACGAGTTACTGGGATTGCCACCGGATCGTGAGGTTGAGTTTGTTATAGAATTAGAGCCGGCGCGGCTCCGATTTCTAAGGCGCCGTATCGCATGGCCCCTTGAGATGTCGAGTTGAAGAAGCATTGAGTGAGCTTCTTGAGTCGTGGTATGTTCGACCGAGCGCCTCGCCTTGGGGTGCACCGGTCGGTTTGTGCGGAAGAAGGATGGTTCACTACGTTTGTGTATCGATTATCGCGAACTAAACAAAGTGACTATCAAGAACAAGTATCCTTTGCCGAGGATTGATGACTTGTTCGATCAGTTGCAGGGAGCTGCGGTATTCTCGAAGATTGATTTGAAATCGGGGTACTATCAGCTCCGGGTGAGGGAGTCCGACGTGCCGAAAACGGCTTTTCGGACGAGATACGGACATTATGAGTTTGTAGTTATGCCTTTCGGGTTAACTAATGCGCCGGCGGTGTTCATGCAATTGATGAACAAAGTCTTTATCGAGTATTTGGATAAGTGTGTCGTCGTCTTCATTGACGATATTCTTATCTATTCGAGGAATGAGGAAGAGCATGTCCATCATCTGCGGATAGTGTTAGACATTTTGAGGACCGAGCAACTCTATGCGAAGTTCTCGAAATGTGAGTTCTGGCTGAAGGAAGTGATGTTTTTGGGTCTCGTGAGTTCGGTAGGGGGTTCGTGTGGATCCGCAGAAAATTGAGGCAGTGTTGGATTGGGCATCGCCCACAAATGTGAAGGAAGTCCGTAGTTTCTTGGGTTTGGCTGGCTACTACCGTAGGTTCGTCGAGGGTTTCTCAAAACTAGCTCGGCCACTTACTCAGTTGCTCCATAAATCCGAGAAGTTAAATGCGGACCGATGAGAGGCAGTCGAGTTTCGAGGAGCTGAAGAAGCGTTTGACTTCAGCCCCGGTCTTGGCGTTGCCATGTGGCAACGAGGGATTCGCCGTTTATAGCGATGCTTCGGGTCAGGGTCTTGTTGATGCAGCACGGCAAGACCATTACCTATGCGTCGAGACAGTTAAGGCCGTATGAGCTTAACTACCCTACTAATGATTTGGAGTTAGCGGCGGTTGTCTTTGCACTCAAGATTTGGCGTCACTATCTTTTCGGCTCTGCATGTCAGATTTTTACCGATCATAAAAGTCTGAAATACATATTTACTCAGCGGGAGTTGAACATGAGGCAGAGGAGGTGGTTAGAGCTGATTAAGGATTACGACCTCGAAATCCTTTATCATCCGGGCAAGGCGAACGTCGTGGCCGACGCCTTGAGTCGGAAACCGATTGCGTTGCGAACGCTTGAGGTCCTTACGCCTCAGTCTGAGCTTCGGCGGGCTTTGATCGGGTTAGATGTTGAGGTTTTGTTGCCTGGAGTCGGGCAACTTTGTGCTTTAGAGATTTCGCTGCCTTTGATCGATGAAATTAAGCTGAAGCAATTAGAGGATCCGATGACTACTCAAATCCGAGAGAACGTTCTTAAGGGAAAGTCTCCTGGATTTGTGATTCACGAGGATGGTGTTTTGAGATTCCAGAGTCGGCTTTGTGTGCCAAACGATCCAGAGTTGCGACAGAGTATTTTGCGTGAGGCCCATTCCACACCCTATTCCGTTCATCCTGGTTCGAGTAAGATGTACAAAGACCTGAGGAGGAACTTCTGGTGGAATGATATGAAGGAGGAGGTCACACAGTTTGTGGCGAGATGTTTGACTTGCCAGCAGGTCAAAATCGAGCATCAGCGACCGGCTGGGTTATTGCAGTCACTTCCCATTCCAGAATGGAAATGGGAAGATATATCGATGGATTTTGTTACGAGTTTGCCGAGATCGAGGTCAGGCATGAATATGGTATGGGTGGTTGTTGATCGTCTGACCAAGTCGGCACATTTTCTGGGCATCAAGGACACTTGGGGCCCGGAGAAGTTGGCTCGTGTGTTTATCGCGCAGATTGTGAGACTTCACGGTACTCCGAAGTCTATTGTTTCAGATCGTGATGGCCGGTTTGTATCGCACTTTTGGCAGGCGGTGCATAAGGCGTTAGGTACCCGTTTGCATTTGAGTACCTCTTTTCATCCCGATCGGATGATGGTCGAATGCACCATCCAGACATTCGAGGACATGTTGCGTGCTTGTGCCCTCGATTGGAGTAGCGACTGGGAGGAGCATTTGCCATTGATCGAACTCACGTACAACAATAGTTGGCACGCGTCGATTCGGATGGCACAGTACGAGGCACTTTATGGGCGACGATGTCGATCGCCGATTTGTTGGAATGAGGCGTCCGATTTGGTCGGGACCGAACCGGATGTCGTTTTAGAGACGAGACGGAAGATAGAATTAATTCAAGAACGGATGTTGACTGCCCAGAGTCGACAGAAGTCATATGCCGATGTCCGTCGTCGACCTTTAGAATTCGAGGTGGGAGATCACATTTTGCTGAAGGTGTCGCCGACGAGAGGAGTTTTCCGTTTCGAGAAGAAGGGGAAGTTGAGTCCGAGATTTATTGGACCCTTCGAGATTCTCGAGCGAGTCGGTGGGTTAGCATACCGTTTGGCGTTACCCCCGGCCCTGAGTCATGTTCATAGCGTTTTTCATGTTTCCCAGCTGAGGAAATATGTCCCGGATCCTAGTCACATCATCGACTATGGGGAGATTGACGTTGCTGAGGATATTACTTTTGAGGAGCGTCCTTTGAAGATTTTGGAACATCGAGAGAAACGACTGAGGCATAAGACCATCTCTTTGGTCAAGGTGCAGTGGTCGAGACACGGTGTCGATGAGGCAACGTGGGAGACCGAGGATAGCATGCGTGCTAGGTACCCTGAGTTGTTTGTTTCTTAAGTTTCGGGACGAAACTTATTTTTAGAGGGGTAGAATGTAATATCCGCATTTTTCTTTCCCTTGTATTTTTCTTTTTCGGCGTATTTCCCGATAGTAGTGACCCTCGTGTATCTTTCAGTGTATCTTTCCTATTATCTATGGATTTTATTCCCGTTATTGTCTTGCGGAACCGCCGTTTCGGGGTTGCCGTGGATCCATTCTACGTAGGGCTGGGCAAAAAAACCGCCCCGCACGTCCCGTCCCGCCCCGCACCGCAAAAATGGCGAGGGAGTGCGGTTTGATATATCAAAATTTTCCGCCCCGCATCAAACCCGCACCGCCAAAAAAAATATAAAACGAGTGCGGTTTTATTATTATTTCATCCGTCCCGCCCCGCCCCGCTTCGTCCCGCCCCGCCCCGCATATAACAAGATAAAAAACAAAAAAAATAGTCAAAATCCTATTTCACTCCGCCCCGCCCCGCCCCGCTCCCTTCTTGCCCCGCGAAAAGTGTGGCGCGGTGCGGTTTTAAGTTGTAAAAATGCCCCGCCCCGCATAAAACCGCACCGCACAAAAAATACGGGGCGGGTGCGGTTACACTCTCGCCCCGCCCCAAACCGCCCCGCCCCCAGCCCTAATTCTACGTTATGATGCCTGTTGAGATGTTCCGTTTGAAGTTTCGTTCACATTTCGGTGTTTTTGGACCGTTCATATTTCGTACCTAGCGCACGCTACTTTTTCTGCATAGCGCACGCTAGGGGTCCCTTAGTAGCGCACGCTACGTTTGTTTCGTAGCGCGCGCTAGCGAGTAGCCCTGGGAGTGGCAGTGCTGTTTTTCCAGCCTTCTGGACTAGCGTATTAGCGTACGCTACGTATGCTAGCGCACGCTAATATCGAGAGGCTAGCGCACGCTGATGATGCCCGGTAGCGTGCGCTAGCGTGGGTGTCCAGTACTGGACAGTTTATTTCTGGAATCGGTCAGGTGCCAGTTAGCGCACGCTACGCTCGTATGGTAGCGCACGCTAACGGATCAAGTGAGTTTTGGGCAGTTAGCTTCTGGACTCAACTGATGTCCAGGTAGCGCACGCTATTGGTCGATAGCGCGCGCTACCGTGTGGTTATTAGCGCACGCTACGTTTCGAGTAGCGCACGCTAACGGCCAGAAATCTGGCTACTGGACTGGGACGCTAACGGTAGGGATTGGAATTTTATCCCGTTAGCGCACGCTAACCTTGAGGTCTTAGCGTGCGCTAACACTCCCTGGCTATATAAACCAGGGAGTTGACCGAGATAAACACAATTTCTCATTTCTTCCTCTCTCCGCGGCGAAGGCGATTCCAAGGCGATTTTCTTGGCGATTTCTTCCTCCAATCATCTCATCCAACATCTTTCTTGAGTTTTTGGAGTATGATAACAACATCAACACGAATCTTCATCCTAATCCACGGTAAATCTCTTAGAACCCTACTTTTGGATAATTTGGGGGTTTTGGGATTTTCTTCCGATTCGTTCCGTTTTGTTGATGGATTCATGATGAATATGATTAATCTTGTTGGTATTCTTAGTTTCCCTACGGATTCATGGTATATTTCGTGATTTTTATGGAATCGAGAGGGTGTGGTTGTGGTCCGCCCTCGTTAATGTTTATATACGAATATACATGAATCGTAGGCGGGTTTTCGGGTGTATTCCAATTCCGTATTCATTTAGAAATGGTTGTGATTGTATTCTTCGAATCGTTAGGGTCGGTTTCATTGGTTCCTAGCGTTCGTCGGTGACTTTCCTTTCCGTTCTTCGCGTCGTCAATAATTCAAGGCAAGTAATTCTTGGAAACCTTTATGCTTAACGTGAAATGGTAATGTATATTGTGTGTGCTTTACTCACCTCGGGAGGGTCCGACGGGGCCTCGAGGGAATCTATGGCTTCGTCCTGGATTCATGAGTTTGATTCGCTAGCCAGCTCGGGAGGGTCCTTAGAGGCCTCGAGTGGGATTCGTGGCTTCGTCCCGGTCCTAGGTGACGTGTGGTGCTTGGTTTGTTTTATGAATGTGGCCAGCTCGGGAGGGTCCTTAGAGGCCTCGAGTGGGATTCGTGGCTTCGTCCCGGTCCTAGGCAAATTAATTGTGACTGTTTGTTTCCGGAAAAGACATGTCTAGTTTTGGTTTTTGAAATGATATTGGTGCATGTACTATGAAATGTGTAAGCGATTGGTTTGCCTTGATTACCTGTACTAGCGTAATTGCTAACCCCTTTGGGGACCCGTTTTGGGGAAATTCTTGTTATGAATTTCAGGTTATGATTATCCGGACGAGCGAGCACCGGACGATGAGGATGTTGGCTGTGGTCGTTGACATGTGCATTTGGGTCTTCTTATTTCTTTTGTTCATTTCGATTTGGTTGTTTCCACAGTTATAAACTTATAGATTGTACTCGCGAGTACTTAGGCTTTTCCTTTCGAATTGTGTTTGGACCTCGTTGGGTTACTGTATTTGTCGGTTGATGTTTATTGTGCCAGTTGTACTGGACGTGTTGTTTTATGTTCTTGTTGTTAACAATTGTCTCCTTGCTAACCGAGACGGTTAGTCGAGAGGTGTTTTCTTGTGTCAGTCTGGTGGATCCCATGGAGGGGCCCACGGCGCTGTAATACACCTCGAATAAATTGGGGGTGTTACAGAAAATGGTATCAGAGCACTAGGTTATGGATACCTAGGCTTGTCGGTTATTTGGGTCTAGTCGTGTTTGTTTTGCACATTGTCACACCGCTGCCAGCATCCCAGTACTTCCAGTGCTCGTAAGTTTTCTTATTCGGCTCTTTTGTTTCTTGCATTGTATTTCCACTTTTGAATCGTAGTTGCTTTTCCTCCCTTACTCATCATCGATGTACTTCTGTTATCTCTCAATATCAGTATGGATGCCGGAGGAAACCGTGGTCGTGGTCGTGGTCGTGGCCGTGGACGCGGTCGAGGACGTGGGGCGCAGAGGCGGCCACGCCGCACTCTTCGAGAGCGATCGCGGCGACCGTCATAGTCATGCTTCTTCTCGAGCGCGCCGATCTTGGTATTGCGGCCATTATGCAAAGAAATGGTTAACCAAATGGCGGCTATAGCTCGTGGTCCAGACCCCGATCGGGCCCATGCTAATCGGGCGAGCGGATTGGCCGCCAGGATGTCATCAAGATGCATCCTCCTCGGTTTCGGAGCTTCGACCCGATCGGCCGGGAGGGTGGATCAAGGAGATATCCAAGGTCTTCACTGCTACCAACTGCCCCGAGGACCGTAAGGTCCCTATTGCTCAATACTTTCTCACGGGAGATGCTGCAGATTGGTGGGAGGCCGTTGGTCCCAAAGATCATGTTGCTTAGTGGACCGTATTCCAATAATTTATGGAGACCGTTTATTGTCCGTGGCCGGCCGATGTGCTCGAGTGCATGCTTTCTATGATGCTCAACCACGGATATTCCGTATCCCAAGCTATTGCCGATTTTAATAAGGAGTTGGGTTATGTGAAAACCCAAGTTGTCGCCGAGAGCGACAAAATTTTCCATTTTTCCAGGAGGATGAAACTGTCCATTCGGGACTATATGTCCAGGCTCGTCTGTACTAACTTGAAGGATTATCAGAGTCGAGCCCTTGCTTATGATATTTCGGTGACGGCTAGCGATTTGGATCGTGAGAGCAAGAAGCAGAAGTCGGTCGGAAATTTTTCTGGTCCCAAGAGTGGAGGCCAGCAGAAATCTCAGCCGCAAATATTTCTACGGGCGGTTCGCCTGCTTTTTGGGAGCTTTCGGAGTGCCGCCGGAACGGTCGTTCGGGACCCCAGATGCTTTAATTGTGGCAAGCCAGGCCACGTTAACCGGGATTGTCTTCGTCCACCTTTGACTTGTCATACTTGTGCGATCGGGCCACAAAGCTTCTTTGCGAAAAGCTCGAGCCATGCGGCGCCGTTCTTCTCACCCAAAGACTAGGGCTCATTTGCTCGCCGCCTCCACCGAGTGCCGGCCGAGGTAGGGGTCGGTCAGCCCGCTAGAGGAGGAGCTTCCGGTGTCGGCTCGCCCGGCCCGCGTATCTACGAGATGAGGAGGGCCGATGACCCGGCCATCGTGGCGGCAGTACCGTTCATATCCATTCTCATCCCGTCGGTGTGCTTTTCGATTACGGTGCTACATCTGCTCATATCGCTGGGGTGTGTGCGCCGTTTGAGTCTCGACTGTTTGTCGCCTTGCGAGTCTTTCATCGTTAAACTTCCTAGCGGTGATAGGATCGTTGGCGATCGAGAGGTCCGAGACTGTTCTGTGTTTATTTGTGAGAGAGCCTCACTCTCTAATCTTATCGTTGTTGATATTGAGGGTGAGGATCTAATTCTCGGGGATGATTGGCTCGAGCGGCATGGCGCAATCATGAACTACCGCACGAGAATCATCACTATGTTAGCCGAGGACGGCACCGAGCACTCTTTCGCGGGGCGAAAGAGGGGAAACCAGAAGTTCGTTATTAATGCCTTGAAGGCGATGAGTCTCCTGCGAAAGGGGTGTACTGGTTATTGGTGCTATGCCTTGAAGACGGAGAATGGTGGAGTCGAGCTTTCGTCGATTCCAGTCGTTAATGAGTTTCCTGATGTGTTTCCTGACGAGTTACCGGGATTGCCACCGGATCGTGAGGTTGAGTTTGTTATAGAATTAGAGCCGGGCGCGGCTCCGATTTCTAAGGCGCCGTATCGCATGGCCCCTTCAGAGATGTCAGAGTTGAAGAAGCAGTTGAGTGAGCTTCTTGAGTCAGGGTATGTTCGACCGAGCGCCTCGCCTTGGGGTGCACCGGTCCAGTTTGTGCGGAAGAAGGATGGTTCACTACGTTTGTGTATCGATTATCGCGAACTAAACAAAGTGACTATCAAGAACAAGTATCCTTTGCCGAGGATTGATGACTTGTTCGATCAGTTGCAGGGAGCTGCGGTATTCTCGAAGATTGATTTGAAATTGGGGTACTATCAGCTCCGGGTAAGGGAGTCCGACGTGCCGAAAACGGCTTTTCGGACGAGATACGGACATTATGAGTTTGTAGTTATGCCTTTCGGGTTAACTAATGCGCCGGCGGTGTTCATGCAATTGATGAACAAAGTCTTTATCGAGTATTTGGATAAGTGTGTCGTCGTCTTCATTGACGATATTCTTATCTATTCGAGGAATGAGGAAGAGCATGTCCATCATCTGCGGATAGTGTTAGACATTTTGAGGACCGAGCAACTCTATGCGAAGTTCTCGAAATGTGAGTTCTGGCTGAAGGAAGTGATGTTTTTGGGTCACGCGATTTCGGTAGGGGTTCGTGTGGATCCGAGAAAATTGAGGCGGTGTTGGATTGGGCATCGCCACAAATGTGAAGGAAGTCCGTAGTTTCTTGGGTTTGGTGGCTACTACCGTAGGTTCGCCGAGGGTTTCTCAAAACTAGCTCGGCCACTTACTCGATTGCTCCATAAATCAGAAGTTCGTCTGACCGATGAGAGGCGCCGAGTTTCGAGGAGTCAAGAAGCGTTGACTTCAGCCCGGTCTTGGCGTTGCCATGTGGCAACGAGGGATTCGCCGTTTATAGCGATGCTTCGGGTCAGGGTCTTGTTGATGCAGCACGGCAAGACCATTACCTATGCGTCGAGACAGTTAAGGCCGTATGAGCTTAACTACCCTACTCATGATTTGGAGTTAGCGGCGGTTGTCTTTGCACTCAAGATTTGGCGTCACTATCTTTTCGGCTCTGCATGTCGATTTTTACCGATCATAAAAGTCAAATACATATTTACTCAATGGGGAGTTGAACATGAGGCGAGGAGGTGGTTAGAGCCGATTAAGGATTACGACCTCGAAATCCTTTATCATCCGGCAAGGCGAACGTCGTGGCCGACGCCTTGAGTCGGAAACCGATTGCGTGCGAACGCTTGAGGTCCTTACGCCTCGCCTCCGAGCTTCGGCGGGCTTTGATCGGGTTAGATGTTGAGGTTTTGTTGCTGGAGTCCGGGCAACTTTGTGCTTTAGAGATTTCGTCGTCTTTGATCAATGAAATTAAGCTGAAGCAATTAGAGGATCCGATGACTACTCAAATCCGAGAGAACGTTCTTAAGGGAAAGTCTCCTGGATTTGTGATTCACGAGGATGGTGTTTTGAGATTCCAGAGTCGGCTTTGTGTGCCAAACGATCCAGAGTTGCGACAGAGTATTTTGCGTGAGGCCCATTCCACACCCTATTCCGTTCATCCTGGTTCGAGTAAGATGTACAAGGACCTGAGGAGGAACTTCTGGTGGAATGATATGAAGGAGGAGGTCGCACAGTTTGTGGCGAGATGTTTGACTTGCCAGCAGGTCAAAATCGAGTATCAGCGACCGGCTGGGTTATTGCAGTCACTTCCCATTCCAGAATGGAAATGGGAAGATATATCGATGGATTTTGTTACGAGTTTGCCGAGATCGAGGTCAGGCATGAATATGGTATGGGTGGTTGTTGATCGTCTGACCAAGTCGGCACATTTTCTGGGCATCAAGGACACTTGGGGCCCGGAGAAGTTGGCTCGTGTGTTTATCGCGCAGATTGTGAGACTTCACGGTACTCCGAAGTCTATTGTTTCAGATCATGATGGCCGTTTTGTATCGCACTTTTGGCAGGCGGTGCATAAGGCGTTAGGTACCCATTTGCATTTGAGTACCTCTTTTCATCCCCAGTCAGATGGATAGTCGGAACGCACCATCCAGACATTCGAGGACATGTTGCGTGCTTGTGCCCTCGATTGGAGTAGCGACTGGGAGGAGCATTTGCCATTGATCGAACTCACGTACAACAATAGTTGGCACGCGTCGATTCGGATGGCACCGTACGCCGATTTGTTGGAATGAGGCGTCCGATTTGGTCGGGACCGAACCGGATGTCGTTTTAGAGACGAGACGGAAGATAGAATTAATTCGAGAACGGATGTTGACTGCCCATAGTCGACAGAAGTCATATGCCGATGTCCGTCGTCGACCTTTAGAATTCGAGGTGGGAGATCACATTTTGCTGAAGGTGTCGCCGACGAGAGGAGTTTTCCGTTTCGGGAAGAAGGGGAAGTTGAGTCCGAGATTTATTGGACCCTTCGAGATTCTCGAGCGAGTCGGTGGGTTAGCATACCGTTTGGCGTTACCCCCGTCCCTGAGTCATGTTCATAGCGTTTTTCATGTTTCCCAACTGAGGAAATATGTCCCGGATCCTAGTCACATCATCGACTATGGGGAGATTGACGTTGCCGAGGATATTACTTTTGAGGAGCGTCCATTGAAGATTTTGGAACATCGAGAGAAACGACTGAGGCATAAGACCATCTCTTTGGTCAAGGTGCAGTGGTCGAGACACGATGTCGATGAGGCAACGTGGGAGACCGAGGATAGCATGCGTGCTAGGTACCCTGAGTTGTTTGTTTCTTAAGTTTTGGGACGAAACTTATTTTTAGAGGGGTAGAATGTAATATCCGCATTTTTCTTTCCCTTGTATTTTTCTTTTTCGGCGTATTTCCCGATAGTAGTGACCCTCGTGTATCTTTCAGTGTATCTTTCCTATTATCTATGGATTTTATTCCCGTTATTGTCTTGCGGAACCGCCGTTTCGGGGTTGCCGTGGATCCATTCTACGTTATGATGCCTGTTGAGATGTTCCGTTTGAAGTTTCGTTCACATTTCGGTGTTTTTGGACCGTTCATATTTCGTACCTAGCGCACGCTACTTTTTCTGCATAGCGCACGCTAGGGGTCCCTTAGTAGCGCACGCTACGTTTGTTTCGTAGCGCGCGCTAGCGAGTAGCCCTGGGAGTGGCAGTGCTGTTTTTCCAGCCTTCTGGACTAGCGTATTAGCGTACGCTACGTATGCTAGCGCACGCTAATATCGAGAGGCTATCGCACACTGATGATGCCCGGTAGCGTGCGCTAGCGTGGGTGTCGATCGACGCTTTATTTCGAATCCAGTGCGATTAGCGCACGCTACGCTCGTATGGTAGCGCACGCTAACGGATCAAGTGAGTTTTGGGCAGTTAGCTTCTGGACTCTACTGATGTCCAGGTAGCGCACGCTATTGGTCGATCGCGCGCGCTACCGTGTGGTTATTAGCGCACGCTACGTTTCGAGTAGCGCACGCTAACGCCGTAAATCTCGCCATCGGATCGGGACGCTAACTAGGGATTGGAATTTTATCCGTTAGCGCACGCTAACCTTGAGGTCTTAGCGTGCGCTAACACTCCGGCTATATAAACCAGGGAGTTGATCGAGATAAACACAATTTCTCATTTCTTCCTCTCTCCGCGGCGAAGGCGATTCCAAGGCGATTTTCTTGGCGATTTCTTCCTCCAATCATCTCATCCAACATCTTTCTTGAGTTCTTGGAGTATTATAACAACATCAACACGAATCTTCATCCTAATCCACTAGAAATCTCTTAGAACCCTACTTTTGGATAATTTGGGGGTTTTGGGATTTTCTTCCGATTCGTTCCGCTTTTGTTGATGGATTCATGATGAATATGATTAATCTTGTTGGTATTCTTAGTTTCCTACGATTCATGGTATATTTCGTGATTTTTACGGAATCGAGAGGGTTTGTTGTGGTCCGCCCTCGTTAATGTTTATATACGAATATACATGAATCGTAGGCGGGTTTTCTGGGTGTATTCCAATTCCGTATTCATTTAGAAATGGTTGTGATTGTATTCTTCAATCGTTAGGGTCGGTTTCATTGGTTCCTAGCGTTCGTCGGTGACTTTCCTTTCCGTTCTTCGCATCGTCAATAATTCAAGGCAAGTAATTCTTGGAAACCTTTATGCTTAACGTGAAATGGTAATGTATATTGTGTGTGCTTTACTCACTTCGGGAGGGTCCGACGGGCCTCGAGGGAATCTATGGCTTCGTCCGGATTCATGAGTTTGATTCGCTAGCCCTGGGAGGGTCCTTAGAGGCCTCGAGTGGGATTCGTGGCTTCGTCCGGTCCTAGGTGACGTGTGGTGCTTGGTTTGTTTTATGAATGTGGCCACTGGAGGGTCCTTAGAGGCCTCGAGTGGGATTCGTGGCTTCGTCCTGGTCTAGGCAAATTAATTGTGATCGTTTGTTTCCTAAAAGACATGTCTAGTTTTGGTTTTTGAAATGATATTGGTGCATGTACTATGAAATGTGTAAGCGATTGGTTTGCCTTGATTACCTGTACTAGCGTAATTGCTAACCCCTTTGGGGACCCGTTTTGGGGAAATTCTTGTTATGGATTTCAGGTTATGATTATCCGGACGAGCGAGCACCGGGACAGTACGAGGATGTTGGCCAGGGTCGTTGACATGTGCATTTGGGTCTTCTTATTTCTTTTGTTCATTTCGATTTGGTTGTTTCCACAGTTATAAACTTATAGATTGTACTCGCGAGTACTTAGGCTTTTCCTTTCGAATTGTGTTTGGACCTCGTTGGGTTACTGTATTTGTCGGTTGATGTTTATTGTGCCAGTTGTACTGGACGTGTTGTTTTATGTTCTTGTTGTTAACAATTGTCTCCTTGCTAACCGAGACGGTTAGTCGAGAGGTGTTTTCTTGTGTCAGCCTGGTGGATCCCATGGAGGGGCCCACGGCGCTGTAATACACCTCGAATAAATTGGGGGTGTTACACCATTACTCAGGCTGGACTGCAGGCACCTGCTCCACCACCTTCTCTCTTCAGACAGACCCCATCTTCACAGCCTCGTGACGAGGATCTAGGGGATGGTGGTAATCCTTCTACTACTACATTTCGACATTTAGATGATTTTGGTAGTGGATTGTAGTTGTGTTGTTGTAGTACTCTTGTATATTTATATTTGTGTTACAATTGTGTAAGTGATTTTGTTGACGCTACTAGTATGTTGATGAAATTAATGTTCTTGAATGTGTTGTGCGTTGTGTTGCATATAATGTTGGGCATATAATTGATGGTATTAGTTGAATGTGTTGCGCGTTGATTGTTGTTGATAATTGGAGCTGGTGTATAAAAATTGCAGGTGCAAAAAATACAGGTTTTGGGATCCCAAAATTTGATTTTTTTTTTTATATTAGGTTTGAGCCGACGACTTTCCAAAGGTCGTCGGCTAAAGTAAATTATTTTTTTTAAAAAAAAGGGTTTTAGCCGACGACATATAAAACTGTCGTCGGCTAAAGTGTCTTTTTTTTTAAAACAGGTTTTAGCCGACGACATATGTAAAGGTCGTCGGCTAAAGTTTTTTTTTTTTTAATAATCAGGTTTTAGCCGACCGACTTGTAAAGGTCGTCGGCTAATTTTTTTTTTATTTTTTTAATAATCAGGTTTTAGCCGACCGACTTGATAAGGTTGTCGGCTAAAGTTTTATTTTTTATTTTTTAATAATCAGGTTTTAGCCGACCGACTCGATAAGGTGGTCGGCTAATTTTTTTTTTTTTTCAATCAACATGTTTTAGCCGACGACCTTGCTATAGTGGTCGGCTAAACTTTAAACTTTAGCCGACGACTACCAAAAAAGTCGTCGGCTAAACCTTGGCCGACGAATATCGGCCGATGATTTTTTAGCCGACGACTGGTGTGATTAGCCGACGACTTTGGGGTTTAGCCGACCACTTTAAGTCGTCGGCTAAAGTGTGAATTTTGGTAGTGAGAGTTGATATGCAACTTTTAGAGTAATATGTTTAATTTATTTTTATTATTAGATAATCAATCTATTCATTAAAAATATATGAAAATACTATAATTATTTGATTTATACAGAAAAAAAAAGATCCATTTAAAAAAAAAACGAGTAATCCACCATTTCATATATGTGTTTGCTAACACCCACCCTAAGGAACAATCATAAGCAAGAGCCAAGTGGCATAAAATATTAAAATGGGAAATCCGTTTTTTTAAGCCTTTTTACTTTGTCAATATTTAATTCTTAATTATTCACAAAAATATGATTTAGTTTCTGACAGAAATTAGATAAAAGTACTCCTGTCTATGTTACATTTATAAAGTATTTAATTATAATAACAAAAAAAGTCATTTATATAGTAGTTCCAAATACACACACATAGAGACAATTACGCTTATCTGCAAAAATGGTGATTAATTAGGGGTTAGCAATTTTGGTCATTTAAAATGATCTTGTGCATTTTGGTACCTGAGTTTTTCATTTTTTACAATTCTAATTCCTTAAGCTTTAACTTTAAAATTCGGGTTCCACGTATTTCTGATTTTGGCACATTTATTTCTTCCCAAAATATTCGTGAATTTCAAACTATCGAAGAAGGTAACCAAACCTACAAATTACTACAAAATTTATTTAAATCAATTTTTCGGTTAAAGATTAAACGACTCAATATAAATGTTAAACGGGCTTGTCCTAGCAATTTTGGGTCGGTCCTAACAGACTTCGAGCGAAACGATCAGGGCAAAAAAATGCCCAAATTTAAATGGGTTGACAATATCCAGACCTAACTCTAATCCAAATGGGTTTTGGATTAAACGGGCCAATCGAGCTATAATTCAAAATTTTAAAATTATGTATTTATATATAGTTTTAAATATAAATATATTCAACTTTGTAACTAGCGTTTGAAATTAAAGTGTAGATTATAAAAATTGTTGCATATGATTTTAATTGTATTGCATTAACAAAATTATGAAATTTTGAATATTTCAAATTATATATTAAAATCATTATTATAATAAAATTAGACATTATATATTCAATCAAAATAAAAATAAAACAACTTATGTTTTTAAAACAACAAAAAGATTATAAAATATAGTATACTACTTAAGTTTAAAAATAATACTAATGATTGATCAATGTATATCCGATAAAAATAAATATAATTAATTTTATTTTATTGTAAGAGATAATAAAAATAAATATAATATATTAAGATTGTAATTGTATTAATAGTTAGCGGGCTACTGGGCTAATTCGGTTAACCTACGTGCTAGCCCAAACGAGCTTCGTGCAAAATGGATCTAAACAGGTCAAAAAAATTCGAATTTTAACGAACCAAAATAATAAGGATCTAAGGCCTAGTTCTTTTGGACTTATTTTTCAGTTTTGATTGATTGATTCAATCCATTCGATTCGATTGATTGATTCAGTCCATTCGATTCGATTGATTGATTCGATTGATTCGGTTATCTCGCTTCTTCTTCTTATTATTATTATTATTAATCTTAATTATTATTATTGTTATTATTACTAATAATATTACTATTATCGTTGTTGTTGTTAATTACTATTATTATTATTATTTACCATTATTATTATTATTATTATTTACTCTTAATATATATTTCATTCGATTCGATTGATCAATTCGATCCATTCGATTGATTCGATTTCAGGCCATTCGATTCGATTCAGATTCATTCGATCAAAAGAATGTAACCTAACCCTCTTTTTTTGGTTTAAACGGGTCGACCCACGGGCCGACGATCATCTTAACATCTCTACACTCCAGGACCGAAATTACCATATCAAAATAAATATAGGATAGATTTGAAAAATCCTAAAACTTGTTGTACGATACCTGCAATTAAGCCGAACAAATTTATTACCCTAGTGTACTATAAATAGCCAATCACATTCACCCACCCCTGGCCCCCTGCCATCTATAAATAAAAACGGTACGCCAGGCGGTCCAGACTACACCATAGTACTCAGAGTCGCAGACCCAGTACCACTCCAAATCCGACCAGTTCCTCTCTCTCTCTCACACACACACACACACACACACAAACGAAGTGGGGAATAAACCGCCATTCATTTCCCACAGACACAGTCTCCCCAAATTCCTTTTTTTTTTTTTTTTTTTAATTCTATTCTATGTTTATGGTCTCTGTGTATTCAAAATCACCATGCCTTTTCCTTTCCACTACCTGTTACTTTTCTTTTAATTTCTCGCAGATAGACAAACCCTAACCATATTTTCAACTGTACTGTACTTGGTTTGAAATTTCACGAAATATGGAGCCGAGGCGAGGGTTTGATAACGTGAAGCACGAGAAGGAGAAGGCTATCGCGAGGTTCAATCGCTGTCGCAGAGTCGTGAGGCTAAGGCAATTGTTCGAAGTTTTGGTGGTTTTGGGGCTGATTTCGTGGTCGTCCGGGCGTGCTCCGGCGGTTTTGAAAGCAACAGGCGCTTATTTTGTTGAGTTTTTGAGTTACTACCTCTTCAACCACCATGTCGTTTTCCTGATCGGAAACGCCATCATCGTATTGCTGTTCATGCTTTGCCGTCAGAACGACGCTAGCGTCTCCGGCGCCGGAGATTTCTACGACGATTACGTGAAATACAGCGAGGCGTCTCATCAACGAGAAACTGCTCCTCTTCCTCCGCCGAGGATTGCGGTGGACTCTAATCCGCAGGCTGAGGAATCCGGCGGTGGCGGCTGCGGTGATGATGAGAAGCAGCTCGTGGTGCGCGCACAGGAGACGGAGACAACGTCGCAGTGCGACGACGTGGCGGCGGCGATCGAGGAGGCGAAGAGGCAAATAGAGAGGTTTCAGAGGACACAGTCAGATAAACTGAAGCGCGAGATTTCGGTGCGGCCGCGGTCGCGGTCGGAGATTCGGAGATCTGAGACGGACAACCGCCTGGAAACGGCGAGTTTCAGGTCGGCAGATGCGTCGGAGATTGAAACTTTGAGCAACGAAGAGTTCCGGAGAAGAGTTGATGCGTTCATCGATAAACACTGGAGCGGAAGAAGATTGAAACAAATTCAGTATGGAGAATATGAGAATTATCGATTAACTTTTTAGTCGCCATGAAATATTATTAAAAAAAAAAGGCAGGGGTAATTTCCTGTTCTCTGTTTCCTCCATTATTGGAATTTCAAGTTTAATCCTCTATTAGTATATTTGATCATTTATTCTTTAAATGAATTGAATTTCCATGAATTGAATTTTGCATAAAGTGATTAGTGTTTTAAGGTGATTTTTGGTAGGAATTTCATGGCCTTACATAATCCGATATGGCACAATGTTGATCATCGGTCAGCAGATTATATGCAGTACTGAAATTCAACTTACTGCACAATGCACTCCGAAGACTCTCTGAATTTTTTTTAAATAATGTAAGTTGATTTTCAACATATTTTGCTATATATGTGGTAATTCTATTATATTATCACATATGAGTTTAAATCTGGGAGAAGATATGTTGGAAAATGGAACTCAAATGCTATGTTTAGTATATACTATATTTTTTTTTTGGGATGTGTTTTGAGGAAAATATTCTATAGAATACATGAGAGAGAGAGAGGTGAGCATTGTTTCCGTTTTGTGTACATTCAGAATGGTTAATACGTATTAGAAATGATTGGTTTCCATTTTCAAGAAGATATTTTACATTTTGTAAGTTGCGCGAATAACTTGTTTTTGTTCTTTTACATATAATATTATTCTTTTCATATTTTGAAAAGTTTGTAAGTTTATGCTTTAAAAAATTTAAGTTATTTATAACTAGTACCGAATCTGTATATATATTTATTATTAAATTTATGATAAAAAGATTTACTTATTATTATTTTAAAATAATTAGTAATAATAATGAATATCTAAAATTTAACAAGAAGTAACCCCTATTTATGTAAGTAATAAATATTTTATAAATAATAATCATTATTTATTGTATGAATAATTATTAAAGTTAATAAATATTCCTTACTTATTTATAATAATAACAATAATAATTATTTAGTAAGAATAATAATTTTGATAATAATAATAATGGTATTTAATTATTATTTGTATTGTTGTATTATTATTGTTACTCTTATTTTACAATTAATAATAAAGTAAATTGTTATCATACCTCATATCAAAGATCATATCCACCTCCTCTCGTTGGTTTTAAAAATCCATATATCATGGATTTGGGGTATGAGCTACAAAATTAAAATAGTAACAAACAAACACTAAGGGGGTTGGCATTGTCATTAGGGGTGTTCAAAAATACCCGACCCGAACTACCCGGCCCGAATACCCGATGACCCGAACTAAATATTTCGGGTATTTTTAAAATTTTTAAATTTTTTTCGGGCCGAGTACCCGACCCGAAAAAAAGTCATATAATCGGGCCGGGTCATGGGCCGACTTGTTGCGTAAATTGCACCAAAACCCGATTATTTTTAATAATTAGTTTTTTTTATAAATTTAATTATTTAATTTGCAATTATATGAAATTTTATCTTTCAACTAATATGAAATATATTTAATATGAGAATACATGTTAATGTATTTTCACTCATGGTATTTATTCTCACTAGTTTGGAAATTTATAAAATCTTTAAATAAAAAATAATATATTCTTTCATATATATAATTAAATATTGAATTAAGCATAATTATATAATAAAAAAATGATATATATAAAAA
The DNA here is from genome assembly GCA_033398695.1 of Orobanche coerulescens. Taxonomy (NCBI): domain Eukaryota; kingdom Viridiplantae; phylum Streptophyta; class Magnoliopsida; order Lamiales; family Orobanchaceae; genus Orobanche; species Orobanche coerulescens. Next base: position 8,931,810 of record CM065802.1, on the reverse strand, counting down.
TATTTAGTTAGTTTTGAAATTTACTTATTGTACGGAAAATATTTATAATGTATTTAGTACTCGAGGAATTAATTTATATAATAAATTTTAAAATAAATTTATATTAAAATTACAAATTATTTATAAAAATTTAAAATTAGTGGTATTAAATTTTGGGCCGGGTACCCTATGACCCGACCCGAAAAAATAGGGTACCCGCTTTTTCGGGTACCCGACTTTTCGGGTCGGGTCACGGCCAATTTTTCATTACTCAAAACCGGTGCAGTAAATTCAGATTCGAAAACCGGCACCGGTTATGAACACCCCTAATTGTCATGTAGCACTGCAATCCATACCACACTCTCCAATCAATCCCCTTATGCCACCTCATTCTCTTAACTTTTCATACCACACTCCTTTATTTTGTTGGCATTGCCATGTAACACTGCAATCCATACCATTACATATAAAAAACAAAAATTTCATTAAAATTTTTTAAAAAACAAAAATTTCATTAAAATTAACATATAAAAACATTACATAAAAAACATAAAAACTAATTAAACATAAAAACATTACATAACATAAAAACATAAAAAACATAAAAAACATACTACTCGTCTTCATCGTCCGCCTCGAGGTATGGTAACTCTTGAGCGTGAATATGCTCCGTAAGATCAAATCGAAGGCGAAAATGTGTTTCCTCGGGTCGTATCTCTTCCAAGCTTCCTCGACAAACACCGGTTGGATCGGGAGATCCCGAATATGAACTGGCGAGATTGCGTTACCGGCGTCATGTATGATCATGTTGTGCAATATATCACACGCATACACTAGGTTTCTAATTCTGTCTACTGTGCGTGCCATATCCACAAATCTTGAGACGCCGCTGCCTCCATCATAATCGTGGGGTATTGATGATCACCCATTTTATATTGACCCCTCAATTCATTTGGACACTGCCTCCAAACGAAATGTGTACAATCTAGGCTACCGATCATACCCATAATGTGATGTCTCTCTTCGTGTGCTTCGTACAAACGTGCAATATCATGACTTGTTGGCCTACGTAGGAAATCTCGACCATATAACTCAACAATAGCGTCACAAAAAAATTGAAGGCATTCACGTGACGTTCTTTGTGCCATTTCTAAATACTCGTCGAACTCATCCGGTGGATTATCGGTTGCGAGTTGTCTAATGGCAGACGTACATTTTTGTAAGGGTGTGAAACTTTTTTTCAATCTACCATCATAACCCTCTTGAAAATACTTGTATCTAGACTCAAGATCATGTGCGATTTTTAAAAATAGATGTTTAGGCATACGATACCTATCTTCAAAAAATTGGGCGTCGAAAATCGGAGGGTCGGCGAAATAATCACGATGCAATGTTTCTGAAGCTTTGATCCGATTGCGGTTCACAAATTTTCGTTTCGACCTTGCCGTATCGTCTTCCTCAGCTTCCTCAATCGCGTTCACAAAAACGTCGAGACTACTATCGTTCGACCACTCAAACGGCTCATCCAAGAATACAGTGGAACTAATTCTTTTATCCATATATGATTTTTAGTGTGAAAAATGAGTTGGGATTTTTTGATTGTTAAAAATATAAAATGGTTGTTTGTTTGTTGTTTGAAAATGAATATTTAAAAAAAAAAAAAGAATAGGACAGTTGGAGGCCTCCAATGGCTACAAGCGAGGCTCCCCTTCACATCTACTCGTACGGCAATCAATACCGTGGCATCCATACCGCGGGGTCGGCGACGGTGTTACCACGCGGTATGAGTTCCATACCGTGGCCATCTAGCATACAATGCCAACCCCTAATTATGAATTTCGTCCATTTCAAATCCGTAACTAATACTCGATGTTAACGAACCCATAACGAAATTATATATACATTTGCTCGCCGTGCGTAAGAAAAATATAGTTTTTTGCATTTATTTTAGCAAGCTTATAGGAATTTTATAAATACTTTAATAAAGTGAATTTTCAAAATACTTCAAAAAGACTGTCGATTTTTTTTTCCTTTATTTTGGTGACGGAGACAAAATTTAAGATCATGGGTCGTGAATTTTCCTATTCTCAAAAACAGTTTTGTAGTTTTGAGGACACAATTTGATCCATACAGCACTTTGCTACCTAAAATGCAACAGTTTTTTGTACCTAAAAGTAAATAGTAACCAGTAATGTTTTTTGTCCCTACAATTTTGTTTTTTTATGAAATTTTGCGAACCACCTGAAATTTTGGTGGCTTTATTCTGCTCAAAGCATATATAATATATATATATATATATATGTATAATACAAATAATATTAGAGGGAATTGTACACGTCCTTCTCCTCGACATTTTTTTTGAGCATATATTTAACAAATACGTGACATGAATTAGTTTTAAGTTAAAAAATATAAATAAATTTATTTCATAAATCTTGATTAAATGGATAATTAAGATTCATTCTCACAAAAAGTTATACATGAAATACATTGTTTCAATGCGTCGAAATTCTTATGTATATAATGCATAATTTAACACATTGTCATTTTGATGCATGAGAAGTAGGGGTGGACTCGGTTCCATTCGGTTCGGTTTTTGACCGAAACCAATAACCGAACCAAATATTCGATTTCAATTTGATTAGAATCTTTTTGAAGTTCGATTCGATTAAATTCGATTTTATAAATATTCGGTTTGATTTTGGTTTGGTTTGATGTTTTTTGGTTCTTCACAATATAAATTCAAATATTATATTCAATAGAATAAGTTATATATAACAACAATCCAACAAAAGTTATATATATGCTCAAATAAGAGGTAGACTTGCATAGCAATTTACAAATATCTCAAAAGATATAACAATCACAAATCACAATAGCTCATTTTCTAAACCTAAATTAGTTGAATCACGAATTACACGAGCATATTATCGGTCCTCCTTGGATCCATGAGGGTCTTAAAAAAGAAAAACAAATTAAACTAAAATCTCAAACACATAAAACTCACAAGAATATGTCGTTTTAGTATGTGACTTTGACTTCCCATTTCTGCCGGTTTGTTCATTCGACCACGAACCGAGAACCGAACCAAACCAATTCGGTTCGGTTCTGTTTTTCTATTTTTCGGTTCGGTCTTCTTTGGTTTCGATTCTTCGGTTCTTTTTTCGAATTTTTTTGATTTGGTTTTCAATTTTCGGTTCTGAAATACCATCCCTAATGAGAAGTATATATTTGTTGCATAAGTTAATCTGAATCATAGATCACACCAAGATTAGATTGATATTTCATATTCCATGTAAGAATCAATGGCTATAAGTTAATTCTTAAAATGAGTAGTTAGTTTCTTAATTTAATAATATAAAGAATAATTTAATAAATATTTTCTCTTACCATAATATCACATATGATAAAAGAGATTGATGAAAAAAGACGAAAACCCTATGGTCACCGAAGCCTCGACGCAACCTGCACAAAATCCACCGCCGGTGGATCCAGACCCACCACCACCACCCTCCTATAGCGGAGGATCGATCCAAAAAAGCCGCTCGTCAGCTGGCTGCACCGCTATTGAGGATTCTCCAATGATCTTTCAAGTCGGAGCATCATGGACGAAGAGAGTTAACCCACGCAAAATCAAAGAGGATTTTCGATTCACAAACGTGGAGAATGAAGAGGAGCGTATGATTCGTGCGATCGCGAGTGGAAAAGACAAGCCACTGCCGGAACTTATTATCCAAGATGAATTACTCGATTCAATCAACCATGAATGGCGGGACGCCATTATTGTGAAGATTTGGGGGGGGGGGGGGGGGACCTTGGAACGTGGACACCATTAGAATAAGGCTCGACAAACTTTGGGATTTGCGTAAATCCTTTGACCTCATTGATGTGGGGGTAAATCTTTTCATTCTGAGAAAAGAGAATAAAGAGAACAACAGGCCGAGCGCAGCACAACATAATCGTATGACCCATGAGAGGGGAGGACCAAATATTAACATTGGAAACTCCTCTGCATTGCTGGAATCGAACTTAACACAACAACCTCACTGGTCGTGTGGCACAACAAAAGGCGACGCAAGTGGGGAGTGAGCATGGTGATCTTTCACGACGAAGTTATGTCAACATGGAGAAAGGAGTACCAATTGTCCAACTGGGAGGACGACGTGATCTTTAACCTGCAGGTGACATCTCTTTACTGGCAGGTGGAAGCTCTTCTATACTACTACTAGACAGATGTTCCGGGAATATGGGAGGAGAGGACAACGGAGCTCTTATTTCAAATGAGTGCATGGGAGATATGGAGATAAATCAACCTGGTGAAGGACATCGTGCAGCAGCTTCACGAACTATTGTTGGGGCAGGTAATATACAACCCAATCACAATTAATTCTCTTATGTGTACACCGCTGCGCATTTTGTCGTGTTATGTGAGGGGTGTTGGTAGGAATGGCTTTAGTGGTAATTTTGCTACACTTAAGGCAGAGTATCGCCCGAACGTTTTCTTTTTGCTTGAAACTCATGCCGTTGAGGAAGCGTCGTTGAACATGGTTGGTGATCTTGGTTACACCGGTTTCGCTATTTCGCCGTCTATTGGGCAATCAGGTGGGTTATGGATGTTGTATGACCAGAACATCTTGGAAGTTGATATCTTGAAATTGACGATCAGTGCATACATGCTTTCATTGGCCCGAGAACTCCGAATCCGTGGTTGTTGACTGGTGTTTATTCAAAACCTAATAAAGTGGACAAACTTAGACTCTGGAATAGTTTGGAGCAAAAAAACGCCAATAATAAACGACCTTGGTGTGTCACGGGAGATTTTAACGAATTGCTATATGCCAGCGAAAAGAGAGGGGGCCGTACACCACCATTCTCGAGATGTAAGAAATTTTAGAATGATATAGATAGGTGCGAGCTTTTCAACCTTGGTTTTCAGGGGCCACGATTTACCTGGTGCAATGGTTGGGATGGCAATGCACGTATCTGGGAGAGGATCGATAACACACTAGTTAACTTGGAATGGAAAGAACGTTTTCCGAACTGCTTAACAATAAACCTTGCGTGGACAGATTCGGACCACAATCCTATTCTTTCGCTGTATGAGGGCCGAGATGTGCACATGGAGAAACCGTTTCGTTTTGAAGAAATGTGGCTTACGGATAGTAGGTGTGATGAGTTGGTAAAAAAAACTGGAATACTTTTATTTCTTTTCAGAGTGCTATTGAGGAGCTGCCTCGGCTACTCAGAGTCTGGAATAGAGAGGTTTTCGGTAATGTCTTCAGGCGGAAAAGACAGCTACTTGCCCGTATTAATGGTATCCAGGAGGCCCTTGGTAATTATCATAGCACGTATCTGATGCACTTTACGGATTATAACAACGCCTTGACACAAGAGGAGATCATGTGGCGCCAAAAATCTAGAATACAATGGATGGCGGAGGGGGAAAAAATTCAAAAAAATTCCACCATTCGACCTTACAACGGAGGAAAAGAAATAATATAGCTTTGCTGAAAATTGATGGTATGTGGGTTGCAGATAAGGAGATTCTGAGACAACATTGCTGGGACTTTTTTAATGATCTTTTCAGGAGCAACAGTTGTAACTTGTAACGGGCAATCTCTTGAGAAGTCCAGACTACAAGCTACTCTTACTAGCTCGGATTGTATGATCATGGAGGTGCAGGTGACTTTAGAGGAACTAAAAAAAGTGATGTGGAGTTTCCATCCTAACAAGGCTCCAGGTCAGGATGGCTTCCAGGCTCTGTTTTACCAGCACTTTTGGGAGGAAACTAAAGGGGTCTTTACTTCAGTTCGTCCAGGCATGCATGGAAACGAGGGCCTTTGATACCTCTGTTGGTGAGTCATTTATTTGTTTGATACCGAAAGTGAAGAGCCCAATGTCGATTAAGCAGTTTCGCCCGATAACACTTTGTAATGTAACATATAAAATCATTACTAAAGTGTTGACATTGAGACTGAAATCTATGGTGCCGGAACTGATAGCACCGACCTAAAGTAGATTTATCATGGGTAGAGGCACTCACGACAATATAAGGCTGACACAAGAAATTCTTCATTCCCTCAGGCAAAGGCGGAACAACGTGACAGGTAGCATGGTTGTAAAGTTGGATTTGGAGAAAGCGTATGATAAAGTTAGCTGGGATTTTGTTGATGAAACTCTCTCTTTCTTTGGCTTCCCGTATGGCACGAGGCAACTCATTATGTACTGTCTCCGTAACTCCAGGCCAAGAATCTTATGGAATGGGAAGCCGCTTGAAGCACTTGAACCCCGATGTGTTTTGCGCCAAGGTGATCCTCTTTCGCCTTATCTTTTTGTTTTATGTATCGAGCGGCTCTCTTATATGATACAGGAGATGGTGGAGGGAAAGAGATGGCAACCTGTTAAAATATGCAGGAGTGGTCAAGCCTTTTCGCACATTTTCTTTGCGGATGACCTTTTGCTTTTTGCCATGGCCAACAAAAAAAATGCTAGGAGTATCCGAGATGTTCTTGCTTGCTTCTGTGTAGCCTCCGGTTTAAAAATCGAAAATTTTCTTTTCAAAAAGGCGTGGTGGGAGGTTGAACCATGAAATCCGTGCTATCTCGGCTATGGTGCCACAACCAACCTTGGTAGATATCCGGGTGTTCCATTGATTCATGGGAGAGTGACGACCGGGTATGTTCAGAGAATTGATTGATAGAGTGTCCAATCGATTGGCGAATTGAAAGTCGAGATTACTATCCATGGCGAGAGAGCTACTTTGATTCAATCACCACTTTGGCACTCGAACCATGTGATGCAAGCTCAATGGCTACCTAAGGGACATGCAATCACCGGATAAATTAAATAGATCCTTTTTATGGTCAACTATTGAGATGGAAATTACATCTTTGGGGGTGGAGACAGTTACGAAGCCAAAAATCAAGAGGGGACTTGGATTGCGGACAAGGAAGGCCAACATTGCGTTACTTGCGAAGGAAGGTTGAAAGCTTTTGAGTGGAGAAAGTAACATGTGGTTGTATACATGTGAGCAAAAGTATCCAAGCAGTCCTCTCTTCTTGAATATATGGTGAAAGGATCTGAATCAAATTCTTTTAAAGGAATAGTTCGGAGTTGCAATGCGCTTGAGCACAGTATTGGATGGCGTATTGGAGATGGGAAGAATATCTCTTTATGGTTCGACCGTTGGTTGGGGCGCAATACACTTGCCCATGAGCTGAATGGTGCGATTGCAATTAGTGAGCTATCATTTAAAGTCGCGGACGTTTGGAGCCAGGCGGGTGGATGGTGTATTAATTCACTGAACACTTTGCTCCCCCTAAAAGGCGTCAAATGATACTAAATTTTCCCACACCTAGAGGTTTTTGGGGCACGGACAGGAGGATTTTTCTAGGATCGGGGAAATTAACTTGTATGGAAGCGTATCGGTATCTTATGATGGAGGAACTCGAGATGAGCGATGGCGAAGTTGAAGGCAAGTGGCGTTGGGTTTGGCGTTCAAAATGTCCAGAAAAAATGAAATTTTTAGTTTGGCTTGGAATACATGGCCGTCTAGCCTAGTGTTTTCAAACTCGCGCTTTAGCGCGAGTCGTAGCGCGCTATTGTGCGCTATGGGACCTTTAGCGCGACGCAGCGCGGTCTGAATAGTGTTTTGCACAAATATCGTGCGCATTTTGCTCATATAGCGCTCTATTTACGCTATAGCGCACGCTATTGCGTTATTTAGGCATAAGTAGTATTTTAATAATCTACTCAAACAAAATAGTTTATTTTCACATTTATCGGCTTTAGAAATGAAAACATCCACATGCCAAAAAAATAGAATGAAACCCTAGGAGAAGACTGGCGCACGCGTAGAAGGTTTGAGACTGACACGTGCGATTTTGGTGCGTCTCTGAACTCAAAGAGCTGCGCCTCTCTTGGTATTGTACAAAATTTACTAGTATAAGTATATTTTTATTTCTTTATGGTTTTATGATTAATTATCTCGTTGATTTATCAATATAAGTATGTTTTTATTTTTTAAAAATTGATAATTTACATGCTCAAATAACTTACGCTATGCGCTACGCTACGACGGAACAAAAACACTACACATGTGAAAAGCGCTATTTAAAACACTGGTCTAGCCACAAAAGCTTTGTTGACGAAGAGGCATATTATTGCAGATCCGAGATGTACCAGATGTGGGATGAGGAATGAAGACATTACTCATATGCTCCGGAATTGTCCGAAGGCCTCTCGATATTGGGAACATTGCATTACAGCCCCTCAGTGGTATGACTTCCTCTCTTTGGATAGTAGACCGTGGTTTTTTCACAATCTGAATAAGAAAGAATAAGGTAATGTAATTGTTCCGGAGGCGCCATGGAAGTGTGTGTTCCTGGCAATTATTTGGAATGTGTGCAGGGATCGTAATGAATGGATTTTTAAGGGAGAAGATATACCCTTTCAGGTGATGGGTCTCCGGATTAAAATAATGGTGAACGAAATGCTCTTGGCTTTTCCTGCTTGGAGACTAGACGTGGGATCCCTGAAGAGGTGTCGTGTACGTGGTTGGCACCTCCGACATCTTGGTGGAAACTGAATACAAATGCTAGTCTCTTAATGGAGGAGGGGAAAGTTGCTGGTGGGGGTCTTGTCCGCGATACGAAGGGAGAGCGGATTGTTGGCTTTTCCATGAGCTTCAAAGATATCTCTATTAATGTAGCAGAGTTGATGGCTTTGCGAGATGGGCTGATTTTGGCATGGGAGAGGAGACTCCAGAAGCTGATTGCTGAGACAATAGACCATTATTTACACAACCTGTTGGAAGATTGTAGGGCGTTCCAGCATTTGCCATGTGATTTTGTTTGGAGGCACACGAAGAGAGAGGGGAACCATTGCGCGGACCATTTGGCTAAGATGGGGCATAATGAAGACGGTTTTCACCTGTGGGAGGAACCACCTTCAACTATCCTCCAGCATCTAGATAAGGATAGATTGGCCCTCGGGTCAAGCTAGTTTTTCCCTATTGCTTGTGTTTTTGAATTCCATCTGACTGAGCAAAAATAATAATAATAATAATATCACATATGATAATTACGTAATATGAAGTATTAATGTACGTAATAGAAAGTCACATGAAGACTCACCTGATGTCACCTGATGGATAACGCATGCTAAGGTGCAAGACTAGCGCACGCTAAATTATTGAGTTAGCACACGCTACGGATACAACTAACGCACGCTAACGAAGGAATAACAACACGGAAATCACGCGGAATCTGAAAAGTGAAGTTTGAATTGAAAAATGAAGTTTGAACAGATAGCGCACGCTAAGAACTTAGTGCACGCTAAGTTTGAAATATGTTCGTTGGACAGAAGACTTTCAGCATCATACCGTTGTAAACGAAGACCAGCTAGCGCACGCTAGGGGTTAGCGCGCGCTAACGGAAGAGGCAGAAGCTACTGGGCTGGAGAAAAGAACAGTTAATGTACGTAACCATGCAATATTAACGTATGTAAGACGGATTAGTGCACGCTAAACAAAGGCAATAGCGCATGCTAATGAAGACAGTCGGTTGAGGCTTTATGCCTATAAATACCAAACTATTTGGTATCATTCAATACAACAACTCCAAGCAAAGCATATACACTTCAGATATTGTTATATTCATCTTTGTTGTTGTAATCGAGCTATATTGATACGTGTTTAAGTGTTCATACACTAAACCATACACGAGAGAAAAGATACGGATTGTAGATTGATTCGGTGTTATTAGGATCGTTGATCCGGCATTATTAGAATCATATATAATCCAATTGAGGTTTGTCTAGTATCAATAGAAAGCTAGATAGGTTGCTTCCTTGTCCGATAGAAAAGGAAAATGGTTTATCTTGGACCGACATAAAGATAAGATTGCAGCTGTTTATCTTGGACCGATTGAAGACAAGATTGTAACGGTATCCCTCGGACCGATAGAAGACGAGGTGTAGTGGTTGATCTTGAGCCGATAGAAAAAAATACGGAGAGAGGACATAGGCACGTTTGCCCGAACCTCTATAAATCTTGTGTCGTTTATCTTCCGCAATTTAATTACGCTTCCGCAAGCGCAAAAGAGTTTGAAAAACTCTACTCCGTGATATTATCCACCATTTTAAGTGGGGTGCCAATTCCCAACAAAAATTAATATTTTAGCCTTAATTCACTATACGTTTAGTTTCTATGAGATATAATTTTTGATATATATTACTTACAACTACTTGTTTGATTTTCTGATTACTATATAAACTCAATGCATTTTTAGTTTTATTCCAATACACATATAGTAATGTCTTGTTCGAAAGTCTGTTTGGCAATCAGCAGTTAGCTGTTAACTGTTAGTTTATTGATTAGCTATTTTGACTACCTCATTGTATTAACTGGTTTGAGTCTTGACTAGCTTTTGTAGTAGTTGTTTGTATAAAAGTGTTTGGTAAATAACTAATAGCTGATATCTACTTAATTGTGTAAAAGGACCAACAAGAACGTTCATCCAATTCATTATTTTGAGGATATCTATATTCACTTATTTCAAAAAAATAATAAACCAATATTTTAATTTATATAATATAAGACAATAATCTAAAACTATCACATAAATATAATTACATATTTCATTAAAATAATATTATTTCTTAAAATTGAAAACTTTAGTACAATAGAAAAAGTGGGAATCAATTTTTTAATACCAAAGCATAAAATTGATAAGTTCTATATCATCATTCATAAAACTATAAGTTTTTGGTACCATTTTGATTGAAAAGACTAAAATGTCCTCTCTTTTTGTGTTAAAAGTTGACTTCTCTCTTTTTTTTTTATATATTTAATTTAAACTACTTTTCTTCTCTTTTTTCTTTTTTACTTTCCTCCTCCGATCGATATTAATGTCCAGGAACCAAAATTTAACTACAAACATATACATCAAAACAACACAGCCATTTTATTTTTGACAAAGGGTCTCTCAAAAAATCTTATAGAAATCACAAGATTGTTCGAAAATAAAAGTTGACGTTGAAATAGGACTTCATTTGTCGTGCTTCTGAGTTCATAAAGAAGGTATGTATCATTATTTGAACGATGAAAAAAAATTCCAGATATGTTTACGGACACGATCGCCGCACACGATGGGAAGCCACCGTGTGCAACGATCGCGGTGCAACGATCGCGGCGCAACGACCTTAACATCGTGCGCAACACTAACGTGTACACGATCGTTTAACACGATCGTATAAAATCGTGTGCAGCGATCGTGTTCATGGACAGAAACTTGCACACGATCACTGCACACGGTAGTATACGACCGTGTGCATCGGTCGTGTCCAAGGCAGATCGTAATATTGTTCGCTCATTTTTCTGAATAGTTATTCATCTTTTTGTAATCAGATGTCGTGGCGTATTTTGATACATCACGGTGGTCATTGGGAGCGATCGACATATGTAGACGGGGACTCCTTTTTGTCTATATCGACACGAGCAAAGTTAGTCGTGCAAACCTCGTGGGGGTTATCAGAGAGGGTTTGGGTGGTCCAAATGAGTCCGATTACAAATTATGGTACTTGACACACATGGCCAAAGGAAACAAAGTAAAAGTCCTATTAAGGGGCGATCTTGAGATACTTCGATTACTAGTAGAATACAAGGAGGATCCCGAGGTCTATGTTGAGAACAGCAGCCTCCTCCACTCCCGAGGTTAATATGGGATGTAGCAAATGAGAGTAGAGCCCGACAACATAAATTATGACATGCCTTCCAAAGAGTATCAATACGAGGAAGATGAGGAAGACGAGGAAGATGAGGAAGATGAAGAGGTACATACATCCGAAGATGAAGATTGTTGTAAAGACTTGCTTGAGTCACTATCTCGGAATTTCTTGCTTGGGTTCGCCAACCGCCCAAATGGATAGGATTATGAGTCGTCGGAACTTCTCATCCGACCATCAATCTGAGCGAGCATGAGCATCTACAATCAATGCGTAATCGATCATTCCATTTCGGACTCTTGAGTGCCGGGACTTTGGGTTGGGTCGAGCGGCCTCCACCGACACGGCCGCCTAGAGGTGGGGTCCACCTTTCGCTCAAGACGAGTTGAGGATAACCGTAGGAATGTATCATTTGGAAAACATGCTACAGGTGTATCACCGATCGTTCCGCCGATAAACGTATAGTGTTTGTCCGTAAGAGTGGGCGAAGAAATTGTCGGTTTAGGTTGTGTGCTATTGAGGTGCAACTATTTGGAGAATTACTAAGTTGACATTGGAGCACACCGCATTCTCGATTTGAACCGTCCGCCGCACGATCGGTCACTTCGAGGTTGCCGCCCATTATTTTGCTAAAAGATCGACCGGTGAGGGGGTCACTTTGAGGCCAAAGGAGATGATTGCAGAGATGTGTAGGGAGTATGGCATTGACATGTTATACGCTTTTGCTCTCCTGACGAGGAATATAGCGATAGAGAATACATATGGCGGCTTCGATGAGTCGTATCGAGGCTCTCATCTTATCCGTATTTGTTAAAACAGCGTAATCCAGGGACAATTTATGATTTGCAGACGACTCGTGAGGGAGTGTTTCGCCACATGTTCGTTGCACTCGGACAGAGTATTAGGGCATTTGATACGTGCCTTCGACCGGTGATTATAGTTGATGGGACCCACCTAAAGGGAAGGAATAAAGGAACTCTATTTGCGGCCGTCACATTTGATGGGAACGAGCAAGTTTTTCCTCTTCCGTTGGTCTCGGTCCGATAGAGAACGACGAGTCATGGACTTATTTTCAGTATAACTGCGCAGATGCTACAATCCGACGGAAGATTTATCGATTGTGAGTGACCAACATAAGAGCATTGAATGCCGTTTCGAGCCGTCTATCCGAATGCATTCCACGGGTTTTGCTATCACCATCTTGCAAAAATCGACCTCCTATGGTGCGCATGCTATAGGACTCTTTAGAATCACGCCTACACGCATCGAGAAGAAGTTTTTGAAAACTACTTTTCAAACTACATATCGAAAGTTCTAATGGGCGCATGTGCGCCTTTACGAAATTGGGCCGAGAGGTGGGCTAGGTCGAAGTGTCCAGACGACGCTATAACTTCTTGACATCCAATGCCGTTGAATGCTTTAATAATCGTATGTTGTGGGCTAGACGTTTACTGCTTTGCTCGTTACTTGAGATATTTCGCCTAATTTTAGAGAATCGGTTTGATGAGAAGCGGGAGAAGCTACGTCAAGAGACCATGAGTTGACAATGCACACTTTTGAAAAGCTTTCTAACTCGTGCAAGCGATCGACTATTACCGTTCGAGCTACCACCCCACTTGTGTATAAAGTCGAAGAAAACAAAGTTTCTTATGAGGTCGACCTTCGAACATGGACCGGGTGTTGTCGTGAGTTTGATTTGGATCAGATTCCATGTCGTCATGCCGCTGCCGCTATAAGGTACATGTCTTTGCTGTTGTGTGCACGATCGTTACCCACGATGGGCACGATCGTAACCCACGATGGGCACGATCGTAACCCACGATGGGCACGATCGTAACCCACGATGGGCACGATCGTAACCACGATCGCCCTTATCGTAACCACGATCGCCTTTATCGTAACCACGATCGCCCTTATCGTAACCCACGATCGCCCTTATCGTAACCTACGATGGGACACACGATGTGCACGATCGTAACACAATGGGCACGATCGTAACACACGATCCCCGTGATCGTAACACACGATCGTAACCCCACGATCCCCGTGATCGTAACACACGATCGTGACCCCACGATCCCCGTGATCGTAACACACGATCGACGCGATAGTGTTTTCCCATCGTTTGCAAAACAGGGATGGTCTGGATTTATCACCTCATCAATATAAAAAATACATTATCCTATACAACATCCTTGACATAATTGCTTATTGTAACAGGCGCGCCGGCAATGGTTTGTCCGTGTATGATTTTGTTAGTCGTTATTTCAAGCAACAAGGCCTTAGAGAGACTTATAAGGAGCATATTAGTCCCATCCCACATCCTGATGAGTGGAATGTCCCACCGGATATCTCATCCATCGTTTGCGTACCTCCAGAGGAGGTATGACAAGCCGGCCGACCAAGGATGAGTCGCGCACGGTCCGCTGTTGAAAATTTGCACGCAGGTGGACGGCCTCATGTGTGCGGTAGGTGTAAAGGAACCGGCCACAATAGAAAATCTTGCAAAGCATTCATTCCCATAGAGGGTGTGGATTTGAATATCCCTGAAGAAACTCAAGAAATCGATGCACAACCGAGGCAAAGGCGCCGGCAGAAGAAGAGGTGTAGCATTTGCCGTAATGATGACCATGACATAAGGGGATGTCCATACCGTGAAACTTAAATTTCTTATGTATTTTTATATTTTGTGACTTACTAGCAACAATCATGTGTTGATATTTTGATCCTCGATGGACCATGTATTGATTCAGTATTCTGATTATTAGTTGAAATGCATAATTTTGTGTCTATTTTCTTTACCTTTGAATTGAAATTTAAGTGTTCAGTAATGTAAAGCAAATAAAGGTGATTATGGAGCCAAACATTAACCATAACAAAGTAGCTCACTTCAAAGAGCAATAGTTTACTGATTCCAAAGCATATAACTTTACAAAACAAAATTTAATCCCCATCACACAAAATATCTAATAATAACATAACAAAAACAATCAATTGGATCCCTTTTCCCCAATCTGCTGTATCTTTAGTCTTGTATCACCGTCTTCATGAACTTCCTCTTCCAAAATAAATTTTTGCTTTTATTCTCGAAATCTCCAAATCATTATCATCATCACCATCTAGTATGACTGGAGTGCTCGCAGTGTTTTTAAATAGGCCTGTTTCATGGAACACATTAATTTGCAATGATAGTCACTACACATACAACAAAATCAAAAACTTACTCTGAGCATTGAGTATCTTCCTCTCGGCCTAGTTCTGTATGGTGGGTTGGGAGTAGGTATCCTCCTTCTTCTTTTTGGTGGTGGTGCTTCGCTTCCTCCTAAATTGGTTTCTCGTAATCGGCCGCTCATTTCGCGTATTTGATTTTAATGAATTTTAAATGATGTTCATTGTTTAGGGTTTGAAGTGAAAAAGGGGTGGAGACCGAAACGATGGGATTTTAAAGTAAAGGGGGGGACCTGGGATTTTATAATAAAGGGGGGGGACCGACTTATAATAAAGGGGGGGGGACCGACGGGATTTTATAATAAAATAATTTGACCTTTGAAGTAAACACGATCGTGTACACGATCGCCGCGATCGCGTGTTCCAATCGTGTGACACGTTGGCAACCAGGTATCAAATTGGCGCTGTATCCACGTATGCACACGACCGTGTACACGATCGCCGCGATCGTGTGACACGTTGGCAACCAGGTGTCAAATTGGCGTTGTATCCACGTATGCACATGATCGTGTACACGGTCGTGGCCACGATTGAACACACGATCGTGTGCACAAGAACGTCAAGAATTTTCACCAATTTCTCAAATTACTCGTCAATTTAGGTGTTGTTACTTATATATTAACAATTATTTGTTAATGATACACTTATATCAAAAGTTATTGATTGAATTACCATAATATATTGCATATCATGTGTCGTACAATTGTTCTATTAGTACGTACGGATAAGTTCAATCATATGGATGAATTACCTCATATACTAATGAATTACAACGAAATGACAAATAGGAGTTCGTATAAGAAGCCATATTGTAATTAATGTTTGAACAAGCGATGTTTGAATCACAAAACATCATTCTAGATAACACAATACTTCAAATTTGCAAAAATACCAAAAGTTCATATGCACACGATCGTGTACACGGTCGTGGCCACGATTGAACACACGATCGTGTGCACAAGAACGTCAAGAATTTTCACCAATTTCTCAAATTACTCGTCAATTTAGGTGTTGTTACTTATATATTAACAATTATTTGTTAATGATACACTTATATAAAAAGTTATTGATTGAATTACCATAATATATTGCATATCATGTGTCGTCCAATTGTTCTATTAGTACGTACGGATAAGTTCAATCATATGGATGAATTACCTCATATACTAATGAATTACAACGAAATGACAAATAGGAGTTCGTATAAGAAGCCATATTGTAATTAATGTTTGAACAAGCGATGTTCGAATCACAAAACATCATTCTAGATAACACAATACTTCAAATTTGCAAAAATACCAAAAGTTCATATGCACACGATCGTGTACACGGTCGTGGCCACGATTGAACACACGATCGTGTGCACAAGAACGTCAAGAATTTTCACCAATTTAGGTATCAAGACCTGTCATGTAGTCCTCGATGCATTTAGGAATTTTCCACTCCTTGTAAACCGGCTTCCCCGTCACCTTGATGCCAAGTGGATCATCCGGATGGAGTCTTGCAAACTCGTTGGCCAAAACTAACTACAAAAAGCCAAACCACAAAATTAAAAAATATCGATATCAAACCAATGATATACAAGTGAGTAGGTTATAGAACTTACGTAAAATAGGGAGCCGGCAAGCACAAAGGCCAACTCTACCGACACCAACACTACGGACTCCTCCGAAGCCTCGCTCGAGTCGCAAGCACATAACGTCTATCACCTCGGATCAAAGTCTTCACGGCTAGACTCTATCCTGGCCAAATAACGCCCGGGTGAGAGCATGCCCAGCCTCCAAACAGGACAATAGCATCACGTGGTGCTCCCTCCTAAATCGTAGGTACAACTTCTTGAGCCTCGCTATCTCCGGGAGGCGCAACCACAAAAGGCTCTCGAAGAGCGAGATGGTCGACTCACTCGCGGTGGAAGACTACGCTCACCCAAATGCCGCGTTCGGCACTCTCACCATCTTCGTCACCCTCAAAGATCCCTCTCACAACTATAACGATTAGAGAGTCAGACAATGGCCGCTCGATCTCAAAATCGGCCGCTCGATCCGAAATGGAGGTTGCCGCCAGACCACCACCCTCACTGCGAAACATCGCACCGTAATGATGCTCGCCCCGAAACCGTCGAACATCGTCCCATATCAAACGGCGCCTCAAATGGCTCATACCGATGCTCGTAATCAAGGGGCCGCCGAGTCCGCTCAACGTAATGATGAATCCGAGAATGGTGATTTGTCTTGGACCTCGGAATGGTGGGTAGGCGGATGCCGAGAATGGTGACTCTACCGACGCCGAGAATGGTGACTCGAATGATGACTAGCCGACGATGAGAATGGTGACTGTGTGCCGCGCGGAGACCGAGTGACGTGGAGGGTCGGGAATCCTCCGCCGGGCGCTGCTAATGTATGCGTAATGACGAGGCCTATCATGGCTCCCAGCTGAGTAGTGTAAAGTGCTCCTAGAACGCCTATGCATATGTAAGAAGAAATCCACGATATCATAAATCACCCGGCGAGAAACTCGAGCAATAAATTCGGACTCAGAATCGTCGTACAAGATCGCCTTCAAACGGCGATCGAAGTACTCATCCCTGCTCGTGTCCTGGGTGTGGTCCGGACAAGGAAGTCCGTAGACACAACACACCCTCTCTGGCTGCCTCTCCCGGTCCGATGTCTCTGCACCATCTACTGGTGGGGTACTCTGCCGGCGTCGCTTCGACACTTTATGTGCCGACTCATATGTAATCAATTTTTGTGACCTTCTTCAACCTATCCATAACTTTCTTCCTAGGGGATCGGCGCAGGCTCATCCTCCTTATTCCTCACAGCTATTCTTACAGGCTTAATGAACTTAACGTCATAAGGCGAGCCATTCTCAAAGCTCAGGTAGTAGTACTCAGCCTCATCCTCCTCCAGATGCGGTAAAGAGGGAAGTACTTTGTGCTGCAACAATAGTCATTAAAGCATATCATTAGATGGGCAATCACATAATGTTGAAGAGATGAGTGAAGTTAGGAGAAAATACGTTTACAAATTTATGTACCTTATCGTCGAATAAATGAGTGAAATCACAAAACATCTTCCTCGTAGTCCACATCAAACACCGGGGACTTGGACGCTTTATCTCGACTACCACACAATGCTCCCAATGCGAATCATCTCATACGACCATATTTGTAAAGCCCAAACAGACCATAGAAGTGATAGTCCTTGTGCTCTTGTCCCTCCTTCATGGCAACGTTGCCTATGTAGTAAGATAAAACCCCAAAGGCATAAGAACCCCAAGGAAACATATCCCATCGCTCGAAATCCTCCACTAATGCCCATGCCCATGTCTCGACCATCATGTCGTCACGGCATAGGATAAAGTAGTAGTATATAAGCAAATTGGCAACCTTGAGATAATCTCTTATGTCTCTACCAAAATCTCGAGCATTGAACCTCTTCCGCGTAACACTAACCTTAATGTTTTTGCCATGGAGTATTCTCATGGAAAATACCGAGTCGGACGGAAGGAGATGGTCGTCCGGGGATGGAAGGTAGAGTTTCCAAAATGGAGTCCCGTGATCAAGGCGAAATCACGGTCGTAAAACGAATGGTCCTCCCGCAAACACGGAACCACGACTCATCCGGGGATTTGATCACCCTCGATTGACGAGCAATCAAGTGATGTAGGGCGGATTTGAACTCCCATTCCTCCTAACTTTAATCAAGCGCCCCAGACCCCCTCGGTCAAGCTCTCGATAGCTCGATCAAGAATAAATGGAATTGCGGCCCATACTCCTTAATGACTCAAAGATCTCTTTAAAAACCGCCTCCCGAATGTAAAGATACACTTGACGTGTAACAAAACGCAATGTAGGTCTCTTCCATACGCAACCAGTCTGCAATATGGACATACAACTCATAAGAATATGATAAAATGCTTAAGAGAACGAAAAAAATTACGCCTTGCACACAATCGCATGCACACGATCGATGCCCGTCGTGTGAAGACCATCGTGTGCCACACGACGGTTCACACGACGGGAAACGATCGTGTGCTTGCGATCGTGTGCAAGGCAGGAGCTTTTGCACTTCTAGCACACGACGGCACACACGATCGACGACCGTCGTGTGTAGCGATCGTGCCCACGAAAGACCATCGTGTACACGATGGTCTCATCTTCTTCGGACGATCGTGGGAAGATGAACAACCGTCGTGGCACGATCGTGTGTTAATGAAAATACACTAACCGGCGGCTCATTGACGAATTGCTCTTGAGATGGAGTGTCACTAGCGGAACTTCAGGCGTCTTGATTCTGTGGTAGTCGGAGGTCGACATTTTCGGCCGGCGAAGGGTTTCACGACGGGAGATTTTTTGCAGAGAGGAGGAGAGTTTTGGAATATTGAGTTGTGACCTTTTTTTATTGTTGTTTCGTTTTAATAATCTTCCTTTTTCTTTTTAGTTTTTTTCTCTTATTGGTAGACTTTAAGGGTAATAAAGTCTTTTAACACATTTTGGTATCAAAACTTATAGTTTTATGAATGGGGATATATAACTTGTTACTTTTATGTTTTGGTACTAAAAAAGAGAGATCCCAAAGAAAAAATTCATTGAACAAAATATTAGTGGACTAGAAAAATCTAAGTTATATTTTATTGTTCATTGACATGAATTTTTCCTAATGCCTAATTTTTATGTAGTGATAATCAAATATTTAATAATGTACGGTAATAGAACAACTCTATAAAATTGATATAAAAAACTATTTCCATTAATAATATTCGCGTTATATTAGTTTTTTAATTAAAATTTTGGTTTGAAATTAATGATTAATGAAAATATTGTAATTTTATAAATATGTAAGGCTAACCAAGTCGTTCCAACTCATTTATTGAATAAGTTAATTGAAAAAACTCCTAAAATGACCTTTTTGAAAATTAGAGGACTCTAATTCAAAAATCTTTCAACCAAACATTAAAATTAGAGGTTTATAAAGTCAAACTGGTAATCAGTTTCAAAACTCTAATTTTAGCTCAAAAAACTGTTTACTAAACAATGTCATTATCTAAGACTTGCCGATCATGCAAGCAAATCTCAAAATCCTATTTTGTATTTTGTGTTCTCAACTAAATAAATCTTCTCTATTTATACACGTGAGCTACTTCAACCGTTAATTTATTTCGTTCATACATGTGAGCAAGCCTAGAATTTGCATTTTATGTTCTGGAAGCTTTAAGAATTGTAATTTACTATGTCAAAAGAAAAGAAGAAAGAAGTCCTAAGATTTAAATTAAATTATGTGGCTACCAATCACAAGTACTGCATCCATATGATATAAATAAAATCTCACAATAATTATGTGGTATCGTCATCATCACCAACTTCACCTTCATTTCAACTACGTTATGTTAGATAGCGTGGCATGAACATCACAGTGTCGGTTAACATAATTACTTAACACTGTAAATTCATGCGAAATAACAAATATTTTATGCGGGATACCCTTCGGATGTCGGTTTACTGTATGCACTAAAAAACCTTTCTTTGAACTCTTGAAATAAGTTGTGCTAAAATAGCAGGACTACAGAAGGAATCCACAATGATCAATAATTAAATGAGACGTTGGTAATGATCATCACACCGCCATTTTCATCTCCAACTTTGGATGGGGCTCGTAATTCTTAAGCTCAAAATCAGCAGCGACAAATGAATCAACGTCAGTTTTGTGCGGGTTGATAGTCAATATCTGTTTCACAAGAGGAAGGGGTATATATCAGACACTGGAGCAGTTTGAAAAAAATGGTGAGGACTTAAAAAAAAATACTCCTAATCTTTGTAAAATTTACCAATATATCATACCACCGTGCTTCGATTTAATCAAAAAGGAAAAAAATCACAAATACCACTTTCGACAGTCGTTTCTATTTTACAGATTGCGGTCTCGAGAGGGAGGGGGTGTTTTTGAAAGATATAGAATTATTGGTAATACTTACTGGGAAAGGTCTGGGAAGTTTTTTGAGTTGCTCCTGTAGAGGGCTGATATGAGTTTTATAGACATGAGTATCCCCGATTACATGAACAAAATCACCAGGAACCAGACCTGAAGGGTAGAGAAAGACGCACGGATGTTGTATAAGCTAAAGACCATTTGTCAGACACCAGACACTTCAAATCTCTCATTTCTTTAAACAAAATGCACATACCACAAACACGAGCAATCATGCATGTCAAAAGCGCATAAGATGCAATGTTAAATGGCACCCCAAGACCCATATCGGCAGAGCGTTGATACATCTGGCAAGATAGCTCACCATTGGCTACATAAAACTACAACAAATTCAACATGTTAGAAAACAAGCACTAGGAGAAAATAGAAGTGTCCTTATATTCATAATATAAGCCACAGGATAACTACAAAGAGTGCCCACGAGGTTTGAAGTAACGGAAAAAAGCCCATCTAATAATATAAAAATACTCATGCGGGTTGATTCAGTATTGAAATTAAGGGTCTAACCGTAACATCTTTATGTGAAGAACGGTAAATGTAGGATAAAATAAAAATATATTGGCTGTTTCTTTTTTTTTTTTTTTTGGTAATTAGGTCGAACCTCAAGGGTACATGCTGTGATTATCCCTGCATATATTTATTGGGTTGTTTATTTGGATTCTTTTGCTGCTCCTATTGAAAGAATATGGGAGAGAAACAAAGTGGCAGAAGCTTGTAGCCAACCTGTGCAAACATGTGGCAAGGTGGTAAAGCCATCAAATTAAGATCTGATGGGTTCCAGGCAGAAAGAATAATCCGCCTGTCGTCGGGTTTGTTTTTTATCTTGTCAATAACATCCAGCAGCTGATCAAATCCTAGTCCTGTATAGTCGGCATGCATATTGGTATATCTGTACAGCACAAAAATTGTGAAGATAACTTCTAAAAGTACATTATATTTTGCTTCCTTCAGTTATTTTCCAGTGTACCAATTGCTAACCTGGCCCCAAAATGTCTCCATTGAAACCCATAGACTGGACCCAAATCACCCTCTTCCCTGTCTGTCAATCCAATACTGAAACCACCCCCCACCCCCCACCCAAAAAATAAAAATAAAAATAATTACACTCAGATTTAGCCAACAGAAATATCTCTATTTCAAAGATTTTGTAATTACCTGTCAAGGAATTCTCTAGAAGCATTGCCATCCCATATATGTATCCCTTTCTCTTGTAGAATCTGTACCGAAGGGCATTCTATTATCATTAACACATCTTTTTCTCATTAGAAATTATACCAAAAGGCAAATATACAGGCACATATAATAATGTAAATACTGAAGGAGCAAATATAAGAGTTCAGGGGAAAAGAACCAATAAGTGCAAATATTTCAAGTTGAACGATGATTTGATTTTACACGTAATCATCATGACTTGAAAATGAAACAAAAATGTAAATGGCATTAGTGATAGGAAAATGAAGAAAAGGAGCATTTTATCGGAAAGATTTTAATGAATAAAATGTGTAGCTATATACGACTCTAATCTTACTATAAATCAACCCTTGCATAATTCTATTCCCCTCGCATTTATCCAAAGGGATACATAGAATGATTGAGAATTACCTTAGCATTTGTTGAACCACTAATGAACCACAAAAGCTCTTCAACAACTCCACGCCAGAAAACTCTCTTTGGATCAAACATCGTCAATACCCCACAGTAAGAGCAGGCGCAAACTATGTTAATTTTTCAGTAAATGAAAACTCACTTCATTGCTAAAATTAGCAAAAATAGCAGGAACGATATTGCATATAAGTTAATCCAAAAATATAAATAGAATCATTACCTTAGTTGTCAGTAGAGGGAATGATTTGCGTAGGTTAAAGCGCATCTGAAACACAAACATAAACGTCATAAGAATAATGAAGCAATCTCACGAAACTATGCATTTCCAAGATTAATATATACCTGGCAGCCAAATTTGGAAAGAGTCCCGGTCCCTGTCCGGTCACCTTTGTTGTTCCCATTCGAAATAATATCTTGAACCAGTCTCAAGTATAGAAACTCTTCATGCTTCTCGAAAATAAATTTCGGCAAAAAAGAGAAATCTGAGAGTTTCAACTTCAAGGTTTTGGAATGTGGTGCAATACCATTGCAGCTCATTCCATGGCCGGAAATAGCATTCCCCTCATTAGAGATATGCAGTCGCACATATGTCGCGAAACAATATTGGATGCCATTCTCCTCAATAGGGGGGGATGAGTACCATGGCTGATAAAGTGATATATCAATAGGAGGAATAAAGGTGTCGCAGTCAATACAAGTCTTAATTTCAGTTATGTGGATAGCATCACATTCAGGTGCATTAAGTGCTCCCCTGCATTGCACCCACGTTATTATTTCCTCTCCATAGCACATAGCAAAATAACAAAAGAACAACAAAATGGGATAATTATAAACATTACCGTTTAGGTTATAGTCAAATTTGTTTTTAAAAAACAACAATCGAAATTACAAAAACGACACATATGGTTACATGAGTCCTACTCTTACATTTTACACCTAACCTTGGTGGAACTAATGGAAATTACCGACGTCATCAAATATTTTTACAACTACGTCCCTAACTTTGCTAAATAGTACAAATAACCTCAAATTTTCATCTGCCGTTTTACATTTACATTCCTCGATTTTCTAAATATAACAAATAGCTCATGAAAAGTTGGGGTTATTTGTAATAATCGGAAATTTGAGGGGTGATATTTGATCACATTTGCGGCAAAATGTTCAACCCTCAAGGGTGGTTTCAGAGGTAGTCCGGTTTTCTCATGAATAACTCAAAATTCCGTGGCAGTTGCAATTGTCCCTAACAAAACGAATTGCGTATGAGAAAGCAAGATGCATACCTCAAAATCTGGCCACCTCCGATCAAGAAAACCTTCTCTATCGAAAAACTATAAGGGGGTTCCGCTAATAGTTTCAAAGCTGACCACATAGTACCACAAAAAATAACGTTCTCAGCCCCAAGAACATCACAGCTTCCGGAACGAGTCAGAATGACATTGAGTCGGCCGGGCAAAGGTCGAAACTGGAGAGGAATGCTTTCCCAAGTTTTCCTCCCCATCATCACAGCATTCGTCTTATTTGGATCTGAAGTTGTAGAAGTGATTTCTTTGAAGAATTTAAGGTCGCCGGGCAATCTCCATGGTAACTTGCCGTCTTTTCCGATTCCCATATCTGGAGTTGCGGCCACCACAACTTGGTAAGTTCTGTGTGGTACTACCGGCTGAGTGCTTGTGTTCCCACTAGAAAGGCATCTCACTGAATCGCCACCCATTGCTAGATATCGTCTACAGAATCTTCGCGTAGGAAATGTCTGCAAGCTTTTGAAAGATAGTACAAGTGGTGATTCAGAAACTGAACTGAATATACTACTCGGTAGAGAAGAGGCAACCTGAAATATATAAGAATGCTGGAGTATTTTCCCCAAAGCAAAAATCAGAGAGGACTAGACGATATGAACTGAATCACAATTAAATAACATAAGGCTATCTCAATTTAACAACTTTCGGAAGAAATAGCTTTACCTTTCCCGCCATAGCCCATGCCCGTGGAGGAGAGAGACGAGATTTAGGGTTAGGCTTGCCGCACTTTGAATTCTCCCACGAAGACCAAGGGTAAGTTTGGGGCAATTAAGTTGGTTTATTTTTTGAATTTTTATTTAAATTTTTTTGCTTTGATAAATTAGTTACGAATTTTTATCAGCTAAAATGCGAAGTACATCATTAAACCGTAAGACATATTATGTAACTTGGGCTTTTCTACGGTCGGATCAAAAAAAAATTGATCTGACGTTAGGTCGGTACTAAAATTACATATTTTTTATATTTGTCAACTTGTATATTCTTCTTATTAGAGTTGAATGTGTGGATTTGAATCAACAAATATTAAAAAATATGTAATTTTAGTACCGGCCTAATATAAGACCAAGTTTTTCTGACCTGACCATAGAAAAAAATATATTTTAATGTTACAAAATCACATATCACATACTTCGCATATATATATATAATGAAGTAGTTAATTTTCTAGAAGGTCTATATTTGTCGGCTGATTGATAGAGCCAGTAATGTAACTTTGTCGGCCAATAAAGCCAATAATGTAACTTTGT
Source organism: Orobanche coerulescens (assembly GCA_033398695.1). NCBI lineage: Eukaryota > Viridiplantae > Streptophyta > Magnoliopsida > Lamiales > Orobanchaceae > Orobanche > Orobanche coerulescens. Next base: position 8,906,742 of record CM065802.1, on the reverse strand, counting down.
CGGCCAATAAAGCCTGTAGCAATTTAGTGTGTTGTACTGTAGCAATTTAGTGTGTTGTACTGTAGCAATTCAGAGGTAGAGGCAGACTTCCAGACACCCACACACCCACACACTCAACTTCTCTCTAAGTTCTGTTCTCATCCAATTTGGAAATCATCCAACTTTGTAATATAATCTTGTGATATATTCAATAAAATAAGCCGGCCGACTAGCCCAAAATTTCTGTAAGTTAATCTTTCTTCCAAATTCTTATCTATTTAGCCTAATGGCAGGCTAAATTCTTATATGTTGAATAACAATAAATCATATATCTAATTAATTTGTATGGCTAAGAGGCTATATTTGATCCAGTCATGCTCTATCATATAAGCTAAATAAAGTACAGGTCGGTGATTAAATCCATACAGATTTTATGGATAACCATGCCATAGTCCTGATCTAGCCCAGATTAGCCAAGGATGGCGTGTTAAGGGTATTCTATCATTGACTGGCTTTGTGGTTTGATATTAATATCTTGGAAAATTACAGTAAAGAGCCTCCTGTGAAATATATATATATATATATATATATATATATATATATATATATGTGTGTGTGTGTGTGTGTATATATATATAAAAGTTAAATACTACATATTTGTTCATATTTATCGATTCCAGTTTGTATATTCTTCTTATTAGGATCGAACTGTGCAGATTAGAATCGAAAAATATGAAAAAATATGTAACTTTAGTACCGGCCTAACGTTAGACCAAGTTTTCTTGGCCCGACGATAGAAAAAGCCAATTAACTTATTTGTGTATGTATGTTTTAACGTTACAAAATCACATATCACATACGTACTTCGCGCATATATATATGTGTCGTTTTTGTAATTTCGATTGTTGTTTTTTAAAAACAAATTTGACTATAACCTAAACGGTAATGTTTATAATTATCCCATTTTGTTGTTCTTTTGTTATTTTGCTATGTGCTATGGAGAGGAAATAATAACGTGGGTGCAATGCAGGGGAGCACTTAATGCACCTGAATGTGATGCTATCCACATAACTAAAAAAATTCCAACTTTTCATTCTTCGTAAACTCTAGTGATGCGGTTCTTTTTCTTCCTTTTATTCTTTTAAAGGCATTTTTTCAATCAAACTTTAAAGCTCAAAAATACAAGCAAAGCAAGTGAGCAACCACCGGAACAAATTATAAGATTCTTTTAGTGCCAAAATATTAATGAAAGTCACATAAATGTCAGCCTCTTGCTTGATAAAGCAATGCCCATATTGTGCTCTTGGCTATTGCACCTCCACTCGTATATAAGTTTCTAATGTACACAAAAATTTTCTAGGATTATTTCTCCATTATCATATTTGAGTATTCCTGGGTCAGGAAAATAAGAAAGATCCTACATGAAATGTCTAGTAATGATAAGATTAAGTCCAATCAGAAATATTACTCAACAAAGTAGCAATGCACATAACTTTCGAACTATACAAGACACATCATGTGTGTATTATAACAAAATTCATCCACGAAACACAGGCATGGTCAATCAAGTCTAGCGGTTACGAATCCTTACTTGGGACACTATCTCAATTAAAATCAGGTCTCAATCACTGAACAAACTTATAAATAAAGCAAGAAATAGACACAAGTTCTCAGTTCTGCCCCCTCATGCATTTAACCAATAAGCAAGTATACATATTTTGTTTTACATACATTATTCATTATCATAAAAGCTGTAAATTACAATCAGCTTTGCTGGTATCATGATAATTGCGAGCATGCCCATAAAAATTTAGAATAAGAGCACCAAACACCAAAATAAACAAAAATCATCAAGTGGGTATCAAGCAAAACAAGTTAATATAATACATCATCTCAACCCAAAGAATAATCGAGTTCCGAGTAAGTACTTGTCTACGGAATACGGCAAAAGTAGTGTCAGATTGGTTCTCAGAACAGAGAATTGTTGTATCATAATGTTTTGGTGTTCTAGATCCATAATGTACTGAAACTTGGATTTATAGGCATAATAAAGAGATTCACTGAGAAGATACATCACAAAAGTATCTTGCAGCATCAAACAATCGGGAAAAATAAGTCAAAATAGTCAGATCTACACAAAAAACGAAGTAAGCTAGAGATGGAACTGCTACTTACATCAGATGAGTTACTGATCAATTTACGAAGAAAGATCTCCTTGTTGCTGTAGAAGGTGTTGATGATCAAACTCAAGAGCTGGTTGATCTAGGCCTGGAAAGCAAACGTCTCAATTTTCGACATATCTGCAACCTGAACTCTTTGAATTTCTCTCTATAGGAATTTTGAAAGAGGCGACGAATAGGGTTTTTGGATTTTCCGCGGGTCGTGTGTGTGTGTGATATTCTGCAAAAAAATTATCTTCGGCCGACGGCCGAGAGAATTTTAGAGAGAGAGAGAAGAGGACAGAGAGAGTCGAGAGGTAGAAAAGTGAGAAGTGATAAGTGACAGCGGCCGATAAGTGATCAGTTTATATACCCAGAGTTTTGTATCAAAATCAATTAAGTCTCTTATTTCTATATTTATTCAGTTTCATTCCATACATCTTTTAATTATTACAATTAATGCCTAATCCGGTTTATAATTCCTTCAATTTCACTATCACTATAATTGCTTTAATGAGTGTTATATGATATTCTATTTACGTTTTAAATTTAGGATACATGTTGTAAATCAGGCCCACCTGTGTACGTGTAAATAGACTAATTTAAGATATATGTTGTGTGACACTCTGTGATCTCAATATTCACGCCTTTCGATTAAGTATTATATGTAATATTGTGTGTATGTATTCATATTGAGGAAAATATTATTGATAGAATAATCATTTAATAGTTTTCCATGAAATTGTACATTATTGTGATATGTATGATTTCCACGAGCTGAAGGAAGCTCACCCCTCCTATATTGGTCCCGTAGGTTAAACCGAGCTGGATGGACGAAGGAGCGAGCCGAGAGGGCATATGATGATATTTATTAAAACGATACTTTTCTTTGTGTCTCATGTTTTTGTAATATTATTTGAGGAAAATCTTGATTAGAAATATTAATTTATAAATTTATTTCCGCTGCAATTATTACCTCTTACTTATGTCATGTCGTTGTCTTAATTAATGGGCATTTATTTTAGTCAGCATAGCGACTCGACATTATTTTTATTAAAATTTGTTATTATATGTAGACATTAAATTTGTTTTTTTAATTATTTTGTAATTATTCATAGTTATTACAAGCTTTTATTTTTTTAATAATTTTTTTAATTATTTAAATCAAAATTTATTAATTTTCAAATAGTACTTTATTTTAAAACATTTTCAATTTAAATTTATTAAAAGTATTTTATTATTTATAAAAAATATATATAATTCATTATTTGATAGAATAATTTTTTTATAAAAATAGATTCAATGTTTTATTAAAATTAATTATTTTAAAGTTAAAAATTTATTAAATTATTAAGTTTATATAAAATTCAAAATTTTGTTTATTAATACTCTAAGGTAACACATCTCAAGGTGTTACTGAGAGTTACACCTTTTATAGCTAGAGTAACATATATTTCAGGATTTGGTAACACCATAACCCGAACGTTGTGGTAGGTCCAAAATTTCATAGCTATGGTAACATCCAAGAAGGTAACACCACCGCCTAAGTGTTGTAGAAAGTCATCTATGGCGTAGTGAATAGTGAAGTGTTTTCTCTCAACTCCCAAGTGCAAACCTCTTCTTACACACTTAGCAACCGAGTGAGTTAGGCTTACTAGCTAGAGATCGAGGCGATCTAGTCTAGTATCGCACGGGTCCGAAGAGCTTTCGAGTGCTCAAAACCCAACCCCGTGACATTATGCTTTAAAAAGTTCTAAGTTATTTATAACTAGTACTGAATCTGTATATATATTTATTATTAAATTTATGATAAAAAATTTTATTTATTATTATTTTAAAATAATTAGTAATAATAATTAATATCTAAAATTTAACAAGAAGTAACCCCTATTTATGTAAGTAATAAATATTTTATAAATAATAATCATTATTTATTGTATGAATAATTATTAAAGTTAATGATTATTCCTTACTTATTTATAATAATAACAATAATAATTATTTAGTAAGAATAATAATTTTGATAATAATAATAATAATGGTATTTAATTATTATTTGTATTATTGTATTATTATTATTGTTACTCTTATTTTACAATTAATAATAAAAAGTAAATTGTTATCATACCTCATATCAAAGATCATATCCACCTCCTCCCATTGGTTTTAAAAATCCATATATCATGGATTTGGGGTATGAGCTACAAAATTAAAATAGAAACAAACAAACAATAAGGGGGTTGACATTGTCATGTAGCACTGCAATCCATACCACACACTCCAACCAATCCCCTTATGCCACCTCATTCTCTTACATTTTCATACCACACTCCCTTATTTTGTTGGCATTGCCATGTAGCACTGCAATCCATACCACACACACTTTTCTTTTTAAAAAACTAAAATTTCATTAAAATTAACATTACATAATGTTACTAAAAACATAAAAACATTACATAAAAAACATAAAAACTAATAAAACATAAAAACATTACATAAAAAAACATAAAAAACATAAAAAACATACTACTCGTCTTCATCGTCCGCCTCGAGCTATGGTAACTCTTGAGCGTGAATATGCTCCGTAAGATCAAATCGAAGGCGAAAATGTGTTTCCTCGTGTTGTATCTCTTCCAAGCTTCCTCAACTAGCACCGGTTGGATCGGGGGATCCCGAATATGAACTGGCGAGATTGCGTTACCGGCGTCATGTATGATCATGTTGTGCAATATCACACACGCATACACTAGGTTTCTAATTCTGTCTACTGTGCGTGCCATATCCACAAATCTTGAGACGCCGCTGCCTCCATCATAATCGTGGGGTATTGATGATCACCCCTTTTATATTGACCCCTCAATTCGTTTGGACACTGCCTCCAAACGAAATGTGTACAATCTAGGCTACCGATCATACCCAGAATGTGATGTCTCTCTTCGTGTGCTTCGTACAAACGTGCAATATCATGACTTGTTGGCCTACGTAGGAAACCTCGACCATATAACTCAACAATAGCGTCACAAAAAAATTGAAGGCATTCACGTGACGTTCTTTGTGCCATTTCTAAATACTCGTCGAACTCATCCGGTGGATTACCGGTTGCGAGTTGTCTAATGGCAGACGTACATTTTTGTAAGGGTGTGAAACTTTTTTTCAATCTACCATCATAACCCTCTTGAAAATACTCGTATCTAGACTCAAGATCATGTGCGATTTTTAAATATAGATGTTTAGGCATACGATACCTATCTTCAAAAAATTGGGCGTCGAAAATCGGAGGGTCGGCGAAATAACCACGATGCAATCTTTCTGAAGCTTTGATTCGATTGCGGTTGACAAATCTTCGTTTCGACCTTGCCGTATCGTCTTCCTCAGCTTCCTCAATCGCGTTCACAAAAACGTCGACACTTATCGTTCGACCACTCAAACGGCTCATCCAAGAATACAGTGGAACCAATTCTTTTATCCATATATGATTTTTAGTGTGAAAAATGAGTTGGGATTTTTTGATTGTTAAAAATATAAAATGGTTGTTTGTTTGTTGTTTGAAAATGGATATTTAAAAAAAAAACAATAGGACCGTTGGAGGCCTGCAACGGCTACAAACGAGGCTCCCCTTCACCTCTTCTCGTGCGGCAATCAATACCGTAGCATCCATACCGCGACCCATACCACGGGGTCGGCGGCGGTGTTACCGCGCGTATGAGTTCCATAGTCCATACCGTGGCCATGCCAACCCCCTAAGTATGAATTTCGTCCATTTCAAATCCGTAACTAGTACTCCATGTTAACGAACCCATAACGAAATTATATAAACATTTGCTCGCGTGTGTAAGAAAAATATAGTTTTTTGCATTTATTTTAGCAAGCTTATAGGAATTTTATAAATACTTTAATAAAGTGAATTTTCAAAATACTTCAAAAAGACTGTCGATTTTTTTTTCCTTTATTTTGGTGACGGAGACAAAATTTAAGATCATGGGTCGTGAATTTTCCTATTCTCAAAAACAGTTTTGTAGTTTTGAGGACACAATTTGATCCATACTGCACTTTGCTACCTAAAATGCAACAGTTTTTGGTACCTAAAAGTAAATAGTAACCAGTAATGTTTTTTGTCCTCACAATTTTATTTTTTATGAAATTTTGTCCGATCATTTTGGTGGCTTCAATTTATGAAATTTTGTCCGATCATTATGTCCTGCACTTTATTCTCTCTCTCTCTCTATATATATATATATATAGAGAGAGAATAAATATATATATATATAATACAAATAATATTAGAGGGAATTGTACACGTCCTTCTCCTCGACATTTTTTTGAGCATATATTTAACAAATACGTGACATGAATTAGTTTTAAGTTAAAAAATATAAATAAATTTATTTCATAAATCTTTGATTAAATGGATAATTAAGATTCATTCTCACGAAAAATTATACATAAAATGCATTGTTTCAATGCGTCGTAATTCTTATGCATATAATGCATAATTTAACGCATTGTCATTTTGATGCATGCAAAGTATATATTTTTTTGCATAAGTTAATCTGAATCATAGATCACATATTTCAGATTCCATATAAGAATCAATGGCTATAAGTTAATTCTTAAAATGAGTAGTTAGTTTCTTAATTTAATAATATAAAGAATAATTTAATAAATATTTTCTCTTACCATAATATCACATCTATACTTCTATTAAAAGAGAGTTGTGGACATGTGTCACTTTGTAAATTTTTTAATTTTTTATTTTAAAATATAGCTTACACATAGAGATACATTCCTAAATTTCTAATAAAAAAAATCAAGATATGTGTTGTGAGAGTTCTATTCCACAACTTACACCTCATCCACCAATAAAAAATTATTCCTTTATTTTTTTTAGCTTAAAATTTTAAATATTTAGAATTTTTTATATCAAGTTTATTTTTAATAAAAAATATATAAAATTAGTTTTTGTTTCATAATTCTCAACTAGACATCCATATGAATATAATAAATTTGATGGATTTACAGTAATGACCGATTGCACAAAAAAATTATATTAGAAAAAATATGAACATTAATTTTCAATAAATTAATTGATGCAAAATAAAAATATATTAACTCATTTTCATGAAATTAGATTTCAGACTCATATTGCTTACATAAAAAATAAATTATGATATTTATTTAATTATAATAACTAAAAATAATAAAAACATACATTACACACACACATATATATTAAGACTTAATAACATACTACTTCCGTCCCCAAAATTTATTCCTACTTTTTTCGATATGTTCGATTTATGTAATGGACACTAATTGACTTAACATTCCGCTAATGTAGTACTATTTTTTGAATTATATTAAACCCCATAATACACTCAATAAGTCCTTTATTAATATTATGCTAATATGATACTCATGTCGAAGATCATCAAAAATAAATTTAGAGATTGAGAAATTATTTTTTAATAAGAAAATATTTTATGCCGTGGGGAGAACATCTAGTATGATAAAAGAGATAATGAAAAAAAGACGAAAACCCTATGGTCACCGAAGCCTCGACGCAACCTGCACAAAATCCACCGCCGGTGGATCCAGACCCACCACCACCACCCTCCTATAGCGAGGATCGATCCAAAAAAGCCGCTCGTCAGCTGGCTGCACCGCTATTGAGGATTCTCCAATGATCTTTCAAGTCGGAGCATCATGGACGAAGAGAGTTAACCCACGCAAAATCAAAGAGGATTTTCGATTCACAAACGTGGAGAATGAAGAGGAGCGTATGATTCGTGCGATCGCGAGTGGAAAAGACAAGCCACTGCCGGAATTTATTATCCAAGATGAATTACTCGATTCAATCAACCATGAATGGCGGGACGCCATTATTGTGAAGATTTGGGGGGGGGGGACCTTGGAACGTGGACACCATTAGAATAAGGCTCGACAAACTTTGGGATTTGCGTAAATCCTTTGACCTCATTGATGTGGGGGTAAATCTTTTCATTCTGAGAAAAGAGAATAAAGAGAACAACAGGCCGAGCGCAGCACAACATAATCGTATGACCCATGAGAGGGGAGGACCAAATATTAACATTGGAAACTCCTCTGCATTGCTGGAATCGAACTTAACACAACAACCTCACTGGTCGTGTGGCACAACAAAAGGCGACGCAAGTGGGGAGTAAGCATGGTGATCTTTCACGACGAAGTTATGTCAACATGGAGAAAGGAGTACCAATTGTCCAACTGGGAGGACGACGTGATCTTTAACCTGCAGGTGACATCTCTTTACTGGCAGGTGGAAGCTCTTCTATACTACTACTAGACAGATGTTCCGGGAATATGGGAGGAGAGGACAACGGAGCTCTTATTTCAAATGAGTGCATGGGAGATATGGAGATAAATCAACCTGGTGAAGGACATCGTGCAGCAGCTTCACGAACTATTGTTGGGGCAGGTAATATACAACCCAATCACAATTAATTCTCTTATGTGTACACCGCTGCGCATTTTGTCGTGTTATGTGAGGGGTGTTGGTAGGAATGGCTTTAGTGGTAATTTTGCTACACTTAAGGCAGAGTATCGCCCGAACGTTTTCTTTTTGCTTGAAACTCATGCCGTTGAGGAAGCGTCGTTGAACATGGTTGGTGATCTTGGTTACACCGGTTTCGCTATTTCGCCGTCTATTGGGCAATCAGGTGGGTTATGGATGTTGTATGACCAGAACATCTTGGAAGTTGATATCTTGAAATTGACGATCAGTGCATACATGCTTTCATTGGCCCGAGAACTCCGAATCCGTGGTTGTTGACTGGTGTTTATTCAAAACCTAATAAAGTGGACAAACTTAGACTCTGGAATAGTTTGGAGCAAAAAAACGCCAATAATAAACGACCTTGGTGTGCCACGGGAGATTTTAACGAATTGCTATATTCCAGCGAAAAGAGAGGGGGCCGTACACCACCATTCTCGAGATGTAAGAAATTTTAGAATGATATAGATAGGTGCGAGCTTTTTAACCTTGGTTTTCAGGGGCCACGATTTACCTGGTGCAATGGTTGGGATGGCAATGCACGTATCTGGGAGAGGATCGATAAAACACTAGTTAACTTGGAATGGAAAGAACGTTTTCCGAATTGCTTAACAATAAACCTTGCGTGGACAGATTCGGACCATAATCCTATTCTTTCGCTGTATGAGGGCCGAGATGTGCACATGGAGAAACCGTTTCATTTTGAAGAAATGTGGCTTACGGATAGTAGGTGTGATGAGTTGGTAAAAAAAACTGGAATACTTTTATTTCTTTTCAGAGTGCTATTGAGGAGCTGCCTCGGCTACTCAGAGTCTGGAATAGAGAGGTTTTCGGTAATGTCTTCAGGCGGAAAAGACAGCTACTTGCCCGTATTAATGGTATCCAGGAGGCCCTTGGTAATTATCATAGCACGTATCTGATGCACTTAGAAGATAAATTGATTACGGATTATAACAACGCCTTGACACAAGAGGAGATCATGTGGCGCCAAAAATCTAGAATACAGTGGATGACGGAGGGGGACAAAAATTCAAAAATTTCCACCATTCGACCTTACAACGGAGGAAAAGAAATAATATAGCTTTGCTGAAAATTGATGGTATGTGGGTTGCAGATAAGGAGATTCTGAGACAACATTGCTGGGACTTTTTTAATGATCTTTTCAGGAGCAACAGTTGTAGCGGGCAATCTCTTGAGAAGTCCAGACTACAAACTACTCTTACTAGCTCGGATTGTATGATCATGGAGGTGCAGGTGACTTTAGAGGAACTAAAAAAAGTGATGTGGAGTTTCCATCCTAACAAGGCTCCAGGTCCGGATGGCTTCCAGGCTCTGTTTTACCAGCATTTTTGGGAGGAAACTAAAGGGGTCTTTACTTCAGTTCGTCCAGGCATGCATGGAAACGAGGGCCTTTGATACCTCTGTTGGTGAGTCATTTATTTGTTTGATACCGAAAGTGAAGAGCCCAATGTCGATTAAGCAGTTTCGCCCGATAACAACTTTGTAATGTAACATATAAAATCATTACTAAAGTGTTGACATTGAGACTGAAATCTATGATGCCGGAACTGATAGCACCGACCTAAAGTAGATTTATCATGGGTAGAGGCACTCACGACAATATAAGGCTGACACAAGAAATTCTTCATTCCCTCAGGCAAAGGCGGAACAACGTGACAGGTAGCATGGTTCTAAAGTTTTTTTTGGAGAAAGCGTATGATAAAGTTAGCTGGGATTTTGTTGATGAAACTCTCTCTTTCTTTGGCTTCCCATATGGCACGAGGCAACTCATTATGTACCGTCTCCGTAACTCCAGGCCAAGAATCTTATGGAATGGGAAGCCGCTTGAAGCACTTGAACCCCGATGTGTTTTGCGCCAAGGTGATCCTCTTTCGCCTTATCTTTTTGTTTTATGTATCAAGCGGCTCTCTTATATGATACAGGAGATGGTGGAGGGAAAGAGATGGCAACCTGTTAAAATATGCAGGAGTGGTCGAGCCTTTTCGCACATTTTCTTTGCGGATGACCTTTTGCTTTTTGCCATGGCCAACAAAAAAAATGCTAGGAGTATCCGAGATGTTCTTGCTTGCTTCTGTGTAGCCTCCGGTTTAAAAATCGAAAATTTTCTTTTCAAAAAGGCGTGGTGGGAGGTTGAACCATGAAATCCAGGCTATCCTCGGCTATGGTGCCACAACCAACCTTGGTAGATATCTGGGTGTTCCATTGATTCATGGGAGAGTGACGACTGGTATGTTCAGAGAATTGATTGATAGAGTGTCCAGTCGATTGGCGAATTGAAAGTCGAGATTACTATCCATGGCGGAGAGAGCTACTTTGATTCAATCAGTCACTTTGGCAATTCTGAACCATGTGATGCAAGCTCAATGGCTACCGGAAGGGACATGCAATCAGCTGGATAAATTAAATAGATCCTTTTTTATGGTCAACTATTGAGATGCGGAAATTACATCTTTGGGGGTGGAGACAGGTTACGAAGCCAAAAATCAAGAGGGGACTTGGATTGCGGACAGCAAGGAAGGCCAACATTGCGTTACTTGCGAAGGAAGGTTGAAAGCTTTTGAGTGGAGAAAGTAACATGTGGTTGTATACATGTGAGCAAAAGTATCTGAAGCAGTCCTCTCTTCTTGAATATATGGTGAAAGGATCTGAATCAAATTCTTTTAAAGGAATAGTTCGGAGTTGCAATGCGCTTGAGCACAGTATTGGATGGCGTATTGGAGATGGGAAGAATATCTCTTTATGGTTCGACCGTTGGTTGGGGCGCAATACACTTGCCCATGAGCTGAATGGTGCGATTGCAATTAGTGAGCTATCATTTAAAGTCGCGGACGTTTGGAGCCAGGCGGGTGGATGGTGTATTAATTCACTGAACACTTTGCTCCCCCCTCGGGTGCGTCAAATGATACTAAATTTTCCCACACCTAGAGGTTTTTGGGGCACGGACAGGAGGATTTTTCTAGGATCGGGGAAATTAACTTGTATGGAAGCGTATCGGTATCTTATGATGGAGGAACTCGAGATGAGCGATGGCGAAGTTGAAGGCAAGTGGCGTTGGGTTTGGCGTTCAAAATGTCCAGAAAAAATGAAATTTTTAGTTTGGCTTGGAATACATGGCCGTCTAGCCTAGTGTTTTCAAACTCGCGCTTTAGCGCGAGTCGTAGCGCGCTATTGTGCGCTATGGGACCTTTAGCGCGACGCAGCGCGGTCTGAATAGTGTTTTGCACAAATATCGTGCGCATTTTGCTCATATAGCGCTCTATTTACGCTATAGCGCACGCTATTGCGTTATTTAGGCATAAGTAGTATTTTAATAATCTACTCAAACAAAATAGTTTATTTTCACATTTATCGGCTTTAGAAATGAAAACATCCACATGCCAAAAAAATAGAATGAAACCCTAGGAGAAGACTGGCGCACGCGTAGAAGGTTTGAGACTGACACGTGCGATTTTTGGTGCGTCTCTGAACTCAAAGAGCTGCGCCTCTCTTGGTATTGTACAAAATTTACTAGTATAAGTATATTTTTATTTCTTTATGGTTTTATGATTAATTATCTCGTTGATTTATCAATATAAGTATGTTTTTATTTTTTAAAAATTGATAATTTACATGCTCAAATAACTTACGCTATGCGCTACGCTACGACGGAACAAAAACACTACACATGTGAAAAGCGCTATTTAAAACACTGGTCTAGCCACAAAAGCTTTGTTGACGAAGAGGCATATTATTGCAGATCCGAGATGTACCAGATGTGGGATGAGGAATGAAGACATTACTCATATGCTCCGGAATTGTCCGAAGGCCTCTCGATATTGGGAACATTGCATTACAGCCCCTCAGTGGTATGACTTCCTCTCTTTGGATAGTAGACCGTGGTTTTTTCACAATCTGAATAAGAAAGAATAAGGTAATGTAATTGTTCGGAGGCGCCATGGAAGTGTGTGTTCTGGCAATTATTTGGAATGTGTGCAGGGATCGTAATGAATGGATTTTTAAGGGAGAAGATATACCCTTTCAGGTGATGGGTCTCCGGATTAAAATAATGGTGAACGAAATGCTCTTGGCTTTTCCTGCTTGGAGACTAGACGTGGGATCCCTGAAGAGGTGTCGTGTACGTGGTTGGCACCTCCGACATCTTGGTGGGCGAATACAAATGCTAGTCTCTTAATGGAGGAGGAAAGTTCTTTGGTGGGGGTCTTGTCCGCGATACGAAGGGAGAGCGGATTGTTGGCTTTTCCATGAGCTTCAAAGATATCTCTATTAATGTAGCAGAGTTGATGGCTTTGCGAGATGGGCTGATTTTGGCATGGGAGAGGAGACTCCAGAAGCTGATTGCTGAGACAATAGACCATTATTTACACAACCTGTTGGAAGATTGTAGGGCGTTCCAGCATTTGCCATGTGATTTTGTTTGGAGGCACACGAAGAGAGAGGGGAACCATTGCGCGGACCATTTGGCTAAGATGGGGCATAATGAAGACGGTTTTCACCTGTGGGAGGAACCACCTTCAACTATCCTCCAGCATCTAGATAAGGATAGATTGGCCCTCGGGTCAAGCTAGTTTTTCCCTATTGCTTGTGTTTTTGAATTCCATCTGACTGAGCAAAAATAATAATAATAATAATATCACATATGATAATTACGTAATATGAAGTATTAATGTACGTAATAGAAAGTCACATGAAGACTCACCTGATGTCACCTGATGGATAACGCATGCTAAGGTGCAAGACTAGCGCACGCTAAATTATTGAGTTAGCACACGCTACGGATACAACTAACGCACGCTAACGAAGGAATAACAACACGGAAATCACGCGGAATCTGAAAAGTGAAGTTTGAATTGAAAAATGAAGTTTGAACAGATAGCGCACGCTAAGAACTTAGTGCACGCTAAGTTTGAAATATGTTCGTTGGACAGAAGACTTTCAGCATCATACCGTTGTAAACGAAGACCAGCTAGCGCACGCTAGGGGTTAGCGCGCGCTAACGGAAGAGGCAGAAGCTACTGGGCTGGAGAAAAGAACAGTTAATGTACGTAACCATGCAATATTAACGTATGTAAGACGGATTAGTGCACGCTAAACAAAGGCAATAGCGCATGCTAATGAAGACAGTCGGTTGAGGCTTTATGCCTATAAATACCAAACTATTTGGTATCATTCAATACAACAACTCCAAGCAAAGCATATACACTTCAGATATTGTTATATTCATCTTTGTTGTTGTAATCGAGCTATATTGATACGTGTTTAAGTGTTCATACACTAAACCATACACGAGAGAAAAGATACGGATTGTAGATTGATTCGGTGTTATTAGGATCGTTGATCCGGCATTATTAGAATCATATATAATCGATTGAGGTTTGTCTAGTATCAATAGAAAGCTAGATAGGTTGCTTCCTTGTCCGATAGAAAAGGAAAATGGTTTATCTTGGACCGACATAAAGATAAGATTGCAGCTGTTTATCTTGGACCGATTGAAGACAAGATTGTAACGGTATCCCTCGGACCGATAGAAGACGAGGTGTAGTGGTTGATCTTGAGCCGATAGAAAAAAATACGGAGAGAGGACATAGGCACGTTTGCCCGAACCTCTATAAATCTTGTGTCGTTTATCTTCCGCAATTTAATTACGCTTCCGCAAGCGCAAAAGAGTTTGAAAAACTCTACTCCGTGATATTATCCACCATTTTAAGTGGGGTGCCAATTCCCAACAAAAATTAATATTTTAGCCTTAATTCACTATACGTTTAGTTTCTATGAGATATAATTTTTGATATATATTACTTACAACTACTTGTTTGATTTTCTGATTACTATATAAACTCAATGCATTTTTAGTTTTATTCCAATACACATATAGTAATGTCTTGTTCGAAAGTCTGTTTGGCAATCAGCAGTTAGCTGTTAACTGTTAGTTTATTGATTAGCTATTTTGACTACCTCATTGTATTAACTGGTTTGAGTCTTGACTAGCTTTTGTAGTAGTTGTTTGTATAAAAGTGTTTGGTAAATAACTAATAGCTGATATCTACTTAATTGTGTAAAAGGACCAACAAGAACGTTCATCCAATTCATTATTTTGAGGATATCTATATTCACTTATTTCAAAAAAATAATAAACCAATATTTTAATTTATATAATATAAGACAATAATCTAAAACTATCACATAAATATAATTACATATTTCATTAAAATAATATTATTTCTTAAAATTGAAAACTTTAGTACAATAGAAAAAGTGGGAATCAATTTTTTAATACCAAAGTATAAAATTGATAAGTTCTATATCATCATTCATAAAACTATAAGTTTTGAGTAATTTGATTGAAAAGACTAAAATGTCCTCTCTTTTTGTGTTAAAAGTTGACTTCTCTCTTTTTTTATATATTTAATTTAAACTACTTTTCTTCTCTTTTTTCTTTTTACTTTCCTCCTCCGATCGATATTAATGTCCAGAACCAAAATTTAACTACAAACATATACATCAAAACAACACACCATTTTATTTTTGACAAAGGGTCTCTCAAAAAATCTTATAGAAATCACAAGATTGTTCGAAAATAAAAGTTGACGTTGAAATAGGACTTCATTTGTCGTGCTTCGAGTTCATAAAGAAGGTATGTATCATTATTTGAGCGATGAAAAAAATTCGGATCTGTTCTTACGGACACGATCGCCGCACACGATGGGAAGCCCGTGTGCAGCGATCGTGTGCAGCGATCGTCTTAGCGACCTTAACATCGTGCGCAACACTAACGTGTACCGATCGTTAACACGATCGTATAAAATCGTGTGCGGCGATCGTGTTCATGGGCGAGAAACTTGCACACGATCGCGCACGGTAGTATACGGCCAGTGTGCATCGGTCGTGTCAGCGGCAAGTAATATTGTTCGCTCATTTTTACGAATAGTTATTCATCTTTTTGTAATCGGATGTCGTGGCGGCGTATTTTGATACATCACGGTGGTCATTGGGAGCGATCGACATATGTAGACGGGGACTCCTTTTTGTCTATATCGACACGAGCAAAGTTAGTCGTGCAAACCTCGTGGGGGTTATCGGAGAGGGTTTGGGTGGTCCAATGAGTCAGATTACAAATTATGGTACTTGACACACATGGCCAAAGGAAACAAAGTAAAAGTCCTATTAAGGGCGATCTGAGATACTTCGATTACTAGTAGAATACAAGGAGGATCCCGAGGTCTATGTTGAGAGCAGTGGCTCCTCCACTCCCGAGGTTAATATGGGATGTAGCGGCTCGAGTAGAGCCCGACAACATAAATTATGACATGCCTTCCAAAGAGTATCAATACGAGGAAGATGAGGAAGACGAGGAAGATGAGGAAGATGAAGAGGTGCATACATCCGAAGATGAAGATTGTTGTAAAGACTTGCTTGAGTCACTATCTGCGGAATTTCTTGCTTGGGTTATGGCCGCCCCGAATGGATAGGATTATGAGTCGTCGGAACTTCTCATCGGACCATCAATCTGCGGCGAGCATGAGCATCTACAATCAATGCGTAATCTGGATCATTCCATTTAGGACCCGGTAGTCTGGGACTTTGGGTTAGGTCGGCGGCCTCCACCGACACGGTCGGCTCGCCTAGAGGTGGGGTCCACCTTTCGTTCGAAGACGAGTTGAGGATAAGCGTAGGAATGTATCATTTGGAAAACATGCTACAGTGTATCACCGATCGTTCGCCGATAAACGTATAGTGTTTGTGCGTAAGAGTGGGCGAAGAAATTGTCGGTTTAGGTTGTGTGCTATTGAGGTGCAACTATTTGGAGAATTACTAAGTTGACATTGGAGCACATTGTTACCACGATTTGAGCCGTCTTTGCCGCACGATCGGTCCACTTCGAGGTTGCCGCCCATTATTTTGCTAAAAGATTGGCCGGTGAGGGGTCACTTTGAGGCCAAAGGAGATGATTGCGAGAGATGTGTAGGGAGTATGGCATTGACATGTTATACGCTTTTGCTCTCGGACGAGGAATATAGCGATAGAGAATACATATGGCGGCTTCGATGAGTCGTATCGAGAGGCTCTCATCTTATACGTATTTGTTAAAACAGCGTAATCCGGGGACAATTTATGATTTGCAGACGACTCGTGAGGAGTGTTTCGCCACATGTTCGTTGCACTCGAGCCAGTATTAGGGCATTTGATACGTGCCTTCGACCAGGTGATTATAGTTGATGGGACCCACCTAAAGGGAAGGAATAAAGGAACTCTATTTGCGGCCGTCACATTTGATGGGAACGAGCAAGTTTTCCTCTTCTTTGTTGGTCTCGGTCCGATAGAGAACGGCGAGTCATGGACTTATTTTACGTATAACTGCGCAGATGCTACAATCCGACGGAAGATTTGCGATTGTGAGTGACCAACATAAGAGCATTCGAGAATCTTTGTTCGAGCCGTCTATCCGAATGCATTCCACGGGTTTTGCTATCACCATCTTGCAAAAATCGACCTCCTATGGTGCGCATGCTATAGGACTCTTTAGAATCACGCCTACACGCATCGAGAAGAAGTTTTTGAAAACTACTTTTGAAACTACATATCGAAAGCCACTAATGGGCGCACGGCGCCTTTACGAAATTGGGCCGAGAGAGGTGGGCTAGGTCGAAGTGTCCAGTGCACGACGCTATAACTTCTTGACATCCAATCTTTGTTGAATGCTTTAATAATCGTATGTTGTGGGCTAGACGTTTACTGTTTGCTCGTTACTTGAGATATTTCGCCTAATTTTAGAGAATTGGTTTGATGAGAAGCGGGGAGAAGCTACGTCAAGAGACCATGAGTTGACAATGCACACTTTTGAAAAGCTTTCTAACTCTGTGCAAGCCAGTCTGACTCTTACCGTTCGAGCTACCACCCCACTTGTTTATAAAGTCGAAGAAAACAAAGTTTCTTATGAGGTCGACCTTCGAACATGGACATGTTGTTGTCGTGAGTTTGATTTGGATCAGATTCCATGTCGTCATTCCGCTGCCGCTATAAGGTACATGTCTTTGCTGTTGTGTGCACGATCGTTACCCACGATGGGCACGATCGTAACCCACGATGGGCACGATCGTAACCCACGATGGGCACGATCGTAACCACGATCGCCCTTATCGTAACCACGATCGCCCTTATCGTAACCACGATCGCCCTTATCGTAACCCACGATCGCCCTTATCGTAACCTACGATGGGACACACGATGTGCACGATCGTAACACAATGGGCACGATCGTAACACACGATCCCCGTGATCGTAACACACGATCGTAACCCCACGATCCCCGTGATCGTAACACACGATCGTGACCCCACGATCCCCGTGATCGTAACACACGATCGACGCGATAGTGTTTTCCCATCGTTTGCAAAGCAGGATGGTGCGGATTTATCACCTCATCAATATAAAAAATACATTATCCTATACAACATCCTTGACTTAATTGCTTTTTGTAACAGGCGCGCCGGCAATGGTTTGTCCGTGTTTGATTTTGTTAGTCGTTATTTCAAGCAACAAGGCCTTAGAGACTTATAAGGAGCATATTAGTCCCATCCCACATCTGATGAGTGGAATGTCACAACGGATATCTCATCCATCGTTTGCGTACCTCCAGAGGAGGTATGACAAGCCGGCCGACCAAGGATGAGTCGCGCACGGTCATTGTTGAAAATTTGCAGCGGTGGACGGCCTCGGGTGTGCGGTAGGTGTAAAGGAACCGCCACAATAGAAAATCTTGCAAAGCATTCATTCCCATAGGGGGTGTGGATTTGAATATCCCTGAAGAAACTCAAGAAATCGATGCACAACCGAGGCAAAGGCGCCGGCAGAAGAAGAGGTGTAGCATTTGCCGTAATGATGACCATGACATAAGGGGATGTCCATACCGTGAAACTTAAATTTCTTATGTATTTTTATATTTTGTGACTTACTAGCAACAATCATGTGTTGATATTTTGATCCTCGATGGACCATGTATTGATTCAGTATTCTGATTATTAGTTGAAATGCATAATTTTGTGTCTATTTTCTTTACCTTTGAATTGAAATTTAAGTGTTGATAATGTAAAGCAAATAAAGGTGATTATGGAGCCAAACATTAACCATAACAAAGTAGCTCACTTCAAAGAGCAATAGTTTACAGTTCCAAAGCATATAACTTTACAAAACAAAATTTAATCCCCATCACACAAAATATCTAATAATAACATAACAAAAACAATCAATTGGATCCCTTTTCCCCAATCTGCTGCTGTATCTTTAGTCTTGTATCACCGTCTTCATGAACTTCCTCTTCCAAAATAAATTTTTTGCTTTTATTCTCAGAAATCTCCAAATCATTATCATCATCACCATCTAGTATGGTGGAGTGCTCGCAGTGTTTTTAAATAGGCCTGTTTCATGGAACACATTAATTTGCAATGATAGTCACTACACATACAACAAAATCAAAAACTTACTACGAGCATTGAGTATCTTCCTCTCGGCCTAGTTACGTATGGTGGGTTGGGAGTAGGTATCCTCCTTCTTCTTTTTGGTGGTGGTGCTTCGCTTCCTCCTAAATTGGTTTCTCGTAATCGGCCGCTCATTTCGCGTATTTGATTTTAATGAATTTTAAGCGATGTTAATTGATTAGGGTTTGAAGTGAAAAAGGGGTGGAGGCAAGACGATGGGATTTTAAAGTAAAGGGGGACACGGGATTTTATAATAAAGGGGGACCGACTTATAATAAAGGGGGACCGACGGGATTTTATAATAAAATAATTTGACCTTTGAAGTAAACACGATCGTGTACACGATCGCCGCGATCGCGTGTTCCAATCGTGTGACACGTTGGCAACCAGGTATCAAATTGGCGCTGTATCCACGTATGCACACGACCGTGTACACGATCGCCGCGATCGTGTGTTCCAATCGTGTGACACGTTGGCAACCAGGTGTCAAATTGGCGTTGTATCCACGTATGCACATGATCGTGTACACGGTCGTGGCCACGATTGAACACACGATCGTGTGCACAAGAACGTCAAGAATTTTCACCAATTTCTCAAATTACTCGTCAATTTAGGTGTTGTTACTTATATATTAACAATTATTTGTTAATGATACACTTATATCAAAAGTTATTGATTGAATTACCATAATATATTGCATATCATGTGTCGTACAATTGTTCTATTAGTACGTACGGATAAGTTCAATCATATGGATGAATTACCTCATATACTAATGAATTACAACGAAATGACAAATAGGAGTTCGTATAAGAAGCCATATTGTAATTAATGTTTGAACAAGCGATGTTTGAATCACAAAACATCATTCTAGATAACACAATACTTCAAATTTGCAAAAATACCAAAAGTTCATATGCACACGATCGTGTACACGGTCGTGGCCACGATTGAACACACGATCGTGTGCACAAGAACGTCAAGAATTTTCACCAATTTCTCAAATTACTCGTCAATTTAGGTGTTGTTACTTATATATTAACAATTATTTGTTAATGATACACTTATATAAAAAGTTATTGATTGAATTACCATAATATATTGCATATCATGTGTCGTCGATTGTTCTATTAGTACGTGCGGATAAGTTCAATCATATGGATGAATTACCTCATATACTAATGAATTACAACGAAATGACAAATAGGAGTTCGTATAAGAAGCCATATTGTAATTAATGTTTGAACAAGCGATGTTCGAATCACAAAACATCATTCTAGATAACACAATACTTCAAATTTGCAAAAATACCAAAAGTTCATATGCACACGATCGTGTACACGGTCGTGGCCACGATTGAACACACGATCGTGTGCACAAGAACGTCAAGAATTTTCACCAATTTAGGTATCAAGACCTGTCATGTAGTCCTCGATGCATTTAGGAATTTTCCACTCCTTGTAAACCGGCTTCCCCGTCACCTTGATGCCAAGTGGATCATCCGGATGGAGTCTTGCAAACTCGTTGGCCAAAACTAACTACAAAAAGCCAAACCACAAAATTAAAAAATATCGATATCAAACCAATGATATACAAGTGAGTAGGTTATAGAACTTACGTAAAATAGGGAGCCGGCAAGTACAGTGCCAACTCTACCGACACCAACACTACGGACTCCCCTCCGAAGCCTCGCTCGAGTCGCAAGCACATAACAGTCTATCACCTCAGCATCAAAGTCTTCACGGCTAGACTCTATCCGGTCAAATAACGCTGGGTGAGAGCATGCCCAGTCTCAAACACGGACAATAGCATCACGTGTTGCTCCCTCCTAAAGCTGTAGGTACAACTTCTTGAGCCTCGCTATCTCGGGAGCGCAACCACAAAAGGCTCTCGAAGAGCGGCGGATGGTCGACTCACTCGCGGTGGAAGACTACGCTCACCCAAATCTTTGCGTTCGGCACTCTCACCATCTTCGTCACCCTCGGCATCCCTCTCACAACTATAACGATTAGAGAGTCATGCGATCATTGCTCGATCTCAAAAGCTAGTGCTCGATGCGAAATGGAGGTTCTTGCTCGGGACCACCACCCTCAGCTGCGAAACATCGCCGTAATGATGCTCGTCACGAAACCGGTCGAACATCGTCCCATCTTCTTGAAACAGGCGCCTCAAATGGCTCATACGATGCTCGTAATCAAGGGGCTGTGAGTCCGCTCAACGAGAATGATGAATGCGAGAATGGTATTGTCTTGGACCTCGAGAATGGTGGGTAGGCGGATCCGAGAATGGTGACTCGGTGACGCCGAGAATGGTGACTCGAATGATGACTAGCCGACGATGAGAATGGTGACTGTGTCCGCGCCGAGACTGAGTGACGTGGAGGGTCAGGAATCCTCCGCCGGGCGCTGCTAACAGATGCAGAATGACGAGGCCTATCATGGCTCCCAGCTGAGTAGTGTACCGGGCTCCTAGAACGCCTATGCATAGGTCCGAAGAAATCCACGATCTCAGAAAGCACCCGGCGAGAAACTCGAGCAATAAATTCGGACTCAGAATCGTCGTACAAGATCGCCTTCAAACGGCGATCGAAGTACTCATCCCTGCTCGTGTCCTGGGTGTGGTCCGGACAAGGAAGTCCGTAGACACAACACACCCTCTCTGGCTGCCTCTCCCGGTCCGATGTCTCTGCACCATCTACTGGTGGGGTACTCTGCCGGCGTCGCTTCGACACTTTATGTGCCGACTCATATGTAATCAATTTTTCGGCAGCCTTCTTCAACCTATCCATAACTTTCTTCCTCGGGATCGGCGCAGGCTCATCCTCCTTATTCCTCACAGCTATTCTTACAGGCTTAATGAACTTAACGTCATAAGGCGAGCCATTCTCAAAGCTCAGGTAGTAGTACTCAGCCTCATCCTCCTCCAGATGCGGTAAAGAGGGAAGTACTTTGTGCTGCAACAATAGTCATTAAAGCATATCATTAGATGGGCAATCACATAATGTTGAAGAGATGAGTGAAGTTAGGAGAAAATACGTTTACAAATTTATGTACCTTATCGTCGAAGAAATGAGTGAAATCACAAAACATCTTCCTCGTAGTCCACATCAAACACCGGGGGACTTGGACAGTTTTATCTCGACTACCACACAATGCTCCCAATGCAGGAATCATCTCATACGACCATATTTGTAAAGCCCAAACAGGACCATAGAAGTGATAGTCCTTGTGCTCTTGTCCCTCCTTCATGGCAACGTTGCCTATGTAGTAAGATAAAACCCCAAAGGCATAAGAACCCCAAGGAAACATATCCCATTGCTCGAAATCCTCCACTAATGCCCATGCCCATGTCTCGACCATCATGTCGTCACGGCATAGGATAAAGTAGTAGTATATAAGCAAATTGGCAACCTTGAGATAATCTCTTATGTCTCTACCAAAATCTCGAGCATTGAACCTCTTCCGAGAACACTAACCTTAATGTTTTTGCCATGGAGTATTACATGGAAAATACCGTCGGACGGAAGGAGATGGTCGTCACGGGGATGGAAGGTAGAGTTTCCAAAATGGAGTCCGTGATCAAGGCGAAATCACGGGTCGTAAAGCGAATGGTCCTCATGAGCACGGAACCACGACTCATCCGGGATTTGATCACCCTCCATTGACGAGCAATCAAGTGATGTAGGGCGGTATTTGAACTCCCATTCCTCCTAACTTTAATCAAGCGCCCAGGGACCCCTCGGTCAAGCTCTCGATAGCTCGATCGGCAACAGCGGAATTGCGGCCCATACTCCTTAATGTCTCAATGATCTCTTTAAATACCGCCTCCCGTATGTAAAGATTCACTTGACGTGTAACAAAACGCAATGTAGGTCTCTTCCATACGCAACGATCTGCAATATGGACATACAACTCATAAGAATATGATAAAATGCTTAAGAGAACGAAAAAAATTACGCCTTGCACGATCGCATGCACACGATCGATGCCCGTCGTGTGAAGACCATCGTGTGCCACGACGGTTCACACGACGGAAAGCGATCGTGTGCTGCGATCGTGTGCAAGGCAGAGCTTTGCACTTCTAGCACCGCGGCGGCACACGATCGGCGGCCGTCGTGTAGCCATCGTGCCCACGAAAGACCATCGTGTACACGATGGTCTCATCTTCTTGGACGATCGTGGGAAGATGAACAACCGTCGTGGCACGATCGTGTGTTAATGAAAATACACTAACCGGCTCATTGACGAATTGCTCTTGAGATGGAGTGTCACTAGCGGAACTTACGGCGTCTTGATTCTCCGTGGTAGTCGGAGGTCGACATTTTCGGCCGTGAAGGGTTTCACGACGGAGATTTTTTGCAGAGAGGAGGAGAGTTTTTTGGAATATTGAGTTGTGGGACCTTTTTTTATTGTTGTTTCGTTTTAATAATCTTCCTTTTTCTTTTTTAGTTTTTTTTTTCTCTTATTGGTAGACTTTAAGGGTAATAAAGTCTTTTAACACATTTTGGTATCAAAAACTTATAGTTTTATGAATGGGGATATATAACTTGTTACTTTTATGTTTTGGTACTAAAAAAGAGAGATCCCAAAGAAAAAATTCATTGAACAAAATATTAGTGGACTAGAAAAATCTAAGTTATATTTTATTGTTCATTGACATGAATTTTTTCCTAATGCCTAATTTTTTATGTAGTGATAATCAAATATTTAATAATGTACGGTAATAGAACAACTCTATAAAATTGATATAAAAAACTATTTCCATTAATAATATTCGCGTTATATTAGTTTTTTAATTAAAATTTTGGTTTGAAATTAATGATTAATGAAAATATTGTAATTTTATAAATATGTAAGGCTAACCAAGTCGTTCCAACTCATTTATTGAATAAGTTAATTGAAAAAACTCCTAAAATGACCTTTTTGAAAATTAGAGGATTGAACCCAATCATCTAATTCAAAAATCTTTCAACCAAACATTAAAATTAGAGGTTTATAAAGTCAAACTGGTAATCAGTTTCAAAACTCTAATTTTAGCTCAAAAAACTGTTTACTAAACAATGTCATTATCTAAGACTTGCCGATCATGCAAGCAAATCTCAAAATCCTATTTTGTATTTTGTGTTCTCAACTAAATAAATCTTCTCTATTTATACACGTGAGCTACTTCAACCGTTAATTTATTTCGTTCATACATGTGAGCAAGCCTAGAATTTGCATTTTATGTTCTGGAAGCTTTAAGAATTGTAATTTACTATGTCAAAAGAAAAGAAGAAAGAAGTCCTAAGATTTAAATTAAATTATGTGGCTACCAATCACAAGTACTGCATCCATATGATATAAATAAAATCTCACAATAATTATGTGGTATCGTCATCATCACCAACTTCACCTTCATTTCAACTACGTTATGTTAGATAGCGTGGCATGAACATCACAGTGTCGGTTAACATAATTACTTAACACTGTAAATTCATGCGAAATAACAAATATTTTATGCGGGATACCCTTCGGATGTCGGTTTACTGTATGCACTAAAAAACCTTTCTTTGAACTCTTGAAATAAGTTGTGCTAAAATAGCAGGACTACAGAAGGAATCCACAATGATCAATAATTAAATGAGACGTTGGTAATGATCATCACACCGCCATTTTCATCTCCAACTTTGGATGGGGCTCGTAATTCTTAAGCTCAAAATCAGCAGCGACAAATGAATCAACGTCAGTTTTGTGCGGGTTGATAGTCAATATCTGTTTCACAAGAGGAAGGGGTATATATCAGACACTGGAGCAGTTTGAAAAAAATGGTGAGGACTTAAAAAAAAATACTCCTAATCTTTGTAAAATTTACCAATATATCATACCACCGTGCTTCGATTTAATCAAAAAGGAAAAAAATCACAAATACCACTTTCGACAGTCGTTTCTATTTTACAGATTGCGGTCTCGAGAGGGAGGGGGTGTTTTTGAAAGATATAGAATTATTGGTAATACTTACTGGGAAAGGTCTGGGAAGTTTTTTGAGTTGCTCCTGTAGAGGGCTGATATGAGTTTTATAGACATGAGCATCCCCGATTACATGAACAAAATCACCAGGAACCAGACCTGAAGGGTAGAGAAAGACGCACGGATGTTGTATAAGCTAAAGACCATTTGTCAGACACCAGACACTTCAAATCTCTCATTTCTTTAAACAAAATGCACATACCACAAACACGAGCAATCATGCATGTCAAAAGCGCATAAGATGCAATGTTAAATGGCACCCCAAGACCCATATCGGCAGAGCGTTGATACATCTGGCAAGATAGCTCACCATTGGCTACATAAAACTACAACAAATTCAACATGTTAGAAAACAAGCACTAGGAGAAAATAGAAGTGTCCTTATATTCATAATATAAGCCACAGGATAACTACAAAGAGTACCCACGAGGTTTGAAGTAACGGAAAAAAGCCCATCTAATAATATAAAAATACTCATGCGGGTTGATTCAGTATTGAAATTAAGGGTCTAACCGTAACATCTTTATGTGAAGAACGGTAAATGTAGGATAAAATAAAAATATATTGGCTGTTTCTTTTTTTTTTTTTTTGGTAATTAGGTCGAACCTCAAGGGTACATGCTGTGATTATCCCTGCATATATTTATTGGGTTGTTTATTTGGATTCTTTTGCTGCTCCTATTGAAAGAATATGGGAGAGAAACAAAGTGGCAGAAGCTTGTAGCCAACCTGTGCAAACATGTGGCAAGGTGGTAAAGCCATCAAATTAAGATCTGATGGGTTCCAGGCAGAAAGAATAATCCGCCTGTCGTCGGGTTTGTTTTTTATCTTGTCAATAACATCCAGCAGCTGATCAAATCCTAGTCCTGTATAGTCGGCATGCATATTGGTATATCTGTACAGCACAAAAATTGTGAAGATAACTTCTAAAAGTACATTATATTTTGCTTCCTTCAGTTATTTTCCAGTGTACCAATTGCTAACCTGGCCCCAAAATGTCTCCATTAAAACCCATAGACTGGACCCAAATCACCCTCTTCCCTGTCTGTCAATCCAATACTGAAACCACCCCCCACCCCCCACCCAAAAAATAAAAATAAAAATAATTACACTCAGATTTAGCCAACAGAAATATCTCTATTTCAAAGATTTTGTAATTACCTGTCAAGGAATTCTCTAGAAGCATTGCCATCCCATATATGTATCCCTTTCTCTTGTAGAATCTGTACCGAAGGGCATTCTATTATCATTAACACATCTTTTTCTCATTAGAAATTATACCAAAAGTCAAATATACAGGCACATATAATAATGTAAATACTGAAGGAGCAAATATAAGAGTTCAGGGGAAAAGAACCAATAAGTGCAAATATTTCAAGTTGAACGATGATTTGATTTTACACGTAATCATCATGACTTGAAAATGAA
The DNA here is from genome assembly GCA_033398695.1 of Orobanche coerulescens. Lineage (NCBI taxonomy): Eukaryota > Viridiplantae > Streptophyta > Magnoliopsida > Lamiales > Orobanchaceae > Orobanche > Orobanche coerulescens. The sequence goes on along the minus strand of CM065802.1, from coordinate 8,880,150 downwards.
ACAAAAATGTAAATGGCATTAGTGATAGGATAATGAAGAAAAGGAGCATTTTATCGGAAAGATTTTAATGAATAAAATGTGTAGCTATATACGACTCTAATCTTACTATAAATCAACCCTTGCATAATTCTATTCCCCTCGCATTTATCCAAAGGGATACATAGAATGATTGAGAATTACCTTAGCATTTGTTGAACCACTAATGAACCACAAAAGCTCTTCAACAACTCCACGCCAGAAAACTCTCTTTGGATCAAACATCGTCAATACCCCACAGTAAGAGCAGGCGCAAACTATGTTAATTTTTCAGTAAATGAAAACTCACTTCATTGCTAAAATTAGCAAAAATAGCAGGAACGATATTGCATATAAGTTAATCCAAAAATATAAATAGAATCATTACCTTAGTTGTCAGTAGAGGGAATGATTTGCGTAGGTTAAAGCGCATCTGAAACACAAACATAAACGTCATAAGAATAATGAAGCAATCTCACGAAACTATGCATTTCCAAGATTAATATATACCTGGCAGCCAAATTTGGAAAGAGTCCCGGTCCCTGTCCGGTCACCTTTGTTGTTCCCATTCGAAATAATATCTTGAACCAGTCTCAAGTATAGAAACTCTTCATGCTTCTCGAAAATAAATTTCGGCAAAAAAGAGAAATCTGAGAGTTTCAACTTCAAGGTTTTGGAATGTGGTGCAATACCATTGCAGCTCATTCCATGGCCGGAAATAGCATTCCCCTCATTAGAGATATGCAGTCGCACATATGTCGCGAAACAATATTGGATGCCATTCTCCTCAATAGGGGGGGATGAGTACCATGGCTGATAAAGTGATATATCAATAGGAGGAATAAAGGTGTCGCAGTCAATACAAGTCTTAATTTCAGTTATGTGGATAGCATCACATTCAGGTGCATTAAGTGCTCCCCTGCATTGCACCCACGTTATTATTTCCTCTCCATAGCACATAGCAAAATAACAAAAGAACAACAAAATGGGATAATTATAAACATTACCGTTTAGGTTATAGTCAAATTTGTTTTTAAAAAACAACAATCGAAATTACAAAAGCGACACATATGGTTACATGAGTCCTACTCTTACATTTTACACCTAACCTTGGTGGAACTAATGGAAATTACCGACGTCATCAAATATTTTTACAACTACGTCCCTAACTTTGCTAAATAGTACAAATAACCTCAAATTTTCATCTGCCGTTTTACATTTACATTCCTCGATTTTCTAAATATAACAAATAGCTCATGAAAAGTTGGGGTTATTTGTAATAATCGGAAATTTGAGGGGTGATATTTGATCACATTTGCGGCAAAATGTTCAACCCTCAAGGGTGGTTTCAGAGGTAGTCCGGTTTTCTCATGAATAACTCAAAATTCCGTGGCAGTTGCAATTGTCCCTAACAAAACGAATTGCGTATGAGAAAGCAAGATGCATACCTCAAAATCTGGCCACCTCCGATCAAGAAAACCTTCTCTATCGAAAAACTATAAGGGGGTTCCGCTAATAGTTTCAAAGCTGACCACATAGTACCACAAAAAATAACGTTCTCAGCCCCAAGAACATCACAGCTTCCGGAACGAGTCAGAATGACATTGAGTCGGCCGGGCAAAGGTCGAAACTGGAGAGGAATGCTTTCCCAAGTTTTCCTCCCCATCATCACAGCATTCGTCTTATTTGGATCTGAAGTTGTAGAAGTGATTTCTTTGAAGAATTTAAGGTCGCCGGGCAATCTCCATGGTAACTTGCCGTCTTTTCCGATTCCCATATCTGGAGTTGCGGCCACCACAACTTGGTAAGTTCTGTGTGGTACTACCGGCTGAGTGCTTGTGTTCCCACTAGAAAGGCATCTCACTGAATCGCCACCCATTGCTAGATATCGTCTACAGAATCTTCGCGTAGGAAATGTCTGCAAGCTTTTGAAAGATAGTACAAGTGGTGATTCAGAAACTGAACTGAATATAATGCTAGGTAGAGAAGAGGCAACCTGAAATATATAAGAATGCCGGATTATTTTCCCCAAAACAAAAATCAGAGAGGACTAGACGATAGGAACTGAATCACAATTAAATAACATAAGGCTACCTCAATTTAACAACTTCCGGAAGAAATAGCTTTACCTTTCCCGCCATAGCCCATGCCCGCGGATGAGAGAGACGAGATTTAGGGTTAGGCTTGCCGCACTTTGAATTCTCACACGAAGACCAAGGGTAAGTTTGGGGAAATTAAGTTGGTTTATTTTTTGAATTTTTATTTAAAATTTTTTGCTTTGATAAATTAGTTACGAATTTTTATCAGCTAAAATGCGAAATCATTAAACCGTAAGACATATTATATCACTTGGGCTTTTCTACCGTCGGATCAGAAAAATTTGACCTGACGTTATGTCGGTCTTAAAATTACATATTTTTTATATTTGTCAATTTGTATATTCTTCTTGTTAGAGTTGAATGTATGAATTCGAATCAACAAATATTAAAAAATATGCAATTTTAATACCGGCCTAATATAAGACCAAGTTTTTCTGACCTGACCATAGAAAAGCCCATTTAATTTATTTGTGTATGTATGTTTTAATGTTACAAAATCACATATCACATACTTCTTTTATATATATATATATATATATATAAGTTAAATACTTCATATTTGTTCATATTTATCGATTCCAGTTTGTATATTCTTTTTATTAGGATCGAACTGTGCAGATTAGAATCGACAAATATAAAAAAATATGTAACTTTAGTACAGGCCTAACGTTAGGTCAAGTTTTCTTGGCCCGACGATAGAAAAAGCCAATTAACTTATTTGTGTATGTATGTTTTATCGTTATACTTCGCGCATACATACATACATATTATATATATATATATATATAATATATATATATATAGAGAGAGAGAGAGAGTCAGGTTCAGACGAGAATGCTAAATATTTAAGAGCATACGATAATGGTCACCCATGTACAAAATTATATATCATTTTATACTGACCAAAAAAATCGAATATATACGTATAAAATCATATATAATGTTATACTAATATACACACTCACGTAATCATATATGATTTTGTACGTGAATCGTATATGATTTTGTACATGGGTGACTATTCTCGTATTCTCTTAAATAGTTTTTGAATCTCTCTCTCTCTATATATATATATATATATATATATATATATATATATATATATATATGTGTGTGTGTGTGTGTGTGTGTGTGCGCGCGCGCCATTGAGGTTTACTTAATAATTTGTCAAATTAAATATTTTAATAAGCATAAAATAATTCATTTGTCCAACTCAATAATTGGGCAAATTAAAAACAACAAAAATAAAATTCTTAAACTGGTGGTGTGAAATAACTATGGAGTTGAAAAATACATAATGAATTATATGTATTTATTTAGATTCCCCATCGGTGGAGCTCTATTTTAAAACGATGTGGGATTCAAGATATTGAATTCTATTTATTTATGTTATCCATCGGTTGAGTACCATTTTAAATTGATGTGGTATTCAAGATTTTAGATAAATAGAAATATAGAATTAAGAGAATGTCACGTAAGAGAGAGTTAATATGGTGTTTTGAATCCGTAATGCTATTATTGTTGGAATAAAACACAACGGAACCGAAGTTTGGGGAAAATTTGATAAAAGCGTTTTACGCATTCACGAGTACAAAATCTATTTAGTCATGCTAATTAATTAACTACTAAGATTAATAAGTAATTTAAATATTATTTATTATTTATTAAATAAACTTGTTGGTAAATTCAATATCCTAATCTAAATCGAAGATCATAGGATATTTACCTTTTGAAGCGTAGTGGTTGCTTTCTTGATCTCTTCCTCAAAATCTTCTAGAGTATGACCCCGACTTAATTCGGATGTTGTGTGGGCAACGAGCTACCGAATCTTGGTTGGACTTCAATGAGATCGGCCGAATATATGTTCTTGTGAGTCACTCGATTTTTTTTTTTTCGCTCTTGGAAAATTGATATGTTATCTAATTTGTAGAATCAAAGATACAAGTCAAGATCTATAATTAAACACACGAAGAAAAAGTCGATCTCTCAAGCCTCTAAATTATGTCACGGCCGAACCCCCATGTAAGTCCTATTTATAGACTTTGGACTACTCTAGGGATCTAAATGAGGATTAGGGTTAGGACTCATAGTGCAACCCAACCTTCCATATTAAGCTCTTTCCTAATATGATTGAGTTCACTAATATCCATTCAATCCACTAAATAGTTAATATTGCACTTTCCGACCCAAAATCCAAATTTACGAAATCGATCTCCTTATTTAAATATATTATTTCCCTTGTTTAAGCTATTGAATGTCCATTAATTAATTTAAGCTACCGAAAGCTTAAAATAATTAATATCTTATCCAAGAGTAGTATCACTCGAACCTTATTATTATAACGCAATTAAATCCACCTGCAGGGTTTAATATAATAATCATTACCGAGCTCCTCAAGATGACATCATCAACCCGCACGAGTCGGGACACGATTTATAGTTATAATAATAATTATCGTATAAATAATATTATTGCTCAAAATAGGAAGCATATTGAGTCAATCACTTTGACTCTCACACATGGTAAATCAAAGTAATAAATATTATAAATACACAATGACATATTATACACTTAGAATTAAGAAATAATAATTATCGGAGATTTACGTTCTTCTTACAGTCGGTACAGAAGACACTATCTCACTTCGATCTGGTTCAACGTATGCAAATACGCTAATGCATGCTAATAGTCAAGACCAACTAATCTCAAGCATACATTACAATCTTTCACATAATTTGTCTAATAATTATATAGGTTGTGAACTATTGTATTATTTTATAAGGCTCTGATAATGTGATCTTCCGTGTGACACCAACACACCAAATTATGTACAATATAAAATAATTAGACATTTCATTTGCATAACCATAACGTGAATAAATATGCAAAATATGTAATTAAATGTAACTAATATTCTCATAGGTAGTTACAGAGAAATAAAGTAATACAAGCATAAAGTGTGTTTTGCAGTATACAACCCTAACAATTATATACTTCTATATCGATAACAAAATTATATTTTTTAATCAAATTAATAATGAAAAAAATCATCACTTATACTTATTAGTTAGGGTTCAGCCACTCAGAATCGTTCACCGCAACAGAACACATCGAAGAACAAAAAAATGAGGCAAAGATTCAGCCACTCGGACCCATTTATAATTTATATAACCGTACCCATTTCGGGATCCGACTGGAAGGTGAATGTACTGCTCGTTTCATCCCAAACCCATATAGTGATACCCGAAACAATGCACTTAGGGTTCAACCATCCGAACCCATTTAGAAATTATATACCTATACCGTCTCAAACTCGAATAAAAGGTAACATGTTCCCCTCGCAAATCTATGCAATTATATGCACTAATTACTCAAATCTATTAAAACTTATAAAAACTAAAAAATCAAATATAAGTTGTTATAATAATTGGTTGTTGTCTAATTTTCAAAAAAATATTTAAATTCGCTCAATAGTTATATATTGATAAATTAGACTAATTAAATTATACGTCAATAAATTAGCCAAATTATTTTTCCGATCAAAATAAAATTATTTATTTGGCCAACTTAATGATTGACCAAATTAGATTTTCCATAAAAATAACACTATTTATTTAATCAACTCAATAATTGGTCAAATTAGTTGTCGGTGAGAAATATGATGGCAAAATATATATTGATCATATGCACTAATTACCCAAATTTGTTAAAATTTTATAAAATTCAAATAATCAAATATAAGTTGCTATAGTAATAATTAGTTGTTACGTCTGACTTCAAAAAGTACACATTCGCTCAAATTGTTAGACGTTTATAAATTAGATAAATTAAATTAAATGAAATAAATTAGCCAAATCAAATTTTTTAATAAAAGTAATTATTTATTTGGCCAACTTAATGATCGGCCAAATTAAATTTTTAATAAAAATAAAACAATTTATTTGACCAACTCAATAATTGGTCAAATTAATTGGCGATAAAAAATATGATGGTAAAATACACACTGATTATAAGTATTTATTTAGTTCTATAATTAGCGGTGTTTGATACAAGACTATTGTGGGCTGAAATATTTTAGATCAAATAATCTAAAAATTAGAAAATACCATAAAAGAGAGAGAGAGAGTTAGAATGGTACTCCGAATACGTTTTGCTATATATATATATATATATATATATATATATAAAGTAAAACTATTTATTTGACAAACAAATAAATTGATCCAATTAATATAAGTCAAATTATTATGTCTGGGCTGAAAAAATATTGGCCAAATTAAGTTTTTCAATAAAAATAAAACTATAAATTCGTGGTGCAAAATAATTATGAGGTGGAAAAATACATATTGATTGAGTATTAATGTAGGTTATCTAATCGATGGAGTCTTGTCTAAAAATAATGTGGGATTCAAAATTATAGATAAACACTATTGATGCAAATCTAACAATTGGCCAAATTAACTGGCCAAATTAAATTTGTCGTATAATGGAAAGTATGGGAAATTCAATTATCCTTCTCTTCCACCAATCCAACAGATTAAGTGTACATGCATTGTTATCTTGGCCACAAAACTAGTTGCATAATATCAACTAAGGCCATTTCTTTGACCGACGTTACTACCCCCTATTTCTTGCTATATTATAGAGTTGTTGTTGAAATGGGTTATTGAGAGTTCTCTCTAATTCTATGTTAAATGTACTTGTTGTCCTAATTCTTGTTTTTTGAGTTTAAATCATATCTCCATATTTAGCTAAATATTCAGCAAAAAGAGTTTCACAACTATTTTTTAAATAATTTTTTACTTGTTCAACATCATGAATATTTTCAAACAAAGTTTGACTCTCAACACTATCCACAATATTAGGAAAACCCAAAATTTTAAGAATATTATAATAAATTTCAAGTGATTGTTGTACTTGAGCTAAATTCAAATCGGGAGATAAAACAGCACTAATCAAGAAAATATCATGAATACGATTAAAGTATTTTATCCATTTTAACACATATTGTAAATAGCATTCCCAATCTTTCAGATTTACTACAAGCATCCATTTTGGATGCAATACAACCACAATTAAATAAAACTTTAGCAGATGTGGGATAATAACAACCACCAAAATCTTTAGTTGCATTTTCAAAAATCTTTAATAGTCTTATTAACTCTTTGGTTTCATCCCAAAAATTTGGCAATAAATAAAATTCTTCTAAGTGAAAAAATGTACCAAAAAATCCTCACAATAATTCTTTATATTTAATAGTTGAATTTAACATCTCATAACTTGAGTTCCATATATGTTTTACATGAAAAATTTGGATTGCATTTATTTTGATTTTAAAAATTTAACCCATTGTCTTGCTAACTTAGTACGATTATATAAAAACAAGACACATTTTCTAATTGGTTCTATTGGCTCATCTACATATTTTAATGCATCATGTACAGACAAATTTAGAATATGAAATATACATCTAGTATGAAATAATCGACCTTGTAAAATAGGATTGCAAGCTTGTATTAAAGCTGGTACACTAACAATATTAGAACTAGTATTAGCAAAACCCCTTCTTAAAATTCTCTTTTAAGCAATAAAAAGTTAAAATTTTAATAATTGTTCTACCTATATTATCTGCACTATGTTTGCAATTAAATTTTTTAAATGCAAGTAATATTTTGTTTAAGTTCCAATTTTTATCAGTCAGTGTATAGTTATTCCCATATAATTATTTTTTTGCTAGGTGTACTACTTGTCTCTCTTAATAGCAGAATTATAGGCATTTTGCATCCTATATTCTCAGTCCGTACTATCCGCGAAATTAAAAGGTAATGATTCTTGTACACACAATTTTGCCATTTGTGCTCTAGCAACTCTTCATTATATTTATAAAGTTGAGATTCGGACATACCTTGAATGTCGGCTCCAGTAGAAGGTTGGAAGTTGAGTTGACTTTGCGACTTTTGATCTTCGTGGACCGAGGTGTGGTTATTCTCAAAAATGCCTTCTAAAGTTTCCATATCCATCCCCGGCTTTATACGAATATTCTTTACTACAGTAGTTGCAAAAAACCTTCATGGAACCATCCGACATTTTTTCCTTCTTAAAGTGTTTTGAAAAAAAAGTCGGATACCGACTTCCTTTCTACAACAGGGGCATGCTTCTTTCTCGCTTTAGTTTTCTTGCATCCTCTTCCTTGCACAGTTTCTTCCTCCTCCTCGGACAATAACTCTTCAACATAAGGAGGTTGTTCTTCACCTTGGCTTGCCGCAGGACGCTTCGACTTTGATTTTGGCGTCTGAGTTGGTACGACATGAAGAGTGCGCTCAAACAATGCATATGTTTGATTTAACGTAGCTTCATCCATTTTATGCTCCATTTCTTCGTCAATGTTATACAGTTGTTGACGATTTGGGACACGTCAAAATCTCTGGGGGTCAACTTCTTCTTCCTTATTAGTTGTTGTACTACAATATAGATACTTTCATGTATAGCATCATATTCATCTTATTGATTTTCATTTTCAAAACTGGGTGGAGGTTGGTTTTGAGGCTCCCAAATAGTTATGCCAGATGCTTTATTCGATTTGCCCCAAAAAGCTGTTCTTTCAAACTTGAACCTTTTGGATTTGTGGGGAGATGTAGCAGTACTCTTTCCCTCATCAGAGCTCGACATAATGATTAAATGATAGTAAAAAGAGAGAAATAAAAGATTATAACAATAATAGTTGAGAGATAGATAGATTAAAATGAGTGAGCGTGAAAAATGAGAGGGGTTGGGGGAGTATTTATAGATATAATTTTTGAATTATTATTTTTTTTTAAATTTTTGAAATAAATCCGTTGGACCTGCCGGGTCAGGGGTCCGACCCCTGGATCCAACGGTCAGTTTTTCAATTTTTTTTTAATTTCCCCGTCGGGTCGATGAGTCACAAAATGTAGGACCCAAACCCCACCCGTATTTACTACAGGTCCGGGTCCCCGTGTCCGACGGATTGGTCGGATCCGGATCCTATACAGGTCAACCGGGCTCGGATCGGATCGACCCATCGAGTTCGGGTTTTCTGGGCATGTTTACCACCAACTCCAAAGCTAGAAAAGTCACTAGAAAGAACACGAGGCAAAAAACAAAAGTGATGAATGGGTTTCTAGTTTTTTCTACCTATTTTATTTTGATCTGATGTTGTCTCGAGAAACTATTATGATTCGTGGTTGATTGCATTTTTTATCAATTGCATTTAAGTGCTAATAATTTTACTTTTCATAATTAACTACCTATTAATATTATAAATTATATAATTTTAACTAGATGCTCTCGAGGGCCGCTCCCACACTTTTACAATCGGTCGTTCCCTGGCACCGCCACCGCCACCGCTTCGGGCTGCTAAGATTCAGTCAAATTTAGTTTGATTAATATCGGTAACTTCAGTTTGGTTCTGGATGGCCATCCCAAACTTTATGTAGTTTTCAGGTTTTGATTTCTAGGATTTTCTTATCGGTATTTTATGAATTAATTCAGTTTATTTCGATTCGTTCCTTCGATTTCAGATTTCTTTAAACACACCTACTTATGCAGTTCTACTAACATTTCTTTTCTTTTTTTTTTTGCTCCTGCAAGTTTTAGAGACGAGGTAGGTACTCGCTCCCCCCATGCTACTACTAACATTATCGGCGTGTAATAAAGGAATAAGACCATCTAGAGGTTCCTCCCAATGACAAATTCCATCAAAGTCATCAGCCCCGTTCCTGATATTTTAGGGGCCCTAGGCAAAATATTAGAAATCGGCCCCTTGCATTGAATTATATTTATATAGATTTTTTTTTAATCAGGAAAGGAAGATTTTCTTGAAAATGTATTACCCAAAATACAAAAAAAAAAAAAAAAAAACTATAAACACTTCCTCAAAACTACACCAATAGACCGGATGAAAAGGATCAAAAGGACTAGTTATTCTTAGAAAACTACTAAAATCGATTCCTTCGAGCGTTTTGAGATGCAAAATCATTTACAATTACATCAATATCAACATCTCCCAACATATTCTTCTCAATCGATAATGTTGCCAAACCATTCAACCTCTCTTGTGACATTGATGACCTTGAGTAAGTCTTTATCAACTTCAATTTTGAAAAACTTCTTTCGACGATGCTACACTTCGCACCGCCAATAAAAATCTATAAGCAATTACTACATTCGGATAACAATCTGCAGATTTGACAAATTTAAGAATATCAATAGCAGACATTGTTTGTTGGCAAAGTGAATTGTAACACTTTCAATTCAGAGAAAAGATCATTTACATCAACATCCGATAAATGTCCGTGAGTAAAGATTTTGTGAAATTTAACACAACATTCTTTCAATTCATTATCATCAAATGACTTTAACTTTTGAGAATTATATAAAAATCCAAAAATACTTTCAAATGTCTTCAATTCCTCAAATCTATTTTTCAAAGAAAGAATTGCCATGTCAACAACAATAAGAAAATAATTTATCCTAAATGATTCTTCTGGTGAATGATTTTCGCCATCCTCATTATCTCCCCAAAAGTTTTTTTTCTAATCACACGACGTTTTATTGGAAAGATAGGCTCAACATCCATTTCAACTGCAACCTCTTTTGCAACATCCAAACTTTTTTTAAAGCCTTCCACTCTATAATTCTCAAAATATGAACATACATCTTCCAATTGCTTTATGGTAGTGTCGATGCACATAGACTTGGACTGTAATTTTTTACTAACCATATTAATAGCAAACAAAATATCATACCAAATAACCATACCAAGCAAAAACTCAAAATTTTCAAGTGCATTGATCAAACTCTCTGCTTCACTCTTTGTCTTTGCATCATTGTCACTCTTCGTTCGATTGATCCAAATTTTCTTGGGTATCTTTTTTTAAAACAAATTTATCCAAAGCCCCTTGTTGTGATTTTATTAGCTCGTCAGTTCGTTTTCTTTTTTTTCGTTTTTCACTACTGGATAAATGTTTTTTAGACAACATAGTAATAAATCAGATGTAATAGAGATGTAAAAAACACGCCAGAAAGAGAACAATAGCACCTGTTTTGTCCAGAAAAACAAACTTTTTTCCACCAATGTGTCTTGTTTCTGTCCAGCTCCTTACAATTATTCTGTAAACAAAAGAACACCTCCAATAAATAATTTGTAAAATAAATAAAATCAAAATAGATAAAAAGAAAATATTAATATATAGAACTTACGGACAATCCAGCGCCAATTTTCTCAATTTGAACAAACTTTTCTCCCTCAACAATTGTTCTCAGAAAAAGAACTAACAAGAAACAAGAGTAAACATTATAAGGTAATGAGAAATTAATCTAAACAATCTTTTAAAATAAAAAAATAACGTTTTTTAGAAGAACGTTGAGAGTGAGTGGTAGATGAATAGTTCACGCGTCTCAACAATTTGGGGGAAGAAGATATGAACGGATTTTTTGGCAGTAATATATATATATATATAATTAATAGAACTAGAGATGAATTACTGCACCATTAACAGATCTAATGATAAAAATTAACGTAGATCGGTTGGTGTGTTTACCTTTTCTAAAAAATGCACAGACCCAAAGATTTCAATGGATGAGGCGGAGGTAGAATACGAGCAAATTTAGCAAATCGCTAGTTGCAGTTGCAGAGTGAATTTCCAGATCCGGATGACTTGCTCTTTCTCTCTTTAAACTTCCCCTTTGGAAAATGAATATGTGAAACTCGCTTAATGGGTCAACAATTAAAAGTGGAGAAAGTGAGATGGGGACAGCTGGCAACTATAGAAGAACGTTGTGGTAGATGAAAAGTTGTGTGTTTCAACTTGGGCATATATATATATATATATAAAGATTTTTTAAAAAAATATGGGCCCCCTTCCAACTTGGGCCCTGGGCCGTCGCACCTCGGGCCTAGGCCCAGAGCCGGGCCTGATACCCATGCAAAGAGTCAAAACTGGATGGTGATCCGAATAGGTACATGGGAGATTAATAGAAAAACCATTAGGGAAAACTTCTCGCCATGCAAGATTGCTCATAGATCTATTCCGTTCTTTTTTTACAGAACAATTGTTGAGGGAGAAAAGTTTGTTCAAATTGAGAAAATTGGCGCTGGATTGTCCGTAAGTTCTATATATTAATATTTTCTTTTTATTTATTTTGATTTTATTTATTTTACAAATTATTTATTGGAGGTGTTCTTTTGTTTACAGAATAATTGTAAGGAGACTGGACAGAAACAAGACACATAGGTGGAAAAAAGTTTGTTTTTCTGGATAGAACAGGTGCTATTGTTCTCTTTCTCGCGTATTTTTTACATCTCTATTACATCTGATTTATTACTATGCATAGGCGGATATATGCATAACCTGGTGGTGCACGTGCACCACCAGATTTTTTTCAGAATAAGACCCCCTTCCCCGATAATATCTAGTATTATCTTTCCCGTTATTTTATTTTGGCAATAGTTGAATTATCGAGGAGTTTAATTATTTTTTACTCTCGAAGTTTAATAGGTAAAGTCATATATACCTATTAAATATATTTTTTGATTTGACGTAATCTGTTTTGATCAAGGCGATATTAATTAAAGTGTTTAAAATTGTTTATTCAATCTTGAAGTATTTCGCAAACACTTGCTTCTTTTGAAGAATATTTATGTAATATGATGAAAAAATTAAGATGCACCCTTAATACAAAACTAGCTGAAGGGTTTCAGTTAACCAAATATTAGAAATTACTTTTGAAAGAAATGTTGATTTTGCCCGTAGCAACTGCAAGTGTTGAACGAGTCTTCTCAGCTATGAAGTATGTGAAGAGTGAGTTATGTAGTAAGATGAGTGATCAATGGTTAAATAATCGTCTTGTAATATTTATAGAAAAATATGTACTTAAAAGTTAGTAATGATATTATTTTAGCACATTTTCAGGAAATGAACAGTAAATGTAGGCGATTTTCTTTGTAAATGTACGGATCCTTTGTTTTTTTTTTTGTTTTTTTCCCGACACACGCACACGAGGGGGATCGTCCCCTGTCCTGAGTACCCCCAAGAGGCTCGACCTCACCCCGATCTAGAGGTAAGTTTTCCAGCATGACATGTTCGCCTCAATGTCCCCCGCTTTGTTATTACTGACTTTCTTTATGTACTATTTGTTATCTTTAATGTAATTTTAATATATATCTTATCGTTCGACATTGTTTTTCGTGGGACGGTCGGTGCACCAATGGTTTTTTGTCCTGAATCCGCCTATGTTACTATGTTGTCTAAAAAATATTTATCCGGTAGTGAAAAACGAAAAAAAAGAAAACGAACTGACGAGCTAATAAAATCACAACAAGGGGCTTTGGATAAATTTGTTTTAAAAAAAGATACCCAAGAAAATTTGGATCAATCGAACGAAGAGTGACAATGATGCAAATACAAAGAGTGGAGCAGAGAGTTTGATCAATGCACTTGAAAATTTTGAGTTTTTGCTTGGTATGGTTATTTGGTATGATATTTTGTTTGCTATTAATATGGTTAGTAAAAAATTACAGTCCAAGTCTATGTGCATCGACACTACCATAAAGCAATTGGAAGATGTATGTTCATATTTTGAGAATTATAGAGTGGAAGGCTTTAAAAAAAGTTTGGATGTTGCAAAAGAGGTTGCAGTTGAAATGGATGTTGAGCCTATCTTTCCAATAAAACGTCGTGTGATTAGAAAAAAAAACTTTTGGGGAGAATAATGAGGATGGCGAAAATCATTCACTAGAAGAATCATTTAGGATAAATTATTTTCTTATTGTTGTTGACATGGCAATTCTTTCTTTGAAAAATAGATTTGAGGAATTGAAGACATTTGAAAGTATTTTTGGATTTTTATATAATTCTCAAAAGTTAAAGTCATTTGATGATAATGAATTGAAAGAATGTTGTGTTAAATTTCACAAAATCTTTACTCACGGACATTTATCGGATGTTGATGTAAATGATCTTTTCTCTGAATTGAAAGTGTTACAATTCACTTTGCCAACAGAAACAATGTCTGCTATTGATATTCTTAAATTTGTCAAATCTGCAGATTGTTATCCGAATGTAGTAATTGCTTATAGATTTTTATTGACGGTGCCCGTGACTGTAGCATCAGCAGAAAGAAGTTTTTCAAAATTGAAGTTGATAAAGACTTACTCAAGGTCATCAATGTCACAAGAGAGGTTGAATGGTTTGGCAACATTATCGATTGAGAAGAATATGTTGGGAGATGTTGATATTGATGTAATTGTAAATGATTTTGCATCTCAAAACGCTCGAAGGAATCGATTTTAGTAGTTTTCTAAGAATAACTAGTCCTTTTGATCCTTTTCATCCGGTCTATTGGTGTAGTTTTGAGGAAGTGTTTATAGTTTTTTTTTTTTTTTTTTGTATTTTGGGTAATACATTTTCAAGAAAATCTTCCTTTCCTATTAAAAAAAAAATCTATATAAATATAATTCAATGCAAGGGCCGATTTCTAATATTTTGCCTAGGGCCCCTAAAATATCAGGAACGGGGCTGATGGGTGTTGGTATTAGGCCCAAATGGAATGAGTTTCTTTGACTGGGCCCAAAACAAATAATTGTGCAGCCCAGTCCAAATTAGCCAAGCCCGGCCCGGTTTCCATATTAAAAGCTTTGAATCTGGACCATCCCTTTTGTGGGGATTAATCCTACCCGTCCATCCTAAGGGTATTTATATACCCCTAACCCTAAACCTAACCCATTACCCCCCACTTCCAGTCGGCGCCTACTTTTCCCTGTTCTCCTCTCCCGATTCTTCTCTCCCGATATTTCTCCCTTCGGTTTCGTCCGCTGAGGTTTTCCTTGAACGTCTTCCGATCTAATAGCAACCCTTATCATTTTTCAATGATAAGATCGGGTGCTTTAAAATCAAGCACCGCTTCGGGGCTTTTTATTCCTATAAATTGTGGGATCCATTTTGAGGGGATACATGAAAACCATCAATGAAAACTAAGTGTTCTTGAGGCAATATAATCTTTCTTCGTGAGATTCTGTTTCAGGTGAAACCTTCTTGGTGGGGTTGGTTTTGGGTTATTTGGGGTTTCGGGTTTGGGTCTTTGTGATTGGCGAAACCGCCGGGTTCGTGGCTCGATTCTGACTGGCCAACACCGAAATTTGGAGCTCGACGCGGGTACACGAGGGTGGAGGATCGAGCCGACTTCCGGTCTAAAATCACCACCGCGTTCGTGTTATTTTCGATTTGTTGGTCAGATTTCTCCAACTTAAATTTCCTGTACTGTGTTTGTTACTTTCCAGTCTATTTTCGTTCGTTTTTCTGCATTATTTAATTTTGTTGTGTAACCCTTAATCCCCATAAATCATAGGAAATTTATTTGTAATTTGTTTCCTGTTGAGTTGTGTAAATTTATGTATTCCGGATAGATACCCAACAGTGGTATCGGAGCCTCTAAACGGGGTTTCTATTCGGAAGGGCATACGAGTTCCGACCGAGGAATCCGCTCAGGTATTGCTTTCTATACTTTACTGTTTTTCCGTACTATTCTGTGTGATTGGTAAAGTATTATTACTGTGTAGTAATTTGTTTACTCGCCTGCAGTGTCGCACTGCCTTTGTGATCGCTTCGTTCGTGTTGAGACCGTGGTAGTCGTAATCTCCGAGCATACCAAACCCCCTTGCCTGGACCGCAAGTGTTCCTCGGATCTTGTGGGGGCTCCGGGATTCGATTCCAGCTCACTTTATTTTAAAATCTGGTGTGATTTTGGTATTTGTGATATCTGTGTGATACTAGTATTCCATTCCAGCTCACTTTATTGCAAAATCTGGTGTGATTTTGTTATTCGTGGTATCTGTGTGATATTTAACTGTTATCTTAGGTTTTACAGTAATACCTTGTGCTGGTTTAAATCTTGTGTGATTTTTACAAATACAAAAATGGGCTCTCTTACTTCTTTTACAATGGCACCATTTGACGGTAAAGGGGATTTTAAAATTTGGCAACAAAAAATGAAATCTATACTTGTCCAACAGAAATGTTTTAAGGCCATTGAAGGTTCTTTTCAGTCTAATGTGACTCCTGAAAAACGTGAGGAATTGATTGAGTTTGCTCATTCATCTATAATCTTGAACTTGTCTGATTCTGTGATTAGACGAATAGGCAAAACTGATAATGCTAAACAGCTTTGGGATAAACTTGAGGAAACTTTTACGGAAACATCTTTGCCAAATAAGTTATTTCTTCTTGAAAAGTTTTTTCGCTACAAGCTGGATTTGAATAAAGATATTGATGGTAATCTGGATGCCTTTACAAAGTTAGTGCAAGATATAAAACAAACGGGTGACAAAAACATTGATGATTATTCCCCTATTGTGCTCTTGAATGCTATCCCTGATGCCTATAATGATGTGAAATCTGCGATAAAATATGGAAGGGATTCTGTTACTTTAGATACTGTTATAAGTGGATTAAAGAGTAAAGAATTAGACTTGAAATTTAACAAGGTTTCTAAACCTGTTTCTGATGTCAATTTTGTTAGGGCTAAACATCCCATTAAAAGGAAACCATTTGTTAAAATCGATTCTGAAAAGTCTAATAAGAAAAAGGGGCAATGGAAGGATAAATCCAAATTCCGGCCTAAGAATCGCAAATGTTATAATTGTGGTGAACCTGGTCATTATATTCAAGAATGCACTAAACCTAAAAAGAATTAGCAAAATGATCAGGCAAATTTAACTATGGGCGATGTCTTTATGGTATCTGATGATTTGCATCTTTCTGTGAATTCTGTGCTTTCTGGTCTGTGTGAAAATGAATGGTTACTGGATTCTGGATGCACTCATCACATGACGCCTTATAAACAGCATTTTACGAGTTATACTAATCTTGGTGATCGGTATGTTTATATGCCTGATAAGGTGAAACGTGTAGTGGCCGGAATAGGAAATGTGTGTCTAAAATTCGCTGATGGTACACGATTTACTCTAAAAAATGTCCGACACATTCCTGATTTATCTCATAACCTGATATCTTGTACCACTTTGGAAGATGAGGGCCTTCGAGGGTCTTGGGGAAATGGTTGCATGATAATTTCGAGAGGATCCTTGATGTTGTTTAAAGGAATCCGGAAATTTAATCTATACATTTGCCAAACTGAAACTCCTGCATGTTCTAATCTGTGCAGATAAAACCGAATTGTGGCATAATAGGTTAGGGCACATAAGCATGAAGGGGTTAGAGATCTTGCATAAACAAAAATGTTTTGGAAAAGATAAAATCTCTAAGTTGTCTTTCTGTGATTCCTGCATGTTTGGCAAACAACATAAAACTCAATTTCCAAAACCTCCCGATTCCCCTGATCCCGTTTTTGAGACATCTGGTAAGAGTTCCAATGTGCTTGATTATGTTCATGCTGATGTTTGGGGTCCTGCCAGTGTTACGACTCATGGCAGAAATAGGTATTTCTTGTCCATTATTGATGATTACTCTCGAAAAGTTTTCGTGTTTTTACTCAAATTGAAATCTGAAGTGTTTGAAAAATTCCAAACTTGGAAATCTTTGGTGGAAAATCAAACCGGAAAACGGATCAAAAAGATAAGGACCGATAACGGCCTCGAATTTTGCAATACTCAGTTTGATACTATGTGTTCTGAAAATGGCATCCTTAGGCATAAATCTGTCCCTTACACCCCTCAACAAAACGGGGTGGCTGAGCGAATGAATCGCACCCTACTTGAAAAAGTTAGGGCCATGCTTGCTACTTCTGGGTTGTCTAAAAGCTTTTGGGGTGAGGCTCTTTTAACTGCTGCATATATCATCAATAGATCACCTTCTGTACCATTAAATGGCAACTATCCCGAGTCTGTGTGGTCGGGTCATGGTACTGATTTTTCGAACATTCGTGTGTTTGGTTGTGCTGCTTATGTGCATCAAAATGTTGATAAACTCGAACCGAGATCCTTGAGATGTGTTTTTCTTGGATATCCCGACGGTACTAAGGGTTATCGTCTATGGGTCAGATCTGAACCCGGGTTGAAGGTGATTATTAGCAGGGACATAGTCTTTAATGAAACTGAGTTTCCATGTCTTGATAATCCTATACCTGCTCCTGTGCAAGCTACTGAAAATTCTCCCCACCCTGTTCAGATTAGGGTGGAGCATCTTAGTGAAAATGAATTACCTGCCGAACCTGATAATGTAGAAAATCCTGAACCTAATAATCAACTGATAATGGGGATGAATCAATCAATCGCTCTGACTTATCTGATTATCAATTAACTAGGGATAGGCCTAGAAGGAATGTTAGGAGACCTATACACTTAGATGATTTCCATATGGCTTCTCTTGCTTTCAATGTGTTTGATATGCTTGATGGTAATGAACCTAAGTCTTACAATGATGCTTTGATGTCTAATAATTCGAATGATTGGCTAAGTGCAATGAATGAAGAAATGACATCCTTGCATGCAAATGATACTTGGAAACTTGTTCCAAAACCCGTAAATTGCTCTTTGATTGATTGTAAGTGGTTGTTTAAAGTGAAAAAGGAGGAGGATAATGTCGATTCAAGGCAAGGTTAGTAGCTAAAGGCTTTACCCAACGTGAAGGTATCGACTATCTTGAGATTTTTGCTCCGAGTTAAATTCACTCATCGCTCGCATTATGCTTGCATTAGTTGCGCACCATAATTGGGAGATGAAACAATTAGATGTTAAAACAAAGATTTTTGCATGGTGAATTAAAAGAAACTATCTATATGAAACAACCAGAAGGTTTTACGGATAGTAACCATCCTGATCATGTGTGCTTGCTCAATAAAACCCTATATGGCTTAAAACAATCCCCTAGAGAATGGAACAAAAAATTCAATGACTGCATGCTGTCCTTGAAATTTCGTCGGAGTGCTTATGACCCATGTCTTTATTATAAGTATGACAGTGGTGTGCCCATGTTCCTACTTATTTATGTAGATGATATGCTTTTGATTAGTTCTTGCATTAAATCTATTGATCATGTTCAAAGTTGTTTAGGTGATCAATTTGACATGAAATACTTGGGGGATGCTAAAAGGATATTGGGCATGAACATTGTTCGGGACAGATCTAAAAGCACCTTATTTCTAAACCAGTCCTCATATATTGGTAAAATTCTTGAAAAATTTTCTATGACTGATGCTAAAATTGCCAGTGTACCGTTAGCTTCTCATTTCTTATTATCCAAAACTCAGTCACCTAAAACTGAATCTGAAATTCGTGAAATGAGATCTGTCCCGTATGCTAATGCCATAGGATCTGTCATGTACCTTATGGTTAGTACTAGACCCGATATCGCTTATGCTGTTAGTTGTTTGAGTAGGTACATGGCTAATCCAGGAAAACCTCACTGGGAGGCCCTTAAGTGGTTATTGCGGTACTTGAAAAATTCCGCTTCTGATGGTCTTATTTTCTCTAAATCATTGATGGGATTAATTTAAAAGGATATGTTGACTCTAATTATGCCAATGACCGGATGAATGTAAGTCCACAACTTCATATGTGTTTACCTTGTGTGGCTCGTGCATTTCTTGAAATCTCAACTTCAAAGATATTGTTACATCGTCTACTATCAAGTCAATATATTGCCACCATGAAGCCTTTAAAGAGGCTATTTGGTTGAAAGGTTTACTAACCGAAATTGGTGTTCTTCGTGACAATGTGGTGGTCTTTTCTCGATACCAATCTAGCATACACTTGTGCGTAAATCCCGTGTTCCATGATCGAACAAAGCATATTGATGTCGCGACACTTCATCCGTGATATAGTAGAAAAAGGCATAATTGAGTTGAAGAAAATCTCTTCACACCCAATCTCAGAGATATGGGCACAAAGTGCCTACCGACCGAGAAGACCAGATCTTGCAAGTCGATACTAAATATCGACTCCTTTAACTGAAGACTGTCTAGTCTTTCAGTTTGCTATCTTTGTGATAGCTTTTCTAGTTTTTCTTTGTGATTCCTAGTTCCTACTTTCTTAGTGATTGTTTGTCTTTATACTTGTACTAACTTTGTGTTTTGTGCAGGTGGTGTGACGTTCGGCGATGATGACCTCCCTCTCAAAATATGTGTACCCCGATAGCTCATTTGGTCCGGGTGGAGATTTGTTGGTATTAGGCCCAAATGGAATGAGTTTCTTTGACTGGGCCCAAAACAAATAATTGTGCAGCCCAGTCCAAATTAGCCAAGCCCGGCCCGGTTTCCATATTAAAAGCTTTGACCAATCTGGACCATCCCTTTTGTGGGGATTAATCCTACCCGTCCATCCTAAGGGTATTTATATACCCCTAACCCTAAACCTAACCCATTACCCCCCACTTCCAGTCGGCGCCTACTTTTCCCTGTTCTCCTCTCCCGATTCTTCTCTCCCGATATTTCTCCCTTCCGTTTCGTCCGCTGAGGTTTTCCTTGAACGTCTTCCGATCTAATAGCAACCCTTATCATTTTTCAATGATAAGATCGGGTGCTTTAAAATCGGGCGACCGTTTCTGGGGCTTTTTTGATTCCTATAAATTGTGGGATCCATTTTGAGGGGATACACTGAAAACCATCAACTGAAAACTAAGTGTTCTTGAGGCAATATAATCTTTCTTCGTGAGATTCCTGTTTTCTGTGTGAAACCTTCTTGGCTGGGGTTGGTTTTTGGGTTATTTGGGGTTTCTGGGTTTGGGTCTTTGTGATTGGCGAAACCGCCGGGTTCGTGGCTCGATTTGGACTGCTGGACGCCGGAAATTTGGAGCTCTGGACGCGGGTACACGAGGGTGGAGGACTGAGCCGACTTCCGGTCTAAAATCACCACCGCGTTCGTGTTATTTTCGATTTGTTGTTCAGATTTCTCCAACTTAAATTTCCTGTACTGTGTTTGTTATTTTCCAGTCTATTTTCGTTCGTTTTTCTGCATTATTTAATTTTGTTGTGTAACCCTTAATCCCCATAAATCATAGGAAATTTATTTGTAATTTGTTTTCTGTTGAGTTGTGTAAATTTATGTATTCCGGATAGATACCCAACAATGGGTATAGACCCACCGCGGAATCGGCCTTTCATATTTGAAGCCACTTGGCTT
The DNA here is from genome assembly GCA_033398695.1 of Orobanche coerulescens. Classification (NCBI taxonomy): domain Eukaryota; kingdom Viridiplantae; phylum Streptophyta; class Magnoliopsida; order Lamiales; family Orobanchaceae; genus Orobanche; species Orobanche coerulescens. The sequence continues at coordinate 8,858,940 of CM065802.1, read as the reverse complement.
ACTCATTCGGATTGTGATAAAGTTTTTCGAGAAGTTTGGCACTCTTAGAGCATGGGGTACGGGCACGCCAAACCCTCGTGCCAAAGAAAAACGCCACATTTCTCGTTGGCGCACCACACCGTGGCTCGCGCCATTGGGTGCTGCGCCGTCCTCACCAGCCAGCGCCGAAGGTTTTTTTTTTTTTTTTTTGTGTCTGTGTTCGTGAATGTTGTGTTCGTGAATATTGTGTTTCTTGTGTTGTGTTTGTGTTTGTGTTTTTTTTTTTTTCTTTCTTTTTGCATTTTGCAGTGCAGCAGAAAGAAGAGGCTAGAGGAAGAAGATGAAGTCCTTTTTGGGTTTTTTTTCTTTCTTTTGTGTATATGTTTTGGGCTTAAAATTTTGGGCTTAAAATTTGGTATGTGTTTTGGGCTTAAAATTTTTGTTGTTTGTGAAAAAAATATAAAGATGTGTTTAAGATTGGTTAATTAATTTTTTTTAATTTTAGGTAAAAGATAAAAAAAAAAAAAATGCCAACGGCACCAGATTCTCGTGCCAACGGATACCCTCGAAATGTGCCACATAAAGATTTCCACACAGAAATTTTCACGACGTGGCACCACATTTCGCAATCTAAGACGCAACCAAGCACCACTGTGCATCAGTGCTCTTATGATTCATGTGAAGCGGCTATTGCATGTCTCCCAGTAACCCTTTCCCACTGGAATCGGAAACATTTTGGCAACATTTTTAAAAAGAAAAGGCTTCTTTACGGCTGTATCAATGGCATTCAGAAAGCGCTGGGAAGAAGGGACAGGCCTGACTTACAGCTATTGGAAGGCGAGCTAATTGCGGAGCTCCATACAATTTTGAAACAAGAGGAAATATTATGGAGGCAAAAGTCACGAGTGCAATGGCTGAAAGAGGGCGACCGTAATACCAAATTTTTCCGCATGTCAACACTTCAGCGTCGTTGGAAGAATACTATCACTAATCTTAAAATTGATGGGATTTGGGTGGATGACTTGGACCTTCTCAAGGAACATATCCGAGATTTTTATAATTCTTTGTTCAGCAATAATGCCGCCACAGGAAGAAAGGTTGGTATATCACCCTCCAAATCTCTCTTCTTCCCACTGAATGTCAGCGACTTGAAGCTCATCTTGACATGAAAGAGCTCCGGAATGTTTTATGGAGTTTTCACCCCAACAAAGCCCCGGTCCCGGATGGCTTTCAAGCTCTCTTTTTCCATCATTATTGGAAGGATGTGAAGAATAATTTGTATGTTTTAGTTTCTACGGCTTTGGAGAGGGGGTGGTTTGCGGATTCTGTCGGGTGATCCTTCATCTGTCTTATCCCCAAAGAAGATAATCCAGATGTGATTGCCAAATTCAGGCCAATAACACTCTGTAATGTTACATACAAAATCATTACTAAAGTCATCACGATGCGCTTGAGAGATATTATGCCCAGAATTATTAGTCCGAACCAGAGCAGCTTTATTATGGGTCGTGGGACTCATGATAATATTCGTCTGGTTCAGGAGATACTTCATACTTTCACATTAATATTTTGTGTCATGTAATTTATAATATCATTGGTTTAAAAAAAATCAAAATAGATGGTTTAGACAAAATTATATTTTTGGTAAACGGACTAAAATAAAAAATTATTATTTAACCCAAATAGAGTATTTTTTATTTGGACAGAAGGAGATTAAAGTGTGTTTAAAAAGCAATTATGTTTACGTCACTGTTCTAAAAATCCTCGCCTTGGTCGATATACTAGTGTGTGAAATAGCACAGCTCAAACCAGTGAAGTTGGTTCACTGATCATGGATTTATGACTTTTTAATCTATAATTAAAGAAGAGACTCTAGCCTTCATGGAGCAATCATTTGGGGGACGACTCTTTGTGCGCGGTAGTTGGGGATATTTAAGAACTTGGGAACCAAATACTAGTCAGATGTAAGTTTGGAATCTCGGTATAAAAAAACAGCGCAGCTCAATAAAGCTTGTAAATAGAATCAAATTTTTTCTCTTAAACAAAATTTAATAGAATTTTTATTGAGAAAGTACTAAAAGAGAGATCTTCGTAAAGATTTGAAACTTAAAAAGTGCCAGGTTTTTTCAAAAGCCAATATATTGAGGTGTTGGATGCAAATATTGTAATTCCAAACATAATGATTTATATAATAGAAAGATAAAAATTAATAAAATAGTGATCCGCAGTCTGGTCTTGTTGATCTTCATTATGACCGCATAACGAATCGTAACATTTACTCTCTCAAATATAGTAATATTTTTTATCTGAGAAGAAATAAAAATAGAATCTTTATATTTTATTAATGTTATCCGTAATTCATCATTTCCAGTGAGAAGATCTACTGAATAATGTGAGGTAATTATGTTGCCGTAGATCCTCCCGATTCCGATCAGGTGAAACTCAAAGCAGAAAAATTCGGGTGAATTACGCCTTCTACAGTGCGAATTTCTTCAAAATCTGATGCAATTTAGGTGAAGAACAGGTCAAGATGGGATTTATAGGCGGATTTAAGGATAATTTTGTGATGATAAACTGCAAGCTGGATGGAAAATGAAGAACTCTTGAGGTCCGCGGCGGGATTTGAAGATATTTCATGGAAAATTGTGGTGTAAAAACAAAGTATTGCTTCTGACTTCTTCTTCTTCCTTTTTTTTTTTTCTCGAAAAATTGTTTATTTGTGTAAAAAAAAATTTTGTTTCTGGTCTTTATAATGGTTTCAGTTACGCTTTTTGATTTTTACAAAAGTGTAATAAATTAAGAAAATTCCATCTTTTAACACGAAAACTTATTTCTTTTCCTTTTCTGTACATCTTAATTTATAATATCTGAAGCATTTCTATATCTAATTCTTGCGTTTACGATTCTTTTCTGGGAGCTCAGAATTTATATCTCCATGTTATCTTATTCATTGAAGCAATCAAGGAACTTATCCATAAAAAACATTAAACTGAAGAGATCTATTAATGAATACACGGCAGCTGGGACGCCGTAGGGCGCACACTACGACTGATATACCGACACGTGTGCACATTCAGGACAGGTGTCAGTATATCAGTCGGCAGTTCGCGTCATAAGTTATTCCTACCGCTGGCACCATAGCATTTCTGTATGTGTTAGACTTTCAAATTTTTCCAGCTCTAATTCTCTGATGGTTTCAATAGTATGGCAACTCCAGTGGAACCTCCGAACGGGATCAGAGCTCAAGGAAAGCATTACTATTCCATGTGGCAGACACTTTTCGAGATCGACACAAAATACGTCCCGATCAAGCCTATTGGTCGAGGGGCCTACGGCATAGTATGCTCTTCTATCAACAGGGAAACCAATGAAAAGGTTGCAATAAAAAAGATACATAACGTCTTTGAAAATCGAATTGACGCACTAAGAACCTTGCGCGAACTGAAGCTTCTCAGGCATCTCAGACATGAAAACGTGATAGCTCTCAAAGACGTTATGCTTCCTATACACAAAGGAAGCTTTAAAGACGTGTACTTGGTTTATGAGCTTATGGATACAGATTTGCATCAGATCATTAAGTCGTCTCAGACGCTTTCGAATGATCATTGCCAGTATTTCCTTTTCCAGGTAACTTTTCGTGGCCTAGGAATTGATGGTGAATTGTTGTTTATTTATTTATTTTGTTTCGACTTTTATTGATTTATTTCATTTATGGATCAGGCTAATTATTCTCAAGTTTTTGCTCTTGTTTTGTTTATTTTTGATGTGGGATAACGTCTGTAGCAAAAAAGGAAAAACGGCGGGGGGTGTAGAATGAACTTTTGGCTACTGCTAATTATCTAGAAATTTGTATGTAACTGTTAGAATATCCCTCTTCGGTTCCACATGAATCTGTGGAAGGGTATATGAGTGGGAGTTAACTCTTTATCGTTGACCATGGTTTTGGGTTAAAGTTAGGACTCCCCAACATATATGCTTAACAACTTGGGCCGACTTGCCGGATTCGGGTGGGCTGCGGAAAGGGGCTATCCGATGGTGGGCCCACAACACCCAGATGTGGGCACAAGGGGGTTGCCACCCAGGAAGTGGGCCTTTTTATAGCCCTACCCAGATAAACAAAAGGCGGACGTAGCTTACGCATGCGATTATACATCACTAGGGCCTTTACTTTCAAGAAATTGCAAAGAGAAAATGCTATGGATCTATTTTTTCTAAGCCTTGAAAGTAGGATTCACATATGCTGGAAGAAATGCTAAACTATTCGCTATTAATAGCCGATAATTCAATTCGTGGTCAGACTTGAGTCTTTAATTCTTTATGTACGCGTGGGTGAAATGCCTCTGACCTTAAACGTGAGCATGACCACATTCACATAAGAGATTGTTAAACCAAAACCCTAAGGCACATCAAGAAGAATTGTGTGAAAATAGTATTTCATTGCGCCGATCTCTCGCCTTTTGTAGCACCAATCTAAAGAAAGAACTGGTCTACCAAGGCCCACTTCCCGGGTGGCAACCCCCCTGGGCCCACATCCAGGTGGCAATCCCTGGGCCCACCATCAAGTAGCCCAGTTCAACAGCCGGCCCGAATTCGGCAGGTCGGCCCAAATTGTTAAGCATAGAAGCTAAGGAGTCATAACTTACCCAAAACAATCACAGAAAAGGGTCGACTCTCACTTATACACCCTTCCACACTTTTATGTGGAACCGACGTGGGATATCATAACAATAACAGGTGTGGTTCGACCGTTCTTGGACACTTGTAAAAATTCTCTTAAATGTTATTGCTTATCGGTTATAATTAAATGCCATTTCCAATTTACTATAATACATGTGCTTAGAAATATTTGTCCATGAGCTTTTTATTGATTTATCTTGAGATTTTTCATAATGCTTTATCATAGTCCCGGAGCTTTCTTGCTCTCTGTTAAAGCAAAGTTTAACAAATCATGCCTAGTTGCCGTTTTAGTTTATATTGTCATGAAGACTTTTCTTTTGCTTCAGTTCGATGGTTGGTTTCGTTTTTCGTGAAGCTAAGAATCAGGGAAGAAATCTCACTACTTTCTTTTGAGGAATAATCTGATATGAGCATGTTATTAATGAGCTCAGACTCGATTGTTATTGTTAGAATTGGTACCCCACATCGACTATAGAAATAAATAGACTAGTATATGGACTTGAAGAGCGAGTCCATCACCAATTGGTTTTAGGATGAAACCTCTAATATAGTCTATACCTATTTTATGGGCCTTTTTCTCCAAAGTCCACACCCGCGCTCAGGCTTCTCTCTACTTCTGAACTTAATCTAATTTAATTCTCTCACAGTTATGACTGTTTAATCTTCACAAGAAAGGGTAGGGTTTGAATCCCGTCAGCGATAGTTTGATGGGATTGTTGGCCAATCTCTTAAGCGATAATTTAATTGGGTACTGTGAAATACTTCTTGTTTTCGCAGTATTTGAAAATTTGATCAATAGAACTGTATACACAATCTGCAACAGTATTTTAGATTTTATTCTTTACTATTCTGAATTTCTCATTTCAGTTATTAAGAGGTCTGAAGTATCTCCACTCGGCAAATATCCTTCACCGTGATCTGAAGCCTGGCAACCTACTAATCAACGCCAATTGTGATCTCAAAATCTGCGATTTCGGGCTCGCGCGTACAAGCAGCAGTAAAGGGCAATTCATGACCGAATACGTCGTGACTCGCTGGTACCGGGCCCCCGAGCTCCTCCTATGCTGTGACAATTACGGGACATCAATTGATGTGTGGTCCGTCGGATGTATTTTCGCCGAACTCCTTGGTAGGAAACCTGTTTTCCCAGGCACAGAGTGTCTTAACCAGCTAAAATTAATTATCAATATTCTCGGTAGCCAGAGGGAAGATGACCTTGCGTTTATTGATAACCCTAAGGCGAGAAAGTACATCAAAACTCTGCCTTATTCGCTCGGGGCTCCTTTCGCCCGGCTTTATCCACATGCGCATCCGCTGGCAATTGATTTATTACAGAAGATGCTCGTTTTTGACCCGTCCAAGCGGATTAGTGTGACCGAAGCACTCCAACACCCTTATATGTCTCCTTTGTATGATCCGAGATGTGATCCTCCGGCTCAGGTGCCGATTAATCTCGATGTTGATGAGGACTTGGGGGAAGAGATGATTAGAGAGACGATGTGGCAGGAAATAATGCATTATCATCCGGAAGTTTCAGTTGGAGTAGTCATTGGGAATTGAGTGAGCTATGTTTTGTAAACCCTTTAGAATGTCCGTCTCGAATTTTCTCCGTCTTCTTCTTTTCCCAATAATGATGATATGTGTTAACAGTTTGTGATATGATAGTATTGTACTATTTATCTTTTTTTTTTTTCTTCCGGAAGCGGTTTGTCGGCCTGAGCTTTTTATGACAAGTGCCTTGTAGCTTCTAAGATGTACATAGGTTGTGGTGTTATATGCCGTGAACATTTGTTGTACACTAGCTTTTTCTTATATGAAAGAACTGTTATTGCTTAGGTGATGTGTTGAAATTTTACAAATTACAGTTCTTCAGAAGTGAGTATCTGAAATGCCAGTCAGTATCGTACCATGGAACTACGTATTCCGCTAATAGTATTCATTATGTTTTAATTAAATGTTCATTCGTGTTTATTACTGAATGTTTATTGTTTTTTTAACAGAATGTTTATTGATATATTATGGGGGTTTGAAATTTTTTACCTGAATGTTCATCATCTTTCAACTGTATTTATATGTTTGTAGTTGGACGTTTATTTTAAAAGTTAATAGGATTTGACTTGTATTATTATGAAACAAAATTATTGGCTTGGTTTTATTCAAAACATAACACAATTTTAGGAATTTTTAATAAAGACGAAATTGTGGATCTTTTTTTTGTTGAGGGAGAGACGAGAAACCTCCCACTTGTATCAGAGGTCCCTTGACCAGACGGGTGTTAAATCGAGGGATGTGCACTAATGGCAGCCCTGCAAGGAGAGGACCAACGAGACACGAACTCAGCAACAAATCTTGCAATATTTCAGCAAAGTATTGTCACCACACGGATTCGAACCCGCGATGTCGGAGTGTTTCCACCCCAATCACCTTGCAACTTACCATCAGTCTATGCCCCTGGGGACAAATTGCGGATCATTTTTGAAAGGAAGGACTGAGGAGTAATGTTTATCGTTATTTCGAGATGATGTTTTCGACTCGTTTCATCACAAGACGTTATTTTCAACTCCTTTCGACCTATAAGTCATTTTTTTCGTTTCGTCTCAAAACGTCATTTTCGACTGCTTTCGTCTTGAGTGTCATTTTCGTCCTGTTTCGCTATGGAGCACCATTTTTGATCCATTTCAACTCGGGACGACATTTTGGATCAATTTCATCATAGGACGTTATTTTCGACTTGTTTCGCCACAAGGCTACATTTTCGACCTGTTTCGCCACAAGGCGTTATTTTCGATTCGTTTCGCTCTGAGGCATTATTTTCGACCTGTTTCGCCATGAGACGACATTTTCGACCCATTTCGCTTTGAGGCATCATTTTTGACCCGTTTCCCCATGAAACGTTATTCTTGACTCATTTCGCCTAATGACGTCATTTTTGACCCCTTTAATTACAAGACGTTATTTTCGACCCGTTTTGCCTGGAACATCATTTTCGACTATTTTCTTTCTGGGACTTTAGTTTCGATTTTCGCCTGAGACGACATTTCGACTATCTCCCGACCCATTACGCGTCGGGATTTCACTTTCAGCCTCTTTCATCATGGGACTTCATTCGATCTGTTCTGCCCCAGGAAGTAATTTTTGACCCCTTCCATCACGGGGCGTCATCTTCGTCCATTTTTCGATCCATGACGTCATTTTCGATCAGTTTTAACTCGTAACGTTATCTTTTACATATTTCATAGCGGAACGTTATTTTCGACATGTTTCATCACGAGATATTATTTTCGACCATTTTTATCCTGAAGATTATTTTCGATGGGAAGTCATCTTTGACATGGGATGTCATTTTTGATTTATTTCACCCAAAATATCATTTTCAACTCAATTCACACCTATTTTCGGCTCGTTTTGTCCTAGGATGAAGATAGTGAAAAATAACGTCTCAAGGCAGAACAAGTCGAAAATAATGTCCAGGGGTGCACACATCCGAAAATAATGTCCTGTGACGAAAAATGACTTCCAAGGGTGAAACTGGATGAACATAATGTCTCGAGACAAAACTGGACGAAATTGACGTCGCATGGCAAAACAGTTTGAAAATAATGTCATAGGTCGAAAACAGATGACACCTTGGGAGGGAAATAGTAAAAAATGACATCCCAAGACGAAAACAGTCGAATGTGACGTTATATGGCACGACGGGTCGAAAATAATGTCCTATAACGAAATGGATCAAAAATTTCGTCACATGACGAAATGGGTCGAAAGTGATGTCCCGGTTGAAACAAGTCGGAAGTAACGTTCCAGGGCTGAACTGGTCGAAAATGACGTCTCATGACGAAATAGGTCGAAAATAAAGTCCATGTTGAAATTGGTCGAAAATAACGTCCCAGTGCGAAAATGATTGAAAATAACGTCCAGTAACGAGACTGGTCGAAAATGTCGTCCCTGGGCGAAACTGGTCGAAAATAATTCCCGATATAAAACGGGTCAAAAATAATTTAGTGTGACGAAGCTGATCGAAAATATCGTCACAGGGCGAAATGGGTAAAAAATAATGTTATGTGGCCAAAGTAGTCGAAAATAATGACCCCGAACGAAATGGTTCAATTTTGACGTCCTGAGGCAAAACAATTCAAAATTAACGTCTCGTGATGTTTAAATATTATTTAGACATGGCAAATATTATTTTTGAATTGTATTGGTTGATGATTTTGAATAAATCATCAACATATAATTCCATCATTTTAAGACTAAATTTAATTAAATTTACATTTTCTTTTTAATTATATTCTTTGATGATTTTGCCGCCACAATTAATTATATAAAATTTTGTCAGTAAGGGAATAGATTTGATAAAAGTAAAGGCTAAATTTTTAAGATTTGAACAAGGGCTCTCAATTATTTGTGACGGGCCTGGGAATACTTTAGAGGTTTTTCACTGTCGGATTAGCCGGTGATTCATGATTTTTGCTAGAAACATATGGAGTAGTCATTGCCAAATGATGGCTAGCAACATCAAGATGTTGGTAAGAGGACTTGTTCTTTGCACCCATTATGTGTGGGCTTGAGATCAGCCTCGATTGGGAGGAAATTGTGGTGGCCGGGTTGTTTGTTGGGGCTCACCTTTGAGCTGACTATTTCCTTTCTTCTGCAGTTTGATATGAATGACCAATTGACATTAGAATGTGATGATGCAGATTTTAAAAGGGTAGTAAAATAAAAAAAAAAAAAAGAAAAAAAAGGGACATGATCCTCTACAGTGCACAGCACGGTGCTGTGCACTACTGTGCGTAGGATCGGATACGCGCACACACACCCGTACAAATATGTGTAATTTAACAACAGTGCAAAGTATCATGCTGTGCACCGTAGAGGATCCCCGGCCAAAAAAAATCAGGATTAAAAATTTGTATCATGGCATTTTTGACAGCTTTATTGCAAACAAACTTTTCCAGATACGAATCTCGGGGTCTCAATTTATTAATTTAACACAATATTCGTTCGTACACTCCAATCTATGCAGTCCTAGAAATTCCTTCATATAGATTCGGACCAATATTCTGTATATTTTTACCCCTTCCTTCCATCGTCTGCTCGACATGAAAGATTAAGAAAGTTTGTAAAGTTCAATAAAATCTCGATAAATGAATATGATCGTGATCAGAGAAAAATATTCATTTAGTGAAATTATTCATTTATCGAAAAAATTTTTGAACATATTATAAAAAATTGAGAGCGGAGAAAATTATTCATTTGGCGAGGTTATTCGTATATCGAACATTAATTTATCGAGATTTAACGATTGTTGTTAGTGAATAGAGGTCCCACTTCTTGAGAGAGGTAAAAGTTGAATGCAGTTATAATTATGAGAAATGATAGGGACACACCTCCCCAACCACACTACATACACACACTCGTACTTTATGGAGTTGTACCGTATGCTTTACAGGTAAAATTTATTATAATATTATTACGATTATTTTATCTGTAGAGCATACGGTACAACCCCATAAAATACGGGTGTGTATGGGGTGTGGTTGGGGAGATGTGTCCCTATCATTCCTCTATAATTATTGGGGAAGGGTTGGTGGTCCAGTGGTAGGACACCTACTTCCAAGACACTCCTTTAGGAGAGGTCTTGGGTTCTAACCCCACCAAGGAGGTGAAAGAGGAAGTTTTTCTCTTTATGATCCTCTAGCTCCCTGGGGCTAGCTCGAGCGATCGCTAATCAATGTTTAATCTCGCGTCAAGCGGCAGTGTGGGAGTATTTCCTTGTTGGGAACTCAGAGGTGCTGACCAATCAGTGGTTGTTCTCAGAAGCGTCTTTGGGAACACGATGCGCTATTAATCGATTAAGAGCCTCATGCGCGAAGTGTACGAGAAAAAAGCATTGGGAAACCTGGAATTGCTCGAGCGACTCGCAATTTACTTCTCTCAATGGGTTAGGAGTGGGTTCATTGAGGGACTAGGATTAGTCCGGCTAAGTTGGGATCACCTAGTTATAAAAAAAAAAATTATTGTGAGTGGAATAAATTTCACTTGTTGTGAGTGGAAAAAAAAATAAAGTTAAAATTATTGTGAGTGAAACAAGGGTCCCACTTATTTTGAGTGGAAAAATTAAAATGAGAGTGAAAGTAGTATTGATTTGACTGTAAAAAAGTATTGATGTGATTTGAAAAAGTGAAATAGAATATTTATTGATGAAAAAAAAATATGATAAAGAGTATACTTATTTACGAACAGCGAGTAATATTTTGCTCTTTAATTTTCTTTTTATTTTTTATTCTTCGCTTTCTGTTTCCCAACACGTTTTTCAAGACTCAATAACATGAATTATTCTTAGTCTAATTTTACATATATTACTTTTGTTTTTCTTTTCATATTTGCGATTCTTAATCAGCTCAATTAACTTCACATTGCCATTTTGTCCGCGGACACAAACCATGAGAACCAGACAGGGAAACCATCTAATTGTTGGAGTGATTGAGACATAGTTTGATACATACATTAAAAATTAAAGGGTTCTGGTATGGAAATTAAAGGGGTTTCCATTCCAGACCAGAACCATTTACATTAATAAACCCCATTAATATAACATACAAATATTATAACCATTCACAATATTCTCAATATCTTAAATATAAAATTCTGCAATTTAACCAATCTCAGTCCAAATATACTCTTAATTACTTAATTTGTCTCAGCCAAAAGTTTATAAAGGGAGTGAAAATGCAAGAATTTCGGCAATGTTTGTTTTTGGATTTTGAGATGTTAATACAGGACGTTGTTCGTACAGAATGTAGCACCTCCACTTAATGTTTGCTAGACGGAGACAGTTGATGTCGGAACAACTCCTTTCCGATAATGATTGTGACATGACTGAATAAAGTTCGGTTGTCTTCCACTACCAACTCAAAATATCGAAGGAGTTGTCATCACTCTTTTTTTGTCATATACTCCATATTCAAAATGTGTTGTTAAATAAGCATCAATTTCATAAGGAGTAACTCCTTTTCAATCTTTTATCTTTTTATCGTTTGAACTTTGCATATCCTTCGATAGAATAATTTTCAATTGTGCTAGTATTACTACTAGTAGAAGGATTCATATCATAACGACCAAATGTTATACCATATTCTATATATTATACAAAAGTGTTTTTGCATCTGAAGTAACTAAGCTAAGATCAGGGGGTGAATTCTCATACATAAGATCGCCATTAGGAAATAGACATTCATAATACGTGAAGCATTTCTTCTAAACATTCTCCTCGATTGTTCGGATCTAATAATATAGGAACTAAAACAAACATAAGGAATATTGAAGAGTTACTTGAGCCATTTTCTATCATTAGAGATATGCAATCATGTAAAGTAGGATTATGTATTAACTTGTTGAAAATAAATGCAATTTAAACGCATTCATCCATAACAATATGAGTATTGGGCAAATAAACATTGAAAAATATATCTATTACATGTTCAGAAATATATTTTTTTTTACTTTTTTACATGAATTCCATCGATTTTGAAATAAAACAATACCACACTGTTGTTCGGTAACAAATTACATACTGCAACTCTATATTCGTCAATTTTATCAAAATTTTATAAGTATAGTTCTAAAGATTTCAGACATTCTAAATTTCACAAAATCTATTTCATTTTGATGAACTTCTACGTAAAAATATTATAGCCTCTCTAAGAAATGCAACTTCATTGTTTACGAGTGTTAACCCATTTTGAACATATAAATTTAAAATATGATATATGCATTTAATATGAAAAAAAATACCACCAATAAATTATCGGTGTGTGTTTTTATGAGATTTCAAGTTTGCCTTATTAGCACTAGCATTATCAAATAAAATTAAAAAAACAATATCATATTCTTGTAAAATAGTATGTATTTATGCAAAATATTTTTTGGGGTATGCTCCATATTAAATTCTTTATTGGCAGTTAATTATTTTTGTATATTCCACGGCTTATATAACTTCTATTTATTAGTTTAGTTGCCAATGATCACCTCAGACATCCAGTTGGGATAAATAATATTGTTTTGATAATTGCCAAACAACAAAAGCTTGATACAGCTAGCCCTGTATCGAAAGTCGGTTGAAGTTGTAATCCTGTATCGAAGACCTTATCACAGCGCCAGCATACAGCAAGCTCTCGCGCTACCAAGATACAGCAACAAAGTCTAAGTAAGCACCAAATATGGAAGCTGTCTCGAAACCTCAATACAGCACCCTTCCATACAGCTCCTGACTATTCCAATATGGCTACAGCTCTAGTGAATATAGCATCCACATCGGATCAGGACTGAAGATCGTTTTGAAAAGGAATCTTCAGTATTCACTAAAGTCAAGTACCGTTTGATAAAAGAGTATTTAAATACTGAAAGGATAAAGTATTTAAATACTGAAGCTGTCAGAGATCTTCAAATCCCGCAATATCCGGATCCTTGTCTATTCAAGTCAACGATCAAATCTTGCTCAACGGATCTATCTCAACGGATATATTATTCAGAAGACTATATATATCCCCAGAGTTTGAAGATCATTACAAGCATCCGAATCATCAAGAACATTTACAAGCGATATTCAAAAGATCGAAAGACTGAATATTCATTAACATCAGATCAAGCTTATAAGAGCAAGTATATTTCTTTCTAGCATCAATCCATATCTGAGAAAGAAGAAATATACTCAGTCATCAAGAACAGTCATCATCAGCTCACGAACTTCAAAGCTGCTGTTCTTACCCGGTTACCTACCTTTTTACCTTTGTGTAAAAACCGAGCCCTGTGTGAACTCAACAAAGTTATTCTGACCTGTGTGGGACGAATAATAGGACGAAGCTTTGGAACTGTGTGTGAAGAAGCTAGTCGTGAAGGAAGCTTTAACCAATCTGTGTGAACGGTTGAAAGCGACAGTCTTTGTATCTATCTGTGTGAACGATACAAGGATAGGTTTGATTATAAATACATAGTTGTGTACGCAGTATTTATAATAAACGTTTTACTCCTGTGTGGAGGACCAGTGGACGTAGAGGGGTTTACCTCGAACCACTTAAATACTGTGTTATTTACCTTTCTCCGTTACTGTTTTCATAACTGTGATTTATATAAGTATACACTGCAAAACCCTGTACGCACCAACCTAACAGGAGAATAGACCGAGTTGCTGTATCGACGGCAACTTACTATATTAAAGACTTCCGCTACGCACTCAGATTCGAAAACCATACAGCCTGTTGCTTAAACATTTCCCAAGCTGTATCGAGTATACTTAAGAAAAAGGGACCAACAATTGGTATCGGAGCGGTTGATTCTAAAAAGAATCAGTCGCATTTTTAACTGAATCAGTTATTTTCGAAAACAGTCTCTGTAATTCCCATCTTCTAATATGGATACCTTTATGACTAATAAGATATCTATGTTTCACATTAACGAGTTTGATGACTGGAGAAACAGGATGAAGAACAAACTCAAAGCCTTCATTGGAGAATCAAAAGCTCCGCCCGCATCAACAAAGACCGAAAAATATCTTCAGGCGGTCACTGACAGTGACTCGTCAGATGATGAGCTAGAAGAGAGAGCCTATGTGTGCTCTATGGCCGAAGTTAAAGAAGAAAATGAAGACGGCGATGATGATGAGGTAAGCTCCACCTCAACTATACCTATAAATGCATCTCATACTTTTGAAAATATGTTGAATGAATTTAATAACATTCAAACGGCCCATGAGATATTGAAAAGAGAAAACACCCAGCTTGAAATTTCTAACTTAGAGCTGAAAGAAGAAAATGACTTGCTGAAGAATAATTACGAAAATATATCAGTTGATTGCGAAAACAGCAAAGTCAATTTAGAAAAACTCATGGAGAGCAATCATCAACTTGCTCATAATCTAAATGAGACTAAGTCTCATCTTGAAAGCAAGACAAATGATTTGGCTCTACTCGAAGCCAAAGTAAAATCTCTCGAGAAACGTGAAGGAGAATTAGAGACAATCTTGAAATCTTTCGAGAAATCCTCTAAAAGAATGGAAGAGATCCTAAGCACTGGGCAACATGCTCATGATAAACGTGGCTTAGGGTACAACTCATTCTCCAACAAAGAAAAATCTAGTACGGTATTCGTCAGGAGTGAGGAATTCATCCCTGTATCGAAAGAAGTTCCGAGCCCTGTGAAGGAACCCGTTGCACCGCGAACAGGAAAAGCTGCCATTCCACCCCCGCAACTATACTATTCGAGACAGTGGAACCAACAGCCACTCAGAAGGCGTACTCAACATCATGCTCCACAAGCATATCATAAACGCCAGCAGTCATTCAGAAAGAAGGCTGTATCCAACCAACAAAGGCCGTGCATGAAGATTTCGATAAAGACGCTAAGCACTGGATACAGGAGCCCCGTTATCCATCAAGAAAGCAGGTGTCCGCGCAGTATCAACAACATCGTTGGGAATCCAACTGGAGACCCAGAAGGCAAGATGTTAGGCCAAAGAAAATGGCTCCACCTCCGAGACGACAATCGTACTTGAATAACAACTATAATTCTCGATTTTTCATGCATTATAATTATCATGATTACAACGACTACGTGCCTGCCCCACGTAGATATCGATATAATGGACCAAAAGTAGCCTACAACAAACAAATTGTTGCCCGCCAAATTTGGGTACCGAAAGGCACTATCGGGAAACACTACAGCCAGAAATCCCTGTAAGTTTTTATGCTTTTACTCATTAAGTAAGGGGGAATGCTGTAAGACCCATGAATACAGCATCTGCCATTAATTAACTGTACACTCAGAACCGTCAAATACAGCACTGTAGGACAAAGAAGGCATGAAACCTTCCTACAGCTGACGTGTGCATTAATTAAGGGGGAATACAGTACGACCCATGAATACAGCGTTAATCCGAACATAAATTGAATCCTGTATGTATCTTTTAAGGAAGAACACTATACTATTTTCACAACAGGACATCAATTATGATTGATAAATTTATTTTATTATGTATTGCTGTAAGAACTCGTCTACGAACAGTTCATAGGTTAAGTTGTACTCAACTAGATCAAAAATGTAAGATTGTGCCTGCGCGCCAATCATAAGTTTAAGATGTAATAAACTTTCCTATCATTTTTTTTAATTGCCTGCGAGCAGTTCACATTTCCTTTAAATCAAGTGCTGAAGACCAGATCATTCGAACAGAAGATCAAGAAGCCTGCTCAAGTAATTATCAAATAGAAAGGGAATCAGTGGGATAAACATCTCCTGTATCGAAGTTTCCATCAAGTGGTTATCGAAAAAGGGAAAATTGTTTTAGCTTGAAGAGGTTTTTGGTATCAAGAAGTCTTGGAATCATCAAGAAGTCTTGGAAATTATCAAGAAGTTTTGGAAATTATCAAAAAGGGGGAAATTGTTGGGATAAATAATATTGTTTTGATAATTGCCAAACAACAAAAGCTTGATACAGCTAGCCCTGTATCGAAAGCCGGTTGAAGTTGTAATCCTGTATCGAAGACCTTATCACAGCGCCAGCATACAGCAAGCTCTCGCGCTACCAAGATACAGCAACAAAGTCTAATTAAGCACCAAATATGGAAGCTGTCTCGAAACCTCAATACAGCACCCTTCCATACAGCTCCTGACTATTCCAATATGGCTACAGCTCTAGTGAATATAGCATCCACATCGAATCAGGACTGAAGATCGTTTTGAAAAGGAATCTTCAGTATTCACTAAAGTCAAGTACCGTTTGATAAAAGAGTATTTAAATACTGAAAGGATAAAGTATTTAAATACTGAAGCTGTCAGAGATCTTCAAATCCCGCAATATCCGGATCCTTGTCTATTCAAGTCAACGATCAAATCTTGCTCAACGGATCTATCTCAACGGATATATTATTCAGAAGACTATATATATCCCCAGAGTTTGAAGATCATTACAAGCATCCGAATCATCAAGAACATTTACAAGCGATATTCAAAAGATCGAAAGACTGAATATTCATTAACATCAGATCAAGCTTATAAGAGCAAGTATATTTCTTTCTAGCATCAATCCATATCTGAGAAAGAAGAAATATACTCAGTCATCAAGAACAATCATCATCACCACGAACTTCAAAGTCTGCTTGTTTACCCTTGCTACCTACCTTTTTACCTTTGTGTAAAACCGAGCTCTGTGTGAACTCAACAAAGTTATTCGACTGTGTGGGACGAATAAGAGGACGAAGCTTTGAACCGTGTGTGAAGAAGCTAGTCGAGAAGGAAGCTTTAACCAACGTGTGAACGGTTGAAAGCGACAGTCTTTGTATCTATCTGTGTGAACGATACAAGGATAGGTTTGATTATAAATACATAGTTGTGTACGCAGTATTTATAATAAACGTTTTACTCCTGTGTGGAGGACCAGTGGACGTAGAGGGGTTTACCTCGAACCACTTAAATACTGTGTTATTTACCTTTCTCCGTTACTGTTTTCATAACTGTGATTTATATAAGTATACACTGCAAAACCCTGTACGCACCAAGCTAACAGGAGAATAGACCGAGTTGCTGTATCGACGGCAACTTACTATATTAAAGACTTCCGCTACGCACTCAGATTCGAAAACCATACAGCCTGTTGCTTAAATATTTCCCAAGCTGTATCGAGTATACTTAAGAAAAAGGGACCAACACATCCAAATAAATTGAAAATATATGTCATAAGTTAGCATATTCATCAACTAAAGTCATTTTAAATTTACCAACATGATTTGTTAATATCAGTGTTAATTGTAGAACGTGAAACTTTCCACACGCGGGATTAAAACTAATTTGAATAGAAATTTCATATAATTTACTGTTGGCATGGTTAAAGAAAGAGATATACAACGTACATATTTAGCTAATCTTTTTCCTAGTAGTAGCTTCATAATATGTAAATAAGGGGAAGACGAATCTTGATGGGAAGATCCAGCCACCGAGAATCCTCATAGTTGTGTTTGTATTCCCGTATTCCAACTTTATCTGTATGCTTGTTGTGTAAGTGGTTGTTGAATGTTGTATAACCTCCTCCTTGATTGAATTTGTACATACGGACACAATAGTTACAGGAGACGATGTGTACGTATTATCACCGATGATTGAATACAATTTCTCTTTAAAGTGTTTTGAGAAGATATTGCATTTCAACGCCGACAGTGATCGAGCTCGAGGTGTAGGAGGTGGAGGACCTATTGCATAGACGACTCTACAGCATTCATGACACAATCATTGGTTGGTAAATTATTATTCCTTCTATTTCGTCCAATCATTTATATTTTACTAAACACAATTTCTCTTTAAAAGATTTACATTTATCAAATTTATATAATCAAATCACACAATCACTTTTTTTTTCATCTTACACTCATTATCAATCGCTTTTTGAGTTTAGACTTGAGTTCGAAGTGATGTTATAATTCCCGTATTGTAAGGGTTGGAGTACCCCTTGTACTCCCCGTTGCAATAATATTTGTGTTTACCATTTCAAAAATATTCTTTTTTATTTTTTAATCTCAATCATATACTCACTATCGATATTTACTTTTTAATTTCTAATTATTTATCTAAATTATTGTAATTTTACTTTCTACTTTTAACTAGGACAGGGTAAATAACAATTAATCGGAAGGCAGAGAAAGAGTGGGAGTTGGGTAAAATCATTGGCATTGCATTCAACAAATATCCATCTTGACCGTCACAGTCACAGACCACGAGTACTGTCACAGTTTGTGGAACTACTTTTTCCTCCCCACATCGTCACTCTCTTTCTCTCTCTAACCCAACATATTTCCTAGGGCTGGTATTCGTGTGCGTGTCGAATCATTATCGGATCGACACGATAACGACACGACACGATAAGGCCAAATACGAACACGATCCGTTAAGTATATACCCGACACGAACACGAACACGACACGAAAGGTTGAAACACGAACACGACACGGACACGATATGACACGATATTTTTCGTGTTTACACGACACAATACGATACGAATCGATAAATTCAAATAAAATAACTAGAAAATAAACAAAAAATATTTAAAATGATAATAAAATTAATGCTAAAAATATATAAAAATTATCGGGTTACACGAACACGACACGACACGACACGACACGAATACGAAAGTTATCGTGTTACACGAACACGACACGAACCCAATACGAACACGACACCAAATTAGCATGTCCTTATCGTGTCGACATGATAAGGACACGAATACGATAAAGCCAAATACTAACTCATTAATTTTATGTGTGTTCGTGTCGGATTATCGTGTTGTGTCGGAAATTGCCGCCCCTAATATTTCCGCCTTTCTCGTTTTCTCTCGCATGAAAAATTGATGACAAGGCACAAATCACCCCCTTAAACTAATAATGGAGTAAGTTGGATCAAACTTGTAGCCTCTGAATTAAGTTATTCTATTGCCTTTCTTTAGCTAATGGTTGCTGAGTCAAATCCTGAATAGTTAACAGATGATTTTTATTTAGCGAAAAAAGTTTCTGCATTTTAATGGTTCCAGAACTCTCTGAATAGTTTTGTATCCTGACCCTCCCTTAACCATTGAGAGTTTTGATTTCATTTTGAACAATTAAAAAATAATTGTATTTAATTTTATACTATATCATAAGAGACTCTTAATCATTCAGACTACTTAATCATTCTGCACCAAACCATTCAGCAACTGCCAAACAGCCCTTAGAGTTTTCCATTTCAAAATAAGACAAATTTATCGTCAAACTTTCAAATTTGAGACAAACAAAACCCTCATAAATGTTAAAATAATTAATACATTCTGAATAATATCATAAAAATCTAAATATTAACAATTTATTCAAAATTCTATTTAAATAAATTAGGATAGAATAAGATAAAATATATAATTTATCTTTGAATTCAAATATTAGCTGAAAATTATTTAATTGACAAAATACCCAAAAATATTTAAATAAATCCAAATTGCTATATTTAAATGATTTAAGATTATTTGAGGGCCAAATTTTTTTTCTCCACCCTCCATCTTTCCTCCATCTTTATTTGATCTAATGGATGAGATTAATCCCAACAATTTAAAAAACCCACTTTCATCATTTTTTTTTCAAATATCAATATCTTTCAAACCGTTAATCGTTAAGTCAAAAAATATCTGAATTCTGACGAAGATTTAATTATCTTTCTATAGATAGGCACTTTGATATACTTCCGACAATTTTTTTTTCGCGCTTTTTTCACGTTTTTTTTCGTGGCCAAAAAAATCACATGTGACATATCATAACATATGTGATATGTAATATCATATATGATATATCACATGTGATTTTTTCGGCCACGAAAAACGTGAAAAAATGAAAAAAAAATTGTCGAAAGTATATCAAAGTGCCCGTCTATAGAAAGATAATTAAATGCTCGTCGCGATGGTGTAATTATTTTCGCTTAAAGATTAACGATTTAAGAGATATTTAAATTATAAAAAATGTGTGAAATATTAAATGCTTTTAATCTCAACCATTGATTTCTTTTTGGATGGATGGTGGGGATGAGTCTCTTGGTATGTAAGAAAAGTTTGATATTTAATATAACTCTACTCTATTTAAATTATCAAACAATTTCCGTATTATTAGCGATAACTTTTCAAAAGCACATAAATTATTTATATTCATGAAGTCTTATTTATTTGTTTCTGATTTGGAAACACGAAGGCTTATTTGACATTTTTTTTAATTCAAGGACCTAACTAAACAATAAATTTATCTGTAAAATTAGGTCGAGTCTGGTTGTATTTTACTTGAAACACAATATTAAACGAAAATTATAATTAGAAAAAAAAAAGCTAGAGGAAGATTACAAATAGAAAAAAAAAAAAACAGAGAAAGAAATTAAGAAACCTAATCAAAAAGTACTAAAAACTAAAAGAGATAAGAAGAAACCCTTAGTACCGTAAAAATCAAAAAGTAAAAGACACTAATATTTTTCAATATCATAAATGATCATAAAATTTGTATTATCGATAAGAGAAAATTATCAAATTGGCCCCGTATGTAGAATTAATTGGCCAAAAAACCCCATCTGTCTCCGACGAACCAAAAAACCCCACATCTCCCCCCTATTTTTCGCCAATTTGGTCCTCCGCCGCCGGCCGGAGTATTTTCCAGCCATCGGAGCTGACGTGGACGACACATGGCAAAAATAGTGGGTCCGCCTCGGGGCTTTTTGACCAATTGATCCCACATACGGGACCAATTTGATAATTTTTCATTATATATATATATATATATATCAATAAATATTAATGGCACATGATATAAAGAACTATAATTTAATTGAGTTTAAATTATTTGTGGCAAAAAAATTCTATCAAATGAAAAGTTGATGAGCGATAAAATTTTTATTTTCCGAGGGTAGAATTATTTATCAAATAAAGATTGGTAGAAGTTTATTGCTTGCAAAAAAAAATTTATGGTTTGTTTGTATTTTTATGTCAGATTTTTAATAGATTCTCTTTGTATTATCCAACAAAAGAATACATTCTTGCAATAAAAGAAATAATTTTAATATCCAACAATAGATTTCTTTATTTAACATACTTTGCATTTATGCTAAAGAGCTTAGTTGTTTTTTTTTATAAAATAAAAACAATATTATTATTCATTCAATTTAGGAGAGTAATTGAATACATTTTAAGTAAATTTAATTGATTTAGAATATATATTTTACAAATTGATTATATCAGAAAACTAAAAATCTGACATAAATCGATTGCATAAATATTTTTTGCAAGCAATAAATTTCTACAAATCTTTATTTGATAAATAATTATACCCTCAGAAAATAAAAATTTTATCGTTCATCAACTTTTCATTTGATTGAATTTTTTTGCAACAAATAATTTAAACTCAATTAAATTATAGTTCTTTATATCATGTGCCATTAATATTTATTATATTTATTACATTTATTGAAAAATAATTTTATATATATAATGAGAAAATTATCAAATTGGTCCCGTATGTGGGACCAATTGGTCAAAAAGCTCTGTTTGTCTCAGAAGGACCCACTATTTTTGCCATGTGTCGGCCACGTGTCGTCCACGTCAGCTTCGATGGCCGGAAAATACTCTGGCCAACGACGGAGGACCAAATTGGCGAAAACAGGGGGAGATGTGGGGTTTTTTGGTCCGTCGGAGACAGATGGAGCTTTTTGGCCAATTGATCCCACATACGGGACCAATTTAATAATTTTTTATTATCCGTAAAAACACTATACTTCCAAAATATGTTAATTGTAAAGTTCATTTATAATGCTAAACAATAATATCTCTAACACTTGAAAGTATGTCTGTCGGAAGATCTAACATATGAGTACATCTGATACAAGTTTTTGTGGGAAAGTATGATCTTGTTTGAAAAAATCAGCTAATTTAATAAAGAGTTATGATATATAGACCTACATAATAGACCTACGAATAGGCCTACACCATTCACATTTTGACAAATTTCAAACACTTTTTTTCTCTCTTCATATTAACCAATCAATTTTTTTATTTCACCAATCATAACAGTACTTTTCAGAGGCCTATCACAGAGGCTTATAAATCATTTTTCTTTAATAAATTAGTTCGAGTTTGTAGCTGGTAGGTGATGAAACACCAAATTGATGGAGCTGATCAACTTAAATATTGAACTATTAATATTTGGCAAAAATAGTTGATCATGTTAATTGAAATATATGAATTACATAAAGGGATACAATTAAAACTCGATACATGCATACACTCGGGACCATAACCTATAGTATTCATTTAGCAAATGAATATATTACTCACGTATAGATAATGAATATTTATTCTAAATGAGTGTAGTATTTTTACATTTAAGAATTATTTTAAAAAATAAGAATTATACAGAAAACTATAAATGTAAGAATAATAGTCAAAATTCATATTTAAATAATATTTATTTTATTTATACTAGATTAATAGTACATTGAAAATAGAATACACTACATTGAGACCTGTTATAATTATATGCATTGAATACTAACAGTCTAAGAAAATAATTCACCATATTACAACTATAAATACACATTTGTACCGTATACGCAATTATTTGATAAGAAATTTGGTATTTCTTTTTGAAAATGGATTTCAATCCTCAGTTAATACCAATAACTTACTATATAAAGCGAGTATGTGAGCACATGAAGGAACATCTAAGCATTAACAAAAAAAGATATGCAAGGACGTATAAAACGAAAGTTAGATTTGGATACAAGTCAATTTACAATAATAAATACTTCCAAAAGATTATCCGAATACTTATTAGATGAGATGAAAAATACCCATATTAAGAGGCATAAAGGCAGCTAAATACCTCGAATTAGAGAAAGCTTTAAGTGGTTTCTTCAAAAAAAAAAAAAAGAGAATGTGAATATGACTCGGAAAATTCTCCAGGATAAAGCAAAAGAGTTTTTGCAAAAAAAAAAAATATATGGTGAAACTAATCTAGAATTTAATATAACTTGTTCAGTTAGCAGTCTGACGATTCGGTGTAGACACTCTGATGGTTCAGTGAAAGTAGTTAAGTTAACATGTAGAACATCGAAAATGCTTACAGTATGGCTGAAACTCAATCATTTTATCGGATGGAAGCTAATCATTCACTCGCCACAAGCAGCTTGAAGGACATGGATCCGCCAAGATACCTATTTGGGTTATTTGTAAGTATGCAAATCCTACGTGCTTTAAGAATGTGAACATGAACAATCATAGTCGTGAGTATCGACTTAATAAGAAAGCTTGAATCACTAACTTACCTTTTTAAGAATTTTGTTATAGACAAGAGAATGAATGACATAAAGGTTTTACTCTTAGTAGACAATTGATCATCTCATCCTAAGGTATCTGATGGCTTCAGAAATGTAGATTATTTTTCTTGCCCTCGATCACAACGTTTGAATTTCAACCATGTGATATTAGAATCATTCGAGCATTCATTCGTGATTGTTATCGTTTTATTCTAGCATACTGCAGAGTCCTGAATTTGATTCATCAAATATTGAAAAGATTACTATTCTAGATGATATTGGCTTGGAGATTTGAGATGATGAAAAATAATTTACAGTTTTGGAATGAAAAACTGTCGCAAATTTTTTCAGTATCGCAATATTTAGAATGAAGAATTTGATGTTACTGAATCGAAGTTGTTCAATTAGAAGATGATATCCAATAATTAACTGCTGCCATTTCTAATTTACGCTATAGGAACGTGATGGCATCTAACATCTTTTAAACTATCCAAAATAGAACACTGCAATTATGGAATCGCCTACAAACGAAGAAATCACTGAGTCGGTAATAAATGATGAAAATGATCCTGCATCTAGACCCGGAAATTTCGTACACGAGACAAAAACACGACACAAAAATGGCACAAAAAATTAGTGTTTGTGTTTAAGTTTTGAGTACACGTCACGAAAGTACACGAACACGAAAGTACACGACTCTGATTTATTGTCGTATTTGGGTTTATCACTCGGGTACACGACACGATACGAGGTACATGACATATTTAATTAAATAAAATAATATATCTTAATATATTGTAATAATATAATTTAAAGTATACAATGTTAATCATGGATTTTTATAAATAAAAATTATAAAATATCAACTAATATGTATAAACTAATTAATTATCAATATTTAAAAATAATAAAATATAAATTAATTTTTTATTTTTTTGTTTCGTGTACTTTTCATGTACTTTTTGTATACATTCGTGTCGCGTACTTTTGTATACAAAAATTTCGTGTCGTTTCGTGTTGTATTGTTTTTTTCGTGTCGTGTTCGTGTTTGAGTTTCAGGTACACGAATTCATTTCGTGTCGTGTTTATATTTGGGTTTCAAGTACATGACACGGCGCGAATTGCCAGGTCTACCTGCATCAGATGAGCGATAATTACCATGAAAAATTACTTCTACAATACGAGCAAAATATTTCAAAAAATGTGCAGACATTACAAAAGGTTCGAGATGAGATGCATTTTGATTCAAGCGGAAATAAAAAACAATCGGCTTTAGATGCATTTTTTTGAGAAAAAATAACTTGTATAGGAATATTATCGACTCAATGTGGCATTTGATTTATATATATACTAGAATATCACTCGTATAAAATACGGGAATATAAGCAAAAATTCACATAGAAACGCATAATACCCAACCATTCACCATAAATTTTATAGCACTTCTTTGTAAATTATATTAGTTGTTCTATTTACGATTACACCATTCTTGTCGCAATAAAAAAGATTGAAGTCTTTCATGCTCTTCATTTTGATACGGCTACATAAACTAACCACGATTGAATAAAAACCTTGGCAGATGCACGCCAACATGAGAGAGTGCGAAAAGCAAAATTAGTGAAAATTGTCGTCTTTGAAATTTAAATGTCAATCTACTATCTGATGAGTTTAATATCATTTATGGAATAAATACTTTACTCCTAAATGTGTAGTATCACATAACAAATGTTATGGAAGCAATTGTACCAAACTATTACAAATATGCATCGTTCAAAGCATATTAGAAAATAAAATAAATAAAACTAAAGTCACTCACATATCAATTAATATTGCATTAGCACAATAATTCCATTCCTTTCTCACACGAATTTCCTATTTTTTGAGTGACTGAAAATTAAAAATAATTAAAATATCTATCGAGATATATTTTTAAAAAGATATATGGTCAACTTTTATTCTCTGTAACCCTCTTTTATTTAGATATCATTCGATTGATAAATATGTTGTAATAAAAAAATTGCTTACATATTTTAGGAAGAAAAAATGCACTCCGATCCTATGAATTTTTTTTAAAAATAGATTTGGTTCCACGTCCATTTTTTTTTTGCTAAAATGGTCCAATAAGTACTTAACGGTTTCTGTTAAATGGCCAAAAAAGAGATAATTTAATCTTTATATTTGAAAAAAATACACAAATCATTTGGATACAATTTAAAATACAAAAATAAATCCAAAACTTTTAAAAATATATAGTTGATTTCAAAAGTAAATAAATTAATAAATTTTTGAAAAAATAAAAAGTAAAAAATCACTTGAAAATTACTTAAAACGATCAATTTTTATTTTTCTGAAATTCGCTTTGTACAAAGATGAATATACGGATTGGTATATTATTATTGAATTTAATTGCTTATGTATTTAGAAATATCTCTTTGAAAATTCATAAAATCGGTAATTATATAATTTAATAAATATGAGTTTTTTCATTTATTTTATTATTTTATATTAAATAAATAAGATTTAAAATTAAGATAGGCTAATTGATTTATTCCATAGTTTCTTTGATTTATTTATAAATAATAATTAAAATCATTGTTTCTACACTTCAATAATATTTTTTAATAAGATAATTTCGATTTATTTAATTGATTAGGACTTCTAGTACTTTTTAATTATATATACTCAACAGTTCTTTTGCAATACTTCCAAACATCATTCATTTCAATTGATATTTTTTATTGATATACCTAATTATAGTGACTAACTAATATAAACTAATTAATTAGTGAAAATATATAATATTTCTGCGAGATTTTAAATTTAAGTTTTTAATATATAGTGCAACACTACTATATTAAATTTATCTTTGTTTAAAATTTATATTTTTTAATTAATAAAAACGTGAATATTTCTGTAAATATAATCAATTCCCATTTATTCATAATTCATATCCTTAATTTGTAAAATTTAATAAGGTAGGTATGAGTTATTTAAGGTATAATTATAATGTAATTAATGCAATGATGATTAGGCCAGTAATTGATTATGTGTTCGTTGAAGCATGAGAGACTGACACATAAGCACACGAAGCACCAGCAGAAGACATGTGGCAGCCGAAGTATGAGAAATTGCCACTTAAAATCAACGTATTCTGCATTAGTATATATATATATATATATATATATATATATATATATATATATATAAAATAAAAATTTATTAACTTGCGCGAGATTTTAAGGACTCAAATTTTTTATTCATTAATAAATTTAACGCGGTTATTCATTTGTCCCTTTTGCCCAAGGGAGGATTGAAAAGAATTATTATTTGACGAGGTTTATTTGATAAATAAACTAACTTATTTGATAAATTAATACATTATCAAGCCAAGATTATCAAATAAGCTATTTACAAAAACCAAAGTGTTCATCAACGGATCAATCCAATATACTAACAAAATAAATTATACATTTGGGGAAAGGGTTGGTGGTCGCATATACCCAAGACACTACTTTGAGAGAGGTTTTGGGTTTTAACCCACCAAGAAGGTGAAAGAGGAGGTTTTTCTCTTTATGATCTTCTAACTCCCCGAGGCTAGCTCGAGCGACCGCTAATCAATGTTTAATCTCGCGTCAAGCGGCAGTGTGGGAGTATTTTCTTGCTGGGAACTTGGAGTGCCGTCCAATCGATGGTATTCTCCGAGAAGCTGTCTTTAACTCGGCATTAATCGTTAAGGGTTTCTCATGCGCGTAAATATACAGAAAGGCATTGGGAACCCTGGAATTGCTCGAGCGACCCGCGATTTATTTCTTTCAATGGGTTAGAAGTGGGTTCACTGAGAGACTAGATTAGTCCGACTAAGTTGAGATCACCTAATTATCAAAAAAAAAAATTATACACCAAACATAATTTATAAAAGTGATTCCATTCGACACCCGTCTTTTGCCAAAATATCATCCGTCAGTCCCCACACCAATTTTCATCTATAAATTAGGCCCTTACCCCCTTGTCAAAACCCTCTTCCTCTTTCCATCTCCCTCTATAGATATAGATTCTACGGTCTTCTTTTCCAGGTTCTTCATTTCTTTTTTTCTTTAGTTTTCTTGAGATTTCTTCTAGGTGCTTTGCCGGAAGGTAGAATCCTTCTTCCTTTTTCTTTTTTTTTTTTAAAAAAAAATCAGTTTTATTTTTTGCAAAATTGATGCTGCAGATGTTGTTCTTGATGTTCGAAATACATGTTTCGTGTAATCAGTAAAATACGACAGTCCGATTTTATGAACAATCCCTCCGTCAGGCCCAGGATCCATCTCGTTCAATCTTTCTCAGTTGTTTTTCTTTACTGGTTCTACGTTTTCTCATAAATAACCTTTTTTTTTTCAATCAACCCCTCAATCTTATCATAATTATAGATCCGAACCAAAAGCACAAACCTCGTGAAACTTACGATCTGTTTGGTTGGCAAAAAAAAAAAAATGGAATCTTCAAGTGGGTCAGATGGGAATATACAGCAAGCGGTGGATCAGAGGAAGAGAAAGAGGATGCAGTCGAACAGGGAATCTGCGAGGCGATCAAGGATGAGGAAGCAGCAGCATTTGGATGATCTGACGGCTGAGGTTGCTCGGATGACGAAAGAAAACAATCAGGTTTCAACCACAATAAACGTAACCAAACAGCACTTTGTGACCGTGGAGGCTGAAAATTCAGTCTTGAGGGCTCAGATGATGGAGCTCAGTCAGAGACTCAAATCCCTGCACGAGATTTTGGATTACATGAATTCCTCCGGCGCCGCTGCCGGAGGCTGCACGTTTGAGGCTGAGGAGTTTCAGCATCAAGTGCTTGGAGATGGTTTCTCGTACAATCCATGGCCTGTTGTGGCCTCTGCTGGTGTGTTTGATTATTGTTGAATTTATATGAATAATTGGGATTTGTTGGAATCTAAGAATTAAAGAAATGGAATGAGTGAAGAATACTGTTCATGTACAAATAGTTCTCCTTTTACTATTTTTTTTTTTTTTTTGATTTTGTTTTTGTAGGTGTGTGATAATGGGTCATTAAAATGCAAGTTTGTGGTATTATTTAATTCATTAATTTGATGTTGGATATTTTATTACGCGTTAGGTTCTACCTGATAAAAAATAAGTTTACCTGATTAATATTTCTTTCTCAATTTTATCCATTTTTTTTGGTACAATCTCAATTTTATCCATTGAAATTAATAATAACATTACTTATTAATAAATTCAATCAGTCCACTTGCTTACTTTCACTTTATATAATAATGTGATTTGGCGCATGAAGCAAAACTGCTTATATTTTGCTATTAATGTATAGGAATTTATAATATAAGATTAATTGTGTATCAAATTTTAATTTTTTTTTCGTATGACTATCACTAATAATAATAGTGAGACTACTAGTCATAACAATAATATTAATAATAATAATAATAAACTTGTGTCTTTTTAGTTATATATTACTTTATAAAATATCAGTTATCTTATCAATTAGTGTGCGGAGCATTTTTTGTAAAATCATACACATTATCAACCAGCTATAATCAAGCACCTTATCGAAATATCATGTACCTTATTAGTTTTCACTTTTCGGTGATCCTCTTAATTTGAGTTATTTACTAAAATGGTTTAGTTTTAAAATATATTTATTATATAAGTGTTACTTTTAAATATATTTACTAAATAGGTGTAGTTTTCTATTTAAGTGGTTTTTTATTGTTTTTTTTACTTTTTTTTTTTAAAATCATTATTCTTTCTGCTTTTTTAATTGATTTTTTACCGCTTTTTAAACTGTTTTTTTTAAGAAAAAAATATCTGTAATATTAATATTAAAAGCCGGAAGTTCTTATTTAAAATTCAAAATAAAAAAATTGAAAAAAAGGATTTTGGAATTTATTTGTAAACTGTTTTAATAAAAAAAAGTTGGAATATTACTCTACATAAAGAAATAAAAAGTTGAATAATTTTTTTAAATGTAGATTTTTTTTTAAAACCTGCTACTTGTATTTTTCATAAAAAAAACTATTATGTTCTTAAAAAAAATCTAAAAATCTAAAAAAAAAAGACAAATTAAGGTTTAACTAAAAATCTATAATATTATAGTAAAAAATGTTATTTTTATTTTTGAATTTTTCTAGTAAATAAAAATCTATTTTTTATTTAAAAAAATATTTAAATAATTATAATTTTTACTTTTAATAAATTTTTAGGTATTTAAATATTTATTTTCTAGGATTTTCCTTTTTTATTAAAAATTTCCAATCTTATTTCAAATAAAAAAATAGATTTTCATTTACTAGAAAAATTCAAAATTCAAAAATAGAAATAACATTTTTTACTATAATATTGTAGATTTTTAGTTAAACCTTAATCGGTCTTTTTTTTTAGATTTTTAGATTTTTATTTTTTAGAATATAACAGTTTTTTATGAAAAATACAACTAGCAGGTTTTAAAAAAAATATATATTTTTAAAAAAATTATTCAACTTTTTTATGTAGAATAATATCCAGTTTTTTTATTAAAACAATTTACAAATTTCAAAATTCTTTTTTTCAATTTTTTTATTTACGAGTTTGAAATAAGAACTTTCGACTTTTAATATTAATATTACAGATTTTTTTCTTAAAAAAACAGTTAAAAAAGCAGAAAAAGTAATAATTTTAAAAAAAGTAAAAAACAATAAAAACTCATTTAAATAGAAAACTACACCTATTTGGTAAATATGTTTGAAATTACACCTATATGGTAAATATGTTTTAAAACTACAACCCTTTAGTAAATAACTCTATTAATTTATACAGTAAAACTTTTATAAATTAATAATGTTGGGATCGGGATATTGTATTAATTTAGCGAGATTTTATTATATCGATAAATTAATAAATTATTAATTTAAAGAGTTGGCTTATATTCGTGAGCAACTCTCAAATTATCGCGGATACCGTTCAAAATTCGGTTGATGATGAAGTTGATGATAATTCAGTACCTTTGGAACCGGTCACTCGGAAAGAAGATTGCATTCTGTGTGAACAACTTTTTGTTGCAATACGAGAATAAAGTGCCTCAACTCTTAAGTGCAATTGGGAGATTTAAAGATGAACCCAATTTAAATTTGAAGTTCACAAAAAAACAAGTGACTATAGATTCATTTTTTACTAGACAATTCTAGAATTTTGGGATATTTTAGTAATTATTAATTTATAGTTTCGGTGGGACCAATATATTTACATTGGAATTTCAAAAAAATTATTATTTTATTATTTTATCGATTGTGGTCCAATTTTGTATTGGTCCCAAGTTGGAACCGGACAAATTATCAATTTTATCGAGGTTATTAATTTATCGAGTATTAAATTATAGAAGTTCTATTGTAATATTTTATATTTTTTTATTAGTTAATTCTACCGCTGCTCACCGTCGGTGTCCGCTGTCCGAAAACAACGATTTTTTTTCACATAGCGGCTGCCATGTCAAATTCTATATGGTTATATGATCTTTTTATTTGTTATACACTAAAATCTCTATAAGTTAATACTCTTAAAAATAATAAATTCTCTAATCTAATAAATCTTTCCAGTTCCAATTTCGGCCAATGGAAAAAATCATCAAATTTGATAAGATTTGGAGACTCTTTATAAATATATAGTCCATCAATATTATAAATCAATAATTTTTAAATATTACAATTATGAATATTATGGTAATTTGTTAAAATTAATAACTCTTAAATGTTACAATTATACATATATAGGTCCCATTATACTCACATAATGTGTTACACATAGATGATTTTGGCATATCTTTTAGATGATAAGCCATCTTTGGGTGGTAAGATTTTTTTTTTTTTTAGATTGAGATTTATATAGTAGTTTTTTCATTTATCATGCATGAATATATTTAACTAATTGTAATGAATTAAGATAATGGATATATTTAATTAATTCCAATAAATTGATAAATACATATATGAATATAATACTCAATTAGATACAATTGAGGGTTTGTTTACTTTTTACTTAATCAGCTTAATACTTAATCAGCTTAATCGATCAGCTATATTTTGCTGTTTACTTTCAACTTAATGATCTCAATAATGTCTTTTTCATTAAGCAACTTTTGGCCCTTACCATTGCCCGTAAATCTTCCCAATATACCAAAATTACCCTCTATAATAATAAAAGAATTGAGTATATATAGTATAAATTATCATATAATCTTAATTATAATTGAGTATATATAGTATAAATTTTAAATATATATTCATATTATATATTTAAAATTCATAAAATATAAGCTATTTATTGATAAAAAAATTAATATAACTATATATATTAAAATATAACTTAATATATATTTAAAACTATTGTCTAATTATTTAAATATATTTGAAAATTATAATATAATTTATGAATATATATTATAATATAAATTAAAATATATATTATGTTATATTATTTAAATTGATTTTTTATATTGACTATTAAAAAAATTAATATAACTATATATATTAAAATATAACTTAATGTATTTCTAAAAATATTGTCTGATTATTTAAATATACCTGAAAATTATAATATAATTTATGAATATATATTATAATATAAATTAAAATATATATTATGTTATAATATTTAAATTGATTTTTTTATATCGACTATTAAAAAATTAATATAACTATATATATATATATTAAAATATAACTTAATATATTTATAAAATATTGTCTGATTATTTAAATATACCTGAAAATTATAATACTATGATTTATGAATATGTATTATAATATAAATTAAAATAAATATTATGTCATATAATTTAAATTGATTATATAAACTAAAATGCTCAATCCGTCCTTTATTAAAAAGGACTTAATTCATATTGAGCGGTAAAATGGTTATTTCTGTCATTCAGATAGTTCATTCAGAAAAGAAAAAAAAACAAGATATTTAAATCAGACAGATTAATCCACTCAGACAGCTTAATCCATTCAAGTATTAAAGGGAAAAAAGTAGACAATCCCTAAGTGATGTCTACAAGAGTATACTTAAATAGTTACGAGGAATTGAGAATATATTTAATTAGTTATGAGGAACTGGATGATACATGAATATATTAGTGAAACATATATGAATTCATTTATTTCCAATATATAGGAACACTTATGTATGTAATTAATTTGCTGAATTTAAAAACTCACTCTTTTAACTAATATTTTATTTATTTATCGATATAATAATTCTCTCTAAATTAATAAAATTTCCTATTTCAAGACTGTTAATCTAGAGGTTTTACTGTAAATGAATGCTTAAAGCTTGTTGCCGGCATTAGTATATACCCACCCGAACACGCATATGCCTCCACCGCACAACAACCTTGTCCAATTAGGGATGACAATGAGACGGGTTGGGACCTATGATGCACGGATTCTTCAAAATTGACCAGTATGCAGTATCGGATACTGCATGGATGCGGGTGCGGGTACGATTCGCGTGGGATTCGCACGGGATTCGCCACGTGGCGAATCCGTGCAAAAAAAAAAAAATCGTACTCGCGTATCCTTGCACAGGATACGCGTATCCGGTGCGTGGAGGGGGCGTGGGTGATTTTTTTTTTTTTTACTGTTTTTTTTTTGTAATTTTTAAAAAGTAAATCAAATAAACTAAAATACAAAAAGTAAATAATTTAATAAGTAATTACTTTTACCTTTAGCAGCATTCACGAACAACATCAGAAAGCTCCGCTCCTCAAAGCCATTTTGAATTATTTTTTGTATGACTTGTTTTATGTATTTGAATTGGTTTTATGGTGATATTTGAATTGTTGTTTTTTATATTTAACAAGTGTTATATATAATAAAATATAAAATAAACAGACGTATCCTTGCCGTATCGCACCCTAACATTTTCATAAAACCGTATCCCCGCACCCGTATCTGCCCGCACCCGCACCCGCCCCCCCGCACCTGTGCAACATAGGTTGGGACGGATATTTGAAGACCCAGACCACCCCACAAGGTGAACGTGACTGGACGGATCGACCCACCGTCGGCTCTGGGCGGGGCGTGTCGACCCGCACAGAAAAAATATTACTTTAAAGTTAATAAAATTATTTCTTTTAAGAGTTTCTCCCTAGTATTTCATTTTCATAATACATATATTTATAAACTTATCATTGTTAACATAAATATGTAAGATATAATAATAAATGTATAAGAAGGTATCTAAATATATGTAGTATATAGAAAATATATATTAGATATATTAAGAAATCAAAAAAATTGTGTGGGACGGGACAGGTACCTACTGGGCAACAGTGATAACCAAATCTGTCATGCCCCGCAACTCGTACGCCACGTGTCAGGACGAAATAGTGCAGGTCGAACCAAACTTGTAATTCGATGTCCAAGTGAAACAAAAATATTTAAATTTTTATTTTGCTGAGGAAATTCAATCTAATCGTAGGAATTTTTTTAATATTTTTAGTTTTTCCAAATTAATTTGACAATATAATAAATCCTTCCAAATTGATTCAACCACATAATCCTAATCCAAACTCTCTCATACACCCGTATTACCGCTGACAGCTTACGAGCTCTATGGAAGCTAGAATTAGGACTTAGTTATGAGTTTGAATCGACAATTTGTGTGGTTAAAGTTAGGGGTGTTTAAAAATATCCGGATATTCGATTCGAAATATTCGAAAATTCAAAGTTTTGGATATTCGAAAATTCGGATTCGGATATCGGATAGTACTTTTCTGAAAAATCGGATATTCGGATATTCGAAATATCCGAAAAATCCTAAAAATTTTATTTTTTATATTTTAAATAATAGAAGGTATTCGGATATTCGGATATCCGACATTCATATCCGATATTTTTTCGGATATTCGTATATCCGATAGCCGAATCCAAATATTTTTTTTGAATATAAGAATATCCGAATATAATTCATATTTTTTTTCCGAATATTTGAATATCTGATATCCGTATCCGAAATCTCAAATATCTAAAAATCGAATATCCAAAATTTTGAATACGAATATTGAATATTAAAATTTACTATTCGAATTTTCGAATATCCGAAATTTCGAATAACCAAAATTCCGGATATCTGATTTTGAACGGCAACCTGTTGACGAGATCAAAAATTCCTCCGTAATTTCTTTGGAAGTTGGGCAAGATTGCTATGTGGGCCACACGTGGGAAAACAGTAGATGATGATGATGATAATAATAATAATAATAATAATAATAATAATAGTAATAGAAAAGATACTAATATTTTCTCAGTTCACAATCAATGTTCCCCAATTTTTTGAGTTCGGGTTTTAAGAAATGTTAGGTGAGTGTGATGTGAGTGGAGTTTGAGTCCCACATTAAAAGTAATTTAATGTTAATTAAGTTGGTTAAATAATCTAATATGTGGGTCAGTATGGTAAAATGTGTAAATATATAGAAATTATAAGGATATTTTAGTAAATTGTATTGTGAGATAGTGTTTAAAAATAGAAAGAGAACATTTTTTGTGGACATAACAAAATGACAAAAATGAAACATTGATTGTGGATGGAGGGAGTATTATGTTACGTCTAAACTTTTTCATCGTTCACACTTTTTTTTTAATATTTTTTGTGATTTAAACTTAAGGAAGAATATAGTGTATAGACCGACAATGATCGGTTATCTGCTAATTGATTGATTAGTTATTTTGACAAATTAATTGTATTAACTGGCCTGACTAATATTTTGTATTAACTGTTTGTATAAGAGTATTTGGTAAATAACTAATAGTTGATAGCTACTTAATTGTGTAACATGACCAGCAAGGACGTTCACCCAATTCATTATTTTGACAATTTCTATGTTCTCAATTATTTTATGTTCTCAATTATTTTAAAAAAAATTGTTTCAATATACTCTTTAATTTATACTTAAGATAATAATTTAAAACTAGTGTATAAATCTAATCACATATTTAAATTTGTGATAGAAATGTATCCCCGCCATTTAATCATATTCGCGTTATATTAGTTTATTATTTAAAATTTTGGCTTGATATATGATTAAGAAAAATATTATAATTTTTAAATATATAGGGATAAATAAATCTTTTCAACTCATTTATTGAATAAGCTAATTGAAAAGGCTCATCAAATGATTTTTTTTGAAAATTAGAGAATTGAGCACAATCATCTCCTTCATAGGGATGGTAATGGGGCGGGGCGGGATGGGTCGGAAGACACAGACTCGCCCCACAAGGTGAACGGGGTGGGGCAGGTCGACCCACCGCGGCTCGCGGGGTGGGATGGATCGACCCGTGTAGGAAAAATGTTACTTCAAATTTAATAAAATAAATATTTTGATGAGTTTTTTTATATGGTATTTCATTTTTATGATATATATTATTTTATAAAACTTGTCATTATTAACATAAATATGCAAGATCTAATAATAAATATATGAAAAAGTATATAAATATATAACTATATATAAAAAATAAATATTAAATATATTAAAAAATAAAAAAATTGTGCGGGACGAGGTACCCCCGGGGCAAGATTGGTACCCAGACCCGCCTACCCACTACGGATCCCGGGGCGAAACGATCAATACGTCACGGGTCAGGGCAGGTCGGGCCAAATTGCTATCCTTACTCATCAACAAAGTTTTCAACCAAACATCAAAATTAGAGATTTGCAAAGTCAAACCTCCAATATGTTTAAAACCACTCATTTTGATTCAAAAAGTTATTTACTAAATAGGGACATAATCTTTTTAGATTAGTCATGATATTTATTTTAAAGTACCAAGTTTCACAAATTTTACTAATAAATTAATAAAAGATGCCAAGGGTCAGAATTGCAAATTGAAAAGCATAGAAGTCTTGTGATTATAAAAAATAATAACAGTACAGACGTAAATCGGCCTTAATTCTCCATTAAGTAAAGAATGATGAAAGCATGTGGCCAGCCATTCAAGATACAAAGTTTAATCACAAATGTAATTATTGTGTCCTTTTGTTTTGCCATTTTCTTGTTTAAGTGGAAAGTAAATTTTAAAGTCGCTTTTATTTTAAGGTGCAAGTTGTGGTAATATTTGCTCGTTAAATTTTTACTTAAAATAAATGAAAAAAATACGAGACAAGCAAATTAAGGATCAGGATCCTCTGCAGTGCACAACAACGTCTTTGACCGCTGCAGAATCGGTCACACACACACACGCCATGGCGCCACAGTGTAATCAAACGATCGCAGACGCACAAAGACTCTGTGCACAGCAGAGGATCCTGGTCCGCAAATTAAAGCTACTGCAGTTTATTAAAGTTTTACATGGTAATTGAAAGCGTAACTGCAGAAAATAGTAAAAACGCAATAAACACGGCCAAATTATATCCCGCATCTCCAAGAGCACATACTTAAAGTGTTTTTGGTGGGGAACGTAAGTGAAGATAATAATATATTTTCATATTTATTATCAAACAGTTTTAGTATTTACAATGTAGATAAGATTAATGTATTTGTTTGTTTTACCTGGGGCTAGATATTTAGTAAATGTTTAATTATGTTATTGATAATAAGCCCGATTATTTATGGGCCTTCGTCCATTAGGTCATCGTAGAAGCAAGTTCCGAATATGAATTTATAGTGGGATGAGTCAGATGAAGCACCAAATGAACCGGAAAACTTGAGAAAAAAGTACAGTGTTGAGTCGAGAAAAGAGGAAGAGAAAAGACGTGAAAGGGAAAGACAAGAGAGGTTTTATGATATTTTAATTCCTCAACTTCTTAGTAAGAATGATGCAAGAACCCCTTTTGAATTTTATACTTATGCTCGAGCTGGTACAAGGCGTATTAAGCTTGCTATTAATCCTCATTGTGAACTTGAGTGTGTTTCTCCTCTTGTGAAAGTATTAAACTTGCAACTTGAACATGTTCCACATATTTGGGAGGTTCCTTAGTTTGACTCTCAGTTGCGTGCTCGTTGAGTACCAATCACTTTTGGACATCATACACTACTTGTTTTGGATGTTGCTCATATATTGTTTGGGAAGTGTTGGATGTATGATTTAAAGGTATAACATTATGAGGTTGATAACATCTTCGATTTTGGCATTCGAGGAGAAACGATTAATGTGTCATCTATCAAAGCGTATTTGAAAACTAGTGAAACTCACACCTCATCTATAGTTGCAAAAAGAGATCAAATTCACTAGGTTAAGTAAGTTGAAATTGCAGAGATCGTTATTGAGGATCAAGTCGAGGAAACCAAGATTGTTGAGATCGTTATTGAGGATCAAGTCGAGGAAGCCAAGCGACAATCTGACTGTTTTTAGAGCTTTGAGGAATACAAAGTAGTTGATGATGTTTTCGATGCTAATGATGTCAGGTTTATCATTTTGGAAAATCTATTAAAGCCTCCTTCCCTACAAGTCAATTTTCAAAGTTCTTCGCACCTGAAGCGTTCTTGAAGAAGTGCAGAAAATTTTCTTAGTTGCATTTAAGTCTTACATGGTTCTCGCTTTCTACAAAACTCATGGTCAGAGTTTTTTTCTAACAAGAGGAGAATAGACTTCATTGATTATTAAATTATTGATCTGAGTCTCTCTGCATGGGTTGCAATCCACCACCTTCTCCCCCTTCTGCAGTTGGGAAATCCTAGGGGTAGTGGTTCTTCTGCAGCGAATCACCCTAGTTATATCTTAAATCCTTTAAATCTTATGTTTCAACTCTTGTCCTGCATCAATTCCCTTATGATGTGGCAGTGTGATAAGTGTATAAGAGATTTTGAGGTTATGATAAATATGGTAAATATATATCTATATAGTAAGGTGAGTACATTGCTAGGTGCTCTTGGAGTATATGATACAATTCGTGCATCTTTCAATTTTTTTTTACATTTCATGGCGTTAATTATGATATATGTATCCCCCCCCCCCCCCCCCCCCAAAAAAAAAAAAATCTCCACTAATAAGTAAAGAAATAAATTGGAAACATAAGAATAAAATGCTTATTTGATGTATTTAATTGGCAATCCATAAAAAAGAAATGCACATTCACCAAAGTAGACTCTTCGAGTAGAAGGATGGAGTATTACATATTAGTGATCTCAGTTGTTGAGCATAATTAGCCACTTTAACAGCTTTATTAGTTCTTTTTTCCTTCAACTTGGTGCAGTGATTGAATGTGTGGCGGCATCATAGACAATATCAATGTTTAACACAAACATTGTAATATAATTGAACAACAATTCACAAGATGGATCAAACTTCCTTGCTTGCAAGCCATCACTGAACAATTATTATATGATACAACGTAAAAATGACAGGAGCCATCACATCTATGTCTGTCCATCACATCTATGCTACACACGCTCGTTAAAGAAAAAAAAATCGACAACATTAAACAAGAAAGATAGTATAGTATTATAACCTGGAACGTGCCTCATGGGTGGAAATTAGCCTCTCCTCCTTGCCTTCTGCAAGACCTCCTTCAAAACCAATGATATTCTATTCGTCATATGGTGTTCCAAAAACATTTCTTTGACTCTAGCATAACCCTTCATTCCCATTGTCCTTCTCATCTCAATGTTTGTGGCTAGTCGAGCCATACTTTCAGCAAGAGGTGTAACGCCCTCTTTGCCTGCTGGATGCAACCAACCAGTTGTGCCATTTACTACAATCTCAGTTGTACCTCCGGCCGCAGTACCCTAAAGTATATGACACACATTCTTGGTCATGTTCATAGATGATGAGAATCGGAGTGGAGCACATTAACAAAAGGCAAAAACTTGTATTCCATCAGACACAGTCCAAATTCAATTTTTTTTTTAAAAAATCAGTTTTTGAAGTTTTCATTTTCCAGTTTTGTAGTTCTTTTATTTTTTCATAAGTTTTTTTCGGTCTTTTAGGGATTTTAGTTTCTTTTTTTTTTTGGTTTCTGTGTGTGGGTGGGTGGTGGGGTGGGGTGGGGTGGGGGGCATTTTTTTTCCCTTCTGATTGTAGGGTTCTTTTTTTAGTTTTGTTCGTTATTTTTTGTTTCTTATA
Organism: Orobanche coerulescens; assembly: GCA_033398695.1. Classification (NCBI taxonomy): domain Eukaryota; kingdom Viridiplantae; phylum Streptophyta; class Magnoliopsida; order Lamiales; family Orobanchaceae; genus Orobanche; species Orobanche coerulescens. The sequence continues at coordinate 8,819,376 of CM065802.1, read as the reverse complement.
GTTTTCTATTTTTCTTTTTGGTATTTTTCAATTTTCTCTTGCTATAAAATTTTTAGTTTTAGGGGACCATGTGAGGGGCGGCGGCCTGACACGAGTGTGTGTATTAACAAAAAGATAACAATGTTAGTCAAAGAAGGGTGCTTCAACAATCGAGTATTATCTTTTAATATAAACGAATTCCGCATGTGGAAATGTCACAGTTCCAGAAATACGTGGTAAACGAATTCAAGATATCCCGAGAGTTTGTAATGCATACAATGTCAGGAAAGAAAAGCAAGATTATGAATCTCACCAATACGGGCAGCTGAAAAGCCATAGCTTCAATCGTTATCCTCCCAAAACACTCTCCTCGCGCCTACATTTCACAAAATGTTATGCTCTCATCAGTACAATGGGAAGTAGTAAATGTCAATCTAAAGTCAGTATTAAGCACACCAGCTTATACCCATATAACATCAAAAGGCTTTCACTCCGTACATATTTTCACATGATAAGAAACTTTAAGTATTTTGTGCCATGGGATTAATCTGATTAACAATCACCTGAGAGTTTTGGACAAGAACATCAATGGAAGCCAGATAAGGAGCAACGTTCAGTGTCTTGTTCACGAAGTGCACAATGTCCTGAATTTTCTTGTCAGCAACAAAATTACGCAATTCCGTTTCAAATTTAGTCTGGGTACCCATGTCACTTCCCACTACAACTGCATGCATTGATGGCACTTTCAGTTTCCTCTGTTGGCTGATTTGCAGAGCTTCATAGAAAGCTTTAAGAAATAGATCCTGACCTTTCCCTCGGGAAACACCTGAAGTAATGCAGAATTTATAGCTAAGAGAACTGTCTAGTACCATTAAATTATATTGTCGTGCTTCTTGTATTACAATACAGGTGGTCACAGTAAATGTCACTACTCGACAAAATGTTAGGCGCTTGAAGAAGAGAAACATGTTTTTTTTCTTTACTTACGACTTATGAGGTTCAGCTGTAAATTCATCTTCAAAAATTCTTATCATGATTTAGCAGATTGAAATTTAAGCAGCAGGACATTTCAACAAGTTTTACTACATGAGCAGCATACCAACTCTACTTTTCTGGTGCGTAGCAAATATTTCTTCAGGACATTCAGAAGTTTCTATTATCCATCAAAAGACAGAAGACCTCTTCTTAGTATGGAGGCTGACAGCAACTAGACACCTCCCGGCCATTGTGGAAGTTCTCATTGACGATTTGGAAGAGCAAATGCACTGCTTTGCTCATTTATACTACTTGCGACAGGATATGTAGAAATAGCAACAAATATCAAAAAGGTTCGAGGGTATTGCCATTTTCTTCTCTATATCATTAGATACATGATAGAACTACATTGTGTGGGCAGCAAGTGCAAATATAGAAAGTAAAGCGTACTGTTAATAATGGCAAACAGAATATCATCTTTTCGTACTCCAAGTAATTCCCTAATGTGCTCTCTAAGAACCCTTCTGGCTACACCGTCTTCAGCTACTTCCATCAAACCTTTGCTATTTCCAAGGTGCACAACATACGTCTCAGGCATCTTAATCCTGCACTATTGGAAATATATAATCTTTTGTCATTACCTACAAGGAAATCTAGAAGATAATATCTCAAAGAGGAAGATCCAGACATTCTTGCAAAGATCACAACGAAGACTGAAATGCTGAGTTTTATGCATGTCAAAATGGGTCGGTTTTTTATCATCTTAACATTTTTAGTGTCTAAAGATTTTCTTCCATTTTAAAGTTTGGTTAATTGATCCATAAATAAGATTCACATGGGGGTTAACTAGCCGGATTTTTCTAGAGATTTAAAGAAGAAGCATATGTATCATATAAAATACTTATATAATTACCATACCCTAATCGCTCATGAGTCCTGTTCTTCCAGTAGGCAGCAGTGGTGTGTGAATCAATCATGGCACCTGCAACAAAAGGGAGGTGCTTAACATACTCCAGTTTAAAGTAATGCCCTCGCATTTCATGAATCCACCACAAAACCTTGGGGAGTACACGAGGGACATTTTCTTGGAGTACAGCATCCAGCCACTTGCCGGCCACGGCTGTATTTAAAATGACTAGATCAGCTTTAAGAGCTGTATCAACAGTTTCCTTCCCCTTTGCAGGCAAAATCTGCACAGAATAACAAAATTTATGGTTTGATGCAATCGTGGCAAATGATATTTAAAGATAACAGCCAATAAGCCAGATTATGAACTTCGTTAAACCTCCACTCCTCTGTCCGTAATCCTTCTCTCCAAACTGTATATCACTTCATCGGGTTCAGTGGGCTTCTGATTAGTGATCCAGACCACCCTTGTGCTAGCAGCTCTTAACAGAAAAGCAAGCTCCATTAGCAGTAGAGGCCCACCTATGAAAAATTGTTGAATAATGAAAATAGCATTCTATAATTTCTTGTATGCAAATGTTAGTTCGATTTCCTAAACCATATCCTCGTGCCTCTCATTCCCTTGATTGTATGCTCTCACAAACTCAAGCAACTAAACGGTAAATGACTAAATCCAACCGAGTAAAAATATCTGCAGAATAAAAAACTTACCGGAAAGCGAGAGCTCGTGGGAAACCAAAAGAAAAAACTTCGATTTCATAAAACTGAGCGGATTCTCTTCTTCCTCGGCTGCGCTGCCTTCTGAGTTGGATGAGCGGATGGGAGAGTTGTAAATTTTCTTCTCCGAGTAATTCTGGGAGTTGCAGGCTCTGAACGCTGCTCCGATGAAAAAGGCAATGGCGGTGGAGAGGGCGATGCATAATAATATGATCAATGAGCATCTCTTCTGGATCGGAAGTAACGTCGTGGACGAGTGCCTCGCCATTGTAGTATTGTTTACAGCTCGGGTGCTATGAAGATCAAAGTTGATATCAAATTGATGCATTAGGGCACCAATTTTAGGGGTATTGGAATTTGGAGAATTGAAGTAGGGACCGTTTGCTGGCTGCTCGTTTATAGTTTTTTCGGACATCTGATAATAGGTTTACTAGGAGCTTAATCAATAAGATAGCAGCTATTCGGTAAGCTATTATCTTAATGGAACCAAAATTGTTATAACTAGATATTGTGTTATATTATTATGATGTTGTGCAATTTATAATTGCATGGGGTTGAACTATTTTGGATACAAATATTTAATACATTTTTATATATATCGAGGGAGTAAAATGGTCATTTCTGTCATTCAGACAGTTGATTCAGCAATGCAGGTAAACAACATTTCGTCTTTATCCAGACAGACAGCATAATCCAAACAGATAACTTATTCCACTCAGATCTTAATGAAAGAGTTGGTAAACAGCCCCTTAGTTACTGGCTTATTGCTGGGATGACTCGGGATTGGGTAAGATATGGGACTTCCGATAATTTTATTTGATTAGATCTCGACTTTTGATATTGTTCGATGAGTAATTAATCAGGTATTCAATGGATATTTTCATACTACATATCTTATATTTAGGATAGATCGGATATCCAGTGGGTATACAAGTATTGTATATTCTAAGATATATTGTATAAGATAATACTAACATAGCGTATATTATTTATTTATACAAGGGTAATCAAATTGGATGATCGGGTGTAGTTTTCACCAATACACTATCCATATTCGATGTAAATTATCGAGTGCGGTCGATACCCAACTTTATTACCCAGTTACCCGACAAATTGAATAGGATAGAGATAAAATTGACATCCTAGTTACTACTCAATATTTACATATAAAAGCTACAAACTCCATCGCATCTTTCTATTGAAGCGAAACGACACCGCTGAATTGTTATTCTTGATTTCATTTTATCCACTTTCACTAGGAACTATTAAAGAGTTTCTGATGTACTTCTTATGTTTCATTTGAATAGTTCAATTTTTACGAATACATATTTCTATTAATTAAAATGTGCATTATTTAAAATGAGATTTTTATTCTCATATCTTCCATTTATATTTAAGAGAAGTTATAAGATAAACACACGTGTATATATATATTAATTATTAAATTCATGATCAAAATTATTTATTGCAGACCCAATGATGAGAATATACTTGTGGTATTAGACCTGACAAACGGGCGGGCTTGGCCCAAACGGACTGGGTAAAAAAAGGGCGGGTATTTTTTGGAATGGGCAAAAAAGGCACATTTTTTATGGGCCTAAAAATCGAGACCCATGGCCTGACCCGTGGGCCCGTTCTTATATTTTTTATTTTTATTTTATTTTTAAAAATCTAAAATATACTATAAAAATAAGTAATAAATATATAAATAGTTTTAATTGATCATTATATTATTTAGGGATCTCTCTTTTTAGTACCAAATCATAAAAGTAATAAGTTATATATCCCCATTCATAAAATTATAATTTTTTTATGCCAAAATGTGTTAAAGACTTTATTACCCTTAAAGTCTACCACTAAAAGATAAAAAACATAAAAAAATAGAAAATACCCTTTCGCAAAAAAACTCTCTGCTGTATCTCTTCGCAAAAAAACTCTTCCGTCGTGAAACCCTTTCTGTAATACCCGGTTGTAATTCAGTAATTATCATTCAGTACTTATCATTCAGTAATTTCACTCATTATTGATCAATGGTCACTCGTATTCAATCATGGTATTCACCGTTCAGAGTAATTGTATCGTGTATCAATCGTCGTTCATCACTAATATAATTGGAGTTCCGTGCCGTGTTTATCATCTTTGTCATTTTTCATTGTGGGCTGTGCGTGAGGAGTAGCGCACGCTACGTACTCTTTCTAGCGCGCGCTAATTGAGTACAGGTAGCGCACGCTACCACTCAGCATTAGCGCACGCTAATGTTACCCTGGCTGCAGTCCAGAAGGTACTGGACTGCAGGTGAGTTATAAGTAGCGCACGCTACGAGTGGTAAGTAGCGCGCGCTAGTGGTTGTAGTAACGCACGCTAATAATTGCTGTAGCGCACGCTAAGGACGGATCAGGTTGAGTCCAGTGGCTACTGGACTGCGCTGGATTAAGTCATAGCGCACGCTATGAGTTGTTTTTAGCATACGCAATCGATATCATAGCGCACGCTAAATATTGGATGTAGCGCACGCTACCGGGGTCAGATCAGAGGACAGACGGTTTTTGGATTCCAGTACTGGGCACCAAATAATTCGTTAGCGCACGCTAACCATGGGTATTAACGCACGCTAATGGTATGGTTGTAGCGCACGCTACAAAAGGTACGTAGCGCACGCTATCGTGTTCGGACAGTGGGTACTGGACTACCCAAAACACCCGTTAGCGCACGCTAAGAGCTGGGGCTAGCGCGCGCTAAACTGGGATTGCTATAAATAGGACAGTTCAGCCCTTACTCCGTCATTTATCATTTCTATTCGTTTCTTTGGTGGTTTCGGGCAATTCCGAGCGTCTTGGAGAGTGTTCTTCGAGGAGTAATCATCAATCATCATCTTCAAGCTTATCTTTTGGATAAATCATCATTTCAACATCCTCATTACATCAAATCTAAGGTATTAATCTCTTGGATCTAGAATTTCGAATTTTTGGGTTTTCCTTCCAATTTCTTCGTGTAAGCTTGGATTATCATTGGAATATGTTAGATATGGATTATCTACCTTGGATAAATATATTCCTACGGATTTAATGGCTATTTTCGGAATTATTTCAAGAACCCTTGGGGTTGACTTCGGTTAATTGGGGATTTTCCGATTGATGTTGTTGTAATCTTGAATTGTGGATTCCTATTGGATTATTGATATCATTGAAGTGTTTTGTTAGTTCGAAATACTCATTTTGGTGTTGGTTTCGATAAATTCGGGATTGGATATTTTCGAAGTTGTGTGGTTGGTTACGTATTCGTTAGAATGCCCCTATGAGTTTGATTATCGTTGTATCGACCTTTGGGTTAGTCGTGTTTTGTTGCTTGATACGTGTATTGAACGGTTGTTGGTAATTATTGTTATTCAAGGTTGTTCAAGCGACCGGTATCTCGATTAGGACGTTGTTCGTGGAAGGACATTGTCATCGGTATTGAGTAAGTTGATTCTTACTCGGTTAAAAGGATATTCATTCATTTTGTTGTTGATCATTCATAATCATAACTCATTCATCATTGTATTAATCATATTGAGACTTGTAATTGTCGAATAATCACTTCATTAGCGAGGACGGCGGTTCCAATCATTTCATTGAAACTATCAATCACTTCATTATCACTTTCATATCGGTGAGTCATTCTTGACTTTGTCAAATTATTATTATTCATTGATATTCATTATGGTCATTCTCGTTCATATGACCTTCTGGGTTCATATTGCGTGACCGGGTGCGGATGTGTGGAATTTTTAGTCGGGCACATGATGGCCATGTATTGGGAGTGATACATTGGACTGTGCACACGGTAACGATTACCTCCGTGAGACTAATTAGGTACAAGGACGGGTGTGTCCGGTCATCCGTCTTGTACACTTGCACAGAACACTACCGGCGTACTATGATACTCCTCTTCAGCGTAATTCATAACTAAGGATATTTCATAACTTCAGATATATCATGATTGTGTAATTTCAACCGTTGAGGATTCTTGTTCTGTTTAACTGATCCCGTTGGGGGATTTTGGTTTTCAGGTCACGACAAGGCAAAAGGCACGGGAAGAGCATGTTGACGGCGAGGAGTCCCAGTGATACTAGTAGGGGGCCCCAGTCATTCCGCTTAATTCAGTCATTTCAGTCATTTTTATTTCTCTTCATTTGTATTTTTCCGCTGCAAATTCCGTTTGAGATGTTTATTTGTTCAGGGTGGTGTATTTTATCTCCATATAAAATATACTAGTATTCGGTTTTGTCCTGGTGTGTTGTACTTAAACTCCTCATCGGAGTACTTGGTAATATAATGTGGTTCGGTACTACAATTATATTATTTAATTCATCATTTTCATTTGCCTGGTGGGTCCCAGTCGGGGATTCACGCCACTGTAATATCCGCCTAGTTTGGGGTGTTACAGAGTTGGTATCAGAAAGTGGTTTTGAATACTACCCTCCGAGTCATGTCTCATTTGAAATCATCGTCATCGGACTAGTATCATTGGACTTTAGCGTCACGTGTGACCTGTGCAAATGCCGAGCCAATCAGACCAAGAACTGTAAGATTTCTAACGCCATGGTATAATTTTTGGCAAGAATCATTCATTCATAATTCATCAGTTAACAATCCTCAACCATCATTTTCATTTGACCAGGATGGTCATGTTAACTCGTTAATCACTCAATTCATTTCATTATTCAGTTGTTGATCAGGAAGATCAAATCATTAATCATGTTAACTTGTTCGAGATAATCATGTCACCTCAGTTAATCATTCATGTAATCACTGTGTTAGAGCGCGTATGCTCATTTTCGTCATCTCATGTCATAATCATAACGTGATATTCATGCGGGAAATATAATCATCATGTGACTTCCTACTTCAGTATGGAGAGGGCAAGAAGAGGACGTGGAGGACGAGGCCGTGGAGCGGGCCGAATCCCGAGAGCTCGTGTGAATACACGTGCAAACGCGAGAAATAACGCTAATTCATCGAGCAGCGAAGCTCCTACTCATTCACCTGGACGCGATCATTCACTAACGGGGAGTCGTACCCGGGACACGGCTCAGTCAGAAGGTGTCCGGGTTGACCCACTCGCTTTTATGCAGGGCATGATGGCCCAAATGACCCAGATGGCACAGCTGATGGAGACGATGCATAACTCCGTCAATCAAAATCAACAGGCTCTTCCACCGCCACCTCAGAGGCAGGAGAGGAATGTGAGCAATATCATCGGCGACATCTCTCGCCAGAGGCCACCTACTTTTGAGGGCTCGCCTGAGTCGGCGGATATCATTCATTGGCTCGAGCATTTCGAGAAGTTGTTTGCTATGGTAGAGTGTCCCGAAGGACACAAAGTTTCTGTTGCGGCTTACTACCTGGGTAAGAGCGCACACTCTTGGTGGTTGTCGTTGAAGCCCACCGAAGGATCATGTACTTGGGATCAGTTCAAAACTCTCGTGATGGAGAGGTATTATCCGGCCCCGCTCAGAAAGGCCAAACTGTCAGAATTACTCACCCCCGACCCCTCAGCAGACGAGGATGTTCTCGCCATTGCCGAGAAATTTCAGGAACTTCTTCCGTTCGCCTCATCTATCATTCATTCCGAGACAGATAAGATTAAGTATTTCAGCAAGAGGCTGAAACCCCGTATGAGACTACAGTTGCTTAATCATAATTGCACCACATGGGCTGAATTCATTGAGAAAGCTCTTACCTATGAGCTTACTGCTAAGGAGATTGCTAAGCAGCAACCTTCATGTGCTAGCAAGAAGTCCAAGAACCGTAATCAGTCTGACGGCAGTCAGGCCACTTTCAAGAAACCTCGTACGGCTCGCTTTTCGAGCGACCTCTGTGACGTCTAAACCCGCGGAATCTCGATCACGAGCAGGCCTTCGGCCATCACCGTTATAACTGTGGGGATCTTGGTCATGTCGGCACTAAGTGTCCGAGACAGTCTGTCACGTGTCATAATCATGGAATTGTTGGGCATAAGGCCCGTTTTTGCCGAAGGGACTCCAAACTGCTCGACGTCATCTCGTGCCCCTAAGGCCATCGGCCGTAATCAAAGGCCACTCAATCGGCGTCGTTTAAAACGGCAGGAGCGACTAAAGGTGGAGCCTATAGCCGCAGATGGGAGCGTCTCTGTCGGACTAGCAAGCCCCGAATTTATGAGATGAAGAAGACCGATGATCCAGAGGCCCGAATGATCTCGTGTACACTCGATATTCTATCTCAACCTCGTATGCACTTTTTGATACCGGTGCATCGCATTCATTCATTTCCGAGTCATGTTTGAGTAGACTACGTCCGGGTAGTGCTACTAGTTGTGAGCCTTATGTCATCGGCCTACCCGATGGTAGACGAATTATCGTAATCGTGAGATTGTAATTGTCCGATTGGTTTCATGGTCGTGTATGGCGCAGACCTAATTGTAGGAGATTTGCCGAGGGACGACGTCATCTTGGGTATTGATTGGAGGGATCGTCATGATGGCATCTTTAGTGTCCGTAAGCGTATGATCACTATCATTTGAGACGATGGGGTTGAATGTGTGTTTCAGGGAGGTAATCCCTACTGCTCGTAAGGTCATTAATTTGATGAAAGCAAGAAGATTACTCAATCAGGATGTGTCGGTTATTGGTGCTATATGACCAAAACCGAGAAGTCATCAAGATGTTGACGGATATTCCGGTAGTGAGGGAATATGCCGATGTTTTTCCAGACGAGTTACTGGTTTGCCTCCACAGAGGGATGTGGAATTCACGATTGAGTTGGAGCCAGACGTCCCCGATATCGAAGGCACCGCATCGGATGGCCCCGACCGAAATGCAGAATTAAAGAACCAACTTGAGGAGTTGTTCGAGAAGGGTTATATTCGACCGAAAGCGTCCCGTGGGGAGCACCGGTGTTATTTGTCAAGAAGAAGGATGGTTCTTTTCGCTTGTGTATCGATTATCGGGAGTTGAACAGGGTGACAATCAAGAATAAGTATCCCTTACCCCGTATTGATGATCTCTTAGATCAACTTCGTGGAGCTTGATTTTCCAAGATCGACTTAAGATCCGGATATCATCGCCATGGATTCGAGAGTCGGATATCGCGAGGACGGCGTTTCGAACACGCTATGGTCATTATGAGTTTGTGGTTATGCCGTTCGGATTGACTAATACGCCTGCGGTATTCATGGAGTTAATGAATCGGGTTTTCATCGACTTTTTGGATCAGTTTGTTGTTGTCTTCATCGATGACATTTTGATTTATTCTCGTGACCGGGAGGAACATGAGTTTCACCTTCATCAAGTGCTCGACGTGCTGAGACGAGAACAACTTTATGGGAAGTTTTCCAAATGTGAGTTCTGGATGTCCGAAGTCACGTTTCTCGGACACATAATTTCATCCGACGGAGTTCGTGTCGATCCTCAGAAGACGGAGGCTATTCGAGATTGGCTACCTCCGAAGAATGTTAAGGAAATCCGAAGTTTCCTCGGATTAGCGGGTTATTATAGGCGATTTGTGGAGGGATTCTCTAGAATCTCTCAACCCTTGACGAACCTTTTACGGAAGGATAAGAAATACGCGTGGTCCGACGCGTGTCAACGGAGTTTTGAGGAACTCAAGAGCCGGTTAATGTCAGCACCTGTACTTTCCTTGCCGCAGGGGACGGAAGGATTTGTGGTTTATAGTGATGCGTCCGGACAGGGTCTCGGATGTGTGCTCATGCAGAATGGAAAGGTTATTGCCTATGCTTCACGGAAATTGAGACCTTACGAGGTTAATTATCCGACACACGACCTGGAGCTAGCAGCCGTGGTGTTCGCTTTGAAGATTTGGCGTCATTATCTTTATGGCGTTACCTGTCAGATATTCACCGATCATAAGAGTTTAAAGTATATATTTACTCAGAAGGATTTAAATATGCGACAGAGACGGTGGTTGGAATTAATCAAAGATTATGATATTGAGATCCTTTACCACCCGGGCAAGGCGAACGTTGTCGCCGACGCCTTGAGTCGTAAGTCCGTTCAGGAGCAGATGCTTGCTCGTTTAACAGTCCAGAAGGAGCTTCAGCAGGAATTCCTTAGACCCGAGATCGAGGTCTGGCTTCAGCGAGTTCAGGGACAACTTTGTATGTTAGAGATTTCATCGTCACTCGAGGAGGCAATCCGAGAGAATCAGAGTTCAGACCCTTCATTGTTGCGCATCCGTGAGGATGTGACTCAGGGGAAAGCCCCTGGATTTGTGGTCCACGAGGATGGACTTTTGAGGTTTAAGAATCGGCTGTGCGTTCCGGCGAATGACGAGTTGAAAAACTCGATTTTGAAAGAAGCTCATGCTACCCCTTATTCTGTTCATCCGGGGTCTAGCAAGATGTACAAGGACTTGAAACAAAATTACTGGTGGAGCAATATGAAACGAGAAGTCGCAGAATTTGTTTCGAGATGCTTAACGTGTCAACAAGTTAAGATTGAACATCAGCGACCGGCGGGTATGCTGAAGCCTCTTCCTATTCCCGAATGGAAGTGGGAAGACATTTCTATGGATTTCATCACGAGATTGCCGACGAGTCGTCGTGGCATGAATACGATCTGGGTGATCGTGGACCGCTTAACCAAATCAGCTCATTTCCTTGAGATCAAGGATACGTGGGGTCCCGAGAGACTTGCCCAGCTGTTCATCAAAGAGATAGTGAGACTGCACGGTACTCCTAAAAGTATCGTCTCCGATCGTGACAGACGGTTTGTGTCGCATTTTTGGAAATCAGTTCACCGTGCTATGGGAACCCAGCTTAATCTCAGTACCGCTTTTCATCCTCAGTCCGACGGGCAATCAGAGAGGACTATTCAGACATTAGAGGACATGTTGAGGGCATGCGTCCTCGATTGGAAAGACGATTGGGAAGCCCAACTACCATTGATCGAGTTCACGTATAATAATAGTTGGCATGCTTCGATTAAGATGGCACCTTACGAGGCCTTGTATGGTCGTCGTTGTCGATCTCCGTTGTGTTGGGATGACCTATCAGAATCAATCGGCACTGAGCCCGATATGCTTATAGCCGCCCGTGAGAAGGTAACTTTGATCAGGAGCCGTTTGTTGACCGCTAAGAGTCGACAGAAATCATATGCAGATAACCGTCGTCGACCTTTAGAGTTCGAATCAGGTGACCATGTTTTGATCAAGGTATCCCCGAGTCGTGGTATCTTCCGTTTCGGGAAGAGGGGGAAGTTGAGTCCGAGATTCATTGGACCGTTTGAGATTTTGGATCGAGTAGGCGAGTTAGCTTATCGACTGGCTTTACCTACGGCGTTGAACCGAATTCATAATGTGTTTCATGTCTCTCAGTTGCGGAAGTATGTTGCCGACCCGAGTCACATACTTCAGTTCGATGAAATCGAGATCGCCGACGATCATTCATATGAGGAGCGTCCTATACGAGTTTTAGAGCGGCGAATCAAACAATTGAGGAATAAGACGATTCCTTTGGTTAAGATTCAGTGGTCTAGGCACGGAGTCGAAGAGGCTACTTGGGAAACCGAGGATAGTATGCGGGAGAGTTATCCCGAGTTGTTTGACCCTTAGTTTCGGGGACGAAACTCTTTTAAGGGGGGGTGTATGTAATACCCGGTTGTAATTCAGTAATTATCATTCAGTACTTATCATTCAGTAATTTCACTCATTATTGATCAGTTGTCACTCGTATTCAATCATGGTATTCACCGTTCAGAGTAATTGTATCGTGTATCAATCGTCGTTCATCACTAATATAATTGGAGTTCCGTGCCGTGTTTATCATCTTTGTCATTTTTCATCAGGTGGGCGTGAGGAGTAGCGCACGCTACGTACTCTTTCTAGCGCGCGCTAATTGAGTACAGGTAGCGCACACTACCACTCAGCATTAGCGCACGCTAATGTTACCCTGGCTGCAGTCCATAAGGTACTGGACTGCAGGTGAGTTATAAGTAGCGCACGCTACGAGTGGTAAGTAGCGCGCGCTAGTGGTTGTAGTAGCGCACGCTAATAATTGCTGTAGCGCGCGCTAAGGACGGATCAGGTTGAGTCCAGTGGCTACTGGACTGCGCTGGATTAAGTCATAGCGCACGCTATGAGTTGTTTTTAGCGTACGCAATCGATATCATAATGCACGCTAAATATTGGATGTAGCGCACGCTACCGGGGTCAGATCAGAGGACAGACGGTTTTTGGATTCCAGTACTGGGCACCAAATAATTCGTTAGCGCACGCTAACCATGGGTATTAACGCACGCTAATGGTATGGTTGTAGCGCACGCTACAAAAGGTACGTAGCGCACGCTATCGTGTTCGGACAGTGGGTACTGGACTACCCAAAACACCCGTTAGCGCACACTAAGAGCTGGGGCTAGCGCGCGCTAAACTGGGATTGCTATAAATAGGACAGTTCAGCCCTTACTCCGTCATTTATCATTTCTATTCATTTCTTTGGTGGTTTCGGGCGATTCCGAGCGTCTTGGAGAGTGTTCTTCTAGGAGTAATCATCAATCATCATCTTCAAGCTTATCTTTTGGATAAATCATCATTTCAACATCCTCATCACATCAAATCTAAGGTATTAATCTCTTGGATCTAGAATTTCGGATTTTTGGGTTTTTCCTTTCGATTTCTTGGTGTAAGCTTGGATTATCATTGGAATATGTTAGATATGGATTATCTACCTTGGATAAATATATTCCTACGGATTTAATGGCTATTTTCAGAATTATTTCAAGAACCCTTGGGGTTGACTTCGGTTAATTGGGGATTTTCCGATTGATGTTGTTGTAATCTTGAATTGTGGATTCCTATTGGATTATTGATATCATTGAAGTGTTTTGTTAGTTCGAAATACTCATTTTGGTGTTGGTTTCGATAAATTCAGGATTGGATATTTTCGAAGTTGTGTGGTTGGTTACGTATTCGTTAGAATGCCCCTATGAGTTTGATTATCGTTGTATCGACCTTTGGGTTAGTCGTGTTTTGTTGCTTGATACGTGTATTGAACGGTTGTTGGTAATTTTTGTTATTCAAGGTTGTTCAAGCGACCGGTATCTCGATTAGGAAGTTGTTCGTGTAACACCCTCAAGATATTCGAGGTATATTACAGCGCCGTGAATCCCTATATGGGACCCACCAGGCTGAACAGCATCATACTCATCGACTCACATAAACGACAGAACAATACCATGTCATAAAGATGCAAAACAGAATAATCCACCCGGTTCAACCGGTCAATATAACATCATCATCCAACACAACATAATAAGCAACAATACAATCCGAACGAACAAGAGCCCCTTAAGTACTCGAGTACAACTATTAGTTCAAAATCACAAAAGATGAAAAGGTAAAAGACACTAAAACGTCACTCGTGCACAATCATCACGCACGGCCATCATCCGTGTACTGGTCCAGCGCCCGCTCGTCTCGATGAACCTGACCTGAAATTCATAAAACGAATTTCCCCAAAACGGGTCCCCAGAGGGGTTAGCAATTACGCTAGTACAAGTAACCAGATGAACGACTTACATCTTACACATATAGTAAATGTATGCAATAGAGAAAACCGTTCGAAAACACTCATTTCCGGAAATGCCAATATCAAATCACATTTGTAAAATTCACCACAATTAACCGTCGATCCACACCTCTGTGGACCCCTACCGAGACCCCGTCGGATCTAACCCGTAGTGGTTAAAAGCAAAGCTCGTCGATCCACACCTCCGTGGACCCCTACCGAGACCCCGTCGAGTCTAACCCGTAGTGAGCATACACACACACACAATTTCTCATACAAAACTACTATGTCAAGATTGTAAGTTCATAAGGATACTTGCCTCGATTAATAGACGGTGACGTGAACGGAACGGAAGAATCAAGCACGACCGTGAGGAACCGACGAATGAACCTAACGATTCGAATAACACAATCACAACCAACTCTAGACGATTACGGAAATGGAATACACCCGGAAACCCGCCTACGATTCATGTATATTCATACCAAAAATAACAACGAGGGCGGACCACAACCAAACCCTCCCGATTCCGTAAAAATCCACAAAATATCCATGAATCCATAGGAAAACTAAAGATACTAACAATATTAATCGTATACATCATGAATCCACCAACAAAACGGAACGAATCGGAAGAAAAACCCAAAACCCCCAAATTAATCGAAAATAGGGTTTTAGAATATTACCTTAGGAGATTCAAGTACCAAGATCCGAAGAACACGCGTTAGATTGATTGCCCGGGCTTCACTACTGAAGAAAAATGGTGAAAATCGACCCCCCAATGGATAAGGATGAAGAACTCTTCCCCTCTCTCTCACTCTCTCTCGCGCTGCAGGTGAAATGAGGAAGAAGACGGCCGATTTCGTCTAATAAAGACGAGTTGCGCAGTTGACCGCTTTGTGTGCCGCGGCACAGCTTAGGTGTGCCGCGCACTGAGCCAAAAATTTACTCCTGTGTTTCGGCATTGTGCCGCAGATGCATCGCGTGTGCCGCGGCACCGTCTGATTGGGTTTAGGTCGCAGGAGACACACGAGTGTGCCGCGGCACCGGCCTGGCACTGTGCCGTGGCACCGGATGGGTGTGCCGCGGCACACAGTACAGTTTGTCCGACCAACTACTGAAGGGATTTGTGTGCCGCGGCGCACACACCTTGTGCCGCGGCCCACACCCCTTTATGGGTTTCAAAATGATAAAAATGATCCGGAAAGAGAATAAAACGATAGGAATCAACATTTGGGAACCAACAACACGAAATGGATCCACGGCAACCCCGAAACGGCGGTTCCGCACAACAATAACGAGAATACAGTTCAACAGTTTGACAGGAAGGACACGCTGAGGAGTACACGAGGGTCACTACGATTGAGAAATACACCAAAAACGAAAATACCAGGGAAAGAAAAATACGGGTATTACATTCTACCCCTCTAAAAATAAGTTTCGTCCCGAAACTTAAGAAACAAACAATTCCGGGTACCTAGCACGCATGCTATCCTCGGTTTCCCAAGTTGCTTCCTCGACACCGTGTCTCGACCACTGCACTTTGACCAAAGGGATGGTTTTATGCCTCAGTCGTTTCTCACGATGCTCCAAAATCTTCAAAGGACGCTCCTCAAAAGTAATATCTTCAGCAATATCAATCACGCCATAATCGATGACGTGACTAGGATCCGGGACATATTTCCTCAACTGGGAAACATGGAAAACGCTATGAACATGACTCAAGGCCGGAGGTAACGCCAAACGGTATGCCAACCCACCTACTCGCTCGAGGATCTCAAAGGGGCCGATAAATCTCGGACTCAACTTCCCCTTCTTCCCGAAACGGAAAACTCCTCTCGTCGGCGACACTTTCAGCAAAACGTGGTCTCCCACCTCGAATTCTAAAGGTCGACGACGGACATCGGCATATGACTTCTGTCGACTCTGGGCAGTCAACATCCATTCCCGAATTAATTCTATCTTCCGCCTCGTCTCTAAAACGACAACCGGCTCAGTCCCGACCAAATCGGACGCCTCATTCCAACAAATAGGTGATCGACATCGCCGCCCGTAAAGTGCCTCATACGGTGCCATCCGAATCGACGCGTGCCAACTGTTGTTGTACGTGAATTCGATCAGCGGCAAATGTTCCTCCCAGTCACTACTCCAATCGAGAGCACATGCACGCAACAAGTCCTCGAACGTCTGGATAGTGCGTTCCGACTGTCCATCTGACTGGGGATGAAAAGAGGTACTCAAACGCAACCGGGTACCCAACGCCTTATGCACCGCCTGCCAGAAGTGCGATACAAAACGGCCGTCACGATCCGAAACAATAGACTTCGGAGTACCGTGAAGTCTCACGATCTGCGCGATAAACACACGAGCTAACTTCTCCGGGCCCCAAGTGTCCTTGATGCCCAGAAAATGTGCCGACTTGGTCAGGCGATCAACAATCACCCATACCATATTCATGCCCGACCTCGATCTCGGCAAACTCGTAACGAAATCCATCGATATATCTTCCCATTTCCATTCCGGAACGGGAAGTGACTGCAATAACTCTGGCCGGCGATGCTCGATCCTGACCCGCCGACACGTCAAACATCTCGCTACAAACTGTGCGACCTCATCCTTCATATCATTCCACCAGAAATTTCTTCTCAGGTCCTTGTACATCTTACTCGAACCAGGATGAACGGAATAGGGTGTAACATGGGCCTCCCGCAAAATATTCTGTCTCAACTCTGAGTCGTTCGGCACACAAAGCCGACTCTGAAATCTCAAAATACCATCCTCGTGAATCACAAACCCACGAGACTTTCCCTTAAGAACATTCTCTTGGATTTGAGTAATCATCGGATCCTCTGACTGCTTCAGCTTAATCTCATCGATCAAAGACGACGAAATTTCCAAAGCACGAAATTGTCCGACAGTTCCCGGCAACAGAACCTCAACATCTAACTCGATTAAAACTCGCCGAAGCTCGGACTGAGACGTAAGGATCTCAAGCGATCGCAATGCAATCGGTTTCCGACTCAAGGCGTCGGCCACGACGTTCGCCTTGCCCGGATGATAAAGGATTTCGAGGTCATAATCCTTAATCAGCTCTAACCACCTCATCTGTCTCATATTCAACTCCCGCTGAGTAAATATGTATTTCAGACTTTTATGATCGGTAAAAATCTGACATGTAGAGCCGAAAAGATAGTGACGCCAAATCTTGAGCGCAAATACGACTGCCGCTAACTCCAAATCATGAGTAGGGTAGTTAAGCTCATACGGCCTCAACTGTCTCGACGCAAAGGCAATGGTCTTGCCGTGCTGCATTAATACGCACCCAAGACCCTGACCCGAAGCATCGCTATAAACGGCGAATCCCTCGTTGCCACACGGCAACGCCAAAACCGGAGCTGAAGTCAAACGCTTCTTCAGTTCCTTAAAACTGAACTGCCTCTCGTCATTCCAGACGAACTTCTCGGATTTCTGGAGCAACTGTGTAAGTGGTTGAGCCAGTTTCGAGAAACCCTCGACGAACCTAGGGTAGTAGCCAGCCAAACCCAAGAAACTACGGAGCTCTCTCACGTTTTTGGGCGGTGCCCAATCCAACACCGCATCGATCTTCTGCGGATCTACACGAACCCCCTCGGCTGAAATCACGTGACCCAAAAACATCACTTCCTTCAGCTAGAACTCACATTTCGAGAACTTCGCATAGAGTTGCTCGGCCCTCAAAATGTCTAACACTATCCGCAAATGATGGGCATGCTCTTCCTCGTTCCTCGAATAAATAAGAATATCGTCAATGAAGACGACGACACACTTATCCAAATACTCGATAAAGACTTTGTTCATCAACTGCATGAACACCGCCGGCGCATTAGTTAACCCGAAAGGCATAACTACAAACTCATAATGTCCGTATCTCGTCCGAAAAGTCTTTTCGGCACATCGGACTCTCTCACCCGGAGCTGATAGTATCCCGATTTCAAATCAATTTTCGAGAATATCGCAGCTCCCTGCAACTGGTCGAACAAGTCGTCAATTCTCGGCAAAGGATACTTGTTCTTGATGGTCACCTTGTTTAGCTCACGATAGTCGATACACAAACGTAGTGAACCATCATTCTTCCGCACAAACAGGACCGGTGCGCCCCAAGGCGAGGCGCTCGGTCGAACATACCCTGACTCAAGAAGCTCACTCAACTGCTTCTTCAACTCGGACATCTCTGAAGGTGCCATGCGATAGGGTGCCTTCGAAATAGGAGCCGCACCCGGCTCTAGCTCTATAGCGAACTCGACCTCACGATCCGGTGGCAATCCCGGTAACTCGTCAGGAAATACATCCGGAAATTCATTAACGACTGGAATCGACGAAAGCTCGATTCCACCATCCTCCGCCTTCAAGGCATAGCACCAATAACCAGTACACCCCTTTCGCAGGAGACTCATCGCCTTCAAGGCGTTAATGATGAATTTCTGTTTCCCCCTCTTTCGCCCGGCGAAAGAGTGCTCGGTGCCATCCTCGGCTAACATGGTGATGATCCTCGTGCGGTAGTTCATGATTGCGCCATGCCGCTCGAGCCAATCATCCCCGAGAATCAAATCCTCACCCTCAATATCCACAACAATAAGATTAGAGGGCCAAGTCCTCTTACAAATAAGTACAGAACAGTCTCGAACCTCCTGTTCACCAACGATCCTATCACCGCTAGGAAGCTTAACGATGAAGGGTTCACAAGGCATCAAACAGTCGAGACTCAAACGGCGTACACAATCCAAAGATATGAACGAATGCGTAGCACCGGAATCGAAAAGCACACTGACAGGATGAGAAAGAATATAAATGGTACCTGTCGCCACGGTAGCCGCTGGATCATCGGCTTTCCGCATCTCATAGACACGCGGATGGGCTGAGCCGACACTGAAAGCTCCCCCCTTAGAGGGCTGACCCCGACCTCTCCCCCGACTAGTACTCGGTGGGGATTGAGGAGCAAACGATCCCTGATTCACACTTGGTTCCCTAGGCGCTGGATTGGAAGCCCGGGCACCAAGAATTTTCTCCCTCTCAGCACAGAAAGCAGCCTTGTGGCCCGGCTGGCCACACTGATTACACGTCAGCAAAGGGCTCAAACAAGTACGACTGATGTGGCCTGTACGACCACAATTGAAACACTTCACATCACGAAAAGGAGCACTGGTAGTTCCACGAGGACCCAGTGAACGAGCTGGACCACCGCCGGTGGGGAAGTTAGCAGATTGGGATCTCTGCCGACCCCCACTCTTGTGGCCCGAAAAGTTCCTGGACTCTGTTTCTTACTCTCGCGGGCCGCCTCACTCGCCACATGACATATCGTAAGCAAGGGCCCCGCTCGTAATCTTTCAATGTAGTGCATACAAGCCCCGACATATAGTCCCGAATCGGCAACTTCATCCGTCTGGAGAAATGGAAAATTTTGTCGCTCTCCTCGACAACTTGGGTCTTCACATAACCCAACTCCTTGTTAAAATCAGCAATAGCTTGAGCTATGGGGATATCCCGCGGTTGAGCATCATAAAAAGCATGTACCCGAGCACGTCCGATCGCCACGGCAATATTCGGTCTCCATCAACTCTTGAAACTCACCCACGGCAAAGATGGTCTTTGGGCCCAACGGCCTCCCACCACCCGTGGCGTCCCCGTGAGAAAGTATTGAGCAATAGAACTTTACGGTCCCTGGGACGCTTAGTGGCAACGAAGACCTTAGATATCTCCTTGATCCACCCTTCCCACCCAATCGGGTCCAAGCTCCCGAAACCGAGGAGGATGCATCTTGATGACATCTTGGAGCCAACGGTCCGCTCCGCCCGATTAGCATGGGCCTCGATCCGGGTCTCGAACCGCTGAGCTATTACCGCCATTTGGTTCACCATTTGCCGCATAACGGCCGCAATACCAAGATCGGCACGCTCCCGAGAAGAAGCATGGCTATGACGGCCGCCAGATCACGCGGCCTCCAAAGATCGTGACGTGGCCGCCCCACCGGCCGCCCCACGTCCCGGCCGGCCCACGACCACGACCGCGACCACGACCTCTTCCAGCATCCATACTGGAGTTAAATAAGTAGCAAAAGCCATACGAGGATCAGTACAATAAAAGAACAATCACAAGTCGAGAATCAAGGGTACGATACAAGGAATTAATGAACAGAGGAAGGAAAACTTACGGACACTGGTAGTACCGGAATCATGGCAGCGTGACGATGATGTGCAAAACAAAACACCACAAGACCCAATAAACCGACAAGCCTAGGTATCCATAAACCTAGATCTCCGATACCATTTTCTGTAGCACCCTCAAGATATTCGAGGTATATTACAGCGCCGTGAATCCCTATATGGGACCCACCAGGCTGAACAGCATCATACTCATCGACTCACATAAACGACAGAACAATACCATGTCATAAAGACGCAAAACAGAATAATCCACCCGGTTCAACCGGTCAATATAACATCATCATCCAACACAACATAATAAGCAACAATACAATCCGAACGAACAAGAGCCCCTTAAGTACTCGAGTACAACTATTAGTTCAAAACCACAAAAGATGAAAAGGTAAAAGACACTAAAACGTCACTCGTGCACAATCATCACGCACGGCCATCATCCGTAATCGTCCAGCCCGCTCGTCTCGATGAACTCCGACCAAATTCATAAAACGAATTTCCCAAAACGGGTCCCAGAGGGGTTAGCAATTACGCTAGTACAAGTAACTGGATGAACGACTTACATCTTACACATATAGTAAATGTATGCAATAGAGAAAACTGCTCAAAACACTCATTTCCTAAATGCCAATATCAAATCACATTTGTAAAATTCACCACAATTAACCGTCGATCCACACCTCCGTGGACCCCTACCGAGACCCCGTCGGATCTAACCCGTAGTGGTTAAAAGCAAAGCTCGTCGATCCACACCTCCGTGGACCCCTACCGAGACCCCGTCGAGTCTAACCCGTAGTGAGCATACACACACACACAATTTCTCATACAAAACTACTATGTCAAGATTGTAAGTTCATAAGGATACTTGCCTCGATTAATAGACGGTGACGTGAACGGAACGGAAGAATCAAGCACGACCGTGAGGAACCGACGAATGAACCTAACGATTCGAATAACACAATCACAACCAACTCTAGACGATTACGGAAATGGAATACACCCGGAAACCCGCCTACGATTCATGTATATTCATACCAAAAATAACAACGAGGGCGGACCACAACCAAACCCTCCCGATTCCGTAAAAATCCACAAAATATCCATGAATCCGTAGGAAAACTAAAGATACTAACAATATTAATCGTATACATCATGAATCCACCAACAAACGGAACGAATCGAAGAAAAACCCAAAACCCCAAATTAATCGAAAATAGGGTTTTAGAATATTACCTTAGGAGATTCAAGTACCAAGATCCGAAGAACACGTTAGATTGATTGCCCAAGCCACTATCAAGAAAAATGGTGAAAATCGACCCCAATGGATAAGGATGAAGAACTCTTCCCCTCTCTCTCACTCTCTCGCTGCAGTGAAATGAGGAAGAAGACGCCGATTTCGTCTAATAAAGACGAGTTGCGCATTGACCGCTTTTTGTGCCGCGGCACTTAGGTGTGCCGCGCATGTGCCAAAAATTTACTCCTGTGTTTCGGCATTGTGCCGCGGCTGCATCGCGTGTGCCGCGGCACTGATTGGGTTTAGGTCGCAGAGACACACGAGTGTGCCGCGCACCGACAGTGTGCCGCGGCACTGGCTGCACCAGCCGTGCCGGCACGGATGGGTGTGCCGCGGCACATGATGCTTTGTCCGACCAACTATCAAGGGATTTGTGCCGCGGCGCACACACCTTGTGCCGCGGCCCACACCCCTTTATGGGTTCCAAAATGATAAAAATGATCCGGAAAGAGAATAAAACGATAGGAATCAACATTTGGGAACCAACAACACGAAATGGATCCACGGCAACCCCGAAACGGCGGTTCCGCACAACAATAACGAGAATACAGTTCAACAGTTTGACAGGAAGGACACGCTGAGGAGTACACGAGGGTCACTACGATCGAGAAATACACCAAAAAAGAAAATACCAGGGAAAGAAAAATACGGGTATTACAGTTCGTGGAAGGACATTGTCATCGGTATTGAGTAAGTTGATTCCTACTCGGTTAAAAGGATATTCATTCATTTTGTTGTTGATCATTCATAATCATAACTCATTCATCATTGTATTAATCATATTGAGACTTGTAATTGTCGAATAATCACTTCATTAGCGAGGAACGGTGGTTCCAATCATTTCATTGAAACTATCAATCACTTCATTATCACTTTCATATCGGTGAGTCATTCTTGACTTTGTCAGATTATTATTATTCATTGATATTCATTATGGTCATTCTCGTTCATATGACCTTCTGGGTTCATATTGCGCGGCCGGGTGCGGATGTGTGGAATTTTTAGTCGGGCACATGATGGCCATGTATTGGGAGTGATACATTGGACTGTGCACACAGTAACGATTACCTCCGTGAGACTAATTAGGTACAAGGACGGGTGTGTCCGGTCATCCGTCTTGTACACTTGCACAAAACACTACGGGCGTACTATGATACTCCTCTTCAGCGTAATTCATAACTAAGGATATTTCATAACTTCAGATATATCATGATTGTGTAATTTCAACCCTTGATGATTGTTGTTCTGTTTAACTGACCCCGTTGGGGGATTTTGGTTTTCAGGTCACGGCAAGGCAAAAGGCACGGGAAGAGCATGTTGACGGCGAGGAGTCCCAGTGATACTAGTAGGGGGCCCCAGTCATTCCGCTTAATTCAGTCATTTCAGTCATTTTTATTTCTCTTCATTTGTATTTTTCCGCTGCAAATTCCGTTTGAGATGTTTATTTGTTCAGGGTGGTGTATTTTATCTCCATATAAAATATACTAGTATTCGGTTTTGTCCTGGTGTGTTGTACTTAAACTCCTCATCGGAGTACTTGGTAATATAATGTGGTTCGGTATTACAATTATACTATTTAATTCATCATTTTCATTTGCCTGGTGGGTCTCAGTCGGGGATTCAAGGCACTGTAATATCCGCCTAGTTTGGGGTGTTACACTTTCGCCGGCCAGAAAATGTCGAACTCCGACTACCACAGCGAATCTGAAGACGCCAGAAGTTCCTCACACGCTATTGACACTCCATATGAAGAGGAATTCGTCAATGAGCCGTCGGTTAGTGTATTTTCATTCACACACGATCGTGCCACGACGTTTGTTCATCGTCTCACGATGGTGCTGAAGAAGATGACACCATCGTGTGCACGATGGTCTTTCGTGGGCACGATGGTTTAGACACAACGATCGTCGATCGTGTGTGCCGTCGTGCCCAAGAAGATCAAAGGCTTCTGCCTTGCATATGATGGCATGCACACGATTGATGCCCATCGTGTGAGCCGTCGTGTTGCACACGATGGTCTTCACACGACGAGCATCGATCGTGTGCATGCCATCATGTGCAATGCAGAATTTTTTTTCGTTCTCTTAAGCATTCTATCATATTCTTATGATTTGTATGTCTATATTGCAGACTGGTTGCGTATGGAAGAGACCTACATTGCGCTTTGTTACACGTCAAGTGAATCTTTACATACGGGAGACAGTATTTAAAGAGATCATTGAGACACTAAGAAGTATGGTCCGCAATTCCGCAGTTGGTGATCGAGCTATCGAGAACTTGACCGAGGGGGTCCTGGGCGTTTGATTAAGGTTAGGAGAAATGGGAGTTCAAGTACTGCCCTACATCACTTGATTGCCCGTCAATTGGAGGGTGATCAAATCCCCCCGGATGAGTCGTGGTTCCAGGTTTGCGGGAGGACCATTAGTTTTACGGCCCGTGATTTTGCCATGATCACTGGACTCCATTTTGGAAACTCTATATTCCATCCACAGGACGACCATCTCCTTCGGTCTGACGGTATTTTCCACAGAATACTCCATGGCAAAAATATTAAGGTTAGTGTTCTGCGGAAGAGGTTCAATGCTCGAGATTTTGGTAGAGACATAAGAGATTATGTGAAGGTTGCCAATTTGCTTATATACTACTACTTTATCCTATGTCGTGACGACATGATGGTCGAGACATGGGCATCGGCATTAGTTGAGGATTTCGAGCAGTGGGATATGTTTCCTTGGGGTTCTTGTGCCTTTGGGGTTTTATCTTACTACATAGGCAACGTTGCCATGAAGGAGGGACAAGAACATAAGGACTATCACTTCTACGGTCCTGTTTGGGCTTTACATATATGGTCGTATGAGATGATTCCTTCATTGGGAGCATTGTGTGGTATTCGAGATAAATCTGTCCAAGTCCCCCGGTATTTGATGTGGACTACGAGGAAGATGTTCTGTGATTTCACTCATTTTTTCGATGATAAGGTACATAAATTTGTAAACGTATTTTCTCCTGACTTCACTCGTCTCTTCAACGTTATGTGATTGCCCATCTAATGGTATGCTTTAATGACTACTTTTGCAGCACAAAGTACTTCCCTCTTTACCGCATCTGGAGGAGGATGAGGCTGAGTACTACTACTTGAGTTTTGAGAATGGCTCGCCATATGACGTTAAGTTCATTAAGCATATAAGAATAGCTGTGAAGAACAAGGCTGATGAGCCTGCGCCGATCACGAGAAAGAAAGTTATGGATAGGTTGAAGAAGGCTGTTGGGAAATTGATTACATATGAGTCGGCACATAAAGTGTCGAAGCGACACCGGCAGAGTACCCCACCAGTAGATGGTGCAGAGACATCGGACCGGGAGAGGCAGCCAGAGAGGGTGTGTTGTGTCCACGGACTTCCTTGTCCGGACCACACCCAGGACACGAGCAGGGATGAGTACTTCGATCGCCGTTTGAAGGCGATCTTGTACGACGAGTCGGAGACAGGATTTATTGCTCGAGTTTCTCGCCGGGTGCTTTCTGGGATCGTGGATTTCTTCGGACCAACGCATAGACGTTCTAGGAGCCCGGCGCAATACTCAGCTGGGTTCCATGATAGGCTTCCCGATAGGCCTCGTCATTCTACATCTGTTAGCAGCGCCCAGCGGAGGATTCCTCACCCTCCACGTCACTCAGTCTCTGGTGCAGCCCACAGTCACCATTCTCAGTGTCAGCCTAGTCATCATACTCAGCGTCAGCCTAGTCACCATTCTCAGTGTCAGCCTAGTCACCATTCTGAGGTCCAGCACAGTTACCATTCTGAGATCCAGCGCAGTCATCATTGTTTTGAGAGGACTGAGCAGCCCCTTGATTATGAGCATCAGTATCAGCCATTTGACGCGCCGTTTCAGCAGCATGGGACGATGTTCGACTGGTTTCAGGACGAGCATCATTATAGTGCGATGTTTCAATGTGAAGGTGGTGGTCCTCAGCAGCTGGCCCATTTCGAATCGAGCGGCCGATTTTGAGATCAAGCGGTGGCCAGGACCTCTCTCGATCGTTATAGTTGTGAGAGGGATGCTGAGGGTGATGAAGATGGTGAGACTGCCGGGACGCAGCAGTTGGGTGAGCGCAGTCTTCCACCGCGAGTGAGTCGACCATCTGCTGCTCTTCGGGAGCCTTTTGTGGTGGCGCCTCCAAGAGATAGCGAGGCTCTGAAGAAGTTGTACCTACACTTTAGGAGGGAGCAACCACGTGATGCTATTGTCCGGTGTTTGGAGACTGGGCATGCTCTCATCCAGGCGTTATTTGACCGGATAGAGTCTAGCCGTGAAGACTTTGATGCTGAGGTGATAGATTGATATGTGCTTGCGCCTCGAGCGAGGCTTCGGAAGGGAGTCCGTAGTGTTGGTGTCGGTAGAATTGGCACTGTACTTGCCGACTCCCAATTTTACGTAAGTTCTATAACTTACTCGCTTGTATATCATTGGCGTGATGTGGATTTTTTTTATTTTGTGGTTTGGCTTTTTGTAGTTAGTTATGGCCATCGAGTTTGCAAGACTCCATCCGGATGATCCACTTGGTATTAAGGTGACAGGGAAACCGGTTTACAGGGATTGGAAAATTCCTAAATGCATCGAGGACTACATGACAGGTCTTGATACACCACATGCGGTTCCATGGTCAAATTGCAACGAGATAAATTTGAAATTTATATTTATAAATGATTCGCTATGTTTGATGTGATGATCTTATATGATTACATATTTTGTTTCAACAGATCATTGCCATTTGTTGCCTCGACCATAGCCACTGGGTGACTATCAAGATTGACATCATAACATTGACCGTGGAGTTGTATGATTCCTTGTCACACCAACACCAAGATGATCGATACCGATTCAACCAAATGCGACCTATTACTCGTCTGATGCCTCGTGTGCTAGCTCAATCCGGGTACTGGCTGAATAACCAATCGAAGAAGTATGATACGGAGATGAGTTTCAAAATTATGCCACGAGAGCTACAGTTCATACAAAACGATGAGATATTTGTCATTTCGTGTCACGAAGATGAGTTTCAAAATTATGACACGAGAGTAACTTTGTTTAATTCAGTCCTATTTAAAAGCACTTTCTATGTCAGACGAAAGGAGTAATAGTAATCATAACAACAACAACAACAACAACAACAACAACAACAACAACAACAACAACAACAACAACAACAACAACAACAATAACAATAACAATAACAATAACAATAATACTAATAATAATAATAATAATAATACATCATTCAAATGAAAGAATTTCTCGAGCGAAAGTTGGACCATTGCTCGCCTACTTTTCAGTTCATGATAGCGCTAACGTAAGTTGAAACAAGTGGATAATGACACGAGGGTCGTCAGCCTTCGCTTTCTTTCTTGATCAATTGACAATTTCTAACCCCGTCAAAGGTTTTCCTGCATGGAGTTGAAGGGCAACTTCGCCAAGAACCTGCCATCCAACCATCACAAGACAGTCTTAGATTCCGAGTAATACCACACTATGAGATAACATGACATTATAAATAGTAAAACCTTGGCCATGAATCTGTAGGAATATTCAGTAACACCAGCAATATGAGGCGTGTGTATGACGTTCCAGAATTTTAAGATGGGATCGTCAGGGTCAAATGGTTCGGTCCATGCAACATCGATCCCTACGCCTCCCAAGTGACCTGATTTCAGATTACGAAGCACCGAATCGTAATCCAACAGCCCCCCTCGTGCTATATTTATCAGGAGAGCCCCCTAAATTTTTTTACACAAATAACAATTTATTTCCAAGACTCGAAATATTGGTAAAGAATAATCGTTTAAAGACTAATCAAACTCTGAATATTATCATTACATTATCGTCTTACAAAGCACATAAGTCATCCGATCACCACTCAATCTAACATCATTATTTCACTATTTTAACATCACATCAACCATCATAGTTACACTTTCATTTCATATTCAACGTCCTTCTCAAGAATTATTTCATCGAAAAAGAAATTAAAAAAAAAAAAAGCATATCCAGTCACACCCAAAAATAATCTAGGTAAGGGAGGGGAGTGATGAAACATCTCGTTTGAATCCATTAGGCACCAAAAAAATCTAAGTACAATACAAACCTTCTTCATGGAAGATATGAAAACCTCGTCTACGATACCAGCCTGAAAGCAGTCACATGCAAAAGAGGTAAGTGTAAGATACCACTCAAAAAATAATAATGCTTCCAAAAGAATATGCATGAAAAATGTGTTGGGGAGGGGAGGGGGGGGGGGTGAAGGAAGAAGATCAGTTTACTGTTTCACTGTTCAATATCAAACAACAAACAACAATGTTGGCACGGCTTGCGAACTTTAACATATCTTCAGGGCCACCTTTCTCATCTACAAGATCGTCATGGGTACCGTTTCCATTGCCTGCCGCTGAAAAGTCAAACCAATACGTACCTTGTTAATAACTTCTATTGTTTCCAATATTAGTTCCACAAAGTTTGTGGGTTTTTAATCGATATAAATATTTCATACCATCGGACGAAGGCCAATTCCTTTTAGTAGCAAGGATTTTCACACCAAAGGGCCGCAAACGCTTTGCTAAATGGAACCCGATATTTCCATACCCCAAAATGAATACCTACCGGAACCGTTTTCACGAATCCAGTTAAAAAATATGAAAATCATCCATAAATTAGCAAATAAAATTGGAACACGAAGAATAAAAAACAATATCAGACGAAATTCACCGTTTTTCCTAGCAACGTGTCGCCAACTGGATTTCCAAGGTTTTTCTCCCTCACGGCAACCTGAATTTCGTTCTGGTTTGTAGTGGCAAATACCAAACTCAGTACATATAAAACAGCCCCAGTTTCTAAATAGTTTATATGCAGTACTTATTTCATGTGCATACGCCGCAAATGCATTTATAGATAGTGTTCCATAAAGTAATGGTTATATATTTCTTCGGATAAAGTATACAGCACAAGCATGAAATTTACTGAAAGCTGGAAGAAAACGGAAGTCTCGGAAACCCCAATCGATTTAGCAGATGAACAGAAAAAAAAAACAAAATCATTCAAATTAATATCAAATATTCTTTATTGTTGAACATAATACAAAAGTAATCTGGACTGTGACACAAAAAACAAGTTGATCAATATAAAGTTTGCGGATACATCTCTTACATGATAATAAAGAAACTCGAGTGTCTTTTAACAACTGGATAACGATTGAGATAGACCAACCTGCTTACGGAGGAGACCCAACATCAGATATATGGCCATTTCAGCACATGAATATGCATTTCCTGTGTTATCACTTGGGATCCTGGCAACCTTAATTCCATGTCTTGTGGCAGCAGATATGTCAATACCTTTATGTGAGAACAAAATAAAAAATCAATACATGTTTTGGACAAATAGGAATTTAATTTCGTTTTTTTTTTTCCCAAGAGTTAACTACTGGATAATAGTGCTGGAGAAGAACCTTCTATCCCAACTCCAAATTGCATAATAAGCTTCATTTTCTTGGCTCTAGCGATGATATCTGAAGTTAGCTTCATACTTTTTACAACACAAAGATCATAGTTCCCGATAACATCCGGGACATTATCTACGGGAATGACATCCACCTAAGAGATACACAAACACAACACAAAAAATCATTCATGGGAAAAGCCTCGAAGATTTTTTTTTTCCCCAAAGAATTAATATGAACCAACCACCTCCACGAATGGATAGCTTTGCAAATACTCTCTTGTATAAATATGAGATGCGGGGAAATATGGCCCGCAGAAAAGAACACGAGTGATTGGCTTGCCACTGTCACCATTCATTTCTTGGAAGCTTTTCAATAAACCTGCACCATGTAAGCAATACTCACACTTACACATGAAAGTCAAATATAAGTAAGTGTGTCTGGTGTACGTATGGTGATTGTACGGTCCGGAGACGCCTCCAGAGAGGGAGGGAACAATTCCCTCTGTGTGTGAGTTCTTTGTGTCTGTCAATTTTTTCTTTTTTCCAAAAAAGATAAAAAAAAAAATACCCATGGTAGAAGTTCATATAAGCAAGTGGTTTTGGCTGATTTGAGTGCAAATTTTACCCGCACCTCAAGAGCACCTACCAAGTTGCTAATCTTACTACATTGAGAATGGTATAAATTTGTACAGACTCTCAATCTGTACAAGTGTATATTCATATATCTGCATATGTGGAAAGATGAGCCACATTGCTAGGTACATGGTACTCATGTGATGCGGGGTATAATTGCTCGATTGGAGTTAAGTTCTAAAATTTTGAATCTTAACATATAGTCTGATTATTTAAAAATAACCAAGTACCAAAATAATGCTTTAAGCTACTATTTTTATTTCGATACCAACTTTTACACAATCAAATCAAATCATTTTACTTTTTAATCTCCATCACACGCATATTTATCATCATTATTTACACCGATCATTACCTAAAATACACCAAATACACACCATATATCAAGCTTTTAGCGGGACAGATGAGTAACTGTTACGTAGCTTTCAGCCTTCAGGCATATACAGTAGAATAGGGTAATTTAAGAGAGAGAAAAAAGAAGAAAAATAATGTTCTTTTCTCACAAAGTAGAAAATAGGAATATTTCACCACAATACCTAATTCCATTTGACGAGATTGTGAAAGAAAAACACACACACACACGCACCAGGAAAAGAAAAAGGAAAAAATATTGTATGAACAGAAACGAAAAATTGACCTGGGGAAGACGAACAGTAACGCTGACGGTGAGTGGTAATTTCACGACGGGTAAATAAAATTTCATAAAATGATTTTATTCTGGTTATACTGGTGGTGGCCACTCCGTGCACACCTCCCACAGTTTTCAGGAGCTTCGAAAATGATTGGGAGGTGGCGTTAAGATACATGACGGCCGGAGAGAAGGATTATATGCAGTATGCACATGTCCATTCATTTACTATGTTTCCACATCACCACTGCCCACAAATAATAAGAGAACTATGTTCCCAACATTTTATGACAAACTAGTCGTTCAGACCCGGGCGATGCCCCGGGCTGTATATGATGGTATTATATATTTAAATTGTTATTGTTCAGCACAAACCTTCGTCATTTTGATCATGGATCCGTCATTTATTTTCGTCATTTTATATTCGGGACGTATTTTTGTCATTGTATATATAGTTGTCATGGTAGCTAGGGGTGTTCAAAACCGGATATCCGGACTTTCGGATATCCGAAATTTCGGATATCCGAAAATTCGGATAGTAAATATTGATATCCGATATCCGTATCCGAAATTTCGGATATCCGAATATCCGGAAAAAAATACAAATTTTGTTCGGATATCCTTATATTCGAAAAAAATATTTGAATTTGGATATCGGATATCCGAATATCCGAAAAAAACTTCGGATATGGATATCGGATATCCGAATATCCGAATATTTTTTATTATTTAAAATATAAAAAATAAAAAATTTAGGATTTTTCGGATATTTCGGATATCCGAATATCCGATTTTTCTGAAAACTACTATCCGATATCCGAATCCGAAGTTCCGGATATCCGAACTTCGGATATCCGAATTTTCGGATATCCGGAACTTCGGATTTTCGGATATTTCGGATCGGATATCGGATATCGGATATTTTTGAACACCCCTAATGGTAGCATACATTTTGTAGCATGATACGTATTTAAAATAGTTTATTGACATGTAATCTTTTAAGATGTATTTTTTACGTAATATTTTTTGTCTATTTATTTTGTTATTGACTCTATCATTTTTAATTGGAACTAACTAATATTAATACACTGGGCTAAGTTATAACTATTTCTTATGATAGTCAACGATGCTCGTGCGATGCACATGTGCTGTATAGAAGTTTTCATAGATTTAAAATACGTGCGATGCACATGAGCTATATAGAAGTTTTCATAGCGTAATATTCGGCATTTATTTTCGTCATTTTATATTTAAGTTTTCATGGTGTCACACATTTGCTAAGCTTTATACGTACTTAGAATACTTTACTGAGTTGCACATGGACTGTATTATAAGTTTTTATATCGTAATCTTCAGAACTTATTTTCGTCATTATATATCTAAGCTGTGATGGTATCACATTTCTAAGCATGACACACATTTAAAATAATTTATTGACATTAAAAGAGTATATGTGAAGAGATTTTTTTCAAGATGTTACATTGAAAAGAGTCTATTCACATGTAATTTTTTAATATGTATAAGTTACATAAATTATTTTAAATATGAAGCGATGACATTAATGTTGGAGACCTTTTATATTCATCCACGTGCAATGCACAGGTTTGATCGCCTCGGGACCCATGCGATGCACTCAGTTGGATCTAATTGTTTTTTTCGTAATGTTCGGGACTAATTTTCGGTTCATGTTTGAAACTCTCATTTTTTTGTGAAAGACGGACTTCGTTGTTCAAATAAATTACATTAATAAAAGCGAACTATAAAACAAATTTCCTTTTTAACAAAACTATAAAAACATAAAATATTAAATTGATTAGTATATTCAAGAGTATAAATTATAATTCGTATAATAAATTATAATTCGTATAGTAAAATATTGCATGTTTAATTTGTAACGTACTATTAATATGAATGCCCGGTATTCATCTATATTGACACCGGTGGCCGTGGCGTTGTTCTTCTTGTTGTTGTTCTTCTTGTTGTTGTATTTGTCGTTGTTGTTCATTGGCATTTTGCATGTTTTGTTCTTGATACAATTTTCGTGACTTGTCAATCTCTTTCTTTAATGTGAAGAGGTTTTTTGCAAAATGTTATATTTAAATGAGGCTTTTCATATGTAATCTTTTAATGTGAGTAACTTACATAAATTATTTTTTAATTAATGCATTACAACATTTTTCCATAAACTATAATATCGAATTTGGAGCATTCATTAGTAACTCATTCTAAGTATTTACAGTATGACGACATGAATCACATGATCTCAAACTCAAATGAATAATGCTTACCTCGTGATATGTGGATAACATTTGAAATAGAATTTTCTTCTCCTTTATATACTTCTTCGATTTAGAAGATTCTCATTGTTATGATGATAGTGTGATTATTATATTTTTATTATATACTACCATTTGCAATATGTAACATCGACATAATTTACACAGTCATATCAAATATCAAAGTTACACAATATTCCAAGACGTTTAATTAAAAAAGTGACATTAACACAACGCAAGACAAAAAACTACATTAAGAGCAAAAATATTAAAATGCACCAACAAAGTGTAGTAATAATTATTGACTAAAAATCGAATGCTCGTCACATTATTTTCAATAAACTTACTTGCTAACGAATCAATAGTATTAGCCCGTTTATCGGTATTACATGAAGTAAAATATTGCATGTTTAATTTGTAACGTACTATTAATACGAATGCTAAGTATTCATCCCACCGGTGGCCGCGGCCTTGATCTTGTTGTTGTTGTTGTTGTTTTTGTTGTTGTTGTCTTTGTCGTTGTTGTTCATTGACCTTTTGCATGTTTTGTTCTTGACATAATTTTTGTGACTTCTCGATCTCTTTCTTTAATGCTTCTTGATGCGCTACAAAAAAATAGATATAGTTGATCGTTAGTAACTTAAATACAGTTAATCAATATATTGCATTTTCGATCAAAGTAAAAATGTTCGTGCATGTTCCACTTAATTGATAAGACAACGATGTGTAGGATCTCTTAAACCATTAGAAAAGATGATGTTACTACCAAATCTCCTAAGCTACCATCTTTATGTCCAACATTGTTACACACAAAAAACACACGTGAAATTTACATAAAATAATATAAATCAATATACTAAATAAGTAAGACGATATGATGCTTACTTTACCACCATAATAAGTTGTAGCCCAATGTGCACGCGGTGTGGAGGAAGTTGTGGTTTGTTGTGTGTGATTTTTGACACATTATATAGTTGATAAAATATTTGTAACTCATGGACGGGAAGGTAAAAAGACTAACCACTAATTGGTGTGTTTAATTTATGCATTCATGGCATTTTTGGTTTGTATTCTTTGAGGTTTAGAGATGGCTTGAAACATGTTGTACCGTACAAACTTTTGTGCACGATTCCTATGTACTTACCATTATGCATGACTATTAAATCAATATACTAACACATGAACCTTTCACATTTTACTTTCAATTCATGAAACATTTATTGTGAGCACTTTGCATTTATAAGACAACTTAAGCTTTTAGTATATAAGATGTCATGTGCTTTTTTATTTTTATTTGGTTTAAATATGTTTTTGGTGCTCAAATTAAGATAAATTATATTTTTAGTTCTTTATAAATTTTTTGTATTTTTTGATTTTTTAAATTTTATAAAATTTGCTCCGTTAGTCTCTCTGAATAACTCAATTTAATTTTTTGCAGCTTAAATATGTTTTTGGTCCCTCAAATTAGAGTAAAATGTGTTTTTAATTACTCATAAATTTTTCGTATTCTTTTTATCCCTCAAATTTCATAAAGTGTGCTCCGTTAGTCCCTTCGAGTAACTCCGTTTATTTTTTTACTGAGGTGTCTCACTAATCCTACGTAGCAGCCCGTTTTATATAGACCCAGTTTAACTTTCCTGCACGTGTCTTCTTCTTCTTCTTCTTCCCCATTTATCTATTCCCAAATTGCAAATCCAAATTTGAAACTGAAAGGAAGAGCATCGCAAGGAAGAAAGACGGAGGCAACCATGACAGACGCAAACCAAGGTAGTAGTTAAGCCAAATCCTGAAAGTAAGACATATGTTGTACCCCTCGAGTACTTGTTATTCTGTTGGTGTTTAGTTTCACAACTGTAAATCCTGTTTAATACTCCACACATTTCTCATTATAAGTCAGTTTTAGCTAACTAATCAAGACAAATATAGGTTAGTTAAATGAAAAAATATATTTAAAATATCCAATTTCCTATTTTATCTCTTAATATAAATATAGATAGAATATATGGAGAAAAGGAAGAATGAAAGAATGTGTTGGAACTAGAATCATTGTATTATTCGGAAGCTAAAATGAATGGTATTTCTATAAATATCCTGGAACAATTGTAGACAATTAGATAAATCTATAATATAAGGGACAGTTGTATTTTCTGGAGATAGTGTGCACCTGAAAAAATTATTGTACCCCTCCTCTTTCTTTTAATAATAATTATATCAAATGTTTATATCTATAATATAAATGACAACCGGTGTTTTTTGGTCTTCGTAGTGTACCGGAAAAGATCATTCTACGTCTTTCCTCTCCTTCACCTGCCTCTCTTTGTATTGAATTTAACAATAATAATAATATCAAATGTTCAACAACAAAAATACTCTTAGAATATTAAATTAAATTAAAGGGCCAACTAATCCTAAAAAAAACTTTTTTTATGGTGATCTATCTGGCCGACCAGTTTCTCTGGCAGGGCCGTCGCCGGTCACTGGCAGACCTCCGACTGTCGGCCAGTTTTTTTCCTTTTTTTTTACCAGGCCCGCGAGGCCTTTTTTTTTTTTTAAACGGCAGGCCGCCGACCTACTCCCCGGCCGGCCACAGCCAGCGGCCTGCTTTTCGGTGGACCTCCGACAGCTGGTCTTTGCTTTGTTTTTTTTTTTAACGCCACGCCGCTGGTCTGCTTTCTGGCGGACCTCCGGCGGGAGGCCAATTTTCTTTTAAAACGCTAGGTCGTCTGCCTCATTTCTGGCGGGCCACCAGCGGCCGACCATTTTTTATTTTTTTAACGCCAAGCCCGCGACCGGCTTTCTTTGTTAAACGTCACGCCGCCGACCTGCTTTCCGGTGGGCCACCGCCGGCTGGCCAACTTTTTCTTTTTCTTTTCTTTTCTTTTCTTTCTTCTTTTTACGCCAGACATGGCGACCTGCTTTCCGCGGGCCACCACCGGCAGCTAGGGCTGTGGGTCAGTTTAGGTCGGTTTTGGGGCAAAATCGAACCCAAACCGCTAAATTCGGTTTTTGGTTTTTAGAACCCAATGGGTTCGATTTCTGGTCGGTTTCGGTTTCTCGGTTTCTCGTCGGTTTTGGTTTTGGTTTCGGTTTCTCGGGTTCAACCCATACGCTCATGGATTTTGGGTTTAAACCCATTTTCCAGCAAATGTATATATTAAATTATATATTAAATATATATTTAATATTAAATAATCAGGGTTAGGTTCCATATTTTAGTTTTTTATTTTTCAAAATATATATTAAATATTAAATAATTAGATATATAAATATATTATGGGCCGGTTTCTGGGTTTGGCTCGGTTCCTGGGTCGGTTTCGTAAGAATGGGTCGGTTTCGGTTTCATGGTGCGGTTTCTAAAGTACAAACCGAAACCGAAACAGAAAAATTCGGTTTCTAAAATATGAACCCAAAACCGATGGGTTCTCTTTGGTTTCGGTTTTTCGGTTTCGGTTTCATCTATTTTTGTCGGTTTTTCGGTTTCCAGTTTCGGTTTTGCTCAGTCCTACCGCCAGCCAGCCATTTTTTTAAGGCTAGGCCCGTCGGCCTACTTTCCGGCGATTTTAATTTTTTTACGGCAGGCCCGTCGGCCGTCGATAGAATTTTGGAAACCGACATATTTTTTTATCAAGTAATCTGGTAATTTAATTATTTACTCACTAATGTAACCGCCACCGTGCCATTATCGCATGAGTAATCTCTAGTCTATAATATAAAGGACAATAGTATTTTTTTGGCTGTCGTAATGTGCACTTGAAAAGACCATTGTACCCCTCCCATCTTTTTTTCTCTTCTTTTTGTGTTGAATTTAATAATAATATTAATACGATCAAATGTTCAACAACAACACTTTTAAAAACATGGCCTTAGAATATTAAATTAGATTAAATTAAAGGAATAATTGATTTTCAATTTTTTTACGGGGATCTCCGAAGACCTCTGGCCAACTAGTTTTTCCAGCACGGCTGTCGCCGTTCGCGGGTAGACCTCCGGTGATGGTCATTTTTTATTTTTGCGCCAGGCCGCCGTCCTGCTTTCTGGTGGGCCAGTTTCTTCTTCTTCTCCGGACCTCCGACGATAGGCTATTTTTTTATTTTTTTTTTGCGCCATATACCCAGCGACCGTCCATTTTTTTCAACACCAGACCACCAGTCTGCTTTACGACGGATGATTTTTTTTCTTAACGCCAGGAAGTCGGCCTGCTTTCCGGTAGACCAATACCGGCGGTCGGCGGACCTCAGCCGCCATTGCTTTAATGCCAGGCCGCCGACCTACTTTCTGGCGGGCTACCGCCGGCGTCCGGCCAAACTTTTTTTTACGCCAGGCCATCGACTTGCTTTCCGATGGATGGTCCTTTTTTTTTCTTTTACGACAGACCTGTCGACCGCCAATAGAATTTTGGGAACCAGTATTTTTTTTGTAATTCAATTATATCACCGTTATCGTGTCAATTTGGCACGGTAATCTCTAGTGCAATTATGTTTTGGACCACTTCAACTTTTTAAAAATACAATTTATAATAAGTACCTGGCGGGAATATACGTTATTTTGTAGTAGTATTGTTGGTTAAGGCCCAAATGAAATAATTTTCTTGACTGGGCCCAAAACAAACATTTGGGCAGCCCAGGCCCGGTTTCATTAAAAACCCTGGATCAATCTGGACCGTCCCTTTGTGGGATGAATCCCACCCGTCCATCAGCTGATTTAAAGACTCCTTCACCCCCAAACCATATTTCACTTCTCCCTTTCCCTGTCGGCGCCGCTCTCATCTCTCCCGTTTCTCTCGCTTCTGTTTCTCACCCCCTTGATATTTTCCGATCGGTTTCCGAAATGTATGCAACCCTTATCAATCCAATGATAAGAACGGTTGCTACATCCTCGGGTGACCGAGACTTGGGTTGCGACTTTCACCCCTATATATTTCGAGATCCTTTCTGAGGGGAGTACGACCAAAAACTTGAGAGTGTTCTTGAGGCAAAAATATTCTTTGTGAAATACCTTGATTTCTGAGTGAATCTTTCCGGCCGAGGGTTTGGGAAATAAGTTCTGGGCTTTTAGGGTTTCTGAGTGCTGATTCTTTGTGATTCATTGAAACCGCCTGGGATATTGGCTCTAATCGAACTGCTGGAGGCCGGTGTTTGGAGCCCTGGACGTGGGTACACGAGAGCGGAGGACTGAGCCGACAATGTGTCCGAAAAACACCACCTTCGCGTTTCGATTTTTCAGATCTTAAGTGATATGTTCGGTTTGATTTCTTCGACCTTGATTTTCTGGGTTTTTTGTGTTCGTTTATTTATAGTTAATTTGTGTTTCCTCTGTGTAATTCGTTGTTATTAAGTTTGTTGTGTAATTCTTAATTCCCGTAATCATAGGAACTTTATTTGTAATTTGTTTACTGCTGAGTTGT
Organism: Orobanche coerulescens; assembly: GCA_033398695.1. Taxonomy (NCBI): domain Eukaryota; kingdom Viridiplantae; phylum Streptophyta; class Magnoliopsida; order Lamiales; family Orobanchaceae; genus Orobanche; species Orobanche coerulescens. The sequence goes on along the minus strand of CM065802.1, from coordinate 8,781,341 downwards.
GTAATTTTATGTATTCCGAATAGATATCCTACACTGGTATCGGAGCCTTTAAAAGGGGTTTCTATTCGGAAGGGCATACGGATTCCGACCGAGGGATCCGCTCAGGTATTGCTTCCTCTACTTTACTGCACTTTCTTACTGTTTTGTGTGATTGGTAGTTTTTTATTCCTTGGAAGTAATTTGTTTACTCTTACTGCTTCCGTCTGTCGTACTGTCTTTGTGACCGCTTCGTTATACTGGTTTTGTGTTGAGACTGTTGCAGTCGTAATCTCCGAGCATACCAAACTCCCTTGCCTGGACCGTAAGTGTTCCTCGGATCTTGTGGGGGCTCCGGGATTCGATTCCATCTCATTTTATTTTAAAATCTGGTGTGATTTTGGTCTTTGTGATATCTGCGTGATATTTAACTGTCATCTCAGCTTTTACATTATTAATAGTACCTTGTGCTGGTATTTTAAATCTTTTGTGTTTTTTACAAATACTAAAATGGGTTCTCTTACTTCATTTACAATGGCACCTTTTGACGGCAAAGGAGATTTTAGAATTTGGCAACAGAAAATGAAATCGATACTTGTCCAACAAAAATGTTTTAAGGCCATTGAAGGTACTTTTCAGTCCGATGTGTCTTCTGAGAAACGTGAGGAATTGATTGAGTTTGCTCATTCATCTATAATCTTGAACTTGTCTGATTCTGTGATTAGACGAATAGGCGAAACTGATAATGCTAAACAGCTTTGGGATAAACTTGAGGAAACGTTTACTGAAACATCTTTGCCGAATAAATTATTCCTTCTCGAAAAGGTTTTTCGTTATAAGCTGGATTTGAATAAAGATATTGATGGTAATCTTGATTCCTTTACAAAGTTAGTACAAGATATAAAACAAACGGGTGATAAAAACATTGATGATTATTCCCCTATTGTGCTCTTGAATGTTATCCCTGATGCTTATAATTGTAACACCCCCAAAACCGTATGGGAATATTACACGCCGTAAACCCTTTCCGCAAGGATCTACCAGGCTAAACGTCCATAAACAACCAAATGCTTGCCCGACCAGGGTCAAACAATATAATAATACTGCACTGCTAAGGTCACTTACACATAAACACACATACCGATGAGGTCACACAACTCTATCAACAGATCGACTAACAACATTACCCACACAGGGGTCGAAATACAATACAAATAAGACTGAATCAACTCTAACAATACAACTAAACTCTACCACTCCCAACTCTTGATTAGTATCGCAGCTCGTCATCCCCTTGTGCCAATCCCGTGATCGCCTCGAACTGTATGTACTGGACGCAAACAGACATCCACCCCGAATACTCGGGGTTAGTAAACTCCACTGTTTTACTAGTGCAAGTATCAAACCATACGAAATGTAACAAGCAAATTGCAACTACGAATTTAATACGGAAATCAATTATCAAAATGTTCTAGAAGTTTTAGAATTTCGAACTCAAGTAAGAGGTATTTGAAAAGGAACACATCATCTCGGGGATTTTTAAAGGTAAATTCTTTTGACCTCGAGTCCCAATTTACAAAACCTTTTCGTAAACATTAAGGGCCTTAACCCAAAACTTGTTTCATAATTCAACAAGTTTACAATACCGGAAACATTTCCATAAATCTCGTGGGGCTCGGCCCAACGTTCTTTCTTAAAACTTTTCCTTTAAAAACTTTGATTTGAAAGTATCATGGTCATGACACCGTGATCCTCTGTCACGTGTCTCCGTAGGTTCAACAACCCACACGGACTATTAACCAAACATAACCAATTCCGACACCGTGATCCAATGTCAAGTGTCTCCGTAGGCATAACAAACCGCACTGACTATTAAACAAACATAACCAATTCCGACACCGTGATCAACAGACACGTGTCACAGTATGCATAACAACCCACACGGACTATTAACCAAACATAACCAATCCCGACACCGTGATCCACTGTCACGTGTCTCTGTAGGCATAACAACCCGCACGGACTATTAACCAAACATAACCAATCCCGACACCGTGATCCAATGTCACGTGTCTCCGTAGGCATAACAACCCGCACGGACTATACCAATCACAACAATCACACACACAGTCCTGACACCGTAGTCTACTGTCACGTGTCACCGTAAGCCCCGTCGAGCTCACCCGGTTGGACGCACTGTGTCCGAAACTCATGGTCCACTGCCATGCGTTATCGTAGGCCTCGTCAGACCCGCACGATTGGACCTCAGTACCTCACTAAGTTCTGATCCCGTAGTCCACTGCCACGAATCCTCGTAGGTCCCGTCGAACCAACACGAGTGAACTTAGCAGACACACATATATTCACATTCACATTACACCGAAATGTACAATCAAGTACGTAAACCAAAACAACACAAACATCATGATCATCACAACGACTCTTAACCAACATAACACACCTTCGGTACCCAATACATTGAACAAACACGAGTACAACCATCTCATATGTACATCGCAATCCTGCACAAATGGCACAACACCTAACACGTATACCAACATATCGCTATTATCACAAAGCCTTCAAATTTCGGAAAACACAACCAACTCAAACGGAACATATTTACGGAGGCAAGCAAAATCGACATACATATCATACGTAATTAATATTCACAAGATACAAGTCGTATAATAAGATACTTGCCTTAATAACCGCTACTAAACGCTCCGAAGAACACGGTTTGACCGAGAAGCTCGGACCAGAAGAAGACAATGAACGGAAGGGTTCCGACTCGAGTTCTTCACAAGAATTCGACCCTAACAACATAAATTCAATAAATCATCGATCATACGAGGAAGAATAATCGTAGAACGCCCGAAAACCCCTCTATGACATTTTTCCGGACACCTTCAAGGCGTCGGTCAAGAACTCGACCAAAATAACGAATCGATACGATCCGACCATGGGTTAACAAGGGAAATGAGATAATACATCCTAATAATCATCAATCCATCAAAATCTTAAGTTAAATCGGATTAAACGGGCGAAATCGAACAAAATACCCAAAATCCCCAATTATCCAAAAGGGAGGGTTTCAAGAAATAATACCTTTGGAGATTCAAGTACTAAGATCCGTAGAACACGCGTTGGATTGATCGTCCGGCTTCACTACCGGAGAAAAATGGTGAAAATCGACTCCCCGGATGAAGAAAGCTTGAGAGTTCTCCCCCCCTTAGCTCTCTCTCTCTCGCGCAGTGAGAATGAAGAAGAAATCGGCCGATTTCGTCTAATAAAGACGAATTTGCATGATTGACCGTGTGCAGCCGCGGCACAAGTGTGTGCCGCCACAGCCGAAAATTTACTCCTGTGTTTCGCGTTGTGCCGCGGCACAACTGCGTGCAGCCGCGCACCCTGATCGGGTTTAGGTCGCAGAAGACACTCGAGTGTGCCGCGGCACGACGTGTGTGCCGCGCATCGCTCGGCACCGTGCCGCGGCACCGATGGGTGTGCCGCGCACTGCTCGCACCGTGCCTTGACGGATGGGTGTGCCGCGGCACATCTGATTTGTTCGACCAACAACTGAAGGAATTTGTGTGCCGCGGCACGCACATCTTGTGCCGCGGCCCACACCCCCTATTGGGTTCCAAAATGATAAAAATGATCCGGAAAGAGAATAAAACGATAGGGGTCAATATTTGGGAACCAATACACGAAATGGATCCACGGCAACCCCGAAACGGCGGTTCCGCACCACAATAACGAGAATACAGTTCAACAGTTGACAGGAAGGACACACTGAAAGGTACACGAGGGTCACTATGACCGAGAGATATACCAAAAATGAAAATACAAGGGAAAGAAAAGTACCGGATATTACAGAGACAACAATTACAGATACGGATACCCGTAACTCTGGGCAAATTACAAAATGGCCCAGAGCGCCCGGAAATCACGATACGTGATCGAAAAACTAAACCGAAGATCACAACACGTCCAACAAGTTAAACGGACTTGCGGGAAACTCGAAACGGCAGTTTCGGACGAGATTCGCAAGAATCGAACTCAAGTGCGGAAAAGTCGCTAAAAAGCACGGAACTCAACAAAACAACACCGAAATGAACTCGGATGACAAGAGTGTAGAATTAATCATTCTCGAAATGACGAAACGGTCATGAGAGAGTCGTCAAAACGGACTTCGGCCGAAAGAAGAAATTTACCGAAAATCGAAAATTGCGGATATTACATTCTACCCTCCTTAAAAGAAGTTTCGTCCCGAAACTTAAAACAAGTAGGGAGAAGAAATATCCCGCCTGGAAAAACTCAACGAGATACTCAAGAAGTGCGTAACTCATGCCCAACGGCGAAACGTTACAAGCAACGCAACGGAATATACGGCGTGAAAACACGCTCCACGACGCCCCCGGTATAGACATAACAAAATCAACAAGTGACAAGCGTCATCAAATAGATAATACAATCGAGTCGATTATCTGAACAATCATAAAACACAACGAACAAAAATCAATACGATTGACCAACCCAACGGTTCATCAATCAAAACGCGAGCCAAACGCTGAACAAATACGGAATTCCACCGCCCAAGGGTTGGAAGATCGAAACGAGACTAATTTCTCGAACTTGAGGGAATTACGAAGGAGTCTGGACGTTCAACAATCATGAATCGAGATCAACAAAAAAACGAACAATCAATGATCAACCATGACGATCGAGTCAACAAAAATCGAATAATCATGTTCGGATCACGAAGAACAATAAGGTTCAACCGACAACTCCGAAGTTCACATCTCGCCTCGAGACAAAACATGATCCGGTGAAAACGACAAGATGTGCACCCACATCAGATCCACAGGAAAGGGAATAGCAATTAAAAAATCACAACGACAAACGAGTTATTCCAAAACAATACCACACTCGTTCGATCAACAAAAGCAAGGGGTAGGACAAGCTCAGAAAATGTCAACGAACATAACCGAGTCAACAGAGTCGAAAATACAGAGGTTCAAAATCCAATCCACTTCGAATAAGAGAACTAATAAAACCAGATGATGTCACTTCCGAACAAGGTTCACAAGAATCGAACCGAACTCGAAAAAAAAAGTCACAGCGATAACCAGATCGACCCACAATAGGATCACAGCTCGTTCGAACGACGAAACCGAAATACAGAATAAGTTCAGAAAGTATCAACGAACACGAGCGAGTCGTTAGAATTGAGAGAGAGAAAATGCAGGGGCAAAAATAATACGGGTATTATGTTCGTCCTCTTCAAAAAAAAAAGTGTCGTTCCCGAAACTCACAACACGAAATCAAGGTGACAACACAACAAGCATCCGACAGAAACATCTCCCATGGGCCTCTTAGAGCCGATTCCGATAACTGTGCTGAAGCGCGAACTCCGAAAGTCTTGGTAGTCAAATCGCAAAACTGAATTCGGTGTCCCTCGAGTCCACACTCGAAATGTGTTACTGACGAAAAGGACAATTTACACGTGCATGCCCCGGCACATCACGGTTGAAACGCCTCGACTCGGCATACCGAAAATACAAATGATAAGCACAATGGGGCATAACGTCGCAAAACAACATAGCGGAGATGCCAACTCAGCACAACAAGGAATCATAATACATATCATATACAATGATTATCATCGTAAAATAATACACACAAACACTACAGCAACGACGGTATCGTTCGGCGACCTCAACGGCCCGAACAATAACCAGCACATAATTACAAACATTGTGAAGCAATCACATATGCACACGAACGTACAAACCCAAGCTTTAACAGCTCACACAGGTGCGATAACACGCAAGCCACCACGGAATGACAACATAAAGGATCGTCATCACACCTCCCACAAGGGCTAGCAAAATATATGCGTGGCGAACGACTCGACGCTAACGCCACCCATTCAATCACAATTCGGGGTTAACACCGTAACGAAAGTTCAAAAACCATACACGCATTTCCGGTCCGCAAAAAGGAATAATAAGTTTTAAAACGAAAACCACCTTTTGAGAACAGTTTGGAAACAACAGTTGATCTTGAGTATCATTTTACAAAAAAAAAGTAGTACAAACACCATTATCGAGACTTTGAAAATCATCTTGTGTTTGAACAAAAATGAGGACACCTTTCCTTTAGTGAAAAACTTTCAAAAATATTCGACCCTTGGGTCTAAACAACTGCATTTGAAAATATCTCAAAATATTTTTGGTCCTCAACCGGAAAATTTTTGAAATGTATTGCGGCATTAGAAAACACCTTGAAAACACCGCAAGAAAATAATTCGTTTTAAAAGTACGTCTCGAATTTCAATTTTCTAAGATACTCAAGGTTTTCAAAATAATTCAATTGGCTAGCACGCCCAAAAATTTGAGTAATTACACGGACAATATAGCGCCGAGGGTTCCGCGACGAACCCACTGTGCTAAAAACCTTTATAAGCTACCAAAAAGGCCGATGACGGTAATATTTCAAAAATTCACAAAATCCGTTTACAAAATATTAAATTCCGTCATAAGAATTTCGCCAAAATGATCGAGGCCATAATGCCAAAAACTCGGTTAAGGGAATTGGTTTTCGAAATAAAACTCAGTCGGTAAAATACCGAAAGCCATTACAAAAGAACTCACGCAGCGGATAAAAGAAATAAAATCAAACATGCACAAGACAGCAACACTACTCCTCATATGAACGAAAAATGGGAGTCAAATGATCACATATCACGAAATCAAAATCCATAAGAGGATTCCGTCAATTGACTCATAATCATAAAAATAGCTCGTGTCACACGAGGCACAACACAAAGAAGGGAGACTTACATCCACAGGCCGCACGGAGATGACGGTCGCCCACGATACTAATCTCATCCGACAACATATCCGACACGTAGTGACTACGCACAACTCAACTTGTCACCTGACGACTCGAACGACAAGACAACACATTACTCGACAAACCACGACTCGACTCGACCCGACAGCCTAGGTTTCCACAACCTAAGCTCTGATACCATAAATGTAACACCCCCAAAACCGTATGGGAATATTACACGCCGTAAACCCTTTCCGCAAGGATCTACCAGGCTAAACGTCCACAAACAACCAAATGCTTGCCCACTGTGGTCAAACAATATAATAATACACTGCTTAAGGTCACTTACACATAAACACACAGACCGATGAGGTCACACAACTCTATCAACAGGACTGACTAACAACATTACCCACACAGGGGTCGAAATACAATACAGCGGAAGACTGAATCAACTCTAACAATACAACTAAACTCTACCACTCCCAACTCTTGATTAGTATCGCAGCTCGTCATCCCCTTGTGCCAATCCTGTGACTGCTCCCCTGAACCTGTATGTACCTGGACGCAAAACAGACATCCACCCCCCGAATACTCGGGGGTTAGTAAAACTCCACTGTTTTACTAGTTCAAGTATCAAACCATACGAAATGTAACAAGCAAATTGCAACTACGAATTTAATACGGAAATCAATTATCAAAATGTTCCCGAGAAGTTTTAGAATTTCGAACTCAAGTAAGAGGTATTTGAAAAGGAACACATCATCTCGGGGATTTTTAAAGCAGAAATTCTTTTGGACCTCGAGTCCCAATTTACAAAACCTTTTCGTAAACATTAAGGGCCTTAACCCAAAACTTGTTTCATAATTCAACAGTTTACAATACCGGAAACATTTCCATAAATCTCGTGGGGCTCGGCCCAACGTTCTTTCTTAAAACTTTTCCTTTAAAAACTTTGATTTGAAAGTATCATGCTCATGACACCGTGATCCACTGTCACGTGTCTCCGTAGGTTCAACAACCCACACGGACTATTAACCAAACATAACCAATTCCGACACCGTGATACACTGTCACGTGTCTCCGTAGGCATAACAACCCACACGGACTATTAACCAAACATAACCAATTCCGACACCGTGATCCACTATCACGTGTCTCCGTAGGCATAACAACCCACACGGACTATTAACCAAACATAACCAATCCCGACACCGTGATCCACTGTCACGTGTCTCCGTAGGCATAACAACCCGCACGGACTATTAACCAAACATAACCAATCCCGACACCGTGATCCACTGTCACGTGTCTCCGTAGGCATAACAACCCGCACGGACTATACCAATCACAACAATCACACACACAGTCCTGACACCGTAGTCCACTGCCACGTGTCACCGTAAGCCCCGTCGAGCTCACCCGGTTGGACGCACTGTGTCCGAAACTCATGGTCCACTGCCATGCGTTATCGTAGGCCTCGTCAGACCCGCACGATTGGACCTCAGTACCTCACTAAGTTCTGATCCCGTAGTCCACTGCCACGAATCCTCGTAGGTCCCGTCGAACCAACACGAGTGAACTTAGCGGACACACATATATTCACATTCACATTACACCGAAATGTACAATCAAGTACGTAAACCAAAACAACACAAACATCATGATCATCACAACGACTCTTAACCAACATAACACACCTTCGGTACCCAATACATTGAACAAACACGAGTACAACCATCTCATATGTACATCGCAATCCTGCACAAATGGCACAACACCTAACACGTATACCAACATATCGCTATTATCACAAAGCCTTCAAATTTCGGAAAACACAACCAACTCAAACGGAACATATTTACGGAGGCAAGCAAAATCGTCATACATATCATACGTAATTAATATTCACAAGATACAAGTCGTATAATAAGATACTTGCCTTAATAACCGCTACTAAACGCTCCGAAGAACACGGTTTGACCGAGAAGCTCGACTCAAGAAGACAATGAACGGAAGGGTTCCGACTCGAGTTCTTCACAAGAATTCGACCCTAACAACATAAATTCAATAAATCATCGATCATACGAGGAAGAATAATCGTAGAACGCCCGAAAACCCCTCTATGACATTTTTCCGGACACCTTCAAGGCGTCGGTCAAGAACTCGACCAAAATAACGAATTGATACGATCCGACCATGGGTTAACAAGGGAAATGAGACAATACATCCTAATAATCATCAATCCATCAAAATCTTAAGTTAAATCGGATTAAACGGGCGAAATCGAACAAAATACCCCAAATCCCCAATTATCCAAAAGGGAGGGTTTCAAGAAATAATACCTTTGGAGATTCAAGTACTAAGATCCGTAGAACACGCGTTGGATTGATCGTCCGGCTTCACTACCGGAGAAAAATGGTGAAAATCGACTCCCCGGATGAAGAAAGCTTGAGAGTTCTCCCCCCCCTTAGCTCTCTCTCTCTCGCGCAGTGAGAATGAAGAAGAAATCGGCCGATTTCGTCTAATAAAGACGAATTTGCACAGTTGACCGTCAGGTGCCGCGGCACGAAGTGTGCCGCGCACAGCCGAAAATTTACTCCTGTGTTTCGCGTTGTGCAAGACGCCGCGTGCAGCCGCGGCACCGTCTGATCGGGTTTATGTCGCAGAAGACACACGAGTTTGCCGCGGCACCGGACAGTGTGCCGCGCACTGCTCGGCACTTGTGCCATGCACAAGACAGCTTTGTTCGACCAACAACTGAAGGAATTTGTGTGCCGCGGCACGCACATCTTGTGCCGCGGCCCACACCCCCTATTGGGTTCCAAAATGATAAAAATGATCCGGAAAGAGAATAAAACGATAGGGGTCAATATTTGGGAACCAATACACGAAATGGATCCACGGCAACCCCGAAACGGCGGTTCCGCACCACAATAACGAGAATACAGTTCAACAGTTGACAGGAAGGACACATTGAAAGGTACACGAGGGTCACTATGACCGAGAGATATACCAAAAATGAAAATACAAGGGAAAGAAAAGTACCGGATATTACAGAGACAACAATTACAGATACGGATACCCGTAACTCTGGGCAAATTACAAAATGGCCCAGAGCGCCCGGAAATCACGATACGTGATCGAAAAACTAAACTGAAGATCACAACACGTCCAACAAGTTAAACGGACTTGCGGGAAACTCGAAACGGCAGTTTCGGACGAGATTCGCAAGAATCGAACTCAAGTGCGGAAAAGTAGCTAAAAAGCACGGAACTCAACAAAACAACACCGAAACGAACTCGGATGACAAGAGTGTAGAATTAATCATTCTCGAAATGACGAAACGGTCATGAGAGAGTCGTCAAAACGGACTTCGGCCGAAAGAAGAAATTTACCGAAAATCGAAAATTGCGGATATTACAATAATGATGTGAAATCTGCTATCAAATATGGGAGGGATTCTGTTACTTTAGACACTGTTATAAGTGGCTTAAAGAGTAAGGAATTAGACTTGAAAATTAATAAGGTTTCTAAAGCGGTGTTTGATGTCAATTTTGTAAAGTCTAGGCAACACCTTAAAAAGAAACCGATTATCAAAACTGATTCTGAGAAGTCTAATAAGGAAAAGGGGCAATGGAATGATAAAACTAAGTTCCGGCCTAAGAATCGCAAACGCTATAACTGTACAAGAATGCACCAAGCCTAAAAAGAACTTGCAAAATGATCAGGCTAATTTGACTGTGGGCGATGTCTTTATGGTTATTGATGATTTGCGTCTCTCTGTGAATTCTGTGCTTTCTGGTCTGTGTGAAAACGAATGGTTGCTGGATTCTGGATGCACTCATCATATGACACCTTATAAACAACATTTTACCAGTTATACTTAGAGGTGGTATCTGGGCCGGTATCATGCAGACGGCCAAGACGCTTAAAACCGGCCCGACCGCCCGCTTACTATTTAGCCCGCCCACCTGTACATTTAGGTTATGTGGGCCTTAGGGGCCTTTGTTTTAGAGGCCCGGCCCGACCGCTCGAGCCCGCCTAAAACCGCCGGCTCAAGATGCAGGCCCGAGCCCGTGTTAGCAGTGAACCGAAGGCTCGATCCGTTTAGCCCGTCTAAAGACCGTGAACTGGGAATGCCCAATAGGGTTTTTTATTTCTTTCTTATCAATTTATAGCCTGAAAAAGGTACAAAATTCAGTTTTCATTTAGTAAATCACATCTTATTATGTCCAAGAGGCATGCAGTAGTGAGAGTACATTTCAGCATTCTATGTCCACTAACATTTCACACCCGACAATAGTCCGATGCACTATAGGAGCACTTCGCAATTAACTTGAAGAAGAGTAAAATGAGAGAGAGTGGGGGAGAGAGAGTTGTTCTTTCTTTATAATAAAGTTCAAGTTCATTTTGTTGGTCTTTGTAATAAAATTTCTGTCTTACAATGAAGAAAAAAAAATGTTCAACCCGGGCCGGCCCGGCCCGGCTCGTGAACAGCCCGGCCCGGCCCATGAACACAATGGGTTGTGGGCCGGGCCGGGCCTTATGTTTGTAAAAAAAAAAGACCAGCCCGGCCCGGCCCGCCAAAAAAGAAGGACCGGCACGGCCCGACCCTTAAATGGAGCGGGCTTTAGCAGCCCGGTCCGGACCGGCCCGAATACCACCTCTAGTTATACTAATCTTGGTGATCGGTATGTTAATATGCTTGATAAGGTGAAACGGGTTGTGGCCGGAGTAGGAAATGTGTGTTTGAAATTTGCTGATGGTACCCAGTTTACTCTAAAAAATGTCAAACATATTCCTGATTTATCTCATAATCTGATATCGTGTACTACTTTGGAAGATGAGGGCCTTAGGGGTTGCTGTGGGAATGGTTGCATGAAAATTTGCAGAGATTCCTTAATGTTGTTTAAAGGAATCCGGAAATTTAATTTATACATTTGCCAAACTGAAACTGCTGCATGTTATAACCTGGTTTGTGCGGATAAAACCGAATTGTGGCATAATAGGTTAGGACACATGAGCATGAAGGGATTAGATATCTTGCATAAACAAAAGTGTTTTGGAAAGGATAAAATCTCTAAGTTGTCTTTCTGTGACTCCTGCATGTATGGCAAACAACATAAAACTCAATTTCCAAAACCTCCCGATTCCTCTGATCCCGTTTTTGAGAAATCTGGTAAGAGTTCCAATGTGCTTGATTATGTTCATGCTGATGTTTGGGGTCCTGCCAGTGTTACGACTCATGGCAGAAATCGGTATTTCTTGTCCATTATTGATGATTACTCGAGGAAAGTTTTCGTATTTTTACTCAAACTGAAATCTGATGTGTTTGAAAAATTTCAAACTTGGAAAACTTTGGTGGAAAATCAAACCGGAAAACGGATTAAAAAGACAAGGACCGATAACGGCCTTGAATTTTACAATACTCAGTTTGATACTATGTGTTCTGAAAATGGCATCCTTAGGCATAAGACAATCCTTTATACCCCTCAACAGAACGGGGTGGCTGAGCGAATGAACTGAACCCTCCTTGAAAAGGTTAGGGCCATGCTCGCCACTTTTGGGTTGTCCAAAAGTTTTTGGGGTGAGGCTCTTTTAACTGCTGCCTATCTTATCAATAGATCACCTTCTGTACCATTAAATGGTAATTATCCTGAGTCTGTGTGGTCGGGTCATGCTATTGATTTTTCAAACATTCGTGTGTTTGGTTGTGCTGCTTATGTGCATCAAAATGTTGATAAACTTGAACCAAGATCCTTGAGATGTGTTTTTCTTGGATATCCTGATGGTATTAAGGGTTATCGTTTATGGGTCAGATCTGAACCCGGATTGAAGGTGATTACTAGTAGGGATGTGGTCTTTAATGAAACTGAATTTCCTTATCTTGATAATCCGTTACCTGCTCATGTGTTAGCTGCTGATAATTCTCCCCACCCTGTTCAGATTAGGGTGGAGCATCTTAGTGATAATGAGTTACCTGCTGAATCTGATAATATGGAAAATCCTGAATCTTCTAATGCTCAATCTGATAATCACTCTGAAAATGGAGATGAATCTGAATCTGTTCCTGACTTGTCTGATTATCAATTAACTAGGGATAGGCCTAGAAGGAATGTTAGAAGACCTATACACTTAGATGATTTCCATATGGCTTCCCTTGCTTTCAATGTGTTTGATATGCTTGATGGGAATGAACCTAAAACTTACAATGACGTTTTGTTATCTGATAAATCAAATGAATGGTTAAGTGCAATGAATGAAGAAATGACATCCTTGCATGCGAATGATACTTGGAAACTTGTTCCAAAACCTAGAAATTGTTCTTTGATTGATTGTAAGTGGTTGTTTAAAGTCAAAAAAGGATGAGGATAACGTCAGATTCAAAGCGAGGTTAGTAGCTAAAGGTTTTACTCAACGAGAAGGTATTGACTATACCGAGATTTTTGCACCAGTAGTTAAATTCACCACTGTTCGCATCATGCTTGCATTAGTTGCACATCATAATTGGGAGATGAAACAATTAGATGTTAAAACGGCATTTTTGCATGGTGAATTGAAAGAAACTATCTACATGAAACAACCGGAAGGTTTTATAAATAGTAACCATCCTGATCATGTGTGCTTGCTCAATAAAACCCTATATGGCTTAAAGCAATCCCCTAGAGAGTGGAACAAAAAATTCAATGATTGCATGCTATCCTTGAAATTCCGTCGTAGTGCATATGATCCATGCCTCTATTTCAAGAATGACTGTGGTATTCCTATGTTCTTACTTATTTATGTAGATGATATGCTCTTGATCAGTTCGTGCATTAAATCTATTGATCATGTTCAAAGTCGCTTAGGTGAACAATTTGACATGAAGTATTTGGGGGATGCTAAAAGGATATTACGCATGAATATCATTCGGGACAGATCTAAAGGCACTTTGTTTCTAAATCAGTCCTCTTACATTGGTAAAATTCTTGAAAAAATTTCAATGACTGATGCTAAAATTGCTAGTGTGCCGCTGGCTTCTCATTTCTTATTATCCAAAACTCAGTCGCCTAAAACTGAATCTGAAATTCGTGAAATGAGATCTGTCCCGTATGCTAATGCTATTGGATCTGTCGTGTACCTTATGGTTAGTACTAGACCAGATATTGCTTATGCTGTGAGTTGTTTAAGTAGGTACATGGCTAATCCAGGTAAACCTCATTGGGAGGCCCTTAAGTGGTTACTTCGGTACTTGAAAATTCTGTTTCTGATGGTCTAATTTTCTCTAAATCTGATGATGGGGTTAACCTAAAAGGTTACGTTGACTCCAATTATGCCAATGACAGGGATGAATGTAAGTCCACAACTTCTTATGTGTTTACCTTGTGTGGCTCGTGCATTTCTTGGAAATCTCAACTTCAGCATATAGTTACATTGTCTACTACTGAAGCTGAATTTATTGCCACCACTGAAGCCTTTAAAGAGGCTATTTGGTTAAAAGGTTTACTTACTGATATCGGTGTTCTTCGTGATAATGTTGTGGTCTTTTCTAACAGTCAATCTAGCATCCATTTGTGTAGAAATCCTGTTTTCCATGATCGTACAAAGCATATTGACGTCAGGCGACACTTCATACGTGATATCGTGGAAAAGGGCATAATTGATTTGAAGAAAATCCCATCCCATTCTAATCCTGCAGATATGGGCACGAAGTGCCTACCGATCGAGAAAATCAGATCTTGCAAGTCGATACTAAATATCGACTCCCTTATTTGAAGACACTCTAGTCTTCCAGTTTGTTATCTTTGTGATAGCTCTTCTAGTTTCTTTGTGATTCCTAGTTTTCTTTCTTAGTGATTGTTTATGTCTTTATACTTGTACTAACTTTGTGTGTTGTGCAGGTGGTGTGACGTTCGGCGATGATGACCTCCTCTCAAAATAGTGTACCCCGATGGCTCATTTGGTCTGGGTGGAGAAATGTTGGTTAAGGCCCAAATGAAATAATTTTCTTGACTGGGCCCAAAACAAACATTTGGGCAGCCCAGTCCGGTAATGCCAAGCCCAGGCCCGGTTTCATTAAAAACCCTGGATCAATCTGGACCGTCCCTTTGTGGGATGAATCCCACCTGTCCATCAGCTGATTTAAAGACTCCTTCACCCCCCAAACCCTATTTCACTTCTCCCTTTCCCTGTCGACGCCGCTCTCATCTCTCCCGTTTCTCTCGCTTCTGTTTCTCACCCCCCTTGATATTTTCCGATCGGTTTCCGAAATGTATGCAACCCTTATTAAGAACGGTTGCTACATCCTCGGGCGACCGAGACTTGGGTTGCGACTTTCACCCCTATATATTTCGGGATCCTTTCTGAGGGGAGTACGACCAAAAACTTGAGTGTTCTTGAGGCAAAAATATTCTTTGTGAAATACCTTGATTTCTGAGTGAATCTTTCCGGCCGAGGGTTTGGGAAAGAAGTTCTGGGCTTTTGGGGTTTCTGAGTGTTGATTCTTTGTGATTCATTGAAACCACCTGGGATATTGGCTCTAATCGGACTGCTGGAGGCCGGTGTTTGGAGCCCTGGACGTGGGTACACGAGAGCGGAGGACTGAGCCGACACTGTGTCCGAAAAACACCACCTTCGCGTTTCGATTTTTCAGATCTTAAGTGATCTGTTCGGTTTGATTTCTTCGACCTTAATTTTATGGGTTTTTTGTGTTCGTTTATTTATAGTTAATTCGTGTTTCCTCTGTGTAATTCGTTGTTATTACGTTTGTTGTGTAATTCTTAATTCCCGTAACCATAGGAACTTTATTTGTAATTCGTTTACTGCTGAGTTGTGTAATTTTATGTATTCCGAATAGATACCCTACATTTAATGCAATAATATAGTTAAAAGAAATACAATAATTTATTTTTCAACAGTATTAATTATACAAAATTTCAACCAATTGAAAGTCAAAACAGTTATATCTTTAAGAAATGGAGGCAAATCATTTATGCCCTTTAGATGTTTATTATAGCACTTAAACCAAATATAAGTCTTAAATTAAAATACTCAAACCAGACCCCTGAATATCTAGTGTTAAACACATATATATTCAATAAAAAAGTGGTAGTTGGTTAAGTCTGAGTTTCACCTAACCTTTTGCTGACACCCAAACTGTTGATTCGTAGACTTATTTTGTGTACTCGTTTTTTCGAAATACTTTCCTTCCTTAAAGGCTAAAAGCATTTAATATTTACAGGATTTTTTTCTCTTAATAATAGAACAGTAAATCATGCATCTAATATAAATTATATAATGAAAAACAAATGATAAAAATATTTACAGCATTTTCTCTTAAAAAATAGTAATAATAATATCTTTTTCACAGTACTCTTTGTTAGTATTATTGAGGGCCAACGACAGAAGATTTCCGGTGAAACTTCAAGGATTTCCGGTCACTGGTTATTGTGAAGTTGAAGTATTAAGCTTGATTGTAGTCCCTAAACCTAGGTCTATAATCTATTACTTAATTTATTTATACGTTAAGTGATCATTGTAATGTCTTCTGTTGTTGCTTGTAACCCGGATGAATACCCAACACTCTTCATTTCAATATTAAAAAGGTTAAACGTATCATTTCAACGTAACAAAAAGCTCTTGATATTTAGAAATAAAATAAAATGAAAAAAATTATAAAATTGGGCCGACCATTGTTTCTTTCCGAAACAAAATCGAATCCGGAAATTCAAGTTTCTGGTTTTCTAACTTGTAGTCATAACATAACAAAGTGCGGAAACTTTCTGTAATTGGGCATGATACTTGGAAGAAATGGACACTAAGGTTTTCCTGATTGATCCTTTGCTTCTTCAGCTGTAGGCATCGGCGCCCGTAACAAAACCAGCAATAATAATGTCTTCTTCAGTCACTCCAACCGGTTTGAATAAGCTAAGACACGCAGGTTGGTCTCATACAAGTCAGAAGCCTTGCGAACCGCAGTGGAACATAAGCTCTTATCAGAGTTCCATTTTCGACATATTCCTACCAAATTTTGAATAGGAAAATTACGCAAAAAAAAAAAAAAAAAGACGCTGAGGTTTGGGGTACTTGCAAAGAATTCCAGGAGTTTCTGAGAAGTACCAGAAACCCCTTGAGTTTTGCTTCTGTCTTAAATGTGAGGGCAAATACGCATGTGAGTGAGAGTGTGTGTGTGTGTGTGTGCGCGCGCGCCGGGTTCTATATGTTTATGCTTATGAAGGGTAAAGTGTAACCTAAAGGCAAATGTCAAGAGTTCAGATATTTGCGAACCACACAGATTATTCATATATATAAAACATAGGAAGAAAGTGAATGAAAAATACTACTCCCTCCATTCCACTTGAAAAGGGTATCCTGGATAATGTACAAACTTTATATTTTAACAAAGGTATAACTCATTCTAAATCATCTAGTCTCACTTTTGTTAATTCTTTTTTCAATCAACTAATATACTAATTTCATATAATGAAATTAGTTACAATATTAAATTTATACTAAAAGTACCCACTTCTGTTGGGACAAAATCATGTTCCGAGTACCCATTTCAAGTGGAAAAGAGGGAGTAGCATCTACGGTAAATAATGCTTACGGTTTTCTCAACCATGCCAACATGATGTATGGTGCTTAGGAGTTCTCCTTTCTCAAAAGGAATCAAGGCTTCAATCCACACCATCATATCCTGTCGAAAAAAAAAGATACGGAATCATATGTGCAGATTTTGCACACAGAAATATCCACTATAAAAGGAGAAGAAAGATAAGAGACGAAATTGAAACTGCAATTTATGTAAAAAGAAAAGAAAAGAAAAAAGATAAAACATCGAGATCCACCTTTAGTTTTTCTTGAATTGCATTGCAGAAACCATCTATCCCTTCACCGGTTAGAGCAGATATGCACACGACATCAGATTTTGTCTTGGCTTCGGACTTGATTTCTTCAGGGTCCCTTGCATTATCAACCTGTAAAAATATGCATCAATCAGTTACATATTATGTGATTCCCCTACATTCAGTTGCTGACCTAAATTATCAATCCACAATTAAGACATTGTTGCTGGATTATCACACCGTACTGCACCAATGCCACTTTATATTAGAAGCTATAAAAAGCTATCCTAGTTACCAAAAAGAAAAACTTTCAAAATTACACCCCCCCACCCCCCGGCAAAAAAAAAGAAAAAAAAAATACTGCAAGCCTTGGCATTTGTATTTCGTAATAAATATCACCCTACTAAGATCTAACGGAGCAATTTTTAGAGTAGAAATAAATATCAGGAGCAAGGGTAGTTTTTGTCATTAATCCTCAACACCGAGTGTTTAGTATCCATCACGAGATAATATCACCCATTTAGTGAGTTTGATGCAGTTAATCACCATGCCTTATCCTGAACAACTTTGGCATAACTGATAGTTAACTATCCGTAACCGATATATGAATTTAAAAACAATAGATAACCCTACAAAAATACCTTGTTCCACACAATTAAAAAATACCTTGTTCCACACAATTAACTTTGGGATTGATGATGTATCGAGTTGTGCAAGAACTTTGTCCACAGCTTCAATCTGCTGCTCGGCCAGTGGATGGCTGGTTGAAATAACAGAATGTAGTTAGAAAAGCTGTATAGTTGTGATTACTACCATCGACTTCTGAGAGTGGTCCAACCATACCTAATATCCACCACATGTACCAGGAGTGATGATTCTGATATTTCTTCGAGTGTTGCCCTAAAGGCAGCCACCTACAAGAAAAAAAAGATCATACGTAAGAAGATTCTTATTCAGAATCAGCAGATATAAAATTCAATTTGATTATCAAATTTTGCTTCTGAAGGGTAATACACATTTAGATTTCAAGTTTTATTTTTTCTGTAAATTTCGCAAACGTGCGTGCTTTTTTGCAATTAACCCAAACTTCAGTGTTTCCTTAAATTTTTTTTTTTTTTTGGAATTATCCTTTAACTTTAGAGAACATAAGCAAATAAGTATAGAGTAGTAACAGGGACAGCCATCAAATATCTGCAGTGAGAAACGTTCATAATTTGTACCAGTGTTGTTGGTAACTTTTGAATGAAGCCAACCGTGTCGGTTAGAAGAAACTCCTTCCCATTCTTCATCTAGACATAAACAAAATAACACAATTGCTTAAATTTAGAGGATCCCGGAAAGAACTTTACTTTGTAACAAACCTAGCAAGACGTTAACTTGTTATCCACTTTTCAAATCCTATCTTTGGATTTAGGATTTGGTAGTGGGAAGAGAGAGGGAAAAAGAAATGCAAAAACTGGTTGATTACTAAAGTTCATATTTCTCTCGTGCAAAAATAGGCATCTGTTAGACGAATTCTTTGTATGAAATTGAATAAGAAGAAAGATGGAAATTACAAGAACGGGAAGTTCTAATGTACCCACATGGGTATCATATCTGCATGTATATTCACTATTGAATAATGATGAAAAACATTTGCTACAGATCAAGTGGGGAATATACATGCAGGTATGGTACCCATGTGGGTACCTTATGATTTTCCAACAAGAACAAATGGCTAAAGCATTCTCAAAATTATACTTCTACAAACGTTTCCTTAATTTTAGGAACTGAAGTGATGCTAGTCAAGACCAATTCCCTAAAATATGCAAAAAAAGAAAAATATTATTGAAAGAAATTAACTCTAGAAGACTATGTGATTAAACATCACTGGATTGAGTTGAGGGAAACACGCGTCTTACAATGACATTATACTTGCCTGCACCCTTCTTGTAGTAGGATCAAGTGTTGCAAATAGCTTGTCCTCAGCAAGGACGTGAGCTCCAGTCAATCGATTTAAAAGTGTACTCTTTCCCGCGTTCGTGTACCCAACCTGAAAATTAAGTTTGCAACTCACCCATATCATTTTAAAAGCTGAACAAATATTAAATTTTAGGATTTGACATTTAAAGTTAATTATACATACACGCACACACATACAATAGCATGCACAACCAACTGAAAATGTATTACATCAGAACGAGCCTTATAAATAATTCAAAAACAAGAACCATGAAGTAAATAAAACATCATCTGGCACTCGAGAAAAAACTAAAGACTAGGAGTTTTTCCTAAGACGACGAAGAACATCTAACTTCCTCTTAAACTGCATACTTGATTCACTATCAGTTTACGCAGTATATTAGCAAATGAAATGTAAATACAACTTCTCTAAGAATAATCCTGGAGTTACTCCTACATGTAGGATTAATTGAAAATATTAATGGAGGATTTTCAGTTTGTAGAATTACTGGGGGCAGAGTTGTGGAGCCTCGATGGTTCTCCCAAAAAAAACAAGAATATATGTTACTGGCCGTAAGAAAGGTACTTTTGGGTTCTAATGGTAAATTGTTCATTGAAGTATCTGCTGGTAACTATAAGATATATATAAACTTGAAGTCATTAGCAAAATTAAAAAGTGGAGCTGATAGAAAAGAAAAACTTGAATGATTGATATCATCCCCTACCAAGTAGAAAAATCAAAAAGTTTTTTTCTGACCAAAGATACAACTGGGACCGGTAGAACAGATCGCCGGTTCCTGTACTGCTTGCGATGTTTACGGACAGTCTCTATCTCTTTCTTAAGAGCAGCAATCTGAAACTCCAGAAACAGTTTACATAAATGTATGCAAATAAATCATCAAGCAAGGAAGCCAAATGTACACGATAAAGAACGAGACACAACCAAGAGAGAAATTGAAGTGACAAGAACAATAAAGAACAAGAATTGAGAGAAAAATCAATATCAACATTTCAATGTCAATAATAATCAAAAGTTCATAAAACGCAGCTCTTGAGCCTTTCCTTATAAGCTAACAGTCCTAATTAAACTAGGAATAGAATCCTACTAAAATATAAATTACTAAATATTAAAATTCTAAATAAACTATAATAGGATGAGGAAATAACCCAAAGTACTTAATACTACCTCTGTTTGGTTTTAGTTGCAATGTTGGACTAAACATGGAGTTCGATGCACAACTTTGGCCAATCATCATCATCATCATCAGCACCTTAATCCCAACTATGTTGGGGTCGGTGGCATGAAGATTATAGTGTCGTTTAATTGTCTAAAATTAGTTAACACCATAACTCATGCAAATAACAAAGTGGCAAAGTTTTACGCCGGATGCCCTTCCTGTCGCAACCTTCATATGAAGGAGAAATAGAACGAAATTCCAAAACCGTCAACATCATAGGTTTTTCCATTTATATGGAAAATATCATGAGACGGCGATGAGTTTGAGATAATTGCTATTGTCATGTCACAATACGTGATTGATATTGTAAAATCAACACATACATCATGGAACATGACCAAACTTTGGCCAATAATATTATTAATTATATATTTGTAAAAATTATAAAAAAATAATATTTTAAAATATACACTGAGGCATGCTTACATTTGTTTTTATATTAGTAGAACAAAGTACGATCGAAGATCAGACATGAATAGTGTGAAATAAAGTGTTACAACTAAAAGAGAACAAATGAAGTATTATCTTAATATATAGATCTCCTTTCTTGATTTCCATCAATCTCCGCAGCTTGAAAGCACGAGCTTCTGCGAGAGTCCTAATTAAACTAGGAAATAGAATCCTACTAAATTATAAATTACTAAAAACTAATATTCTAAATTAACTATAATAGGAAATAACCTAAAATACTTAATATATCTTAAAACATAGATCTCCTTTCCTGATTTCCATCGATACATGCAGCAAAATGTAATCACAGAAAATATGCTAGAAACAATTCAACTGGAGAATCATTTTCCTGACAGAGAATGGAAGAAAATAGTACAGCGCCCACAGCCGCACAAATATTGACAAGGAATATCCAACTATATACCTGTTTGTTCAACTATTACCAATACATAGGAGTAGTATACCATATCAAAAGTATGCTGTAACTAGCAGTTCTAACAAAAATCTATAACGTGGCAAGATATTTAGAAGTACGACACTTGAACTTCTAACAACAAGTAACTTGTGCAGTTGTAAGACTTCTGTCAGAGATTGTAAATCTAAGAGCAATGGGGGTTACTAAAAAAGAAAAAAAAAAAAAAGTCAAGTAAACACAACAGAAGCGGAAAGGTGGTTAAGCCACACAGACACAAGTCACTGTTCGGACCCACATCTCTCTAAATAGTGAATGTGGGATAAAAATCATAAAATAAATAGTGTCCAGCACTACTTGTAAACCATGCATCGCGAGTAACAAACTAAGGAAAGGTCATAGACTGTGCGAAAGCTAGAAAAACAGTAGCAGAAAGCAAGCTGCATACCTGGTCACGTAAAATACGCTTATCAACTTCGATTTGTTTCTCACCCATACCCTTCACCTGTCCTCCAGCTTGACGCTCAAGGTGGCTCCACATTCTCGTTAACCGGGGTAACTGATACTCCATCTGGGCCAATGACACCTGAGAGTAAAAATTCTTTCGTAAGCATCGATAAGGAGATACTCTTAGAGACATTTTTTCCCCTTCAAAATACTACCTGCAACGAAGCTTCACGGGTGGCTGCTCGCTGGTTGAAGATATCCAGGATGAGGGCAGTACGATCACACACCCTAACATCTCCACCAAATGTTTTTTCCAAGTTCCTCAATTGCCTGTCTTCAAACATTTCATAACAGTTGTAAAATGAAAGGGATGAAGAAAATATAAATCACTTCAGTATACAAATTCCACAACAAAAAGAACTGAAATGATGGCAGACTCAAGAACAACTAATTTGGTTCTTTGCCGAAGAGCAGAACCAAATTGCAAAGTTTTGGTCAATTGAAACTGAACAATTTATTGCATCTACTGGTAGACGTTAAACTGTCATAACAAACTCTGCAGCATAAAAGTTATGAAATGGCAGAGATGGCAAAGAGCAGACAGCAGCATTGAAATTTAGCATATGTAATTATAATCCTTTAAAGTTAATAAGAACCAACCCGGGTGAAAGTTCGTCATCGAAAATTACTGTCTCGACACCAAATGCATCGATCGCACTCTTGATTTCTGCCACCTTACCGGAACCTATATATGTCCTGGGATTAGGAGCTGCAAGTCTGCAGGAAAAAAAAATGGACCAAAACGGTGAACTATCTTCAAGGTTCTCATAAAACTAGAAAACTTGGATAAAGAAAAGGTTGAAAGCGGAAATCATGACATTAATTACTTCTGAAAAGTAGAACCAACAACAAGTAATCCAGCCGTGTCAGCTAACTGCTGCAGTTCAATAAGTGATTCCTCTATACCAAAGGTACCATTGGCATAACCTTTCCTTGCCAACCCAACTAGATAAGCTTTCTCTTCAAATACCTAGGATTAAATTCTCAGCTTAGTAGGAAAAGATACGCAAATATTCGCATATGGTCGCAGACTGCATAGCTCTTTAAAATTCCTAATCAAAATTTATTGCGGGGAAATGGGGGGGGGGGGGTGACCTCTCGTCCATTTTGCATTTTCAACCGGCCTTCATTATCATTCTCCTCTACACTCCCTTCCTCTTCTTCTGATTCTTTCAACCGGGTTTGAGTTCTGGCTTCATGTGATTCTCCAATTGCAGTGCCGGCGGCGCCAATGATCATTCCATGAGCTGGACCCTCTGGCTCAGCATCAAATGCGGCGGTCCGCTCAGAAACGGTGTCGTCGGAGTAATTAACACCTACTCCGTCGGTATGCACAGCCTGGACGCTAAAATCTTTGCCATGGGTTCGAAGATTACGGAGATGAACAGGTTTGATGGTATTAGGGTTTGTGGCCCATCGAGAAGAGAAATTGTGCTCGCCATTCAGCAGCGAAGGCTTCAAGATTGAGCAGAAGCATATGCTCATAATAATTTTTCTCTCGCTTTGTATTGAGTTACTGTAAGAGTGATCCAAACACTCTTTAACGCATACTTTTATGTGTGTATATATATATATATATATATATATATAGACATACACACACACACACGTACTGAAATGGGGTTCGATAGCTTTTGTGGTGTCACAAAGACGATTGTTTTTGTTTTTATTATTTATTATATTCACATCCCTCAATTTTATTACTATTATTATAGCTAAGTACTACTATTACTATATGCCTCCTATTGCTTAATTTTAAAAATAATTAGATTTTCATAAATTATTTAATTTGACAGTATTTGATAAATGAATTTTTTTTAAATCACAAATTATTGCCGGTAGATTTTGAAAACAGCATTAAGATTGCTTCTAGAAGCTCTTGCTATAAAAAACACTAGGATTAATATTTTGTATCTTAAAAGTACTTTAAAAGTAATATTTACCAAATACAATCTGTTTCGATTCACAATTGATTATCTTCACAAACGGTTGCAGTAGTTTTTAAATCACAATAATAAAAACTAGGCCTTAGATACATTGGATCGACCTAAGCAAAACAGGTTGATGAAAACATAAGCTAAATGAGGAGTACAATAGAGAAGCGTGGACATAAGGGTGTAAACGAGCTGAGACAGTTCACTTGCTATTTGTGATCGACTCGCAAAATGGTTGAAATTGATACAACGTAATTGGGTCGAGCTCGAGCTATTTAGTAAGTATCGAGCTAGCGCTCGACCTCATTCAAATTTAGCTCGACACACTCACGAACCTTATTGAACTTGTGCTAAATGTGCTAGTTTTTTCTTATAGTTAACATAATTGCAAAATGCAACTCTAGTGCGTTGTGTTTATTTGGGAGTTTTCATTTGTTGGGAGTTTTTTAAATATTTACATATCGAGTCGAGTCGAGCTCGAGTTTACCATCGAGTCGGGTTCAGCTTTAGAAAAAATGATCTCAATCGAGCTTGAGTTTGTCAATATTTAGTTTGGTTCAGCTCGCTTACATTAAACGCGGACGCTCCGAAAAATCTAAATGGAGTTTGCATAGGGAGATAAGAGAATAATAGAGAAACATAAAGAAAACAAATGACGGATAAAAAATGAGAATGGACGGGAGGACATATTTTTATGTGATCGGGGAAGAAACACTCTATTTAATGAAGTTATATTGACGCCATATTTCCTTCTTACGAAAGATGATTATTAATATTATTTTTTATATTGTTATTACTATTGTTTGAAGTTATATTGACGCCACATTTCCTTGAAATCCTTCTTGCAAAATGGTGCGCGTCTGAAAATATTAGCCTAGCCAAATAACTTTGTGCATTTACATTAATAACCATTACAAGTAAATAAACTCCCAGATAAAATATTTAAATAAATTTGGTAATGCAATAAAAAGTCCCCAATGCTCAAATAGAGTGTTGGGTATGTCATATACCAACTTAAGATTATCAAGTTGTCATGTTTCGTTACATTACCATAATTATAGAGTTACTACAGTAAAATTAACTATACCATTTCAATATATTGGCATGATATATGTATATATAGTTTAATTATATCTCTGGTGTAACTTTAGTGGTGAGGCCAACGAGAAAGATGTTGAGGTAATGATTGCGGATCAGATCGTACCCCGTACGGATAAGTTCAAGTATTTGGGTTCGATCATTCAGAAGGAAGGTGAGTGTGAAGATGATATCACTCATCACATCAAGGCGGGGTGGCTAAGGTGGAGAGCAGCGACAGGGGTCCTGTGCGATAAGAAAGTCCCTCTAAAGTTGAAGGGTAAATTCTATAGAGCGGCAATCCGACCTGCAATGTTGTATGGCTCCGAATGTTGGGCGATGAAGAAGTCGCTTGAGAGCAAGTTGGAAGTGGCTGAAATGAGAATGTTACGTTGGTCGTGTGGTCGCACACTGTTAGATAGAATCGCGAACGGGGTTTTCAGGAACGCGCTAGAAGTGGCGCCCATTTCAGCGAAAGTTAGGGAAGGGAGATTAAGATGGTTTGGTCACGTCCGCAGGAGGCAGGCATCTGTTCCGGTGAGGAGGGTCGAGAGTTTAATGGTTGTCGAGGAGAAGAGGAGAGGCATACCGAGGAGGACGTGGGAGGAGGAGCTGAGATTAGATTTGAAGGCCTTAAACCTTTCCGAGACCATGACTGTTGATAGGTGCGCTTGGAGGCGCCAGATCAGAGTTGTGGATTCTTTTGTAGGGAGCGGTGCTGTAGTTGAGAGCCTCAGGATTTGGTTGTCTCGGTTAGCTTTGACCTAGAGCATTGTATTTTTTTTACTTTTATTGTTTATTTTATCCTATTGTCTTTGCGTTTGGTGTATTTTTGACAGGGAGCTGTGCGTTGAGCCAACCTCTCTTCTGTTAGAGCAGCGTTCATCGGGAGTGAAGTAGCCAATATCCGCTTAGGTAAGTCCCATGTGGATTAAGGCATGAGCTCAGGTATGGTATCGAGCTTTTTAGAATCATATATTTTTTTTATCACTCAATATTCTGTTGTGCACTAAACTGGGGGTCTTCACGGAAAAATTTTCACCGTAATAAGTAGGGCGTGGTGCGTCACATCTTACCCTCCCCAAACTCGCTTCCGAACGGATATCTTGGGTATGTTTGGTTTGGTTTGCTTTTATAGTTTAATTAAATATTTTTGGGAAAAAAATAAGTTAAAGCCTACATTCAAGAAAAAGAAAAGAGAACAGACCAAAAACGATAAAATTGGCGAAACTTAAACTTAAAATTCAAATATTATTGAGGATTTCGATTTGATTGTTTGTTAGTGTGTGGTATTAGGACTAGGCTACATATACACATTTTTATATTCACATACATATCACTAATTTATTTATTATAAGAAGATCATATGTACCTACTACTATTAGCCAAAATTGAAAAACAAAGGAAATGTAGCATTATACATACTACCATTAGCTAAAACTGAAAAACAAATACTCTTTTTGGTTTTTCGCTTCATATCAGATTTAAGCACACAAATCTTCATAAATAAGAATTAAGAAAATCGTTGTTTATCATTATTATATAGTACCAGTTTTCCATATATATATTTGATTTTTTTTTTTTACTTTTTTAAATTGAACTTTGACCATTAATTAATTCTTCTTAGAGATTATACATATACATATAAAAGTTATATCGTCAGATTCGTTTTCCAAAATAATTTATAATATTATTTTTGATTTTTTTTAATATAATTAGAAAGTTATTCCTGACCAAAATTTTATCTTGAAAAATTAAAAAGACATCTAAAAAAATATGATAATATCAATTCTATTTGAGAAATTTTTTCTCACGTAGGTAATATACCTCTATGTATACATATGTCGACCCATGAATGTTAAAACGACTAGATACATATGTCGACCCATGAGTGTTAAAACGTAAAAAGTATTTTACCCCAATTTAAATTGACTCAAAATGTTAAATTTATTTAGTCTACCCAACATATTGAATCAAAATCCTACTTGATAAAATTGATTATCTGCATATCATCAACGACAACAAGACAATAGGTCAAATAAACAAGAACAAGATTAATTTTCTTTGATTTTTCTAAATATAACCAAAAGGGTGAAACAATTTTTTTTTTAAAGAGGGGGCAAATAGCACGAAACCGAGGGCGTTCGCTTTAATCTATTTAGTTCATTGGACATGCTGATCAACCTTAGCATTTAGCAATATTCCCATAACCAGGTTAACATATTCTACTGACATTAATATAAATACATCAACATTTAGTCACAGCTGCTACTGAATGTGGCATCAAGGCATTTAGAGCATGTCAAATAGAAGAGTTCCGTTCCTTTTAATATATATTATTATGTAATACTCTATATATTCTCTCTTCCCACAAACTTTATTAAGGGAAGATGATTTCTCCAGCCCTAGAGTGAGGCAATATTACAGTATTCTTAAAATTATGGGATCACACTTTATCATCGTGGAACCACCATCTCGTCTCCTTAGGAGATCGACCGTTCTTACAATTCTTCACATAGCGGTCGTTGTCAGCTGGACGTTGCTGCGTGGCGGCCCGAAAATCAAACGTTAAAGGTAATATGAGAGTGGAATTCTGGTTTTGAATCAAAATACAAAATTTCGGAGATTGAAAAACAGACGTACCTTCACCGGGGAGCTCGACAACATAGATAGAATGCTGATGCAGATCGAACTTACAGTCATAGCTGGGGACCAAGAGTCGTATAAAATATCTGCATAAATTTAAAGATAAGTTCAACGCAGTTATCTGGTGGAGAAAGAAAAAAAATGGGGTTGATTTTTAATACTTGTCTAAAAATATAAAATATAAAAAAAAAATAGAAAAAGAAATAAAAAGGTTCTCCAATATTTTCAAGATGGTTTTCTTTTTCACCATTGCACATCCACGTATCGATACACAAAAGGGCCTATATTCTTGTATATGTATGGTTTAAACACGTATGACAACATAAATGGTTTGCCTTCCATGTGAGGAATTCTGCCATTCAGAATTCAGTACGAAAAACCATCCCCAAATTTTACCGGACCTCAGTTGTACAATAACAAAGTACGAGCTAGAGATGAACCAATTTAATAATTTGAAAAACAAAGAAGGAAATAACAATCAGCTAGATCTCGGGTCTTCTCATTGACAACACAGATCTAGGTATCTCACAAGGGAACACTGAAAATCTGTAACCCTTCCACATTGATGACCCTTAGAGAATTAACGTATCTGAACGCATTCTCCCCTGCTTTTTGTACCGGATCTACCAAAAGCAAAGCAACTTTCCAACTTCTATTTTTGAACTCTTTCACTCATAGAGACTCCTCGCATGAGAAAGTTCCTATTAAGGAGGCAATCCAGCGGAATTAATGTCCCGTCGGACTGAAGCAGCTCAAACCAGCTTCGAGGTAGACCCACAGATACTTGGTGAGAATGTCGGCTAACTGGTCGCAAGTGTGCTAACATGCGAGACCGTGAGGACCTCTTTATGAGTACAAAATGAACATCAAAGATATGTGCTTCGTCCGCGAGCGAAGAACACGATGCAGTGCTAACCAAGTGGCACTAACATTATCAGAGTGTAATTGATGATTTTATCATTACGCGAGCAAAACCATCCTCAGGACCTCCAAGCACACCTGTGTTCATATTTTAATATCAAAGATCTTGGCTTATTTCTCTCACAATTTAAATATATGATTGATCTCCTACGTCGGATGACGCTAAATCAAATAGCATTCCCATGTCTGCCAAGTGTCCAACCATTGGCTCTTTGCCAACTGATCCTACAGAATATCATAGCATTATGGTGACTTGCAATATTTAATAGTCACAACCGGATAATGCCTTCACCACCAATAAACTGGTTCAGTCAACAGCATAGCTGTTAAACGGCTATTTTGCTAGATTAAAAAAACCCTTCATCATAGCGTTCCCCTCCGCCAACCCTAGGATTTCCAGCCCACGGCCTTTTCTGACTCTGATTTTGGTGGCAGCATCGTAGACGGAAAGTCAACTTCAACTTATATCATCTTTCTTGGGCTTAATCATATTTCTTGGTGGTCTTGCGAACAGTGTGGTGTGTGTGTTGCACGCTCTTCCACTGAAGCTCAATATAGGGCTCTAGCCTCTGCCACCTCTGAGTTATGTTGGATTGAACACTTATTTCGAGACCTCGGTCTTATGCTTTGCTCCACCAAGAAACTACTCCGTGATAATGCTAGTACAACTCTTTTAGCACTGCATTGTGTTCTTCACTTATAAATTTAGCACATTCATTTATGTTTATTTCGTTCGTGATCTTACTGAAAAAGTAATCTTCATGGTCTCTCATGTCAGCACATTTGACCAGTTAGCCGACATTCCCACCAAGTCTCTACATTGATGTCGATTTGAGTTGCTTCGGTCAAAAATTAGCAACAGGACGTCAACTTTGGGGGGCGTATTAAGGAGGCAATCCCAAAATTGTGGGATTGAATCAATTAGTGGTAAGCTCCATAATATGTGTTATTATGTTATTACTTATTAGCTCCTGTCAAATCTGTATATACCGGAGGAGACTAATGTATGCTATACTAATCAACCTCAAACACAATTTTACATCTCCCATTATGACTTCCACAAATGGTAAGGACAGAGATTTTTAACTTTATTTATTCATCGTATGCTACTAAAAGTACTTTACATAGGCTACTTCAATACCAATTCGAGTCAGAAGTTAACCATCTTTTTGTTACAACAGTGAGATGAAGTGATGAAGTGCTCAAGACAAACCAAAATATAGAACCAGAAAGTGAATCAACTAATGAAAACCAAACAAAAAACACGGTATGACTAAAATCCAAGGTAATGAAGTAAATAAAAAGGTCTGGAAAACACACCTAAACATATGTGGCCATTACTATAAATGTGAGGATGCATAGGAGCTGGTGGGACAAATATAACCTGCCGAAGAAACAATGAAAATTTTAAATAAGCCGTGCCCTGAGAGTAGAACTAGCACAAATACAATTCAAGTAAAAGAGAAACCCTAGGAAAAGTCGTTAAATCAAACTCCCAAAAAAATCCCATTTAGCTCGATAGGTTCCCAAAACCATAAAAATGAATCTTAAATCCATAAAGCACATATAAACCTGCGGCGCTTCCATGGGATAATGCTCCGGAAAATCAACCTGAAGCTGGTAGATTTCACCTGAATAAAGCGTACCCGCCGCACCGTTGACGTCAATTACCCATCTAATTATGCCAAAACTCAGTTGAGAACTACCAAATATCTTTGATTCCAAACCATTAACAAAACGAAGAGATTTAACAGCTCGCGGAAAGAAAAAAACGAAGAAAACCTCTGAAGATTATCGGCATCTTTGCGCTTGAAACCCGTGGGAGGATTCATCTGCCACTCTACCAACTCCTTCTGCAGCCGATTGCATGCGATCTTGCTCAACGCCTTTTCCCTCGAATTTAAATTTCAAAAATCAATCAATCAATCAATATATTCCCCCAAAAAAATTTAACCACATAAAAAATTGTTGCGCTGTATAAGATGGACACACACACAAAAAAAAAAAACTACTAAATAAATTTCAACCAAAATAGGACCTTGTGTGAGGATGCAGAGGGGGCGGTCATGGCGTATGGAAACGGGAAAATGTTAGAGATAGAGAGAGAGAGAGAGAGAGAGATTTTCCAGAAAGTATGGGTAAAACGATGCGTTCGTAGCGTCGTGATAACTGTTAAGTCATGACTTGTGACTATTCACCCAAAGGGGGGTAGATTAGATATCAGGTACAGTATTTAATTATAACGAGACATCATGGCCCGTGCGATGCACGGACTTTGTTTACCATGATTAAATTATATTTGTATTTAGGGTAAAAAGTGTTCGGGTTATGTTAACATGTTGATTTATTTAGTATAAATATTTAAATACATCGGTTTACTCATTATAGTCTGTTATATTGTGATAGACAATACATCTCAACAAAGTTATAACTCACAATTTTAAAACAACAGTTTATTCTCTGAGGTCTTATTTTAAGTAATATTTTTTCCAATGTCTCAAACATTAATTTTAATGCAACAATCTTAGCCAATATGAACAAATTAATAAAACTCTCATGTGAAGATTATGCATATACGAGGCATTATCCAACCCGTGCGATGCACGGTCTTTGGTTGAATATCTATGTGTTTTGTACGTAATGTTGGGGCAGACGGTTGAATGAGCAGATGGCAGAATTTAAATGCCTTTTAGAGAAGTTTATATGTTTTTTATTGTTATTGTCCTTTTATTTTAGTCTATTTAATTAGTTATATGAAATGAGGCTTTACTAACACGTATGTTGCTCCAGGGTTATTTTTGGTTTATTCAACCCGTGCGATGCACCGATTGTATCTAAGATTTCATAGCTAAAATTTACCATCTTGTAATTTATACCAGGAGTGTTCAAAAATATTCGATATCCGATATCCGATCCGAAATATCCGAAAATCCGAAGTTCCGGATATCCGAAAATTCGGATATCCGAAGTTCGGATATCCGGAACTTCGGATTTGGATATCGGATAGTACTTTTCGAAAAATAGGATATTCGATATCCAAATATCCAAAATCTTAAAATTTTTATTTTTTTATATTTTAAATAATATAAGGTATTCGGATATTCGGATATCCGATATCCATATCCGAAGTTTTTTCGGATATTCGGATATCCGATATCCAAATCCGAATATTTTTTTTCGAACATATGGATATCCGAACATAATTTATATTTTTTCCGGATATTCGGATATCGGATATCAAAATCTACTATCCGAAATTTTGGATATCCGAAAGTCCGGATATCCGGTTTTGAACACCCATAATTTATACTATCATTTAAAAGTCCATTTTAATCACCTTGTGTATTAGAAGGTGCATGTGTTTTGTAGTAATGTTGGGGCAGACAGTTGAATTAGCATATGGCAGAATTTAAATGCCTTTTAGAGAAGTTTATATGTTTTTTTATTATTATTGTCCTTTTATTTTAGTCTATGTAATTAGTTATATGAAATGGGGCTTTACTAACCCGTATGTTGCTCTGGGGTTGTTTTTGGTTTATTCAACTCGTGCGATGCACCGATTGTATCTAAGATTTCATAGCTAAAATTTAACCATCTTGTAATTTATACTATCATTTAAAAGTTCATTTTAATCACCTTGTGTATTAGAAGGTGCATTTGATTTGTAATGTTTATCATAACTTTTGTATTTAAATTAGTTTATTTACATTAAAAGTTACAATTAAAATAGTCTCTTCATATATTTACAATTAAAAGTTACAATTAAATCCCCCTTCCACATTAAATTAAGGGGGATAAGTATTATATAGTATAGATAACTAAATACATTCCCAAAAAGAGGCTTTAAATCGCAGTGTAAATTGATCAAAATTACAAAACAGCTTAATTCTCTTCATATTCTTGATTCTCAAGAACGACATTGCAATATTTATTAATAAAAGTAATCAAATCATTTTCATATAGATGTTGGAAAAATAGCTTAATTAATACCATAATTAATTATGGTAATTAATGACATTAAATGGTATATTTGGAATCTACATTTTGTGTAGATTAATTTAGTGTATTTACTTGTTCAATTTCGTTAAGAAATGAATGAGTAATTAATGCACAAAGTTAAGCCATTTAATAGTTGGGAATGTGGAGAAGTAAGGAAAAGTTGAGCTATTTATAAAGGACTTTCCATCATAAAGGAGCAATCAAGTGTGCTCCATTATCGTGCACCCTAGTTGGCTTTAATTAATTTTTAAGGCTAAAATCTGAATCCTACGAGGAAGGTGCAAAGCACCTTCCGAGTCCGTGCACGTGCACGTCGCACTTGTCGCAACGGGCGCTTCGTAGGCGCAATTTGTCTATCCAGTCAGAAAGACACACCGATTCGGACAGGGTGCTTTACAGGCTATAAATAAGCCCCTGCGGATGATGATTACACACAGATAATAATCAAGATAATAATACACTCATACTAGCCTAAGTTCATACTACAAAGTCCCAAATATCCAGTAGTTCGCCCGTAATTCGATTCCTAGTACAGGGTATCGAGTTCGTTGAAAAACCATTGTATCTTGGGGACGTTTGCCGTTCAACCGTGTGTACTATGCGGGGCAATTTCGTCTTACGGAGAGAGTCCAACTCTTGCCTCGGTTTTGCATCATTTGTCATTTTCTACAGCATTATATTCAATAATCGTAAGACGAAATTTTTCTGTAGAAGATGGCATCGTCAAGCAACAATGTTCATGCTCCTGCCCATGCCGAAAAACCAGAGAAGTTCTCAGGTACTGATTTCAAACGTTGGCAATCAAAAATGCTGTTCTACCTTACTACTCTCAATCTCTCGCCGCTTCTTTCCGAATCTCCTCCTGTTGTGGGGGATGATGAACCGACACCCGTAAACGCATGGCATCGATGCATGGCATCATAGCGACTTCTTATGTCGGAACTATATTTTGAATGGGTGGATGACACACTTTACGTTGTTTATTCCATACCAAAACGTCCAAAGAGTTGTGGGACTCGTTGGAAACAAAATATAAAGCGAGAAGATGCCGGTTTGAAGAAGTTCATCGTGGTCGTTTTCTAGACTTCAAAATGGTGGACACCAAAATCGTTTCTCGAGCAAGTGCAGAAATACGATTGATCCTGCACGATATTTTGGCAGAAGGAATGAGCTTGTCTGAATCCTTTCAAGTTGCTGCCATAATCGAGAAGTTGCCCCCGATGTGGAAGGACTTCAAAAACTACCTCAAGCACAAACGCAAGGAAATGGGCCTTGAAGATCTAATTGTGCGACTGAGGATCGAAGAGGACAATCGGAAGACCGATGTCAAGATGAACAAGTCATCTATGGAGGCAAAAGCAAATCTCATCGAGTCAAGCAACAACAAAAAACGGAAATTTAACGGGAAGAAGCAAGACTCGAAGAATCAAAAGAAGATCAAAGGAGAATGCTACAACTGCGGTAAATTCGGGCATATGGCGAAAAATTGCCGCAAACCAAAGAAGGACAAGAAGAGAGATCAAGCAAATGTTATCGAGAATAAGTATGTTCCCGTCGATTTGTCCAGTCTTGATCTGTGTGCAGTTGTAGATGAAATCAATATGGTTGGAATCCCAGTCGGATGGTGGGTGGACACCGGCGCTACTAAACACATTTGTGCCGATAAAACCATGTTCTCCTCATACGAGCCCATCACCGAAGAAAGAAAGTTGTACATGGGAAACTCCGCTGCCTCAAATGTTGTCGGAACTGGAGAAGTTATACTCAAGATGATGTCGGGATTGAAATTGACGCTCAAGAATGTGCTACATGTTCCAGACATCCGTAAGAATCTTGTTTCTGGCTCAGCATTGAGCAAAGCCAGATTTAGGCAAGTGTTTGAAGCGGATAAAGTTGTAATAACTAAAAATGGTCACTTTATCGGAAAAGGCTATATAGATAACGGCCTTTTCAAACTGAATGCTATCAATGTACGTGGTGGAAATGAAATAAACGATAAATTTATTTATTTGGTTGAGTCTCCTAATTTATGGCATGATAGATTAAGACATGCAAATTTAAATATACTACGTCGTTTAGTACATTTAGATTTATTGCCAAAAATGACTTTCGATCAACACAAAAGGTGTGAAATATGTGTTGAAGCAAAAATGGCAAAATCTCTTTTTCATTCAGTGGAAAGATCGACAAAACCTCTTGAATTGATTCACACCGATCTGTGCGATTTAAAACTTGTGCAAACAAGAGGTGGAAAGAATTATTTCATAACTTTTATAGATGACTGCACAAGATTTTGTTATGTGTATCTTTTGAGAAGCAAAGACGAAGCATTTGAAGCTTTCAAAACATACAAAACAGAAGTTGAAAATCAACTCAACACCAAAATCAAAATGATTCGAAGTGATTGAGGTGGTGAATATGTTGCACCTTTTGAAGAATATTGTCGTGAAAATGGCATTATTCACCAAACGACTGCACCTTATGCACCTCAATCGAATGGTGTTGCCGAACGAAAGAATAGAACATTGAAGGAAATGATGAATGCTATGTTGATAAGCTCGGGCCTATCACTTAACATGTGGGGAGAAGCTATTCTTTCGGCCAATAAAATTCTGAATAAATTACCCAAAAAGAAGCAAGATAAAACTCCATATGAATTATGGAAAGGAAGGAAGCCGTCCTATAAATACTTAAAAGTGTGGGGGTGCTTAGCAAAAGTTGAAGTACCGAAACCCAAGCAAGTAAAAATAAAACCAAAAACGGTTGATTGCATTTTCATAGGATATGCAAATAATAGTAGTGCGTACCGATTTTTGGTACACAAATTGGAAGTACCCGATATAAATGAGGGAATGATTATAGAATCAAGAAATGCCATATTTTTTGAAACTATATTCCCTAAGAAAGAAAAGAATGAAATAAGTCCGAAAAAGGGGACTTATGATGAAATCTCGCCAAATAGTAATGGTCCAACACCGGAACCAAGGCGAGGAAAAAGAATAAAAACTGCAAAAACCTTTGGTCCGGATTTTGTAGTCTATTCTTTAGAAGACGAACCAAAGACAATCAAGGAAGCATTGTCTGGTTCCGATGCCGATCTATGGCAAGAAGCTATTAATAGTGAAATCGAGTCAATCTTGAACAATCACACTTGGCACATTGTTGATCTTCCTCCGAGAAATAAACCTTTAGGTTGCAAGTGGATTCTCAAGAAGAAATACAAAGGTGATAAATCTATTGACAAATACAAGGCACGTTTGGTAGCCAAAGGGTACAAACAAAAGGAAGGGTATGATTACTTTGATACATACTCACCAGTTACTCGGATTACATCCATTAGAATGCTACTTGCAATAGCAGCATTGTATAATTTTGAGATACACCAAATGGATGTAAAAACGGCCTTTCTAAATGGAGATTTAGAAGATGAAATTTATATGGAACAACTCGAAGGGTTCGTGGTTCCCGGCCAAGAAAACAAAGTTTGTAAACTTGTTAAGTCTTTATACGGACTTAAGCAAGCACCCAAACAATGGCATGAGAAATTAGACCAAGTAATGATGTCAAATGGTTTCAAGATCAATGAATGTGATAAATGTGTGTACATCAAAGGTACATCTGACAATTTTGTCATTGTGTGTCTATACGTTGATGATATGCTAATTATGGGTAGCAACAATAAAATCATCTTAGGCACTAAGGAAATGTTAAAGAAGAACTTCGACATGAAGGATATGGGATTAGCCGATGTGATTCTAGGAATCAAGATCTCCAGAACACCCGATGGAATAGTCTTATCACAATCTCACTATGTTGAGAATGTGCTTAAGATTTTCAAGGCATACGATCTACCTCCGGCTAAGACACCTGTTGACTTAAGTTTACACTTAGCCAAAAATCGAGGAGAACCCATATCACAAACAGAATATGCTAGGATAATTGGAAGCCTAATGTACTTAGCAAATTGTACAAGGCCAGACATAGCATATTCTATTAGTAAACTGAGTCGGTTTACAAGTAATCCCGGAAAGGATCATTGTGTTAGGAATACTTGTTAGATTTTGATGATGTCATTAATTTAAAATCAAATGTTTATTACTTGGCAAAATGTAAGGAAGAACCAAATGAGTATCTTCCATAGGCCAAAATATGTTAAGTATAAAACTTGGCAAAATGTAAAGAAGAACCAAATGAGTATCTTCTGTAGGCCAAAAGTTAGTTAGGCTGAAAAACGGCTAAGTACAAAGTACAGTCTAGTCCATCATAGAAGTACAGCCGACTCCAGTCAGAGTAGCTCTGGTCAACTAAATTTATCAGAGAAGTTTGACCAGATCATGAGGTACCTCAGTGGAAGTCACCGATCGGACAAGTTACAAACAAAGGAATGTACCGAGAGGACCTAATCGAGAGATGTAAGCCGCACATCACCTACTCAACTACAAATTTAGTACTCCAAGTCCACGTCGGATGCGTTGAAAAGTCAAATATTGCGGAAAGCTCACATGCAACGTGAAGAGACAAATTGGAGTGATTCCCGCAAGAGATATGATTTATTTAAATCACCACGACCCACCGTGAAGACTTTAATCCTTTTATATTCAAAAGATTCGGCGCTCACATGCGTAAGTCGTCACAACGGTCGGAAGATAAAATAAAATAATGGGAATCCAAATTTTGCAACGTTGAAAAGATTAAACAATGAAGTCTCCTCCAACGGACGGATTTGTTCGATTTGCAACGGCTACAAGGAAAAAGCTCGAGATCGTGATCTATATATATCCGAAGATTTGAAACTGAGCAACACCCGGTGCGAACATACATTCTAGCGATCAAAGCAATCAAAGCAATCTCAAGCAATCAAATAGCATCGTGAAAAGAGCAGATCCAAAAAGTTCATATTTAAGGAAGCTCTTAAGTTGGAGAAGACAAACACTCTTGTCTATAATCTTGAGTACGGGGTACTTCACTGGTTGAAGTAAGAGACTGTAAGGGCATCCGAGGATCGAGGATCAAGAGGTGCAAGGCAGTCAAGTGTGTGTACAACGGCACGGAATTCCACTGGTTGGAAGTCATGTAGTGTGTTGTGAATCACTGTAATATTTATCACTGGTTGAAAATTATAGTGAATTCATCTCCAACTGGTTTGGAGAAAAGTGGATTAGTAGAGGATTACCCCACCTCTGAGACCACTATAATTGCCTGTGTTATTTACTGTCTTACTGCATCATACTTTAATTGCTGCATACATTGTTAAGTGTTTCATTAAGATTAATTTATATTCGTCATCAGCTGACTTCCGCACTTATCCAAGAACAAACGACTCCAAGTCATTTGTTTAACTATCAGCTGAAGAAACTCACTCTTCGCGAAAAGAGTTTAAGAGTTTCAACAAGTCTATTCACCCCCCCTCTAGACTTGTTCCTGGACGACTTGTGACCTACAAGTGGTATCAGAGAGGTTGGTTCATTTTTTTTCACGAACCAGATCTATACTAGATATATATCTTATCTCTCACTTTATAATGGAACACATGCACTCTAGACTCCCTGTCTTTTCAGTTGACGAGTATGATCTCTGGAAGATAAGAATGCAGGCACACTTATCTTCAATCCATGACGACATGTGGTGCATCATTGAAGACGGTCCATTCATTTTTGAGAAGGACAACACAGCCGAGGAAATCGCAGCTGGGAGGCCCGAAAAGATTCCTAAGAAGAGAACGGAGCTGACCCCCGAAGAGAGAAAGGCGCCAATCTTGACAACAGGCCGGAGATGTGCTATACCAAACTCTTGACAAATCCACAATGGTCAAGATCAAAATTGTAAGAATGCCAAAGAGATTTGGGACACATTAGCTCTAATGTGTGAAGGAATGGAGCCGATCAAGGAAAACAAGTTGTCAATAGCTATCCAAAAGTTTGACAACTTTAAAATGAAGAATGGTGAATCAATAGACCAAGTGGACACAAGGTTCATCAAATCATCAATGAGATCAACTCCTGGCAAAACCTATGGCAACAGGAAATGGCACTTAAGGTCCTCGGGACGCTCAATCCCGAATGGAGCATGAAGGTCAGAGCCATGAGAGAATCCAAAGACACGAATAAGATAAAAATTCAGGAGTGTTCTCGATCTAAAGGCTTATGAGTTCGAGCTTCCAAGCTCATCCTCAATCGAGCTCGCAGAGAAGGGAATCGCATTTGCACTGAGTCCCCGCTAAGAGCTTATTCGATGTGAAACCTCCAAATCCACTAGATTTTGAGGATGAAATGGCTTTCATAATGCAAAGGTTCAGAATTTGAAAAGAACTACTCCAAGTATAAGAAAACTACAAGGAGAATCCAAGAAGGAACCGTAAGGCCGAGCCGGAAAGTTGAATGCTACAATCGCCACAAAATAGACACATCCAAATGGATTGTCCCGAGGTCAAGAAGGACGAAACCAAGAAGGAGGTGGGCGTAAAGGAAGACAGAAGAAAAGCTCTACCTGAGAAGACCAGGAGCATGTCGAATCAAGCGGCGTTTTCTCGATGAAGACGAGGAGTATGATTGCACGATGGCAAACTTAGGCGATGAAGAGGTAACCTCTAAACCTACCTGTTCAAATAATAGCTCACCATGTCACAAGATATGGATTTACATGAATCGGTAAATCAGTTATTCAAAGATTTTGAAACACTTAAATCGCACACCAAGTTGTATCACAGAGAAGACTCACCGCAAGATGAGAATAGGCAAATTGAAAAATGATTTCAAAACTCAAATTTAGATTTAAATAAGGTTGAGACAACTACAGTGATTTTAAAACTGCAAGTGTCAATACAAATTGAGATAGACCGGCTAAATATTTTACTTAAAGAAAAGTCACCGCACTTGCTCATGCCAAAGCCGAGTTTACTGTCGGCACGTATAAATAAAACTCAAAGCAGGAAATAACCTCCCTAAAGGCGTCTTCAACTCGGGCGAATTGTGTACTTATAAAAGGTCATTATATACCAAATCAGGCCTGATATGATTCTCACACTCCTCTAGTTCGAAACCAAGTTTATCAAGGAGAAACAATGGTCTCGATCACGAGCCTGCATAAACCGATATTCAAAAACAGTAACAAAAGTCAAACGCTTCAGCCGCAATGTTACACTGCATACCACACCTAGACAGCGACCAGGCGATGGCCTGTGCAAAAGCAAAGTTCTGCACAACATGCCCACTATTACCAACAACTCCCCAAAAATAGATTTCATAATGGGAGGGGCAGATGGAAACCTCAAGGTTATCCTAATTACCAAAATGAACAAGTGTGAAGACCACAAAGGTTCAATAAATGGTCTCAGCCTAGATTTAGAAATGGCCCACACTATTTTGAGGAATATCCGGTATACAATCCAACCAGGAGATTTAGACCTCGACCACAGGCACCTTATAAGGGTTATAATAATAATAATAACAATTTCCATAATCCAAGGAGAAATCAATTCTCCAGGAAACCAACTAACCCCAAAGGACCCACACAAATTTGGGTACCTAAATCTCTGCTTGTTTAATTGCAGAAAAGGTGGAAAGACTACAACCACATCTCCTCAAGCTCAAATTTTGGAGGTGAAGAATGGTTTGTAGACTCTGGATGCTCAAGCCATATGACCGGGAACAAGAAGATGCTGACCAAATACATCAAAGAAAGAGGTCCCGATGTAACCTTTGGAGATAGCTCTAGAGGACAGACAAAAGGCTTTGGAGAGCTGCACCGAAGAAACATTGTCATATCCAAAGTCCATTATGTCAAAGGGCTCAAATACAACCTCCTGAGCATAAGCCAGTTCTGTGACGAGAAGAATCTAGTAGTCTTCACCATCTTGAAGTGTATGGTGATAGACATCTTATCTGGAGAAATAAAGCTACAAGGATTCAGAAGAAGAGATGTCTACATGATTGATTGGAACACAGGAACACCTAACTCCTGTTTTCTATCCAAGACTGTAGCTGAGAATGGATGGCTGTGGCACAAAAGACTATGTCACCTAAACTTCAAAGCCATCAACAAGATTAGCTCTCGAAGGCTGGTCGAGGACTTCCAAATGAAGCATTCAAGAAGGAAGCACTCGTGATGCATGTCGAAGGGAAAAGCACCAAGGCATCGTTCAAGCCGTTCACCTACAACGCTCACAACAAGGATCTTAGATCTACTCCACATGGATCTATTTGGTCCTATCAAACCAAGGACTTTGAGCGCGTAAAGCATGCTCTTGTAATTGTAGATGATTATTCAAGGTACACTTGGATCATTTTTCTATACAAGAAAAGTGAAACCACGACCAAGTTACGAGCCTGAGAAGGATCCAGAATGAGAAATCACTCTCCAAAATCAAGAACAGATCAGAAAGAGGAGGATAGTTTCTCAAAAAGGCGATAATCGATTTCAGCGATCGTAATGGGATCCAAAGATGAGCTCTCTCGCATGTGACGCCCCAGCAGAATGGTGTTCTTGAAAGAAGGAACAGTAACACGAAGGAAGCAAAGAAGGTCCATGATTGCGAAGCGGACCTACCCAAAAGGTTCGGGTCAAGCTGTCAACACACCGCCACACCTGCAGCAGAGTATGATAGTAGGGAGACATGGCAAAACTCCCTATGAGGTTTGGAATAATAGAACTCCTACTGTTGCTTACTTTCATGTTTTTGGTTGTAAGTGTTTCATCCACAACAACGGTAAAACATAGCTAAATGCCTTTGATGCTAAAACTGATGATGGTCTATTTATGGGATATTCCCAAAGAAGCAAGGCATATAGAGTTTTTAACAAAAGAACCTTAGTTGTGGAAGAAACACCCCATGTTGTTTTTGATGAATCTACCGTTGAGTACAGAAACAACTTGAGCAAATTGAGAACAAGCTCAAGTCAAGAACCCTTGAAGAAGTCATTATACATGACACTTTGGAATGGTGGACTCACTGCAGATCACCGATGACCCAACCGCGGTGATGAAGACTCAATCGCAGATCGACAGATCACCAAACCTATCCGATCCAGCTTGTCATGAAGAAGACCCAATGAGTCGACAAAGACTCATCTCAGCCTCGTAACTGCCAGCAGATGACAAGGCGGTAGCCGATCCATTGGCACGTAACCCACCGATGCAGATAACCACCAGAGCAATCCAACCTGGGAACAAACCTTAAGAGGACGAGATCCCCAAATGGCTCAAGGATCATCCAATCAAAGAAATTATCGGAAAGTTGACTGATGGAGTCAAGACAAGACAGTCAACTCTACCAGCAGGAATGGCGATGTTCTCATGTTTCATGTCACAAATTGAACCCAAGACTACAGAACAAGCCTTGGAAGATTATTCATGGATTAATGCCATGCAAGAGGAATTGGAGCAGATGGAAAGGAACAAAGTTTGGGAACTAACAGACAAACCTGATCACAAGAAAGTTATTGGCACCAAATGGGTGTATAAAAACAAGAGTGATGAAGACGGAGCTGTTGTTAGGAATAAAGCCAGACTCGTAGCAAAAGGTTATGCACAGTGTGAGGGAATAGATTTTGATGAAACTTATGCACCTGTTGCAATATTAGAAGCCATCAGACTATTCCTCGCATATGCTGCATTCAAAGACTTTGAAGTCTACCAGATAGATGTAAAAAGTGCGTTTCTGAATGGAATCCTAGAAGAAGAAGTCTATGTAGAGCAACCCCCAGGTTTTGTCAAAGGAGACAAAGTCTATAAGCTGTTGAAGGCTCTGTATGGACTCAAGCAAGCACCGAGAGCATGGTATGAAACACTGTCTGTGTTTCTTGAGAAAAATGGTTTTTGCAAGGGAAAAGTGGACAAGACCCTATTCAGAGTGGAACACGAAGGCCACATATTA
This sequence comes from Orobanche coerulescens, assembly GCA_033398695.1. Classification (NCBI taxonomy): domain Eukaryota; kingdom Viridiplantae; phylum Streptophyta; class Magnoliopsida; order Lamiales; family Orobanchaceae; genus Orobanche; species Orobanche coerulescens. Next base: position 8,738,703 of record CM065802.1, on the reverse strand, counting down.
ATAGTTCAGATTTATGTGGATGACATCATATTCGGGTCAACCAATCCAGAACTATGCGAGAAATTCTCCAACCTCATGCAAGGAGAATTTGAGATGAGTATGATGGGAAAGCTTAACTTCTTTCTCGGATTACAAGTTAAGCAGATGGAAAAAGGAATTTTCATCAACCAAGCAAAGTATACCAGGGATCTTATCAAGAGATATGGAATGGAATCAGCCAAGCCCGCAAGAATTCCAATGAGCACAAGTACTCACCTGGATGCAGACGAGGCAGGCATATCAGTGGACTCAACCCACTACAGAGGACTCATCGGATCTCTTCTGTACCTAACTGCAAGCAGGCCAGACATATCATATGCAGTTGGAGTTTGTGCAAGATTCCAGTCCAAGCCGAAGCAATCACACCTAGATGCAGCCAAGAGAATAATTAAATACCTAAAGTCTACAATTAATGTTGGACTGTGGTATCCCAAGGATGACAACTTCGAGCTATCAGGATACTCAGATGCGGATTTCGCAGGATGCAAAATCAATAGGAAGAGCACTAGTGGAACGTGTCAATTCCTAGGAACCAGACTGATATCCTGGTTTAGCAAGAAGGTGTTTCTAACTCTATCTCCACTACAGAGTCGAATACCTAGTCACAGGTAGTCACAGTACAGATTCTATGGATCAGACAACAGTTAAGGGATTATAATATTATTGCCAACGAAGTCCCAATATGGTGTGACAACAACAGTGCTATTGCAATAACCAACAATCCAGTTTTGCACTCAAGGACGAAGCACATTGACGTTAAGCACCATTTCATTCGAGACCATGTGCTTAACAAAAGGGTTAGAGTTGAAAGAGTTAGCACAGACTACCAAATAGCTGACATCTTCACTAAACCCTTGCCAGAAGAAAGATTCCTAGAGCTGAGCAGAGACCTTGGATTACTAGATTGGGAATCTAGTTCTGAAGCAAGTTGAAGGAAGGACGGACCCTCAGAATCAGCCTAAGCTGATGCAGGCGAGAAGACGAAGGCCAGACGAAGCAACTTAGCTGTACAGAATACCAGGCGAGAAGTCAAACTCACCTGTTGCAGAGTGGTCAACAGACAACGAAATCAGACCAGCTAAGTTCTCTAAACTGATCTCTAAATTTTTAATTATTATCTGTCACATTTATAAATATTATTTTGGCTAAAATGACATTTAAAATATACATCTTTATTAGCCAAGTGGCAATTTTAATACACGCGTCAAACGCCTATTTAATTAACCTCTACGGTGGCCAATCAGAATCAACCGTCAAATTTTAAATAGGGCCACCAATTCAAATTTGAAATTCAAAAGAATATCAAAAGGCATACCACCGTTCAAATTTATAATAAACTAATACAAACGTCTTTTCATCTTCTTTATAAGGAAAGAAAACCTTTCACTTTACTCTTTACGCTTACAGAAACCCTAGAATTTACAGAGCAAAAATATACACTAAAAATCCTAAAATCCTTTTTGCAGAAATGGCATCATTTGAAGGAGTGAACATGAAGGCGGTGAAGGACCAGGTCATCTTCTCCATGGTCGTCGACTTCGAAGGTTTATTAGAAGCAAATCTAGAGGACTTTGATATGCTCAATCTGATCCGGGCGATGAAGCTGAATGGAATCTACCCGTTTCTCGATATCAACCCGCAACATTTGTTCAAGGAAGATGTTGAATTTTATCGTAATGCCTCTCTGATTCAAAGACGGATTAACAAATCGGCGGAATTCCAGTCACCATAGATCGAGAGAAGATTCGTTCTGTATTCGGGATGAAACATCGCGGTTTGGCGGTCGAAGCTCTTAAACAATCACCCGCCGAAACATGGAAAACGATCAAAGTCGAGAATATCCCAGAGAAATTGAAGTTTACCGCAAAGAGGAATGAGTTGAAGAGGATTTATCGAGTTGCTTTAGACATCACAAACAAGATAGTGATGGGGATGGCAGGCAGCTATGACCAACTGTCATCATCCAAATTCATGGTGTTGGGTGCGTTAATTCAAGAAGAAGAAGTCGATTGGGCGGACTATATTTTCAGGCAACTTGTTCGCGAAGTGAACAAAGTCGAATGGCTTGAAGATGAGAAGAAATTCAAAATTAAGTTGGCGTTCGGAACGCATCTTAGTTGGTTTTTGGAGAAAACCGGAGTGGCTAAGGGAAACATTGACCCTTTCCACCCAAACAAGAGGCTAGGTCACATGGACCATGACAAGAAGAAAGTTGGAGTCACTGGGAGAGCAGCCCAGTTGTTGAAAGATTTGCCAGACTCAAGCTATTGCCCAAGATACGATTTGTCAGAGGAATCGGACCGACCTGCAGCTGAGATTGGAACTGCAGTCGAGTCCGGAAACGAGTCTGACGATACTCCAATTGCCATCCGATTCAAGAGACGGGGACCAGCCCCAGAAGGACCCTCTCACCTGCAGTCATCACCTGAACCCTCTCCTAAGAGGCCTAGGAAGCTGCAGTTCAGCGAGGGAGAGCGATCGAGCATCACGCCACCCCATCACCCAATCACCAATCCATCCAGACTTGCCTGCACTGTGAATCCGAAACTCGGATTGTACTGCTATTACACCTCCAGTGTACATATCCGAAGAAGAGGAAGCAGTCTTGTTATCTCTATTCCCAAGGCATTACACTTTCAACCTTTTAGAAAATAATACTTTTAATCTCTCTATTGAACAACTTCAGCTTGTCAAACCACAAGCAGAAAAACACTCTTTTGTAAATATTTTTAAAGAGTGGAAATCTCTCAAAACCCTGTCTTTTACAAACCTTCAAACTTTTGTTGAAACTAGTGGTTGGGAATATCCCCAAGCCACTGAGGATGTTCTGATTAACTTTTGCAAAGAATCAGATTTGGCCTTACTCCTCCAGGATAATTGGTTCATGTCACACTTTAAAACCAACATGGACCAATTTATCCATTCTATAATGCTCAGTATTTTTGATGGCACTTTTGGAGAAGAGGAGGAAGAGGAAGTAGAAAAGGAGATTAGGATTGAAGAAGTTGATGGTGAGAATGAAATTATCAATTTGGAGGCTGAAGAAGATGATGAAGAAGAGAAAGAATCAGAAGAAAATATACCAGTGGGAAAACAGTCAGAGGAGATTGAGAAGACAGAAGAAGTGGTTGATGAAGGAGATGGAGAAGAAGTAGAGCAGGAAAAAGATGAAAAAGAAAAAGATGATGAGGATGATAAAGGAGAAGAGAAGGAGAAAGATGATGATAAAAATGATGATGATGATGATGATGATAACAATGATGATGGAGGTGAAGGAGGAGCAGAAAAAGAAAAAGAAAAAGATGAGGAAAAAGAGAAAGAAAAATCTGGAGAAGAAGAAGGGAAAGAAGGAGAGAGAGAAGGAGCCAAAGAGCCAGAGCAAGAGCCAGAGGCTACTCATGAAGCTGCAGATAGGATTGTTGTACCTGCACGGTACACCGGCCTAGACGCAGAGTCGGGCGTAAGACTCCAGTCGTGGACCCCGAGAAAACCCAATCGATCTACCACCGTGCACCAGGAGCCCGCAGCCTAGTGGTTCTCTTGCAGAGGGTTCAGAGAGCACTCTCCATCGCCTCGCTTATCACCTACCATGACCGAGCCGATCAAGCAAATTGTCGAGACACTATTGGGAGTGCTATCAACTCAGGTCACTCCTGACCTTCAGACCATAAATGCCAAGATTGACACTCTTCTTCAGAGAGAGATCCCTCAGCCTCCTCCTCCTACAAACAACAGAATGCCTTTTGGCATGTCTGATTGGATGAGCCGCATGGAACAGCAGTTGACTACCCTTATTGATGCTGGCAAAAAGGGGGAAGAGAGGATTCAGGGGGAAGAGAGAGAAATCAGAAGCAAAAAGAAGCAGGATGTCCCTCAGATTGAAGGACCCTCCAATCTAAAAAGAAAGGAAGTTGTAGATCGAGATGTCCAGGCTGACCAGCCTGAAGGGAAAAGAAGAAGGACCAGAGGCGGCTTTGAACCTACTCTAGAATGGGAAGGGTTGGAGCTATGGTTTGTTGAGGATTTCATTCCATTTGAAGCTCTTGAGATGTGGGGAGCTGCTAAGAAGAGATTTATCAGAGACTATTACATCTGGGAACTAATCCATGATGACAAACTCTCCCCACATGAAATTTTCATAAACTTCATGGAAGAAGTCCATCCGAATCTTTGGGCTGTTCTGAAGAAGCACGCTAAAGAGCAAAATGCCTTTCCTATGATTCCCTTATTCAGAGCTGAAGAAGCACCAATCCGCATGGATGGTGAACTTGATGAGTTACAACTTCAAAATAAAATCAAGCTAATGTGCCTCGAGAACAGATTCAGATCTCAGCAAGAGCAGGATTTCGCAGCACTTGTGGTGAAAAGAAAATATGGTCTTGCTCCAGTAAAGATAAGACCTATCGGAGCTAAACCATTCAAGCCTTCCAAGCAGCCTACTCGAAGAGGCAGAGGAAGAGGCAGATGACCTTAGTTATTTCTCTTACTTGTAATTTTATTTTCTGTACTTAAAACATTCTTGTAAAATTTCAATGATAAGTCAGAAAGTTTTATAACAGTCTGTTGAATGACAATTTCCAGTTGTCTCAATATTAGACTGATTTCAGTTTTTGTCTCGCACTTAAGTGCAGACTTGGTCATTTGATTTCTTACTTAGTTTTGCCATCATCAAAATAGGGGGAATTTGTTAGGAATACTTGTTAGATTTTGATGATGTCATTAATTTAAAATCAAATGTTTATTACTTGGCAAAATGTAAGGAAGAACCAAATGAGTATCTTCCATAGACCAAAATATGTTAAGTATAAAACTTGGCAAAATGTAAAGAAGAACCAAATGAGTATCTTCTGTAGGCCAAAAGTTAGTTAGGCTGAAAAACGGCTAAGTACAAAGTACAGCCTAGTCCATCAGAGAAGTACAGCCGACTCCAGTCAGAGTAGCTCTGGTCAACTAAATTTATCAGAGAAGTTTGACCAGATCAAATGAGGTACCTCGTGGAAGTCACCCGATCGACAAGTTACAAGCAAAGGAATGTAGAGAGGACCTAACTGCAGAGATGTAAGCTGCACATCAGCCTACTCAACTACAGCCTAGTACTCCAAGTCCACGTCAGCATGCGTTGAAAAGTCAAATATTGCGGAAAGCTCACATGCAACGTGAAGAGACAAATTGGAGTGATTCCCGCAAGAGATATGATTTATTTAAATCACCCTGACCCACCGTGAAGACTTTAATCCTTTTATATTCAAAAGATTCGGCGCTCACATGCAGAAGTCGTCACAACGGTCGGAAGATAAAATAAAATAATGGGAATCCAGCCTTGCAACGTTCAGAAAAGATTAAACAATGAAGTCTCCCTCCAACGGACGGATTTGTTCAGATTTGCAACGGCTACAAGGAAAAAGCTCAGAGATCGTGATCTATATATATCCGAAGATTTGAAACTGAGCAACACCCGGTGCGAACATACATTCTAGCGATCAAAGCAATCAAAGCAATCTCAAGCAATCAAATAGCATCGTGAAAAGAGCAGATCCAAAAAGTTCATATTTAAGGAAGCTCTTAAGTTGGAGAAGACAAACACTCTTGTCTATAATCTTGAGTACGGGGTACTTCACTGGTTGAAGTAAGAGACTGTAAGGGCATCCGAGGATCGAGGATCAAGAGGTGCAAGGCAGTCAAGTGTGTGTACAACGGCACTAATTCCACCGGTTGGAAGTCATTGTAGTGTGTTGTGAATCACCGTAATATTTATCACCGGTTGAAAATTATAGTGAATTCATCTCCAACTGGTTTGGAGAAAAGTGGATTAGTAGAGGATTACCCCACCTCCGAGACCACTATAATTGCTGTGTTATTCTTGTCTTACTGCATCATACTTTAACTGCTGCATACATTGTTAAGTGTTTCATTAAGATTAATTTATATTCGTCATCAGCTGACTTCCGCACTTATCCAAGAACAAACGACTCCAAGTCATTTGTTTAACTATCAGCTGAAGAAGCTCACTCTTCGCGAAAAGAGTTTAAGAGTTTCAACAAGTCTATTCACCCCCCCTCTAGACTTGTTCCTGGACGACTTGTGACCTACACATTGGACCGCATTGACAAGAGTGTTGAGATACTTAAAACACACTGTCAATCATGGTATACACTATTCGAAATATCCAGCTGTTTTGGAAGGATATTGTGATGCCAACTGGATATCCGATACTAAAGACTCTAAATCCACAAGCGGTTATGTATTTACCATTGGTGGAGGAGCAATATCATGGAAATCTTCTAAGCAAACATTCATAGCCCGATCTACAATGGAATCGGAGTTTATTGCTTTAGACAAAGCCGGCGAAGAAGCCGAATGGTGAAGAAACTTCTTAGAAGATATTTCCTGCTGGGAAAAACCTTTGCCTCCCGTTATGATACACTGTGATAGCATGGCAGCCATAAGGAGGGCAAAGAACAGTATATATAATGGTAAGTCTCGACATATTCGTCGAAGACACAATACCATTAGACAATTGATCACTACAGGAATAATGTGCATTGACTATGTAAAGTCAAAAGACAATATAGCGGATCCATTTACGAAAGGTATTAACCGTGATCAATTATATAATGCAGCAAGGGGAATGGGATTGAAATTCACGCATTGAGAATTTTCATAATGGTAACTCAACCAGGATGATTGGAGATCCCAAGAACTTGGTTCAATGAGACAACTAAGTTGTGAAAGTTCAAGTTAAAGCACTTGAAAATCCATTCTCGTATTGCTCAAGTGCAAGCCTCAGCTTGTGGTAAAGGGTAAGCTTTTTAAAGCTTTTAATGATTCCTATAGCCTTTTATAGGTGGAGTATGGCAGGATACTCTTCATAGGAGGTCACCTATATAAGTGAAGAAGTAAGGCCGCTTCATAAAATTAGTAACACTTATGAATCCAAGAAATGGTCCAAGGCCAAAATGGACACAACCTGAGAACGAAAGATATTAGATCTATTATTGTGTGTATGTTATTGTCTTGGTTTACACAAAAGTTGACCGGTTCAAGACATCACATTCACCGAGCAACGAGTAAATCCGATAGCATTACACTAAGGAAGGTTCAAGGCTAACTACCACCTATCCTGAAGCAATAATAGGTCGTCGGGACTTAGTGCATATTGCATTTGCATTAATCATCATTCATATGGGGGATTGTTGGAAAAATAGCTTAATTAATACCATAATTAATTATGGTAATTAATGACATTAAATGGTATATTTGGAATCTACATTTTGTGTAGATTAATTTAGTGTATTTACTTGTTCAATTTCGTTAAGAAATGAATGAGTAATTAATGCACAAAGTTAAGCCATTTAATAGTTGAGAATGTGGTGTGGAATCCCATCCCACATTGGAGAAGTAAGGAAAAGTTGGGCTATTTATAAAGGACTTTCCATCATAAAGGAGCAATCAAGTGTGCTCCATTATGGTGCACCCTAGTTGGCTTTAATTAATTTTTAAGGCTAAAATCCGAATCCTACGAGGAAGGTGCAAAGCACCTTCCGAGTCCGAGTCCGAGTCCGAGTCCGAGCACGTGCACGTCGCAACGGGCGCTTCGTAGGCGCACTTTGAACTTCGCTCGAGCGATGAGGAGCCTTTCGTTTTGACAACTGAGATAGTGGCTCGGATGACGTGGAGGGTGACTAGGATGACACGTGGCAGTGACATGGCGGGAGTGGGACACGAGCGGCGGTCAATGGCCGAACCAGTGCAATGGTTCGGACCATTCGATGTCATCTGGACCAGCACAATGGTTCAGCTATTCTGAACCAATGCAGCCCTTCCCACCGGACCACAAGGTGTCTATCCAGTCAGAAAGACACACCGATTCGGACAGGGTGCTTTACAGACTATAAATAAGCCACTGTGGATGATGATTACACACAGATAATAATCAAGATAATAATACACTCATACTAGCCTAAGTTCATACTACAAAGTCCCAAATATCCAGTAGTTCGCCCGGAATTCGATTCCTAGTACAGAGTATCGAGTTCGTTGAAAAACCGTTGTATCTTGGGGACGTTTGCCGTTCAACCGTGTGTACTGTGCAGGGCAATTTCGTCTTACGGAGAGAGAGTCCAACTCTTGTCTCGGTTTTGCATCATTTGTCATTTTCTACAGCATTATATTCAACAATAGATACACATATGAAGATATACTTTAACTCTTTAATACATATATATCAACTTTGTAATAAGATAAAAATTGAATTGCTATTTGCAACATGCAGGCTTCATGCATTTAACTCAGCAATATACTTTTTCTTTTATGCATAACTACACATACCATAAACGCAAGTATTCCCTTTCTTGCATCTATTGTCGCACCCTCCGCAATGACACTTGTCCTTCATCACGTTGACGCATTTTCTCTTGCAATAAATATAACCTAAGATTATAACATCGGCATACATATAAAAGCAATCTATAAACTCACAATCATTCTATCGAATTCACATTGAGAACCTATATACCCTTACACTGCATTTCCAAAATTTATTTTTGAAAGAAGAGAAAAAAGTGAGAAAAAAAGAAAATAAATTTGTGTGCTCAAGTTTTTTCAGAGGAGAAGATAAACGAATACGAGAGGAAATTTTGTTAATTCACATTGAGAACCTATATACCTTTACACTGCATTTCCAAACTTTATTTTTGAAAGAAGAGAAAAAAGTGAGGAAAAAAGAAAATAAATTTGTGTGCTCAAGTTTTTTCAGATTAGAAGATAAATGAATAAGAGAGGAAATTTTGTTAAATTTCTCTTCAAACTTTCTTCTCAAAAGTTAATTGATTTAGGAGGAAAGTATATTATGAAACTTTTTATCAAAACAATGACTTAAATGCCCTAAAATAAAACATAAATTTTATATGCAACAAATGGTATAATTCTAAAATCATATGCGTTCTCATATTCTCTCTCCTAAATTCGGGGACACGGTACACAAAATTAAATTGTATTCTCATTTTTGTCTATTCTCTTCTTTTCTTTCATTCTAAAGTTGAGTTTTTGGGTGAGTAGTGACTTAATATGATTAAATGTAATAATTGTTGGGTGATTAAAAGTTGAGGTAAGTTGATTTTTTTGGGTGAGTAACTTCCTAAATATCATTAAATGCAATAATTGTTGGGTGATTAAAAGTTGATATTAATTCAAAAACTAAAGTTTATTAACCTAGTGTGGGTATTGAAAAGTTTATCCGTCTCATCTTCATACATAAGTTGCAAGAAATAGTTTCAAGTCAGGTGAATGCTAGAGGTTGTTTCTATTAGCATCTATTCATGCCCTTTATTAAATATTGTTAATTGCAAGAGATCATTTGTAGGGTATATCTTTTTTTCCTTTTAGTAAGTATATTTGTTGTTACGATTAAAAAGAGTTTCCAATTTAAGTGTATAAATTACCTACTCTCATTAGGTTTAAAGACCTAATGTATAGCCCAATCAACAACGAACATGTGCCCGCGTTCTACGTGGTGCAAGTGTGAAAAATGTATAGGTCAATGTAATATCAAACAATTTGTTAGCTAAAAGTTTTTATCATCACATAAAAGAACAACGAACAATCTCCTTATGTGACTGCAACCGAAACCTGCATATTCAATATCAATTCAGCAAAAAAATGGACTCCTTAACCACCTGATGTTGTGGAAAAACATGTAGCTTATTTAAATATCAAACAATGTATTGGCTAAGCCACAAATAATGTCATATACACATAAGTAATGTTGTTATTCTAACATAAAACCAATGAACTATGGTTTCTATGCACTTCTCATATATATTGCCGACATTTTACTTGCGACCCATCATCGTCTATATGATAATCGATAACTAATTGGCGGTGCCTTTTATAGAGGCATGGATAGGCCCCTTCAAGTAACAATTGAATGAAATGATGAATTAAAGAATTACTAAAGTGAAGATGTGTATAAACGCAACTTATGAACGCATTAGAAAGTGTATAAACTATAAAAGCAACTTATGAATGCAATTAGTTGTGTACGTCACCTAATAAATTGGGATCAAAAGGTGTAATACCACCAGTATTACATGCTTTTTACTTTGGGCGCTCACGTCTATTTTTCCTGTTTGATAAATAAATGTACTCCTTTGCAATAGAACATATTCTGTATAATATGGTTGTACGGCATCGTATCTATTATTCGTGTATTGTGATGGCATGATGGTTGACGCACTTTCAGTGACATACCTCGATGTCGTTAGGTAATTATCGGTGCGAATATGACGGTGGCCAACGTCTTGTTCCCCGAGAGATTTCCGGACAACATGGAGAGGGAGTCGTGTCATAATAAATTAATGAGATGATAATTTGACAAACAAAACTATCCTTTACGTACGTTATACTCCGACCCGTTACGTACGCTATGTCTGAGCCATTACGTACGTTATATGTTGGCCCTTACGTACGTAACAACGGTCTTCGGTCTTCGGACAGGAATCTTCGTCCGGTAGTACGCGTGCCGACCAACTTTCGGCGTGATTGCGACAGGCAAGTCAACGAGGTGTTACGTACGTAAACCCATTTTCGTTACGTACGTAACGATGTGGGTGAATCGTTCCAGTGAGTTCCTTACGTACGTTAAGTATTTTGCCATAACGTACGTAAAGCCTCTTACGTACGTAATGCGTGAGGCATAACGTACGTAAGGGCAACTTAAGTTTATAAAAGAACACCTTGCCTTTCATTTCTCCCGTCCCAAACATCATCCCTCTTCCTTGTACACTACTCTCCACCATCATTGAACCAATTCTAGCCTCCCAATTCAAGTGCTATCCTATTAGAGTGCGTTAATCAAGCTTCGGGGAAGGTCTTGAAGGTGTTATCTTCTCGTTCTCCTTCGTCCACCGTCGTTATTCATCATCTTTTGTCAATTAAGGTAAGTTTATTCAATCTTGAACTCATTTCAGTATTGTTTAGTAAGTTTTAGTAAACCTCGGATGCCTTGGGTAGCTTAGAACCCTCCGTAATAATCGAACCGGTATATATAGCTATCGCAATTGTTAATCGATACCCATCAAAGCTTGATATTGGAATGAATAATGGTAGAACTCATAATCATATTGCTAATCACAAACTTCTCGGAATCATCTTGAAGGATTTCATATATAACCATACTATCATGTTGAATAAAACCGGCAATGAATCCTTGATGAAGTTACCAACAATTTCTAGCTAAATAGATACCGAAACATGTTAAAATGATGGATTAATCGTTCTAGACTTGCATATTAAGACAACGATGAAATATTGGTGATTGTCGGTTATAATTAACTAGGAATGTTGTGTTAAAACACTATTGTTTAGCGGACGGATAACTTATAGAGAATGTTGCCGAACCTAAGAACTTAATGGCACGCATTATGGATAAAAAATGGAGAAATTCGATTCCGACATCATAAACAACTAGGATAGGGTTTTAACATACGGGAGGGGGAGGAACGTCGTGATCATTATTAATATCACGAGATGTTGATCGACAAACATATAATAGGTCGGATTTCCAAGTGCGATCGTTCGAGCCGTTGCCTTGTCCGGAGATAACTCGCGTCGGATTTGAGGCAAGTGAATCTTGCTCAGACTTTACGTCTTATAATTTTAGACATAGTAAATGTTACTATTGTGGAATGGTGCTATTACGATTATTTTGTCCGGAGTATTCCCGAGTAGATACTACCGTGACCCTTGGCCGCGGCCTTGGGAGTTTTCTTGTTGGACCGTGTTGCGGGATAAAACCTGAATGGTACCCACGTCCGGAGTATTCCTGTGTAGATACTTCCGTGACCCTTGGTTGCGACCTTGGGAGTTTATGTGCTGATAAAAAGGAAGAACATGGAACATTCGGTGATAACTTTATTCCTGGAAATTATCAAATTTTACCTTTGAGTTAGGTTGGGATTGTTTCTGACCTAGGTTACTGGCACGACATGTCGTGCCAGGTAAATTTGTTGAATTTGTGCAGGACACCCCCGAAGGTTACGGCCAGGCGTGAGCTGTGTTGGAAGAAGGCCTGTTAATTTCTCAAATAAATTTGAACATTCCACGTTGTGTAATAACCGTATGTACGGACACTATTTGTATTTGTACCCTTGGGATGCATAAATACTTTCTTAATTACTTCCGTATATTACCACTTTTAAACAAAATATTTTAGAAACTTGCCTTGTGGGTCCCTCATGGGATCTACGTCACTGTGGCGTCCCGGTTCACTTTGGGGGCGTTACAGAAAATGGTATCAGAGACTAAACACTCACGTGGAAAGTTTTACCAAAAATATTTTGAAAACGTTTTGCCTTCAAAATCCAACACTCCTGACGACCGTAACTCCTCGAGGGATGTCGAGGTAGAATACATGTAAATTCTTATGGATCAAGTATGATGTATGGATTCAGTAAGGACTCAAAGAATGTTTGCATTAAACTAACCTGTTAGATTGAACGAACATCACCAATGGCACGTCGAGGAGCTAGAAGAAACGTAAATGACGCACAAGGTTCCGCTATGAACCAACAGGGAGACGAAACAGGAGAGACTAACCCGGTAGGAAATCAACCTCCACTGTTAATCAGGCAACAGAAGCGGAAAACCAAAACAACGGGGATTTGATCCGGCCTTTGTTCGAGACTCTCGCCTGTGCCATTGCTATGGGAATCGCTCAGTCAACCGGCGAGCAGTACGTCATTAACATAGAAGAAAACACCGGAAGGACCGTTGGCCGGGAGAAATCTTGAAGGCCGGACCGCCATTATTCGACGGGTCGTGGATAAGCACGTGGACGATTGGATCTCGGAAATGGAGCGCCGAGGTGATCGGGCCGCCAGAAACCGGAAAGTGCCACTCGGAATCAACCACTCGTGACACCGCGGCCGATGGTGGAGGACCTATAAGCCGAGGACAGGATAGTCGGATGGCCCGAGTTTTCCAAACTATTGAGAGACGAGTACTGCATCCCCGATCGATTGGACCGCACGAGCGCGGAGCTTCTTCAACAGACCTCGAATTTGCAGTGCAGAAATCATTCGGGCATACGTAACCGAGCTAAGCTATGTCGCATGAGATGGTTCCATCCGAAGACCCGAATTTGTCACCTTGCTCAACGGTTGCCGAGGATGTTCAACGCGACGCGGCGGGGTTTCTTTGCTCAACGTTGAGGGCATATGAGGACGTGGTCACAGCATATGCCTGTAAGGTTGTCAGTTCGGATGCAGGTCACTACCAAAAGTAGCATAAGATAGCAAATCAATCCGGGTGCACCAGCTGAGTGAATTTGGGAATTGGGTTTCTCCAAATCATCGCTTCGTCCCAACAGAAAGGAACATCCGACGGGCCTTCTCGCGGAGTCTGTTTCAATTGTGGCATAGCAGGGCATACCATGAGTCGGTGTCGTAAAGCATCGACAAAGTGTTTTCATGCGGAAGAGGCGGGCACATGTCTCGCTACTGCTCTCGGATCAAACCTACTCCAAACCCAGCTCCTCAGAGTCAACAAGGTTCGGTACAGACATCCAGAGCGTCTGCCATGTCCGACTACCGATCTCCACCTCACCAGTCTCCTCTACACGGTGCCGGAAGAGGGCGTGGTCGCGGGGGAGGTACTGCACCCTCCTCGGGGACGCTGCCGTCCCGCATGTTCGAACTAAGGGCTACCGACGACCCGACCACTCCTGCCGTCTCGTACTCTCCTTATTAAATCTCACTGTTCATGTCTTGTTTGATCTTTGGAGCAACCCACTCGCTTATATCCATAGAATGTGTTAACCGTTTACATCTCCCGTGTGTACCCTGTGAGTCCTTTACTGTTAAGCTACCCGAGGGCAGCAGGGTGGAGGGTAACTTGGAAGTTCGAAACTGTCCGATTCGTATCAATAATTTGGGCTGGACAGCCAATCTCATGGTCTTTCCACTCCAAAACGAAGATGTGATCTTAGGTATGGACTGGATGACGAAGCACAAGACGATCATCGGATACCTATCGCCGGCCGCTTCTATCACGACCCATGACGGTGCCACTCACACGATTAGAGGCGAGAGCACTTCAAAGACAAAAGGGTCCTCGGTCTCCTTTCGGCAGTAGCACCTCGTGATGATCGAGGAGCGTACATGGTGCTATATTCTTCAGGAGGGCACGTCACAATTGTCGGTTGCTAATATTCCCGTAGTGAATGAATTTCGGACATATTCCCGACGAACTACCCGGATTGCCACCACATAGGGAGGTCGATCTCTCAATCGAACTTGAGCCAGAACGACGCCTATCTCCAAGGCACCATACAGGATGGCACCACCGAAATGAAGGAATCAAGTCACAACTCGAAGAATTGCTAAGGAAGGGGCTCATTCGTCCGAGTACTTCGCCATGGGGTGCGCCAGTTCTTTTGTGAAGAAAAGGACCGCTCTGCGCTTTGTGTATCGATTACAGGGAACTTAATAAGGTCACTATTAAGAACCGTTACCCACTTCCAAGGATTGATGATTTCTTGGACCAACCGCAAGGGGCCAGTGTTTTCAAAGATCGACTTACGTTCGGGATATCACCAATTAAGAATTCGAGAGGAGGATATTCCTAAGACCGCATTTCGATCGAGATATGGACACTACGAGTACATGGTGGTGTCGTTTGGCCTGACTAATGCTCCAGCTGTTTTTATGGAATTAATGAACAGGGTTCTGACAGAATTTCTCGATAAATGTGTGGTGGTTTTCATTGACGATATTTTAATCTATTCCCGAAGCCGATGGGAACATGAGGAACACTTGAGGCAGGTGTTGAGCGTTTTAAGGCAACATCAACTGTATGCTAAACTTTCTAAGTGCGAGTTCTGGATGCCAGAGGTGACCTTTTTGGGACATGTGATTTCAGCAGGAGGCGTTAAGTAGACCCCCAGAAGATCGAGACAGTTATGAATTGGGAACCACCTAGGAATGTCAAAGAGGTGAGAAGTTTCCTGGGATTGGCGGGATATTATCGACGATTTGTCGAGGCCTTCTCCTGTGTCGCTCAGCCATTAACAAATCTGCTTAGGAAGGACACCAAGTTTGCTTGGACGACGGATTGTCAGGAGAGCTTCGACAAGCTGAAGAGGAGGCTTACTACTGCCCCAGTGTTGGTACTACCGCAGGGTACGGAGGGATTCGTAATATGCACTGATGCGTCTAAGCACGGGTTAGGATGTGTGTTCATGCAGAACGACAGGGTTATCGCTTACGCCTCTCGTCAACTTAAACCTTATGAGGTGAACTACCCGACACATGACTTGGAACTAGCTGCAGTGGTCCACGCTCTTAAGATCTGGAGACATTACCTATATGGGGTTACCTGTAAGATCTTTACGGACCACAAGAGTTTAAAGTATATTTTCACGCAGAAAGAGTTAAATATGAGACAGAGGCGTTGGTTGGAGCTAATCAAGGATTACGATGTGGAGATTCTATATCACCCTGGTAAGGCCAACGTCGTAGCAGACGCACTGAGTCGGAAAAATGCGCAGGAGGTGACACTATCTGGTTTGTGATGCAGTGGAGTTGCGGCAAGATCTCGGAGAAATGACATTGAAGTGTGGATACAACACCGCCAGGGACAGCTTGAGCTCGATTGATATTCGCTCGTCCTTGGCCGGACGAGATACGCCAGCTGCAGATGGAGGATCCAGAACTTCGTGCGATCGGCGCAAAGGCCGAAGGAGGAGTTATTTCAGACTACAGGATCCAATGGGGCTTAGTTAGATTCAAGAACCGGATTTGCATCCCACCTAATGACGAGCTTAAGCAAACTATACTTAAGGAAGCTCATTCTACTCCCTATTCGATACACCCCGGGGCGAGCAAAATGTACAAGGACCTGCGAAAGAGTTTCTGGTGGAAGAATATGAAGCAAGAGGTAGCAAGGTTTGTCACTCGATGTATGGTATGTCAACAGGTGAAGATTGAACACCGTAGACCGGCCGGAATCATGCAGCCCTTACCCATTCCGGAATGGAAATGGGAGAGCATATCAATGGACTTTGTCACCAAGTTACCAGTGACGGCGGGGGGAAAAGACACGATATGGGTTATTGTAGACCGACTGACAAAGTCGGCACACTTCATTCCAATTCAGGAGGCCATCGAACAGGCAGTGGCTACCATCTTTGTTCGGGAAATCGTGAGATTACATGGCGTTCCCTCGGGGATTATTTCGGATAGAGACACTAGATATGTGTCCCGCTTGGAAGGTCATCCACTGTGCCATGGGTACTCAATCGCATTTCAAGATCGCCTATCATCCTCAAACAGAGATGGACGACGTAACGCACCATACAGACCCTGGAGGATATGTTGAGAGCATGTGTACTCGATTGGGGCAAGGACTGGGCTAAACACCTCTGCCTAGCAGAATTTTCGTACAACAACAGCTGGCATGCAAGCATAGGCATGGCCCCCTTTGAGGCCCTGTATGGAAGAAAGTGCAAGTCTCCCCTATGTTGGGACGATGCATCCGATGTCATCGCCACCGAGTTGGATCTAATCCAGGAATCCATTAAGAAGATAACCATTGTTCGAAAACACATGTTGGCAGCACAGAGTCGCCAAAAGTCTTACGCTATGGACCGACAGCGACCGTTGGAATTTATGGTTGGGGATCATGTTTGGGTTAAAGTATCGCCAATGCGGGGCATTCGACGCTTCGGCCAAAAGGGCAAGCTAAGCCCGAGATTTATTGGCCCGTTCGAAATACTGGACCGAGTCGGTAAACTCGCTTATCGGCTAGCATTACCGCCATCGTTAGACGGAGTGCATAATGTCTTCCACATCTCCCAGCTGAGAAAGTACGTGTACGATCCTAGCCACAAGATCAACTTCGAGGAAGTAGAGATTTCTAATGATGCTACCTTTAGGGAAGTTCCATCAGCGATTTTGGATCGACGCGTAAAGACACTAAGGAACAAGAACATACCCCTTGTGAAGGTTCAGTGGTCGCACCACGGTACGGAAGAAGCGACTTGGGAGACCAAGGCGAACATGAGAGAGAATCATCCCGAGTTATTTTCTTAGTTTCGGGACGAAACTATTTTAAGGGGGGTGGTATGTAATACCACCAGTATTACATGCTTTTTACTTTGGGCGCTCACGTCTATTTTTCCTGTTTGATAAATAAATGTACTCCTTTGCAATAGAACATATTCTGTATAATATGGTTGTACGGCATCGTATCTATTATTCGTGTATTGTGATGGCATGATGGTTGACGCACTTTCAGTGACATACCTCGATGTCGTTAGGTAATTATCGGTGCGAATATGACGGTGGCCAACGTCTTGTTCCCCGAGAGATTTCCGGACAACATGGAGAGGGAGTCGTGTCATAATAAATTAATGAGATGATAATTTGACAAACAAAACTATCCTTTACGTACGTTATACTCCGACCGTTAAATGCGCTATGTCCGAGCCATTACGCACGTTATATGTTGGCCCTTACGCACGTAACAACGGTCTTGGACAGAATCTTCGTCCGTGAAACGCAGCGTCGACCAACTTTCGGCGTGATTGCGACAGCAAGTCAACGAGGTGTTACGACGTAAACCCGTTTTACGTGCGTAACGATGTGGGTGAATCGTTCGGTGAGTTCCTTACGACGTTAAGTATTTTGCCATAACGCACGTAAAGCCTCTTACGTGCGTGTCGTGAGGCATAACGCACGTAAGGGCAACTTAAGTTTATAAAAGAACACCTTGCCTTTCATTTCTCCCGTCCCAAACATCATCCCTCTTCCTTGTACACTACTCTCCACCATCATTGAACCAATTCTAGCCTCCCAATTCAAGTGCTATCCTATTAGAGTGCGTTAATCAAGCTTCGGGGAAGGTCTTGAAGGTGTTATCTTCTCGTTCTCCTTCGTCCACCGTCGTTATTCATCATCTTTTGTCAATTAAGGTAAGTTTATTCAATCTTGAACTCATTTCAGTATTGTTTAGTAAGTTTTAGTAAACCTCGGATGCCTTGGGTAGCTTAGAACCCTCCGTAATAATCGAACCGGTATATATAGCTATCGCAATTGTTAATCGATACCCATCAAAGCTTGATATTGGAATGAATAATGGTAGAACTCATAATCATATTGCTAATCACAAACTTCTCGGAATCATCTTGAAGGATTTCATATATAACCATACTATCATGTTGAATAAAACCGGCAATGAATCCTTGATGAAGTTACCAACAATTTCTAGCTAAATAGATACCGAAACATGTTAAAATGATGGATTAATCGTTCTAGACTTGCATATTAAGACAACGATGAAATATTGGTGATTGTCAGTTATAATTAACTAGGAATGTTGTGTTAAAACACTATTGTTTAGCGGACGGATAACTTATAGAGAATGTTGCCGAACCTAAGAACTTAATGGCACGCATTATGGATAAAAAAATGGAGAAATTCGATTGACATCATAAACAACTAGGATAGGGTTTTAACATACGGGAGGGAGGAACGTCGTGATCATTATTAATATCACGAGATGTTAATCGACAAACATATAATAGGTCGGATTTCCAAGTGCGATCGTTCGCCGTTGCCTTGTCCGAGATAACTCGTCGGATTTGAGGCAAGTGAATCTTGCTCAGACTTTACGTCTTATAATTTTAGACATAGTAAATGTTACTATTGTGGAATGGTGCTATTACGATTATTTTGTCCGGAGTATTCCCGAGTAGATACTACCGTGACCCTTGGCCGCGGCCTTGGGAGTTTTCTTGTTGGACCGTGTTGCGGGATAAAACCTGAATGGTACCCACGTCCGGAGTATTCCTGTGTAGATACTTCCGTGACCCTTGGTTGCGACCTTGGGAGTTTATGTCTTTGATAAAAGGAATAACATGGAACATTCGGTGATAACTTTATTCCTGGAAATTATCAAATTTTACCTTTGAGTTAGGTTGGGATTGTTTCTGACCTAGGTTACTGGCACGACATGTCGTGCCAGGTAAATTTGTTGAATTTGTGCAGGACACCCCCGAAGGTTACGGCCAGGCGTGAGCTGTGTTGGAAGAAGGCCTGTTAATTTCTCAAATAAATTTGAACATTCCACGTTGTGTAATAACCGTATGTACGGACACTATTTGTATTTGTACCCTTGGGATGCATAAATACTTTCTTAATTACTTCCGTATATTACCACTTTTAAACAAAATATTTTAGAAACTTGCCTTGTGGGTCCCTCATGGGATCTACGGCACTGTGGCGTCCCGGTTCACTTTGGGGGCGTTACAAAAGGGCCGTGAGAAAAGTGTTTATTGATTTTTCCTGATTAAGTGCTTCAACTAAGGAATACTCATCTCGACCACCAAGTTCTCCAAGCACAACGATCATTTTAATCTATATTACAACACATTAGTAGTCCAAAATACCACTCATTATACCAATAATTATAAAAAATTGTATCCAATATGTTGTATAAAAATACTTTTGGATAGCAATTTTGTTAGTCCAATAATTCCGACAGTCCATTTATTTCAGCCCAAATCACATTTGTCAGCCCAATCCAGATGAAATGAATACCCGGTCCAATCCAATCCATACCCAAATGATATAACTTGTGAATATATGTTATTCCATTTAACTTAAAACTCACAATTTGTATAATCCACCCCCTCCATACCTCTCACCTACCTTCAATCTCTTTCATCAAACCGATCAAAATCAAAACTTACCTTATTCATCACATCTTCTTCAAAACTCATCTTTCGATCTTCTGATGATAGTCGAGCAACAAACAACTCAAAACTCCTTTCATACAGCAGTCACAACCCACAACCGAAACCCAAAAACGTTCGAAGATGTTCTCGTTCCAGCTTAATATTTGGTAGTTGTTGTCTTCAAGATCTGATATGATCTCGGGTAGGTTGTTTGTGGTTTCGTTTGTCTTAGATCTATGATGAAACCAGTTTAACTAAAAAAAATCTTTAAAAGATTATAAAGAAAGTTGAACCATCTGAGACCATTCATTTTATTCATGTTGTTTGTTTTAGTTAGATGAGTGTTAAATGGTGAGGGTTATGGTTGTGTCTTAGATGTAGGATTGATAATGTTTGTCGACTTGGTTTAATGTTCCTGCCTTTTCGGTGTCTTTTCTTTTTTCCGTATCGTTTTATGTTTTGACTTTGTTTGTCTCACCAAGATGACATTTAAGCAAATAAAGGGATTCAAAACGTGATGGAGTGGTTGAGAATATATAAGCGGGCTATTTATACAACATGAATTGATCTATAAATTGAGAGTAACTTAATTGCAAATAAAATGAAGGGACTCAAAACATTTATTAGGCATATTAATCAACACTATTTATTTAAACAAAATCAACTTATAATTTGAAGGCTTTACACGTTCCAGTTCCATCAAACTTCTGAGCATGAAACTCATTCTTGCATAATAGAGTTTCTTGACTTAATGCTATTAATGCTCACATTCAATAAGGGAATTGAATGGGAGGAGGATACTAGCTGAAAAATTCAATAATGTGCAACTGCATATGCAAGACCACAGTTTCACGAGTTACTACACACAACAACATTACCTCAATGCCTCAACGGCTCCCGTAAAAAGCGGGGTAAGGGGGGATCGGATGTACGCAGCCTTACCCCTGTCTTAACACAGAGAGGCTGTTTCCGGATGATCCAAAATGAAAATTACATCGAGAATTGCATGGAATGACTAGTATTTCATGAGAAAAAGAAATGCAACCAATTTAGTGAATTATTTTGTTTTATTACATTATAATCCAAAATCAAAAAATAAGGAGTTTGGTTAATTCACGAGCTACTACACTAACATCCCAAAAACAAAAACACATTCTGCACTGACCACATAACTTTGAGTAAGCACGAAATCACTAAAAACAGAAATCAAGATGACATAGCTATAGTAATTGGGATTTTGCCAAAAGAAAAATTGCTCGGCATGTCACGCCATTTCATTGTAGCAAAAGGCGAAATCCCTTGCCCCAGTGTCCCCACCCCCCGGCCCGACAGGGATTGGTGGAGGAATTAAATCATGGTGACTCAACGGCCCACTAGGTGGGAGGAACAGTGTCTGGTGCCCACAAGGAGCTATCCCCACATTGAAGGGATAAAACTCTCACACTGCGGCTGTCAGGACTCGAACCTGCGTCCTTGTAGCAATATGCCACCCAGAAACCAGTTGAGCTGCCCATGCGGACATGTCAGGCCATTTCATATTCCATAGCTATAGTGACATAGCTATAGTGCCATGAGCAGTGTTATTTGGACACACTATGTCCGGTCACATGCGATCATTTTTTTTTTTAAATAATTGGTTGGCTTTTGTCCTTTTCGATTTGATTGAATAAATAAATCAAGCACATAATATTCATTGTGCTTTGTCTCGTGATACTGTGAATATGTGATAGTCTTTGTTTGATGGGCTTAAATGTAATAGAGCATGTAAAACTAAAAAATAGAGAAAGTATAGATTCAGATTACATAGATTGATAGTCCATTTATGTGTTTGTAATATTACAGCCCAAACCGGTATTAAAAGATAATACTTTAAACATTCTCATATCATTTGACGTAACCCTAAAAACACACTCCTTGTTTGTAACGCCTACCACACTTCATCTTCTCTCACCAAAATCGATCTCATCTTCATCATCTAATCACGAATCTCACAAAAACAAATCAAACCCTTTTATCCATCAATCACGAATCACAAACCCCTTTTAACCATGAATTTCTTTAACCCAACCTATCTTCTTTTAGTTATGAATCGAAGAACAAAAGTAATCTTGTTTATTCATCGTATGTCAAGGGCACAAAGGTTGATGGTCTTCAAGATCTCTGTAGTGAGGTCTCGGGTAGGTATCTCTTTGTGATTTTCGTTTTGTTTTTGGTCATGAACGAACCAAGAAAGAAAATACATTTCCTTTTTTTATTTTCCGATCTGCTGTGGAGATTTGGTATTTGTTTCGGTTGTTTTCCTTTAATGTTTGTGTTTGAGTGTGAGGAAATGGGATTGTGGTTTGTTGTAAATACATTTTTTTATTTATAGTATTGAAATCATTATGTGTTGTAAGTGCAGAGATGGTTTATATACTCGAAACCGTAGCAACAATTCATACTCCGCATAACTTGATATTACGCATTAATTCTTTTTTGTTCTAATTGTTGGAGATGAGGCTGTAATCATAGATGAATGTTATAATTAATCATTGAGCAATGACTTGTTTGTACGGTACGTTTTTTTGTGCACATTCATATTTGTGCACATTCAATATTCCACATTAAATTAAGCCTCTTAATCTTTAAGTAGTATAGATATAGATTATTGAATTTGATAATTAATTCATTATTATTGATAATGAAAAAAAGGAAGGAAAAAGATGAGGAGATTTTAGGACAGGTAGATCTGATGGTCGGTGATCTACGAACGTGTTTGGTGATGATTGCGACCGCCTCTTAATCACGAGATTAAAGAGATCCATTGATCTATTTATAAATCTAATACTAATACTTCTTCCTCATTATAAATTAATACTACTTATATTTATTAAAATAAAAATATTTTTAGTTAGTCAAATTAATATTAATTATTATACTTAATTATCAAAAAAATAATTTATTTCAGTAAAAATCAATTCAGTATTAATAGATTCAATGAAAATCTATTTTCTTTGAAAATAAATTTAATCAGTAAAAAAATTAATTTGTCGACAAAATCAATTCACCAAATTATATTAATAATATTAAATATATATATATATAATATAATATAAAATAACATATTAAATACTAATTTTAGTTGCATCTCTTTACAAAAGCTAAGGTCCTGTAGTATGTTATTTATTTTCTTTACAAGCTTTGCTACCACACTACAAGAAAATCGTGAAATACCAATAGAATTTACTGTCAGATTATTACCGTCGGTCCGTCGGTGAGGATCACCGATGTTTTGCAAACAATTATTGGGGAAGGGTTGGTGGTCTAGTAGTAGGACGCCTACTCTGATGTGTTCTTTTTTCGGATTGGTTTGAAGAACCTGTTTTATTAGGATTTTTTCTTCGATCTTCTTTTTTTTGGGTTGGGATTGTGTTGTAATGATGGTTTAGGTTGGAGTTTTTGAAGTTGTTATATATTGGATTTGGATTTGGAATTGGGCTGATGAATTTCCAGGTTTGTTGTTTCAAATTAGGAGATAAATATTACATTTGTTTTTTAGGTGAGATGATGATTGGTGGTGGAGTTCACCAAAATTGGCCTCTAACTATCCAGTCTGTCATGACAAAATCTTAAAAATAATATTGGTACGATACTTATATTCGGGTACGATCATTTTTGGTGTTGGCTTTCGCAAAAAAATAATAATAATTTAATTCAAGTACTATTAATCGTAATATGTATTTCATCATCTGCGCTCAAATACCTTAGAATTTAGTACAAATTTAGTTGTAATATATATTTACATTTTGTTACTAAATTATGAATTGTCCAGAAATCTTGGACAGTTTGAGAATGTGTTGTGTAATGTGATGTTATTATACTTATTACTCGTTGTATATGTTTTATTTTGGCTTATATCTTCCTTTTGTTCTCGGGTGCACTGCAATATGTGTACTCTGATAATTAAGGGGAGATGCTGCCGGAATTTTTAGAACCACAAAAAAAAGGTGTTCTAATAAAATCGCATTACCAAACAAGACATGTTGAATGGGATAGGAGGCTTACTAAATAGAGCGAGGAGAAGTTGATAAGAATGCACACATCCAACTTACATTCTCGTAATTTGCCTTCCTCTAACACGAATTTGATTATCTACCCCAAGTTGTTCTGGTGTACTTTATTCAAGATATATTGAAAATGAGTTCTGAGTGTAGTTGGATGTATAGACGCATATAAGATGGTCACATAACCCCTCAATTTGTTGAGGAGTTTGAGAGTTTCATAAAATTTGCTATTTCACTTCGGAATGGATGGATGGATAAAAATTAAGTTTTCTTGTACTCTTGTAAATGTTAGAACTGACTGAACGAGCCAGGTGGCGGTGGTACTGGCATCTCTAAGCATATTGATGGGTTTCACTCTATGTTTGGACATGCTAGTAATAATTTTGGTCTTTGTATCGTTCTCATAATTAATTAATTTGCAGAGAGATGAGTTGGGTCGGGAGACTTCCTCATATGATTGCTTCTTCAAGACACATATGAAGAAGGATGACACTTATATCGACCAACAGTTGAGGTTCACACTGAAACTTTCTTTTTTAGTTGTGTAGCTAATTCTATGTAAATATAGTTCTTGAGAAATATAGTAATTAAATTTTTATTTTCTTTTTTAGTTGTTTCTCCTACAAGGATAAACTCTAAATTTTATCTACTTCGGGAGATAAAATTTGAGCCATGTAATATTAAAGTTTTTAATTTAATATTGTTCACTTCCGGGAACAACTTGATAGGAATATTCGACCACTCACTAATCTTGTTACCATTGGAGCACAATCGGATTATGATTGATTGTGGAGTATATCATATCTTGTACAATCTCGATAGAGAATATTCTCAAATCATATTAATATTTTTTATTTGAGATATAATGATTTAAGTATGCTATTATATTTATAAGTAACAAATCAATATTCTTCAGGAATATTGTATCATCACATAATTCATGTATAAATAAGAATTATTCATTTAGAATAGTAATATTCTTCAAGAATATTACAATTAATTGTGCTACTTCAGAAGCAATAATTTTAAGATCCGTAATTGAATATACAAAGGAAAAAAAATAGTACGAGAATTAATCAAGGCTCGAAATAACTAAACTAAAATAGTTGCTTGAGCACTTACAATATTCTTCAGGAATATTATTTTGTATTTTTCATTAGGAATTGCACAAATTATTAGATTTTATAGTGTTCTTCATAAACACATCATATTCAACGAGAATATGACGAGATAACATTGCCCTTCTTCAAGAACTACAACAAATCTTTTATCTTAATAATCTTCTGGATTATTAAGTATTGTTGAATCATGTTTCTTCTGGAAATAAAGAGGAATATAATTTGATAATAAATTTTGAGGTTATCATATATTATTTTATAGATGATGCACACAAAAATATAAAAATATTAATGACAGGGACTAAAAAAGAACGTTTTTGAAATTACAGGGATCAAAATAATATTTCAATTTTCGTAGGGACTAAAAGCAAAAATCACGCAAATTACAGGGACGAAAAGCATTGTTTTTCCTTTAAAAATAAATGGAGGTTAACGACAAGGACTAAAAAGAAACGTTTTAAAAATTACAGGGATAAAAATAATATTTTAATTTTTTTAGAGACTAAAAGCAAAAATCGTACAAATTACAAGGACAAAAATCATTATTTTCCCTTTATAGTATTATTTTTGAGATGGCCCCAAGTTATTTGCACTCTTATACACTAAGATAATTAGTACACCCATCATAGAGTTAGTACAATCACCATTAAACATAATACCCTTGTGCCCTAGTTTTTTTTTTTTTTTCTCTTTTTCCATCGAAAATTTCAGAAATTCGACATTTTCTTTCTAAATTCTCCATTCTCTGCAGAATTTTTTTTAAATAAATTTGAGATAAATTTTTTTTGTTGAAATTTGCAGTTCTTTTTGAAAAAATATTCTGAAAATGTGAGATTTAAATCTTATTTCGAGATCTTTCTTCAAAATGTATAACCAATTCTTTTTTATTTTTGAAATTTGTGTTTTCTTTCAAGGTTTATGGCTATTTTTCTTTTTTAATTTTAGGATTTTTCCCGATTAAAATGATTCAAAAAATAACTTGGTGGTGACTCGATGGCTGACCGGCGGCCAATGACTCCATGCAGGGTGGCTGGTTACTAGGTGGTTGCAGAAAGGACGTATACAACAAATCTAAGCCTTAGTCCCAAAATAAATTAGGGTCAGCTAACATGAATCAAACCTGGAAACCGCCAATGATCGTTACATAAATAACATAAAAGAAAAAAAAAATGTTAAAAAAGCAAATTAAAAAAAAAAAGAATAAATGTTAAAAAGAAAATAAAAAATTCTGAAAAATAAATTAAAAGATAACATAAAATAAAAAAAATAGGAATAAAAATACAGATAAAAAAAAAAGGAATCAGAAAGGCCGTATATGAATTAAAATTTGACTAGAATGTATATTGTTTAACTTGATCTCAGAGTAATACAATATTTGATACGTAAATTTTTTTAGAAAGGTTTATGGTGGGTGTAAATGTAATACCTAAAGTCTGGGCGGGCGCACATAACCTGGGCCCGAATTACGACCCTCCTTCAATTAGGGACCAATTTGCAATTAAACCAAAAACGTCGAAAGCACTTTTTATAAACCCCCCAAAAAAATTAGAAAATAAAATAAATTAATAACAAAATAATAGATAAATAAATAGTACAACCGAACTGCTAATGTCCATTTAAAATCCTTAAATTCACACCTATCCCAAACAAACCCCTTGACAACTCTGCTGTTTTCCACC
This sequence comes from Orobanche coerulescens, assembly GCA_033398695.1. NCBI lineage: Eukaryota > Viridiplantae > Streptophyta > Magnoliopsida > Lamiales > Orobanchaceae > Orobanche > Orobanche coerulescens. Next base: position 8,712,092 of record CM065802.1, on the reverse strand, counting down.
TGATAGAGCAAACAATAATCATACCTCGACTCTACCCCTTGGCACGATGTAACTCAAAGGCAGCTTCAAGATTAGCCTGAGTCGACCAGAGTTCAGACCAATCGATCCAATAGACATTCTGCGTTCCGGCTGGTTATAAACGAAAAAAAGGGCAGTTTGCAACAAAAATTAAATCAGCAAAAGAAAGAAATAAAAGCAAGATGCAATAGTTTTCCGGCCTTGTTGACATAATAAGCCTTTATTTTCCCTCCTCTTTTAGAACACAAGGTAGGAAGAATGCCAGCGTCCCAACTAAACGAGAAGAACCATCAAAATAAGATACAACTCAGCATCCATAATAAAAGTTGCAGAACACACAACACTGAAGCCGGAAACAGGCCTCAAATTGTGGCTGTAATAGCTCCACCGAGTTCGGTAATTTTAGCCAGCAAATCCTCCTTCTTAGCACCCACAATCTTATGCACTACCTTTCCTTTTTCTAGAAACAGAAAAGTAGGCATAGCCTCCACACCATATTCCGCAGCGACATCCTGCAGGAAAAGAAATATATAATAAAAATTCAGGCAGACTAGTTTTCCATACTAATCTCCAATCTTTAATAAAAATCAAAATTTTGCCGAAATAAGCAACGGATTAAGGGTCGAGTCTGAAAAAAAAAATTAAGGTTTTAACTTGATTTCAACACAACTCAGTTCATCCTTCAAAATTCAAAATGCCTGCTTTACCGGTAGTACAAGCATCACTTTAGGGTGGTTTTTACTTACTCAGGTAGGGTGCAACTTGTAAAATAGAAATAAATATATAAAGAGGGCATCCCAAAATATAATTGGAGTTGATCTTTTTGTAATTTGATAGAACTTCAAGGGTATTATTCACAATTAAGAGAGGCAACACAAGAATCAAGACAAAGAAACATACCAAGACCCACCCTGCCCATCCCATCTCCGTCCAAGCAATGTAAATAAAAATGTAAAAGTGAAAAATAAAATAAAGTTATCGGACTCGCATGATATTTTCTATAAACAAACTCCTCCGGCCCGGCCGGCCCCATCGCTATCCAAACAGTGTTAAAATTTTTGAAAAGATAAAGAAATAGTGGACATAAAATCTAAAGAAAAAAAGGATTCCTTCGGCCCTACCCAATTTCTCGGGCTGGCTACGCCATTGCCTTTAAGATTTTTATATTCTCATATAGATACTCCAATATTGAGGGTTCAATTGTAAAACACAAACAAATACTCCCTTCATTCCAATTTAATTGGGATGTTTTCATGTTTTCCAATAATTACACAACTACTTAATCGAAACTCAATTGAACTAATTGAACCATATTAGTCAATTAAAGTCAAAACACTCAAAGTTCACGCGTTAGTCAAAATGCTAGAAGCAAATTCTGGACTTAATAATTGACATCGAAAATAATTGACATCGAAAAATAGTTGACAATTAAGTTTAGGTACTAAAATAAGAACTGTAAAGCTTTGGGGGCAAAGTGCAAAAATGACAGTGCGAATCGAATGTCCCCGGTTGAGCTGCAAATCGGGAGGGAGGACATAGAAGGGGGGGGGGGGGGGTTCAGAAAATAGAAAAACTGCAAAAGTAAAAGGGAGGAATAAAAATAAGAGAGAAAAAAATGACAACTGAATAAAACACTAGCGAAAAATCAACTCTACATCGAAAATAATTGACATTGAAAATAATTCTCATCCAATTTGCGGAGGAGCGAATGAGGAAAATTGATGGGAATAATTAAGGTTTGCTTCAATTCACGTTTAAGATTTGAGAGAATAAAAGAGGGGAGAGAGAATCAGAAGGTGAGGAGGGGAGAAAAATGTATAGGGGTAGTATAGGAAGAAAAGATGAAAAATATCAAATGGAAAGCTTATTTTGGAATATGAAAAATATTCAAATCTCCTTGTTAATTTGGAATTGAGGGAGTATCAAGAGGGTATCTCAACAATAGTTGAGGATTTTCTGAAATTTGATTGAACTTCAAATGGCACTTTTTGTAATTAAAAGGGACCCCAAGATACACATATATACCTGAAGCTCATCAACATCCACCTTCAGAAATATAACATGGGGAGTCTTCTTAGCAATATCAGCCAAAAAAGGAGCAATCACACGGCATGGTCCACACCATGAAGCCATGAAATCTACCACCACCTGATGAAATTACAGATTTGGTTGGGTTCCCATGTCAAAATGCAAGTAGGATCGCTGATCAAAACCTCGACATGAATATGGAATAAATATGCAAATAAAAGGTACTCCTTTAGGTTCCAAAAATTAACAGCAGAACAATGTCCTAATTGAACATCATTACCAGAGAGATACCATCAATGAAAGAAGCAAAAAATCTCTACTTTCTGCCATCGAGAAGAAATTTCAATGGCTTTAGCTAAAGCCTCCATACCACTTTTTCTTTTAGGAAATGTGAACTACAAAAGGAAATAGGATTTTCAAAGAAAGTACTCCCTCGGTCCCTACTTGAAGAGTCTACTTGGGTTAAGGTACAACTTTGTAATTTTAATCATTTTAATGAAGGTAAAACTCGCATGCATAGAGTATAAACTATCTATTCCCACTTATATTTTCAATGTTCTTTTCGGTCAGCTAATATGTAGGTTTATATAACGAAAAAAGAGTCATGTTCCATGATGTACGTGTTGACTTTACAATATCAAGTCACGTAACATCACATAACTAGCAATTATCTCGACTAATCACGGTCTCATGATATTTTCCATATAACTGTAAAAACCTATGATCTTGGTTTGGGATATCATCGTATGAGCATCCACCGTAGGACTTTGCCATTTGTTTTTTTGCATAAATTATAGTGTTAGCTAATTCTAGACAATTAATTGTCACTATGAAATACTCCATATTACTTGGTTCTGGATTATGATGAAATAAATCAAAACGGCTCACTAAACTGACTGCGCTTCTTTTTATCATGAAGTAGCCGTCATTCCATGTAATTCTCGATGCTAATTTCTATTTCGGATCATCTGGAAACAGTCCATTTATGATGAGACCACATGAGTCGACCCAATGGGATTAAAGTGCAATTGATGATGTTAATGATATATAACAGAAAACTAATTTTGATTAGATACTAATGTTCAATTTGAGAGTGGGCACTTCTATGGAAGAAAGTCATGTTTCGAAAGTAGAGTTTGCATATTTACACCGACACCAGTTCCCAAATTCATATTTCCCCCCAAACTTAAAAAGAAAAAGAACAATTATCAATCAAACAGAAGACATCATCAGAAAGAACAATAAATCCATCGGAAACAAAGAAACCTAAATTAACACGAAAACACAAAAAATAAAACTAACAGAAAAGAACTACAAATTATTCATAAGAACACAAAAAAAAAATTACGCGATTACCAATTTCTTAGAATCTGCACCCTTCTGCAAATGCATATCCAATTCGTGTTTTGAATGGCAGACGTTCACTTGACCCTCTTCTAAAGTCGACATTTTTTCTTTTCTTTTTCCAAATTGGTAACCAGATTTGATTACTATCCTTCTTTTCTTGAATGTGCAGACAACTCTGCGTACATTGTAGGCACGGTATTTAAATAAGCCCTAGGAGGAGGCGGTGGGAAATGACCAAAACGCAGCGTTTTTATGTGACAATTAATTACGGATATGCCACGGGAGGGGTGGCAAAGAATCACCTATCCGATTGATCCGATCTGTTTCAACTAGATTGGATTTTATCGAATTCAACTTTTAAAATTTGAATTTTAATTTGTATTTATTTTTTAAATTCGATTTATTTGGATTAGGATTTGAGTATCAAACATGGGGGATCGAAACCCGATCCATAACCCAAAATTCGATCCAAACTCGAGTTTGTTTGGGTTTGTTTTTAACACGAATTTATTTAAATTAGATCTTGATATCAAGCTAGGGCTGGGGGAAAGTACCGCCCCGTCCCGCACCGCACCGCCCGCACCGCAAAATAGCACGGCGGTGCGGTTTTAAATTATAATTTTGGCCCGCCCCGCATAAACCCGCCCCGCATAAAAATTACATAGCGGTTGCAGTTTTAATGTCATAATGCCCGCCCCGCAAGTTTTATCCCGCCCCGCCCCGCTCCATTTTCGCAATATTAGTTTTTATTGATTTTATATAATTCAATATTATTCTTATTTTGATTATTATTATTAAACAACTAATGTTACACTCATGTATCTCAATATCTGAGTACTAAGTGCATTGTAGCTAATAAATAAGTATCTTTAGTTTTGATTTTATTACGTTCAGATGACAATGACACTGATTACTTGCCAACAATACAGGTTTGTGATGCTGGAACTCTAAAGCTTCAGTTGCTCGAACTCCGAAACGGCACAATGAAAACAAATTGCAGCTTATTTATTATTTTGTATTTTTATTTCTTGTAATATAACTATCATTTGGGACTATTGTTGCTTTAGATATGTTGTTTGGGTTGTACCTGTTGAAATTTAACAAACTTATTATTTATTATTTTTCTGTTTTTGGTTTGCAACAGCAAGAAAAAAACTGTTTTTTAAGGAGGAAAAAAAACTTAAAAATAGGTGCAAAACCGCCCCGCACCCGCATTGATCCCGCCCCGCGCAATGGCTATGTGGTGCGGTTTTAAATTTTGATAATGCACCGCCCCGCAGATAACCGCACCGCACAAGAATTGCGGTGCGGGTGCAATTCCACTTTCGTCCCGCCCCAAACCGCCCCGTCCCCAGCCCTATATCAAGCATACCGAGTCGAAGCTCGATCCAAAACTTAAAATCAAATCCAAACCCGATCAGAATATGAAACACGAAACTTCCCATATATAGTGTTATATAATTATATATAAATATATATTACTGATACTAATGATATTCTAATATCTTATATCTTAATAATCTTATATATTTGTAATGTGATTTTTATATATATGTATTCTACTATATATATTATATAATTAAATAAATAACAACATACATTTAAAACAAATTTCTTTGGGATATTTTAATCATAATTTGGATTTATCTCTTCGAAATGATATTATTTTTGGGCTAAAATTCTAATATATATATATATATATATTATTTTTTAAATGAATTCTAATATTATGTACCTTTTATTAATTAAAATTTTGTGTTTTCAAATTTAAAGGATATTTGTGCCTCACATTTTGGTTAATATAATTTTTTTTTTTTGAGTTTTAAATTCAAAACCCAATTTAAACCCGAAACCGATCTGAAACCCATTAAAATCCGATGGTCTAGATCTGAATTTTGATTTCCAAATCCGCAACCAAAGCTCGAACCGATCCAAAACTTTTGGATCGGACTTGTATTTGCTAAACCCGATCCAATCCAATCCATTCCCGTCTCTATGAAATAATCAAACCTAAAAATGATGATGTGGTCATTTTCTCGATCGTTTGAGCTGCCGTACGACTTCGTTTTTTTTTTTTTTATCAAAATAGCCTCTTTCATAAAACTAATTCTCAAACTATCTTCTTTTCAAAATATTAATATTATTACCATTATAGCTCTATTTTACCACATGGATTTGCCAAGTGTATAGTTGAAATTCATTTTATTGCAACATGTTATAAGAACAATTTTTTTTTTTTAGATTGCCATAAAAAAAATTCTTTCGTCCTCTACAAGAATAAAAAAATATTGGAGAATAATTTTTGTTAAATAGAAAATTTGGTTTTTTATAATAATTTTTTTACCCTATAACTCTATGTTCTTTTATAATTTCTCCTATCAAGCATTACTGTTTTAACGAGAGAATAACCACAAAAAATATAAAATTGGTGTGTTATGTTCATGTAAACATCCACTATTCCACATTTAGCATAAATTAAACTCTAATTCCACATAGTTCAGATGAAATTTAATATATAATCAAAGATTTCATAAACCGAATGAATCTTTGGCACAAGTATATAAATCTGCTATAATGCATCAAAATTTAAAACCAAATCATCTAATTCTTGAAACAATTTGTACAACTTGGGTTTACAAAAATAACAGTGTGATTATATCATAAATTCTCTCAAAAATAGCGAGTACCTCAACTATTCAATAAATTTTAACAATATCATCTTCATCCACTTGAGAGCTGCATAGAATAAATGAAACATCATCATGTGGCTCAATTACCACTATGGGCTCGTTCGATAGTCATGTTATATCTAGTTAGGAAAGTTATCTTGGTTTATCCACCCGTTTGGTATCCAAGTTTGAGCCCGTTACTAAGTTGAGCCCAGTGCTATTTCACTATTCCTCTTTGGTGTATTATCCTTCATTTTCGAGATATAAATTAATCCACCACTACAGTAATCAGATTGGTGGTAGAATGTCCAAATCACCCTCCACCACCTGTCACCACCACCACCCCTTCGCCAGCGCCGTCACCATCACCACCGCTCCTCCGGTGCCGTCGTCACCACCGCTCCTCCGGGCGCCGCTGCCGCCGTCACTCATCTGCACCTCCGTCCTCTTTCACTCTCTCTCTCAAATAATCCATTTGCAATTTCTTACACCCCATTAAGGGAGAGATGGACGGTGGTGACGGCAGAAGGCCAGTTTATTTTTGGGCGACGACAGAAGGCCAGTTCAGAGAAAGAGCAGATGGTGGCGGATTTAGAGAAAGATGAAGGCCAGTTCATTTTTTGTAATCATTTTTATTCCTAAGGATAAAAATACAATTTCACAGTTTTATCTATATACCACAATAATATTATGATTTATCTATCAAAGAATGAATTAAATCCTTGTTTCATTTTATCCCAACCACCCTTGTTATTTTTAACATATCTTGATATATCCTGACTAGGCTACCAAACGAACCCTATGAGTCTATGCCGCGATAACAATGATTGGTACAAAACTTAAAAATAAAAATAAAAATTACGTGTGAATGCTTTGAATTCATACTTTTTTTAATAACTCAATTTCTATGTTTATACCTAACTATGTCTCAAGATCGCAACTCCGATTTCTTATTATTGCCGCCAAAATAAATCGCGGGATGTGCGCGAATTGATCAGTGTCTTGTCGGGTTCTGCTGACGTACAACTAAATCCTTCCAGGCAAAGAGAACATGAAGTCCTCTCCCTTAATCGAACTCACACGGATGATACTCAGTATGAGATCCTGTCAAAGCTTGAATTAGAGCATATATGCTCCGATTTTTTTTTAAAGTGGAGGCAACTTACACTCATGTGGTGGCCGGGCTAGCCAGCTGGTTGCTTTGAATTCGTACTAGAACACCAGGGGGATGGTTTGTACATGAACATATGCAAAGTATAAAATACTTCCATATTTTATAATGTAACCAAACTTACATCGCTATTCTATTTAGGCACTTTGGAAGAAGACCTTTTCATCGTATAAACCAAACCAAACTAAACATACTCAGTATATCCCGCTCAGAGCAGAATCTGGAGAGGGTAAGATGTACGCAGACTATGCCTCTACTTTACGGTAGGAGATCTGCTTCCTGAAGACCACGACTTAGTAAGACACAGATCTTGTGATAAATACAGGAAAACGTATGATTCAAAAAGCTCGAGACCATACTGAGCCATGGCTGATCCACATAGACTTACCTAAGCGAATTTGGCTACTTCACTCCCGGATGAACGCCGCTCTAACAAAAGAGAGGTTGGCACATGCCTCCTGTCAAAAATACACCACACGCAAAGACATAGGATAAAATATACAATAAAAGTAAAAATGCAATGCTCTAGGTCAAAGCTAACCGAGACAACCCAACCCCGAGGCTCTCAACTACAAAGACTGGCCACTACAAAAGAATCCACAACTCGATTTGGCGCCTCCAAGCGCACCTATCAATGATCGTGGTCTCGAAAGGTTTAAGGCGCCTTCAAATCTAATCTCGATGCTCCTCCCACGTCCTCCCTGGCCTCGCCTCCTCCTCTCCCGACAACCATTAAACTCTCGACCCTCCTCACCGGAGCAGATGTCCGCCTCCTGACGTGGCCAAACCATCTCAATCTCCCTTCCTAACTTTCATTGAAATGGGTGCCACTTCCAAATAGCGTTCTCGAAAACCCCGTTCGCAATTCTATCTAACATTGTGCGACCACACGACCAACGTAACATTCTCATTTCAGCCACTTCCAACTTGCTCTCAAGCGACTTCTTCATCGCCCAACATTCGGAGCCATACAACATTGCAGGTCGGATTGCCGCTCTATAGAATTTACCCTTCAACTTTAGAGGGACTTTCTTGTCGCACAGGACCCCTGTCGCTGCTCTCCACCTTAGCCACCCGCCTTGATGCGATGTGTGACATCATCTTCACACTCACCTTCCTTCTGAATGATCGGACCCAAATACTTGAACTTATCCGTACGGGGTACGATCTGATCCGCAATCTTTACCTCAACATCTTCCTCGTTGGCCTCACCACTAAAGTTACACCATAGATACTCGATCTTAGACCGGCTCACACGCAATCTCTGAGATTCTAACTTAGCCCTCCAAAGCTCCAACTTCCGCTGGGTGAAGGCCAATAAACTTGATCTAGAATCGGATGAAATAGAGGAGTCGATGTCACTTGATATGTTACAATGAAAAACCAAACCAATCCTGAACCAAAGTGCCGTAATCCAAACAATTGCTTTGACAAGCAGCCATAACATTAGAGCAAGAAATCTAAAGTCAAACCAATAGTACTTGGTGTAATATCATCATTAATGATTACCTTAATCTCCATGCCAAACATTTATTCGCGATATTTTACTACCCACAAGCGCATGAAGTACTCCTATAAAAAGGCGAGTAAGGTCATGTTCCACATGGATTAATTGAATTATTATATTGAATACTAAATCGTAATATTTTTTCCATCAAATTGTGTAAAAAAAATTGGAATTAATAAATTTTATACTACGATATAGATCTAGTACTAGATCACACCAATTTTTGGATGTTTACTCACAAGCGCATGAAGTAGTCCTATAAAAAGGCGAGCAAGGTTATGTTCCACATGAATTAATTGAATTATTATACTGAGTACTAGATCGTAGTATTTTTCCATCAAATTGTGTAAAAAAAATTTGTAATTAATAAATTTTATACTACGATATAGATCTAGTACTAGGTCACACCAATTTCTGGATGTGTAAATTTATTATACCACATGTTTATACGATCTAGTATTAGGTCATATCAATTTTTGAATTATTATAATTTTTTTTAATATGTTTATGAGATGATGATAAATATATGGTGAGATAGTACCCTACACCCAAAAAAGAACCGAAAAACCAAAACCGAAGAAGACCGAATCGAAAAATAAAAAAACAGAACCGAAACGAACTAATTTGGTTTGGTTCTCGGTTCGGGGTCGGGCGGAACTGAACTGGACCGAAATGGACCGAAGTCAAATTTCAACATACTAAAATGACCTTGTTTTGTGATTTTGATGTGTTTCGAATTTTATTATAATTCGATTTCCTTTTGTAAGACCCTCATGGATCCAAGGAGGACCGATAATATGTTCATGTAATTTGTGATTCAATTAATTTAGGTTGAGATAATGAGTTACTGTGATTTACGATTGTTATATGTCTTGAGATATTTGTAAATTGCTATGCAACTCTAGCTTTTATTTTGAACATATATACAACTCTTGTTGGCTTGTTGTTATATATAACTTAGGGGCTGTTTACTTTTTTTCCATTAATACCTGAATAGATTAAGCTGTCTGAGTGGATTAATCTGTCTGATTTGAAAAAATATCCTGTTGTTTCTTTCTTTTCTGAATGAACTATCTGAATGACAGAAATGACCATTTTACCCCTCAATATGAATTAAGTCCTTTTTGATAAATGACGGATTGAGCAATTTAATTTATATAATCAATTTAAATTATATGACATAATATTTATTTTAATTTATATTATAATATAAATTTATAAATCATATTATAATTTTCAGGTATATTTAAATGATCAGACAATATTTCATATAAATCATATTTATTCTATTTCATATAATATAAATTTATAAATCATATTATTCTATTTCATATAATATTTGAATTTATATTGTGAAGAACCGAAAAGACATCAAACCAAATCGAAACAGAACCGAATATTTATAAAACCGAATTTAATCGAACCGAACTTCAAAAAGAACCTAACCAAACCAAAACCGAATATTTGATTCGATTCTCGATTTCGATCAAAGACCGAACCGAATGGAACCGAGTCCACCCTAGTTTTTTTTTTTTTTGAACGACGACTTTCAACTGCGGGATTCTAGATTACGTTGTCTTAACCGGGTCCGCGCTAGAGGGCTCCCCAGAGGAAAGTACCTAGATCACCCGATAAGAAGAGAAACTTTCAATAAATTGAAGTAAAATCCTGCCACCAAGGGACTTTCCAACCGCTGGGCTAATAGCTCATTGGTACCTTGTAAAGTATGAATTTTGTGGCTGGAGTTTAAAGTGATTTTCCATACAAAATCATCTATTCATCTACTGTTTAAGAAAACTAAATGGTGATAAATTTCAGAATGATAGGTGAATTGATAGCAGAAATGGTGATTATGATTATGTGATTAGGTAGCTGATAAGCTAACTGATTTTAATGTAGATGTTTAGCAAATTAGCTGATAAGCTAGCTGTTTTTTTTTTTTATAAAATTACATAAAATGACATCACTTTTATTTTTCTATTTTTTAAACTTTCTCATTATATTTTAACAATAATTGTTATAAAATAAAATAAATAATATTTTTGTCTATTATTATTTTAATATATACTACCTTTATATTACACATAAGCGCCGTCTTATTAAACCATCAACATTGACGTGAATAATGTCTGCATGTGTTGGCAATCTTTAAGACATGAAACATTTAAAACATGAATTTAATACTTAATATTATTTAATATATTAAATTAGAGGAAATAATTTAATATAAACTAATATTAAATGTAAAAATATCCATTAATTAATATCATTAAGACTCCACAATAAATTTAAGGACTCAATATATATATAAGATGTACCTTGAATGCAGACGACGAGGAACGTTTCAAAGAGGGATGAATAAACGCGAGAGAAGACGAATAGCGGTAGTTTTTTTATTTAGGTCATGAAAATATATTTTTATTTAGCCACGATATATATGGAATATATAAAGATGAGAAAATTTTTATTTTTTCATAAATTGAAAATTAGCTTATCAATCAAATTTATTGGTTTGAAGTTAATGCTTACTTAAACGAGCCTTTTTTAATCGATGGTCGAATAGTTCTCCAGTTTATGTTTAAATTGATAAATAGTCTAAACAGAGCCATCTTCTTCCTTCCCTCATCATCATCCAAGTTAATTAGATCAACATCCATGGAGTATTAAAAATTCCTCCACCCTTTCAATCTTGAATCTCCCACCTGGCCGCTTCGCCTCCTCCACAAAATCCTGACCTTCCAAATGCCTATCATACTCTTCAGGTTATGCCATTAACCCACACTCACCCTCGCTCCTAAAAACCTCTCTCTTATTACTACTCACTCAGAGCAAGTAAAAAAAGAAAAAGAAAGAATCATTTAATGGCTTTGCCTCAATTACTACAGTCCCCTCGATCTTCCTCCTCTTCTTCTTCTTCCCCAATCCCTCACAAACCCCACCTAAACCCCTCTCGTTGCCCCAAATCCACGGCCAGTAATCTTTTTGATCCGCCCCACACCCGCCGCCAGCGGCGGAGCAAACCGAACACCATCAGATGCTCCGCCTCCTCCTTCTCGGAGAAGCCACACACCAATTCGCCGAAGTCGGACGACGTCGTCGAGCTCCCTATTTTCCCTCTCCCTCTCGTCCTCTTCCCCGGCGCCGCACTCCCCATCCAAATCGTCGAATTCCGGTACCGCATGATGATGCACACCCTTCTCCACACCGACCTTCGATTCGGCGTGATCTACACCGACGCCGCCACCGGGACGGCGGACGTCGGATGCGTCGGCGAGATCGTCAAGCACGAGCGCCTCGCAGACGACCGCTTCTTCCTCATCTGCAAGGGCCAGGAGCGCTTCCGCATCACCAGGTTGGCCCGCACGAAACCCTACCTGGTCGCGGAGGTGACGTGGCTCGAGGACCGCCCATCCGCCGGCGCCGTCGGGGTGGATGATCTGGACGCGCTGGCCAGTGAGGTCGAGACGTACATGAAGGGCGTGATTAGGCTGTCGAATCGTTTGAACGGGAAACCAGAGAAGGAGGTTCATGATCTGAGAAGGAATCTTTTCCCGACGCCGTTTTCGTTCTTCGTGGGGAGTGCCTTTGAAGGGGCGCCGAGAGAGCAGCAGGCATTGCTGGAGCTTGAGGATACGGCGATGAGATTGAAGAGAGAGAAAGAGACTCTGAGGAATACATTGAACTATCTGACGGCTGCCTCTGCGGTTAAGGATGTTTTCCCATCTTCATAAGTACAGATATGAGAGAGAGCATCAACGGGTATTTGTTGTTACTTCTCTTTGATTATCGATTTGTTATGCTCTAATAGACACAGTAACACTATTTTCTGCAAAACTTGGTTGATGTCTAATAGACAAATCGAGTTCGTAATCTGGCCGAGGTCTCTGGATGATTTCATACTCTGTTTACTTGTTACCGTGGTTAGAATTAGAATCTTGGTGATGACAGTGATTGGCGTGGTTCAATTCAAACAGTTATGATCATTTGTTGTTCTAGTCTTGTATACTTGTTGAGGCCATCGACATGTGGTAGGTTTGATTGGTTTTGTTGCTTTTCGTGTTGTAAAACGATGGGTTTGGATCCTCTGCATCTCGACCGTGTGAATTTCTCATGCATTTGGAGAGAGAGGGAGACACATCCAATCTATATATGCATACATACAATGTCTCTTTCTATTTCCGATTTGCACGGTGAAGTACTCGACAGGATCCAAATGATAAAGCGAGGATAGCTATAATGATTGGTTATCTATTTAGTTCATAATGAGGAAAAAGGTGAAATCTTGTGAAATGGTATGCCAATATGTTGCAGTGCAGTTATGCAAAGGCATTGACTTCTCTTTCCTGAAACCACTAGAAGATTATAAGGTAATAGTTAGAGTGAAAAAACGGGGTGCCCATCATCATGGAGTTTATATGATGGAATTGTTATCGGCAAAGAGTCATGTTCCATGATGTATGTGTTGATTTTACAATATCAATCACGTATTGTGACATGACAATAGCAATTATCTCAAACTCATCGCCGTCTCATGATATTTTCCATATAAATGGGAAAAACTATGATGTTGACGGTTTTGGAATTTCGTTCTATTTCTCTTTCATATGAAGGTTGCGACACGAAGGGCATCCGGCGTAAAACTTTGCCACTTTGTTATTTGCATGAGTTATGGTGTTAACTAATTTTAGACAATTAAACGACACTATAATCTTCATGCCACCGACCCCAACATAGTTGGGATTAAGGTGCTGTTGATGATGTTGATGATGATGTTATCGGCAAAAAAAAAAAAAAAAAAAAACTAATTAAGGGAAGAGAAGCGTTTTCGGTAATGTTTCAGTTGTTCCGTGAACTGGGTTTTGCAGTATTGCAGTTCGATTTTAGGTGTAAAAAGTAGGTGCCGGTAGCTTTGAATTTTTGTTTTCTGTTATAGTAATTGATTGATTTCGGTTGCTTGGACCGAGATTCGGACTAAATGATACTCCAGTTAGTAGCTGTAGAGAAGTTTGTTAACTATGAGATGCTTCAGAACTCGACAATCGATCAATTTCACCAAGTAAATTTAGCAAGCTAATCTCTCATCTTCTTGCAGTCCATGATTTTGATTAGTTACCTTACCTCTGGAATAAAGTCTATATTTTTTTTAGGCGAACCAAATCTCGATAATCCATTTAGCATTTAAGGTTTTGTTTCTGCCGAAATGCTAGAAAAAGTGTTTTATTTATGTATTAGTTTTATGTATGTTTGGTCGACAGTTGGCACCTTAATTTATTTTATAATCTTCATCCGGATGAAAGTTGGTCAGATAATCTTATTTAACCTAAATAATTTTAATGAATAGTGCTAATTTAATCTAGATTAAGATTTTAAGCTAAATTAAATTCAAACACTTCCAGCTATAGCGTCAGCCCGTAGCTACCGGATTTCATTTTTTCTATTTCCAGTTTTGCCCTCAGAACTCTCTCTCTCTCTCTCTCTCTCTCTCTCTCTCTCTCTCTCTCTCTCTCTCTCTCTCTCTCTCTCTCTCTCTCTCTCTCTCCCTCCCTCCCTCCCTCCCTCCCTCCCTCCCTCCCTCCCTCCCTCCCACCCACCCTGCATCCAAAAGGAAGAGAACTGGACAAGAACCAGAGGTGAGGTACCAATGGGAAGGCAATGAACTCTCTCTCTCTCTCTCTCTCTCTCTCATGCTAAAGAATACTATGTTTTTATGTCATTTTATAAGTTTCATCCACTAGGACGTTTCATCCAAATATAATAACTAGATTTCAGTTAGGTTATCCGTTTTGATCACATTCACAGCTAAATTATAATCTTTCATCGAAATTATTGACTATTCAGATAGATTATCACTTCCAGCTATAGCGTCGGCCCAAAGCTACCGGATTTCAGTTTTTTTATGAGTTATGATATATAGACCTACATAATAAACCTACAAATAGGCTTACACCATTCACATTTTGACAAATTTCAAACACTTTCTCTCTCTCTTCATATTAACCAATCAAATTTTTTATTTCACTAATCATAGTTGTAGGCCTCTTTGTAGGTCTATTATGTAGGTTTATAAATTATTTTTCTTTTTTTATTTCTCACACACACACACACACACATATATATATATATATATATATATAACAAACATAACATCTAAATGAGAAGTTAAGGTTCTTTTAATACTATAACAAACATAACATCTCATTTTTTAAGTTTCAAATATACTCTTTCCTCTTCCTACCACTTGACTCATTTGAAGAGTCTTATTCGGTGTCTATCATCTGATTCTTACTTATCATTGGAGAATTAATTTAATTTTGGATGATACATGTTCATGAAAGGAAGGGAATGAAGTGTAAAAACATAAAAACATTTTTGATGGGTGAGTATAAAATCAAAACTTCACACTGGATTTGTCCTTTTGAGTTGAATTTTGCTGAACTGGACTGAACTGAAGAATGGAAGCTCTGTTCCTTTGAGCTTATTTTCAGCATATTTTAATTCAGTTCAGCAAATTTTAGTTCAGTCCAGCACAGTTCAATAATTACTATTATTATTGTATTTATACCAATAGTATTATTAATAATATTAATATTATTGATATATTATTTGAGTTAAGTTCAGTTCAGTCCAGCACAGTTCAATAATTACTATTATTATTGTTATTTATATCAATAATGTTATTAATAATATTAATATTATTGATATATTATTTGAGTTAAGTTCAGTTCAGCTTTAGCATAAATATTATTAATTATTATTATTATTATTATTATTATTATTTATATCAATATTATTATATATAACGATTATTATAATTTGTTAATTTAGTATTATTGTTTTGTTGTTGTAATATAAACAATAATTATTATTGTTGTATATATTATTTTTCGATCTGATTAATTAGTAGGAGTCTTATTGATACTAATTAATATTATCAATAATATTATATACATATTATCCATATTAATCTTATTATTATTTTGTTGTTGTCGTAATATAAATAATAATTATTATTGTTGTATATATTGCTATTTAATTTTATTATTATTAATTATTATTATTATCAATATTATTATATATAATTTGTAGTATTATTAACAATATTATTGTTATTATTATTGATATCAATATTATATAATTTTGTAGTATTATGAACAATTTTTATTATTATTTATGATATTAATAATAATATCATTATTATTACTGTTTTATTGTAATATAAATAATTTTATTATTGTTATATATATTGTTATGTGATATTATTATTATTCTTTATATTAATATTATCAATAAATTATATATAATAATAATTATTAATAATAAGAATGATAAAGAACAAAAGAACAAAGCATAAAAATGACGAAAATTAAAGTCAATTGGTATCTATTTTCCGGCTTCTTATCCGTCCATCTGACTGTATGCATAATTTGTCTACAAAGTCTGCTTGATCGACATTTCCAAAACCAAAAATAAACAAAAAGATGGGAATACACTCGGAATTATATCAATTGATTATTATAAAATATTAGTTTATCTTTTTTTGTTGATATGGAGGGCCGAACTAGTCTTTCGGACAACATTCCTCCTTCAGAACTTCTCCCAATTACATCGTGGAATGTGTTTCCGACTACTTAATTCTTAAATGTCCTCAACTATCAGGCACATTTCTCAAAGGACTGTTTTATGCTGGACTCAAGTTATCCAGTCGCAGGTTTCTAACGAGTTCAATCGTTTCCTAATAATTGCTTTATGTTGGACTCAACGTATCCAACTGTAGGTTCACGACCAGATCAGATATTCCACACTGCCATTTGAAATTTTTAATATTTATTTACTCTACCAGCATATTTTGGGGGGTATAGCCTATCCCTCGGCCGAAATTTAGAAATTATAGATCCTCAAATAATTCGCGTTGCTTGAGGGATTCGAATTGAATCTCACTTGAAATGGGAGACCCTAGTAATTGAGCAAGTCCAATGATTTAATATTGTGATTTTTACCGTAGCTAGAGAGAGAAGGATCACCAATTGAAGAGAAGATCAGCGAGGGAAAACCTAAACCGTTTCTTTTCATTGTTGCGCACGTGTGATCTTTGATTTTTTTTTTTCAATAAATATAAAAAAATGTAAGCATGTACTCATTATAAAAAAAAAATTATATTATTATATATAATTAAGATATTAATAGTTAAAATTATATAACATCTAATATAAAGAATATATCTTTACGTCATTTTATAAGTTTCATCCACTACGACAGATAATTTTATCAAACACTTCCAATTATAATAATCTATATTACTAGACTTCAGCTAGTTTATTAGATCAGAGCTAAATTATACTCTTTAATCGAAATTACGGACTATGAGATAGATTATCACTTAGTGCAGCCAAATATACTCACTCTTTCCTCTTCCTACCACTTACTCATTTGAAGAGTCTTATTCGTGTGAATGTACCATTTTTATGGATTGTATGGCGTAATACTTTAGATTAATATTTTTATTCCCGTGTCTATCATCTGAATTCTTAAATTTTAATCGAAATTACGGACTATGAGATAGATTATCACTTAGTGCAGCCAAATATACTCACTCTTTCCTCTTCCTACCACTTACTCATTTGAAGAGTCTTATTCGTGTGAATGTACCATTTTTATGGATTGTATGGCGTAATACTTAAGATTAATATTTTTATTCCCGTGTCTATCATCTGAATTCTTATCATTTAAGAAATAATTTAGATGATACATATTCATAAAAGGAGGGAATGAAGTGTAAAAACATAAAAATATGTTTGATGGATGAGTATAAAATCAGAACTTCACGCTAAACCTCTCTTCTTTTGAGCTGAATTTTGCTGTATTGAACTGAACTGAAATTACTGAAAACTCTGTTCTTTTGGGCATATTTTCAGTATATTTCAGTTCAGTTCAATCCAGCACTGTAATACCCGTACTTTTTATTGATGTTTGACCTTGCCGTTCTTCCTTTTTTGTCGCTCTGTAAACACTTTGAGATGTTGTCGATGTTGATTTAGAGTTTCGTACCTTTTGGATCATGATCGTATTGTTTGGAACTTTCGGTAGTGTTCAGGATCAGGGAGATAGCGCACGCTAGGCCTAGGCTACGCACGCTATTTCTACTTGAGTCGCACGCTAGCTTTGAGCCTTAGCGCACGCTAACGGTCCGGGCTTGGCAGAGGCAGTAGCTAATTCTGCCCTCTGGACTAGCAGCTAGCGCACGCTAGGAGTTCGCTAGCGCACGCTATTCGTGTTCAGTAGCGTGCGCTAACATCGTCTGTAGTGCACGCTAACGAGCTGGGTCGGCAGAGGCAGTGAGGTATTTATACTTTCTGGACTATCAGGTAACGTAGGTTAGGCAGCGGCTAGCGCACACTATAAGTGTTGCGTAGCGCGTGCTAGTGCCCAGTAGTAACGCACGTTAGCGGAGTGGGACAATGAACTGGGACTTCGGCAGGACACCAGTTAGTGCACGCTAAGGCTTGGTAGCGCGCGCTAACGTCGCATGTCAGTAGCCACTGGACTACCGGGTGACCCCGTTAGCGCAGGCTAATCTTGAAGCTTAGCGCAGTCGACCCCTGCTCTTGTCATTTCACATCATTTTCACTTATTCCGATCGGGAGAGCTCGGGAGAGGCGATTTGGGGCTATTTGAGGCGGTCCTTCTTCAACATTCATCATCTTTGGTTGGATAACAAAGATTACACAACATCTAATCCATTTCCATCTTCCAAATCAAGGTAAAATCCTTAGAACCCTAGTTTTAGGAATTTTTGGGATTTTCCTAGATTCATCCGATTTATCCGTTTTGGAGTTTGAGATCTTTGAGATTATGATGTATCTAACCCATACCACGTTTCCCCTATGATTATATGGATTTTTTTGCATCTTGTTCGGACTTGAGAGGGCTTGGGTGATTTACAAACCTTTAAGTGATTGTCTTTGTATTTTCATGAATCGTAGGCGGGTTTCGGGAGTTTCTTCTTGTAACTTGAGTATGGATTATTGATTATCGTACTCCTTACAAATCGTTTAGGTGCCGGAAGTGCGTTCTTGGACCTACCGAACTTATACTCTTTTCCTTCCGATTTCTCGATGTCTCAAAGGCAAGTATATGTTTATGATTGTACGTTCTCGACTTTAAAAGTAAGATATATGAATTGTATGATGGTTTATATCCACTCTGGGACGGGCCGACGGGTCCTCTGAGGGTTCCGTAGCCTCTGGTGCGGTTCCGCGAATATTTTGGGTTAACCACTCTGGGACGGACCGACGGGTCCTCTGAGGGTTTCGTAGCCTCTGGTGCGGTACCACGGTTAATCATGTATGTATTGAATGTGATGCTATGAGAGTTAATTATTCCGGAATACTAGTCTTGAGTTGATGAGATGGTGATTACATTTACTTTATTGTCGAGGAGTATTGTGTTTCATATTCGATATACTTGTACTAGGGGTGGACTCGGTTTCATTCGGTTCGGTTTTTGACTGAAACCGAGAATCAAACCAAATATTCGGTTTCGGTTTGGTTCGGTTCTTTTTGAAGTTTGGTTCAGTTAAATTCGGTTTTATAAATATTCGGTTCGGTTTCGATTTGGTTTGATATTTTTCGTTCTTCACAAAATAAATTCAAATATTATTTGCAATAGAATAAGTTGTGTATAACAACAAGCCAACAAGAGTTATATATATGTTCAAGATAAAAGTTAGAGTTGCATAGCAATTTACAAATATCTCAAAACATATAACAATCGTAAATCACAATAGCTCATTCTCTCAACCTAAATTAATCGAATCACAAATTACATGAGCATATTATCGGTCCTCCTTGGACCCATGAGGGTTTTACAAAAGGAAAACGAATTATACTAAAATTCGAAACACACCAAAATCACAAAAACAAGGTCATTTTAGTATGTTGAAATTTGACTTCGGTTCATTTCGGTCCGGTTCAATTCCGCCAGACCCCGAACCAAGAACCGAACCAAATTAGTTCGGTTCGGTTCTATTTTTTTTGTTTTTCGGTTCGGTTTCTTCGGTTTCAGTTTTTCGGGTTTTTTCGGTTCGGTTTTCGATTTTCGGTTCCGAAATGCCATCCCTAACTTGTACTAGCTATTCGACGACTAACCCCTTAATGGGGAAAATACTTTTCATGTATTTGAGGATCTAGGAGAGCAGATAAGCATGTACCGGGTCGGCATGAAGATGATGGGCAAGTGTGATGTTGTGTCTTGTTTCTGGTTATGTTTTGTGTTTCCTCCATTCAGTGTTGTTGTACTCAAATGGTTTTTGAATACTCAATTACTGTTTTCGGTTTCCTTCATGTTCCGACCTGCGTTGCCGTGGTATTGATTTGTGATGTATTGGATATGGTTTTGAATACCATTTTTATTGTCTTCCATTTCATTGTACTTGGACCTTTTCGGTCAAAGTTCATAGTTCCGCGTATAAATAGCCTTGTGGGTCCCACGACGGAGCTCACGACGCTGTAATATATCCTGAATAACTTGGAGTGTTACAAGCACGGTTCAATAATTACTATTATTATTATTATTTATATCAATAATATTATTAATGATAATAATATTGTTGATAAATTAGAATCAAGAGAAAATTATCAGATTGGTCCCGTATGTGGGACCAATTGGCCAAAAAGCCTCATCTGTCTCTGGCGGACCAAAAACCGCACATCTCCCCCCATTTTCGCCAATTTGGTCCTCCATCGCCGGCCGGAGTATTTTCCGGCCATCAGAGCTGACATAGACGACACGTGGCTGACACGTGGCAAAAATAGTGGGTCCAACTAATGTATAAAAAAGGTAAGCATGTACTTAATATAAAAAAATTGCCAAAAATAAACAATGCACATAGATTGCGGACGGATGAAAAAGGAAATTGTTGCACATGGATAGCGGACGGATGAAGTATATAATTAAGGCCCTGTTTGGGTGGTTTTCTGTTTTCTGTTTTGAAATTTTCAAAAACTAAAACCAGTTTGTTTTTTGAGTTTTAAAAATTTCAGAAACCAAAACCAGATTGAGTTTTTGAGTTAAGAAATTTTCAAAAATCAAAATTATAGTTTAAAACATGAACACAGAAGTGATATCAAAGTGGAAGTTGACGGTGGACGGTGGTGATCAAAGTAGTAGTTGACGGTGGTTGGAGTGGTGGTTAGCGATCGCCAGTGGTGCTTATAGAGGTGGTTGGTAATGGTCGGAGAGGTTGTTGGAGCGATGGTCGGCGGTGGTCGGAAGTCGGTCGTCGAAATGGTGGTCCTTGGTCAAAGTGGTAGTTGACGGTGGTCGGAGTGGTGGTCGTCAGTGACCAGAGTGGTGATCGATGGTCGAAATGTTGGTCAAAGTGGTAGTTGACAGTGGTCGGTGGTGGTCGGAGTGGTGATCGATGGTGGCCATAGTGGTGGTTGGTAGTGGCTGGGGTGGTGGTCAGTGATGGTTGAAATGGTGGTCAGTGGTGGTGAAAGTGGTAGTTGAAGGTGGACAGAGTGGTGGTCGGTGGTGGCCAGAGTGGTTATCGGTGGTAGCCGGAGTGGTGGTTGGTGGTGGTGAACGGTGGTCAGTGGTCGAAATGGTGGTTAATGGTGATCAAAGTAGTAGTTGACTGTGATCAGAGTAGTGGTCGGTGGTGGCCGTGGTGATGGTCGATGGTAGCAGAGTGGTGGTTGGCGGTGCTCGGAGTGGTGGTAGGCAGTGGTAAGAGTGGTGGTCAGTGATTGTTGAAGTGATGGTTTGTGATGACGTGTTAGTGTTAAAACAAAAACTGGAATTATAAAACCTCTTTTTTGGGTTTTGTGTTTTGATGGAAAACTGTTTCGAAAATAATGAAAAAACCAATTCAGCACCATTTTACCCAAACATATTTTGGTTTTGAAATTGACTTTTAAAACCAAAAGCCAAAAACCAAAAACTCGCAACCACCCCAAACGGCCACTAAGATGGCCACTAAGATATTAATAGTCAAAATTATATACCCAAATATGCATCTTTCTCTTTATTCCAAGTAAGCACCTTACTATGGATTTTTACGATACGACCTCATAGTTTGTACAAATTAACTTCCTAGACTTCGCAATTTTTACGCTTAAAACCATACATGAGACGAGACCCACCACCGTGTCGAAGAAACCACCCAAAAAAACTTTCGCAGGATTCTTTCAGCTTCCTCATTATGAAGAATTATCAATAATTTTCATATTCCTCTACATCTCGCATTCTTTCTCTATCACCGGACAGCCCTCTGTTTTCTTTTCTTTTTCTTTTTTGGGTTGCCTTCAAAGTCAAGAAGGGCCATTGTTAGCTGCCATTGTTCATCATCGGTTTCTCATCACCTTAAGAAATTTGGAAGGAGAAAAACCTCTATAAACATATGAACATCCCTCCAGCTTACACGGCTGGTCCGAGGCTTGGGGGTGTGATAGAGACTTTGTTTTAAATGTGTTTGTGTGATTGCGTGTGTAGGTGTGTGTGGGCGGGTGTGAGAAAAAATAGGTTTGAAAAGGGAAGAAAGCTGTGTGTGTGGATGGATGCTTATTTATAAGCTCAACCAAACACCCACCTCTGAACTGTATAAAAATGTGTTGATTCCACTAGCAAAACGATAACTTTACTATTCAACCGATAGAGAATATCATGTGTTATATATTCGTAGTAGAAATTATATTTAAACAATGTAGCTCTAGCACAACGATACGTACAACCGTTACAAGCTCTAGATACTAAATTTTGGTGGTCGCAACCACCTAACTCGTGTAAAAGCTTTCCTTCGTCGCGGTGCCAACCACCTAACTCGTGTAAAAGCTTTTCTTCGTGGTTGGCTTCACTAACGTAGAATTCCCAGTCCACTGCCAAAAAAAAGGATCCGAATAAATTAATCAATCGAGAAGAAATGTGACTAGATTCTTTCTCCAACACAAGGATTCTCTAACGCACATATCTGATAGATTTTTTATTTTCTTTTATTTTTATATTTTCTAATAAAAAGCAAATGAACAAACCTTGAGGCATACATTCCTTGTAGTATCACAAACCGGATAATCATGCGGACAACAATGTGCATGGTCCTTGCAACACACAGCAGATTCTGCTCCACAGCATTTCCATTTCAAGCATAACCCAAGGAAACGACGTGTACAGCAACACGTCTCACCACTCGAACAATACGTGAGAAGATTACATCTAGTTGGTCTTGGGCCAGGAGAAGGCGGTGGATTTGAGCTCGTCTTGATCGGATACGAGGCCAGCATGTTAATCCCACACATCCCTTCTGCATTCTCTGTATTTCTCTGCATGTGCATGTAACCATTTATTCCCCAGTATTTTCCCCACGAGTTCTTTATGATCCAATAATCCTTTCCGTCTTTAGAATCATATCCTACTATTAGTACTGCGTGGTCCAAAGAAGTCGAGCATGGGCCTGAAAATATTCCCTGAATTTTTATAAATTCTTCATATGTTAGTGTATACTGAAATTTGACCTCGAATGGTTTTATGAGAAATATGTTGAGAAGCGGCCAGAGCTGACCCGTGAGTATAGCTGGAATGAGGAGTCGCTGCCGCATATACCGACACTGATTGGTTGAGTGGCGGCCGCTTGTAGTAGCTTTTTCTCATTTTTGGTGGGTATATCGGCATAACTATCTATGGTCACAACATGTCTTTTGAGCTGTAATAGAGAAGGATACTTTTAAACAACAAATTATCCAAAGCTCGCTAGAGGAAGTGTTTGCAAAACTTTATGCTTTTATAAGAAGTTATTTATTCCAGTAGAAGCTAAAGGTGGTCGAGAATCAGAAGCTAGTAGTGCCAGTGAGAAGTTAAAGTTGGTTAGTTACAACAGAGTGCTCAGCGAATAAATCATAAAATCGTAAAAATCAAATCAGAAAAATACCCTTTCTCCTACTTTTAGATTCTAATTGTTTAAAGAATCGAAAACAAAAGTTCGAAAACTCAAATCAGAAGCGAAATCAGAATCTAAAGCACGCTTTCCCCTTGCTTTTCAATTTCTATTAAATGAATCAAAATAAAAAAATGCGACTTTTTTCTAGGTAAAACCTTGCAATCACTTTTTCATGTGATTGCAAACGCTCCCTAAAATCTAATCCGGACAGAAGCCAACAATCACCTGTTTAGTGATTGCGAACACTCCCTAAGTATACGATAAAGGAAAACATAATAGACTAACAAACAGTCACAAAAATAAGAAAGGCAAGGATAATAAGGAGAAAACTTGGCAAATGGTGTTTATCAGGTTTACTTTGTCTTTACTGCATGTTCCATCTCGGCCTCGATAGGGATAATCGTCCTCGGTGTCGATCCCTTTATTTTTTATGATGAATTCGTACGCATAGTCCATGAGTCCTCCCCCACAACCGTCGTTATAAGACTTGTCACAATCGATTAGCTCTTGTTCGGACAGGCTTACAAGAGATCCTGTCTTAATCTGATTAATGCCTTCGACCGCACCTGTGGCCGAGAATGACCAACATGCACCTTCACAACAGAGACAAATGCTTGTTCAAGAACTTGGAATACCTCACCAATTTGTTTTGTCAAGAAAGTTGGAATCACAACTGAAATTCATTTAATAAGCATAAATAGGAAAATGGGGAATCTTATATTTCTCTTAGTTCACTACTTCACTTTAGGCAAATATATAACTTAAAACACAAATTTCTATACCGCCTGCCAGAAATGAATCGTGTTTAATTTGATTTTTACAATATCAATCACGTAATGTGACATGACCATAGCAATTATCTCAATTCATCATCTTCTCATGATATTTCATATGTAACTGTAAAACCCTATGATGGTTGCGATTTTGGAATTTCATCTCATTTCTCCTTCATATAAGGTTGCGACATGAAGGACATCCAGCATAAAATATGAAACTTTGCTTTTTACATGAATTCAGAATGTTAACTAATCTTAGACAATTAATTGACAGTATAATCTCCATGTCATCAACTTCAATATAGTTGGGATTAAGGTGCAGTTGATGATGATAATGATGACCATCTACAACAATTTCAGGAAGCAATTCATAACAATAACAAGTCTTTACCCATCAAAGTGAATTCCATATTCTATCAAAAAAAAAAAAAAAAAAACAATAGCAGCTACTTTATCAATAAATGAATCAAGAAATGGTAAATTAGAAAATAAAACAAAAAAAATGCATATACCACAACTGCCCTGATCTTTCACTCCTGTAACGGCCCCCCTTCTTCTCCAATCCAAAGAAGATGGAATGTCAGATCCCTTCACAAGATCGGGCCCTTCAGTTTGACCCGGCCCAGTATTCAGTCTGATCACCAAATCACTCTCGGAAGGTGAAAGCCCTAAATATTTGGCCTTAAACTCGTGGTTAGTAAGATCAGCAAAAGCATTCAAAGAAAGCGTGTAAGAATAATCTGCCCTCGTATTGTGCTGAGTAACAAATTCATAGTTTTCTCCAAACACGCTGAGCCTGTGCTGTCTTTCTTGCTCGGAACTGTATGTTTTTCCATACTCTCTGCACCAACTATCGAAAAGATCGGAAATTGATGAAGATTCACAAGTGGGCACATGAAAAAATAGCAGCATAAACTGCCCAAGGTGCAGTAACCAAATCATTTTACTGGTGAGAGGTCTCTCTCTCTCTCTCTCTCTCTCTCTCTCTCTCTCTCTCTCTCTCTCTCTCTCTCTCTCTCTCGGGGGTTTAGCGGATTGGGCTTGATTTCCCAGAAATGTGGTGAACCAAAGGAGGGTGTAAGAAACGTGGGAGTTGTCAATTGGAGGTTGTTCGAGAGTGCTAAAAGTGTGTGAACCAATTGTGAATGTACGTATCACTCACTCTAGTCAATTGGGAAACTGGATATTTTTATATTATATTACACGTACGAGGCATTATCCAACCTGTGCGATGCACGGTCTTTGGTTGAATATCTACGTGTTTTGTACATAATGTTGGGGCAGACGGTTGAATGAGCAGATGACAGAATTTAAATGCCTTTTAAAGAAATTTATATATTTTTTTATTGTTATTGTCCTTTTATTTTAGTTTATGTAATTAGTTATATGAAATGAGGCTTTACTAACCTGTATGTTGCTCCGAGGTTGTTTTTGGTTTATTCAACCCGTGCGATGCACCGATTGTATCTAAGATTTCATAGCTAAAATTTAACCATCTTGTAATTTATACTATCATTTAAAAGTTCATTTTAATCACCTTGTGTATTAGAAGGTGCATTTGCATTGTGATGTTTATCATAACTTTTGTATTTAAATTAGTTTATTTACATTAAAAGTTACAATTAAAATAGTCTCTTCATATGTAATCCTTTAACATGAATAAGTGACATAAATCCCCCTTCCACATTAAATTAAGGGGGATAAGTTTTATATAGTATAGATATTTAATAAACTACGACATTTCTGACTAAAAATAAATTTAATAAATTTATTTCATATATTTAATAAATCTACTTCATATATTTAATTAATGTATTTTATAAGAATTTACTAGTCAAAATTTACGAACTTTGATAGAAAAATTAAACGAGACAAACAAATTACGTAGAACACAAATCTAAAATTTACTCAACATCTAGGAACCTATTAAATTAATCAATCAAGACATCAATATTCATGTTTCATGATACTATACATTAAAAAATTTGACATGGGATAGCCAAGATAAAATAGGATTTTCCACACTCTTAAATATGCACCAAATATGTTTTTTTTTCTAGCCATAATTTTTAGGTGTAAATTCAAATTTAAAATATTTTGCCTTAAGAAATAGGGGCGAAGTTAGGATTTAGATGTGGGACAAACTAAAATAAAAATAAATATAATATGTAGAGATCCATCCACAAAAAATTGTATTATTGTTAATTATTTATCTAATACTATTTGTTTAAATCAAATAAATATAAATATTAAAATATATGTTTACCTGTTGGGTTATGTGGGCCAAAGTGATTTAAAAATTGATGGCCCAAAGTGTATTTTTCCTTTTGCAGCCCATCATTAGAGGAACCCAGCCCGGAACCCAGGAAGCTGCCCTTTTTTTTTTTTGTTAAATGACCCGATTAATCCTGGCCATCTATTTTGGACCAGTTAATCTCGGCCGCTGGTTTTATATTATACCTAATATATAAAACACCCCAGCAAAACCCTACCCCTCATTTCTCTTCTTTCTGTCTTCCGCCTCCACCCCCCTTTTCTCTCCCGATTCTGTTTCCTTTCTTCTCGGTCGACTCCGCTCCTCCGATATGGAAACCAAATCTGGTCCGATTTTCTCTCTTCGTTTGTTGTTCTGATTCTCCTATAAATATCATTTTCGTGTGAGATGAAATAACAACAAATCTAGAGCAAGTATTGGTTTACTTCGATTCTTTTTCTCTGTGAAATAAATCGAGTGCTTTGTGGGTGAGGCTTGTGAGATAAATCCGGGATCTGAGTTTTTCTGGGGGGTTTCGGTTGAATCCTGCTGTGTGCTACGATTCCTACGGTGGTGTGCTTCCGGTCCGGTGGTGGATTCCTTTTCTGGTGTTGGCCGCGGGTCACTTGAGTCCTGGACGTGGTTACGGAGACGGAGGAGTGGCCATTTTCAACTTGATGACATCACTTCCGATCGGTTTTCGGCCGTTTGGTTTGCGTTTTCTTTACTCACATTTTATTTCCAGTATTTTAATTTATTTAAATAGAAGTTGTGTAATCCCTAATCCCTATCCCGAGTAGATCTGTGTAATAGTTATATTCGTTATAATTATTGTAATAATTCGTCACCCGATTCGGACCAATACTCAACATTGGTATCGGAGCTTTGGTTCGGATCTGTCTGAATCGGGTCAACCCGGATCGCTCAGGTATATCGGCTTTACCCTCTTCTTTACTGTTTTATGCCCAGTGTTCTTTGTGATATTTTCGCTTGTTGCTCTTTGTGAAATTTTTTGGTGTCTTGCTGTCCTTCGTGATATTTTCGGCCCACTGTTCTTCGTTGACTGTCTCGGTGTTATTGCTTCTGCTGCGTATGTTGTTCGACACATTGTTGGTGATATTCTGTGTGATTATTACTGCGATATTACTTCGTGTTTATTTTGAATCTGGAATTTTTCATAATCGGGCATTAAAACCTTCCTGTCTGGACCGCTTAAGTGTCCTCGGATCTTGTAGGGGCCTGGTATTGAATTTTTCGGATTCATTTAATTTTATTTATCTGTGTGATTTTGTTGATTACTTTGTGTTCCTGAGTTTTGATAAAATCAACCGTCTCCTTCTTGTTTGTGTTTTTCACAAGTTATCAAAAACTTTGTTCATTTTGGAAATTAAAATGGGAACGATCTCTGCCTTCTCTGTGGCCCCATTTGATGGAAAAGGTGATTTTGCCATTTGGCAACAGAAAATGAAAAGCATACTCATTCAACAAAAATGTTTCAAAGCTATCGATAACTCTTTCGCTTCTAATGTGACTGCGGATAAAAAGGCTGAACTTGATGAGTTTGCTTATTCTGCGATTATTTTGAACCTATCTGACTCTGTGATAAGAAAATTAGGTAAACATGGTTCGGCTAAAGAATTATGGGAAAAATTAGAAGAAATGTATACTGAAACTTCGCTGCCCAATAAACTGTTTCTTCTCGAAAAATTTTTCCGCTACAAGCTAGATCTAAACAAAGACATCGATGCTAATTTAGACGTGTTTACAAAACTGGTTCAAGATATAAAGTTAACTGGAGATAAAAACATCGATGATTACACTCCGATTGTTCTTTTGAATGCTATTCCTGTTTGTTCAAAAAAAAAACGAATGCTATTCCTGATTCTTACAGTGATGTGAAATCTGCCATTAAATATGGTAGAGGTCAAGTGACTTTGGATATTGTTGTTAACGGCTTGAAAAGCAAAGAATTAGATTTGAAAAACAATAAAGGTCTTAGAAATCTTGGCGAGGTTAATTTTGTCAAAGGAAGACCACAAAACCGTTTTCAAAATAAAAAGTCTTCCAACAGTCAAAATAACCATCCCAACAAGAAAAAGTGCAATGAAAAATTTCGGTTTAAACCTAGACCTACTAATCATAAATGTTACAATTGTGGTGAATATGGTCACTACATTCAAGACTGCACTAAACCTAAGAAGAACCAGCAATCTGAACAGGCTAACTTAGCTGTCAGTAAAAATCTAGGTGATGTGTTTATGATTTCTGGTGCCATGCATGCTTCTGTGAACTCTGTGTTAGCTGACCTTGGTGAAAATGATTGGCTGGTTGATTCTGGATGCACATTTCACATGACTCCATACAAACAACTGTTTTCTAGCTATCGCGATTTGAAAAATCGATATGTGTCTATGCCTGATCATGTAAAACGAGATGTTGCTGGAATAGGAACTGTGTGCCTTAAATTTGAATCTGGCAATTCGATAACCTTGGAAAATGTTAGGCACGTTCCTCACTTAGCTCATAATTTAATGTCTTGTGCATGTCTTGAAGATGATGGTTTTGAAGTTACGTGGGGTAAGGGTGCAATGAAAGTTACGAGAGGTCCCAAAACCTTTTTTGTTGCCATTCGTAAACTGAACATATATATTTGCTCCACTGTTAGTAACTCTTCCGTAAATGCAGTCCATGGAGATAAAACTGAAATCTGGCATAAACGGTTAGGTCACATCAGTGGTAAAGGTCTTGAAATACTACACAAAAATGGTTGTTTTGGGAATGATAAAATATCTGACTTGCCATTTTGTGATAACTGTGTGTATGGTAAGCAACATCGTGCGAACTTTCCTCATTCACCTTCCCCAAACCCCCCTAAGAGTTCAAATGTGTTTGAGTATCTACATGCTGATGTGTGGGGGCTGCGATGTTAGACACATGGCGGAAACCGATATTTTTATGCGTGATTGATGATTATTCCGGAAAGTCTTTGTGTTTCTTCTTAAGAATAAATCGATGTGTTTGACACGTTCAAAACGTGGAAAATTTTAATTGAAAATCAATAGGTAAGAAAATTAAAATTTTGAGAAGCTGACAATGGTTTGGAATTACGCAATAACTGCTTTGAAACTTTGTATGCGGAAAGTGGTATTCAAAGGCATAGGACAGCACCCTACACCCCCAACAAAACGGAATCGCTGAGCGCATGAACCGAACCCTCCTTGATAGGGTAAGGTCTATGCTCGTCAGCTCCGGATTGTCAAAACGTTTTTGGGGTGAGGCTTTATCTACAGCTGCCTATATTATAAACAGATCTCCATCTGTCCCTTTGAATGGAAACTATCCAGAATTTGTGTGGACTGGTAGTAATATTGATTTCTCCAATCTTCGTGTATTTGGGTGTGCTGCATATGTTCATCATAAACATGATAAACTAGAACCTAGATCGATAAGATGTGTGTTCTTAGGTTACTCGGAGGGAGTTAAAGGATTTAGGTTATGGCTTAAGGGCGAACCAGGGTTTAAGGTGCTAATTAGTAGGGATGTTATATTTAATGAAAATGAATTTCCTTGTCTTGAACATCCTGCACCCGCTGTAATACCCGTGTAATTTGTGAGTGTTATTTTGGATGTATTTTGTGGTATTGTGGTTATTTGGACCGTATATATTGATGATTGACCTTGGCATATTGATGGCTGATTATTGTTGGGTTCCGTGATTCTCGGATTGTGCTCGTTTTAGCCGGACTTCTTGCGAATTTAAATTTGGAAAATAGCAGTTAGCGCACGCTAAGGCGTATGTCTAGCGCACGCTAACGAGGTTCGAGTAGCGCACGCTACTCTTGTGCAATAGCGTGCGTTAGGCCCGCCGGACGGTAAGCTTTCGGACTCGGAATGAGGCGTTAGCGTACGCTATGGATGGACTAACGACGCTATTTCGATGTACTAGCGCACGTTACTTGTATGATAGCGTGCGCTAGGATGTCGGTCGGTGAGGACGAAGCGTTTACGGGCTGCGGTACTGCGAGTAGCGCACGCTCTTTGTATGGAGTTAGCGCGCGCTAGTATCAATCGGTAGCGCGCGCTAACAGATAGTTCGGCGTACGCTACGGAACTGTGGCGAAAGTTACGGTGCCTTTTTCTTGGCAGATGCACCGCCCTCGGCTCGTTAGCGCACGCTAAGCTCGTAGCCGTAGCGTGCGCTAATACCTCCCGGTATATATATGGGGGTAGGTTCGAACGTCATTTTCACCTCTTCCTCTTCCCTTGGCGGTAGGGCGATTTGGAGTGTAGTTAGACGTGGTTTTTCGACCCGACTTTCACCATCCAACAACATTTTCGTGTTCCTAAGCTCAATCTAACAAGATTTCATCCAGTGTATCATCCAATCAAGGTAAGATTGTTCAATCCCTAGTTTTTGGAATTTTGAGGGTTTTGTTTAGATCTCGTCATTCTAGTCCGTTTTAAACCTTGAATTGGGTCGATTATGATTGTGAAACCATAATCCCTTGTTTTTCTTGAAGTCTACGGATTTCGTTTGGAGTTCCCACCTATTGATTTGAGTATGAACAACTCCGCCTTAGTAGTGTTTGATAGTTTGTCCCTAAGAGTAGAGTTTGAAGGGAATCCCTTCCATTTCCGTGGTGTTGTGTTTTGATTCCATATTTCGATGTGTTAGGATCGAATCGTTGAAGGAAGTTCGGAGCGTACATTCATCCGTTCGCCGTTTCTTGTGTCGTTCAAATTGAGGCAAGTACTTTGATTGTGTTCTTGTACTTCGTGTGAATATGTAAAAATGGAATTTGTGCCAATTGTTGATCGAGTGTGTGTGAGCCGAGTAAAACCGGTGAGGGTCCCCGGGTCCGGTGAGGCTGCGTATCCCTACGGATCACTCGGTTGGGCTATACACCGGGGAGGGCTGACGAGGTGTCTCAGGGTGTGTATCTTCTTTGAGAGGTACGGGGCCGGTATAGCTCGGGAGGTTGTTTTGTGATGATGACTGTGATGTGGTATTAGGAATATACGTGATGGCACTATGATTTTACGTGGTTTTTGTTGATTATTCACTTGTTGTACATATTCTAGAATCATTGTACTTGCAGCTTCTTCTTGACCCCTTTTTGGCGTGGATATACTTTTGTGTATTCAGGTACAGGTCCAGTGGGAGGACTAGCACAGGACGGACACGAGCTTGGTGGGCAGCATTGATATCGTGCATTATTTTGAGTTGATGGTCATATGGTCATGGTCAAAGTCGTGTTTTGGTTTTGTACTCGCCTTGATGTGTCCGGTGTTGTATGTCATGTATTTTTTATTGGTTAATGATGTTGTTTTATTAAGACGGTGAACGGTCTTATTGTTTTTGTTTCCTCGGGATGATATGTTGTGTGGTTTTGTGATGCATGTTTTGTTGAAATTGTGGTTGTTTTTGAATGTATGAACGTTTATGTTTGTCGTATTTAATGTGTTTTATTTGGGTCTAAGCACGGTAGGTCCTCCAAAAGGATCTACGGCTGTAATATCTCCGTAAATCATGGGGTGTTACAGAATATGGTATCGAGCCTAGGTTTATGGATACCTAGAGTTTGGTGTTTTGGGTCTATTAAATTGAGTCGGTTGTTATCTACGATATCATTGGCATGCTACCACCTCGTGTTGCTGTGTTGGAATACTCTTCGGATGTTGGTTGTTTCTTTCCTTGAAATAATTACCTTAATATTGTGCGATCTATTATTGTAATCATTTCCTTGTTGAATCATTCTTACTCTTGATGCCGAGAGGTAGAGCTATCCGTCAACGTGGTCGTGGTAGAGGCCGTGGCGAGTGGTAGTGTCGAGTCCGAGAGGTCCGTTTGAATCGGCATCTCGCTCTGCGACTAGGTCGGACCCGATTCCTTCGGGAGGTTCGAATGGAGGCTCGGAGGCCGAGGTGCCTAACGTTCTTCAACAAGTTGTAACACAAGTGCACCAAGCGGCACAAGTGGTGCGAGAATATTAATCTTGGCAAGACGGTTGAGGATCGATGGCTTCAAGAAGTTATGAAGATGAACCCTCCCATTCGATGGTTCGGTGATGCGAACAATTGGGATCATTGGTTAGTTGAGTGGAGAAGATCTTTGACGGTATTGGTTGTCCACGAAGCCAAGAGTCCCGATTGCTCAATATCGGCGATTGATGGCGCTTGGTGGTGGCGAGCTGTTAAGCCCAAGGACCGTGATGTCACTTGGGAAGAATTTAAAGAATTGATGGAAGCTCGGTATTGTCAGCGCCGGTTCGGCTAGCAAGAGTCGGTGAGTTCTTGAGCTCAACCCGAAGATGTTCCTATTTGAAGCAATCAAGACATACAACAAGCGGTTAGTGTATGTCCAAGATCGAGTTAAGGATGAGATAGACAAGATACTTCATTTCGATGTAAGGATGAAACCGGAGGTCCGAAAGTATATGGCGGGCCTTGGGTGTACTACTTTGAGAGAATATCGGGATAGAGCACTTGCTTATGAGATGGTGTCGATTCGGTTCCAGCAGTTTCGAGCTCGAAGAAACCAAAATTTTACGGTAGTTTCCGAGGCGGTGGATCGCGTAGGCCTCAATCTTCTATGCAATCTTACACGGTTCCTCGGCTAGTGGAGGAATGCCGAGGGTTTGTTTTAATTGTGGAAATCCGGGACATGTCGGTTCTCATGCACTTCGCCCCATTGATTGTTTTAAGTGTGGGAAGCGGGGTCATCGCGCGTTATATTGTGAGTCGGTGGCGAGAATATTTTCTAAGCAGTCCTACCCCTACCGGCACGATTGGGTCAGCCAACTCCGAGTGTCGGACGCGGCGTGGGCAGAGGTAAAACCGAGCATAAGGATGCATCTAGCATTGGATCGGCCCCACCCCGATTGTATGAGATGAGGCGGATGATGACGTAGGGACCGCCACTACGTCGTGTATTGTTTATATTTCGATGCACCGGTAGATGTATTGTTTGATTCGGAGCTACTCATTCTTTTATATCATTATCTTGTGTGAATCGTTTGGGCCTAGACGGTCTCTCTACATGTGAACCTTTTATTGTTGGGTTGCAGTGGGGAAAGGATAGTTGGGGATCAAGAGATCGCCAATTGTCTGTAACCATTGGCGTAAAGATTGGTCATCCGATTTGATTGTGATCGATATGATGGGAGAGGATTTAATCCTCGGTGATGATTAGTTAAATCGGCATGGAGCGATAGTAGATTATCGTCGGAAGATAATTTCGATAGTCGCACGGATGGTGCGAACACGTTTTGAAGGGCAAAAACACGTACTTCGGGAAGTTTATTCGAGCCATGAAAGCGATGAAATTATTGCGACAAGGTTGTACGATTATTGGTGTTACGCATTAAAGTCGGAAGTTGGCGGAGTACGATTATCCTCTGTTCGATTGTGAATGAATTTCAGACGTATTTAGGATGATTTGCCGGGATTGCCACCACATCGTGAAGTAGAGTTCGTCATCGAACTAGAGCCCAATGCGGCGCCAATATCCAAGGCACCGTCAGAATGGCCCCATCGGAAATGTTAGAATTGAAGAAACAATTGGGTGAATTGTTGGACAAAGGTTATATTCGGCCTAGTGTGTCTCCATGGGGTGCAGGTATTGTTTGTACGAAAGAAAGATGGGTCCTTACGGCTATGTATTGACTATCGTGAGTTGAATAAACTCACTATTAAGAACAAGTATCCGTTGCCAAGAATCGATGATCTATTTGATCAATTACAAGGGGCTACGGTTTTCCAAGATTGATTTGAGGTCGATATTACCAACTCCGAATTCGAGATTCGGATATTCCCAGTCGGCATTTGGACGAGGTATGGGCATTACGAATTCGTAGTTATGCCATTCGGTTTAACAAATGCTCGTGGCCTTCATGCAACTTATGAACAAAACTTTTATCGAATATCTCGATAAATTTGTAGTAGTGTTTATCGACGATATATTAATCTATTCCAAAAGTGAGACGGAGCATGCCGAACACTTGAGAATCACGTTGAGTATTTTGAGGGTGATAAGCTTTATGCTAAATTTTCTAAGTGCCGATTCCGCTTAAAGAAGTTTCTTTTAAGGACACATCATCTCGGTAGATGGTATTCGTGTAGACCCTCAAAAGGTTGAAGCGGTCTTAGCTTGGGAGCCTCCACGGAATGTTAAGGAAGTTCGGAGTTTTCTAGGATTAGCGGGCTATTATCGATTTGTTGAAGGATTCTCGAAAATTGCTCGACCGCTCACCCTATTATTGCGAGAAGACACGAAATTTGAGTGGAGTGATGAGTGTCGAAGAGTTTTGATGAATTGAAAAGCGGTTGACTACGTCTCCGATCCTATCCTTACCACAAGGAACGGAAGGTTTCGTTATTTATAGTGATGCTTCTAAACAAGGATTAGGATGTGTATTGATGCAAAATGAGAGAGTAGTGGCTTATGCGTCTCGACAATTAAAGCCATACGAGATGAATTATCCTACTCATGATCTTGAGTTAGCATTTGTGGTGTTTGCGTTGAAAATTTGGAGGCATTACTTGTATGGTTCTTCTTGTCGAGTGTATACGGATCATAAGAGCTTGAAGTACATATTTACGCAGAAGGAACTAAATATGCGTCGCGGCGATGGTTGGAACGCTTAAAGATTATGATCTTGACATTCTTTACCATCTGTAAAGCAAACGTCGTTGCGATGCGTTAAGCCGCAAGTCATCGTGTTGCAAAAGTTGGAACTACTTACCATTCAACCGAAGCTTAGACGAGAGTTGATTGATATGGAAATTGAAGTTTGGCCTCACGTAACTCAAGGACGATTGCGTTTCCTTGAGATTACATCCTCCGTAATGGAAGATATTAAGTCAGCTTAGATGATCTCTCAATTGTGCGGCTTGGGAAGACAGTGTTAGAGGAAAAGCTCCTGGATTCTTAATCGATGAAGACGGAGTTCTTCGATTTCGGCGTAACTTGTGTACCTAATCGGGATGATCTCAAAGGTAATTTTGAATGAAGCACATTCTACTCCGTACTCGATTCATCCGGGTATGAGTAAAATGTATAAGGACTTGAAGAAAAACTTTTGGTGGCGAACATGAAGAAAGATGTAACAGAGTTCGTGATGAAATGCTTGACTTGTCGGCGAGTTAAAGCGGAACATCGAGACCCGCCGGTAAATTGCAACCGCTACCAATTAGGAATGGAAGTGGGAAGATATAGCGATGGATTTTATTGTGGGAATGCCAAAGACGCGAACTGGAGTGAATATGATTTGGGTAATTGTTGATCGGCTAACCAAATCCGCACACTTTCGGGAATTAGAGATATTTGGGGACCGGAGAGGTTAGCTCGGTTATTCATTGCGAGATTGTGAGACTCCATGGTACCCCAAAGAGTATAGTGTCCGATCGCGATGGGCGTTTTGTGTCGCATTTCGGCAAGCAAGACATCGAGCACTCGGTACCAAATTGAATTTCAAGACCGCTTATCATCCCAGACGGACGG
Organism: Orobanche coerulescens; assembly: GCA_033398695.1. Taxonomy (NCBI): domain Eukaryota; kingdom Viridiplantae; phylum Streptophyta; class Magnoliopsida; order Lamiales; family Orobanchaceae; genus Orobanche; species Orobanche coerulescens. Next base: position 8,675,891 of record CM065802.1, on the reverse strand, counting down.
ACAGTCAGATAGGACGATCCAAACGCTAGAAGACATGTTGAGGGCTTGCGCGTTGGATTGGAAAGAAGATTGGGAGACTCATTTACCATTGATTGAATTTGCGTACAATAACAGTTGGCATAGTTCGATTGGGATGGCTCCGTTTGAAGCATTATACGGAAGACGGTGTAGATCGCCAATCTGTTGGGACGAGCCATACGAGTTACTTGGAGTAGAACCGGACTTGGTGGTTCAAACACGGGAAAAAGTCGCAATTATTCGGCAAAGGTTGTTGACTGCTCAGAGTCGACAAAAGTCATATGCCGACATTCGTCGTCGACCGTTAGAGTTCCAGGCGGGAGATCATGTGTTGTTGAAAGTATCGCCGACTCGTGGAGTTCTTCGGTTTGGTAAGAAGGGGAAGCTTAGTCCTCGTTATATTGGCCCCTTCGAGATCCTGGACAAGGTAGGCGATGTAGCTTATCGACTAGCATTACCTCCGACGCTTAGTCATGTTCATAATGTGTTTCATGTTTCACAACTGCGTAAGTATGTTCCCGATCCCAGCCATGTTATTGATTATCAAGATATTGAGATTAGTGATGATGTTACGTATGAAGAACAACCGGTAACCATACTAGAGAGACGAGTGAAACAATTGCGACGGAAAGTGATTCCGTTAGTAAAGGTCCAATGGTCTAAGCATGGAATTGAGGAGGCCACGTGGGAGACCGAGGAGAGTATGCGTGCCCGATACCCCGACCTTTTTGTATCTTAAGTTTCGGGACGAAACTTCTTTTAGGGGTAAGGGTGTAATACAGTGTAATTTGTGAGTGTTATTTTGGATGTATTTTGTGGTATTGTGGTTATTTGGACCGTATATATTGATGATTGACCTTGGCATATTGATGGCGATTATTGTTGGGTTCCGTGATTCTCGGATTGTGCTCGTTTAGCCGGACTTCTTGCGAATTTAAATTTGGAAAATAGCGATTAGCGCACGCTAAGTGTATGTCTAGCGCACGCTAACTGAGTTCGAGTAGCGCACGCTACTCTTGTGCAATAGCGTCGTTAGGCCCGCCGACGGTAAGCTTTACGGACTCGGAATGAGGCGTTAGCGTACGCTATGGATGGACTAACGACGCTATTTCGATGTACTAGCGCACGTTACTTGTATGATAGCGTGCGCTAGGATGTCAGTCGGTGAGGACGAAGCGTTTACGGGTGCGGTACTGCGGTAGCGCACGCCATCTGTATGGAGTTAGCGCGCTAGTATCAATCGGTAGCGGCGCTAACAGATAGTTCGGCGTCACGGAGCTGGCAGAAAGTTACGGTGCCTTTTTCTTGAAGGTGCACCGCCTCGGCTCGTTAGCGCACGCACGCTAAGCTGTAGCCGTAGCGTGCGCTAATACCTCCCGATATATATATGGGGGTAGGTTCCAAACGTCATTTTCACCTCTTCCTCTTCCTTCGGCGGTGGGCGATTTGGAGTGTAGTTAGACGTGGTTTTTCGACCGGCTTTCACCATCCAACAACATTTTCGTGTTCTAAGCTCAATCTAACAAGATTTCATCCAGTGTATCATCCAATCAAGGTAAGATTGTTCAATCCCTAGTTTTTGGAATTTTGAGGGTTTTGTTTAGATCTCGTCATTCTAGTCCGTTTTAAACCTTGAATTGGGTCGATTATGATTGTGAAACCATAATCCCTTGTTTTTCTTGAAGTCTACGGATTTCGTTTGGAGTTCCCACCTATTGATTTGAGTATGAACAACTCCGCCTTAGTAGTGTTTGATAGTTTGTCCCTAAGAGTAGAGTTTGAAGGGAATCCCTTCCATTTCCGTGGTGTTGTGTTTTGATTCCATATTTCGATGTGTTAGGATCGAATCGTTGAAGGAAGTTCGGACCGTACATTCATCCGTTCGCCGTTTCTTGTGTCGTTCAAATTGAGGCAAGTACTTTGATTGTGTTTACTGTACTTCGTGTAAATATGTAAAAATGGAATTTGTGCCAATTGTTGATCGAGTGTGTGTGAGCCGAGTAAAACCAGTGAGGGTCCCCTGGGGTCCGGTAGGCTGCGTATCCCTACGGATCACTCGGTTGGGCTATACACTGTGGAGGGCCTGACGAGGTGTCTGCAGGGTGTGTATCTTGGCCGAGAGGTACAGGGCCAGTATAGCTCGGGAGGTTGTTTTGTGATGATGACTGTGATGTGGTATTCCGGAATATCTGTGATGGCACTATGATTTTCTGTGGTTTTTGTTGATTATTCACTTGTTGTACATATTCTAGAATCATTGTACTTGCACCGGCTTCTTCCTGACCCCTTTTTGGGGTGGATATACTTTTGTGTATTCAGGTACAGGTCCAGTGGGAGGACTAGCACAGGACGGACACGAGCTTGGTGGGCAGCATTGATATCGTGCATTATTTTGAGTTGATGGTCATATGGTCATGGTCAAAGTCGTGTTTTGGTTTTGTACTCGCGAGTCTTGTCCGGTGTTGTATGTCATGTCATTATTAATGGTTAATGATGTTGTTGTATTCCCGTGGTGAACGGTCATATTGGTTATGATTCCTCGGGATGATATGTTGTTTGGTATTGTGATGTATGTTATGTTGAAATTGAAGTTAGTTTTGAATGTATGAACATTTATGTTTGTCGTATTTAATGTGTTTTATTTGGGTCTAAGCCTGGTAGGTCCTCCAAAAAGGATCTACGGCGCTGTAATATCTCCGTAAATCATGGGGGTGTTACACCCGCACCCGTGCACATATCTAATCCAGAATCTGTTTCTAACTACCCTACTTTGAGTGAGGTGGAGCCTGAAAATGATGAAACTTTGCATGCTGAAAATAAAAATCCCTCTGAAAATTCTACTGATGAAATAATTGAGAATGTTGATGAAAGTGCTGATCTATCCGACTATCAATTAACCAGAGATAGGCATAGAAGAGAGAATGTTAGGAGGCCTCATCACTTTAATTATTTTCATATGATGTCTCATGCTTGCAATGTGTTTTAATCATTAGATAATAACGAACCTAAAAGCTACAAAGATGCTTTAAAATCTGAAAATGCTTCTGATTAGTTAAATGCTATGAATGATGAAATGAACTCCGTGCATGTTAACCAAACCTGGACTCTTGTTCCAAAACCTGATCATTGTTCTCTTGTGGACTGTAAGTGGTTATTCAAGGTTAAGAATGAAGTAGAGAATATCAGATTTAAAGCTAGGTTGGTTGCAAAAGGTTTTACTCAAAAGGAAGGAATTGATTATACTGAAATATTTGCTCCTGTTGTGAAATTCACCACCGTGCGTGTCATGCTTGCTTTAGTTGCTCACTTCAATTGGGAATTAAAACAAATGGATGTTAAAACAGCCTTTCTTCATGGTGAATTAAATGAGAAAATTTATATGAGGCAGCCAGAAGGTTTTGTCGACTCTAATAAACCTGATCACGTTTGCCTTCTTAAAAAGGCTCTTTATGGCCTGAAACAGTCTCCAAGGCAATGAAACAAGAAATTTGACTCTTATATGCTTTCTTTAAAATTCAAACGTAGTTCGTATGACCCTTGCCTCTATTTTAAAGAAAACTCCACTGTTCCTATCTTCTTGCTTATTTATGTGGATGACTTGTTACTTGTGAGCCCGTGCATGAAATTGATTGATCATGTTAGATCGTGTCTTAGTGAGCAATTCGACATGAAATACCTTGGAGATGCCCAGAAAATTTTAGGCATGAACATTGTTAGAAATAGGAAAAACTGTTCCTTGTTTCTAAATCAGTCTTCCTACATTGAGAAAATACTTGAAAAATTTTCTATGACTACTGCAAAACCTGCTTCTGTGCCTCTTGCTGCTCATTTTCTATTATGCAAAGATCAATCTCCTAAAACTAGTGAAGAAGAAAAATCAATGGAAAAGGTTCCCTATGCTAATGCTATAGGATCAGTCATGTATCTCATGGTTAGTACTAGGCCCGATATAGCCTATTCTGTTAGTTGCTTGAGTAAATACATGTCTAATCCTGGTATGCCACATTGGGAAGCCTTGAAGTGGCTTCTTCGTTATTTGAAATCCTCTGTGGATGTTGGTATTAAGTTTTCTAAATCTGGTGATGGTGTTAAACTTGTTGGATATGTAGATTCTAACTTTGCTAATGATCGTGACAATCGAAAATCCATGACCTCTTATGTGTTTACCCTTTGTGGCTCTTGCATTAGTTGGAAATCTCAGTTACAGAATGTTGTTGCCTTATCTACGACTGAATCTGAATATGTTGCTACAACTGAGGCATTTAAAGAAGCCATATGGCTAAAGGGTCTTTTATCGGAAATCGGTTTTCTGAAAGAAAAAGTCGTGATATTTTCGGATAGTCAATCTGGAATTCAGTTATGCAAAAATCCAGTCTTTCACGACCGCACTAAACATATTGATGTTAAATTTCATTTTATTCGTGATATTGTTGAAAAAGGTGAACTTGAGCTTGGAAAAATTCCTTCACAATTCAACCCTGCAGATATGGGCACCAAATGCCTACCTTTGGAAAAGTTCGTGACCTGTACCGACCTGCTGAACTTGGGAACTCAAGACTAACTCTTAGTCTTTGCCTTCTTTGTGATGGCTTTGCATTCTTAGTGAATTATCTCGCTATCTTTGTGATGGCCCTGCTGTCTTAGTGACTGTTACCTTTCTTTGTGATTGCCTGTACTTACTGTAATACCCGGATTTTCAGTATAAATTTTTCGCGTTATTTTATCTGAGATATACTATATAGTTTAGTATCTATACAGTATGGATAAAATAAATTGAGAACCGAGACAGTTATACTGGTGTGGTTACCGTTTTGGATTGACAGATATATTCAGGATATGTTGTATCAGGTTGAACTGATTTGGATATCAGGTATACCGTATGAGAATATTTTTGGATTCAGTATGTGTATTCAGTATGCCGTATGTTTGTATTTTGTATGTCGAGACGTCGGACAGGAACAATTGAATTTTTGGCTAAGTATAAAAGCCATTACGTACGTTAAGCCTTGGAGCTTACGTACGTAAAATGCGTTAGCTTACGTACGTTATATAGTGTACATAACGTACGTAACACGAAGAATCGGACATTGGGGCCCGTGGTCGGAGGCTTTCGGCGCAGATGTGGACAGGTGAGTCAACAGATGGAGTTACGTACGTTATACAGGGTGTATTACGTACGTAATACGAGTATTATACTGTAGCAAGTCAACGTATGTATTACGTACGCAACGGATTAAGTGTTACGTACGTTACGGGGCGGCTGGCCGAGTCGTGCCCGAGAGGACCTGGATGGCCGAGCATGGCCGGACGTGACTCGTTGGTATGGCCGAGCACGGTCGGCAGTGACTCGCAGGGATGGCTAGGTCTGGCCTATTACGTACGTAAGGCAGTGTCCGATTACGGCCGTAAGGGCCAGTTACGTACGTAAGCCAGGTGCCGGTTACATACGTAAGGGTGCCGAACGAACTGGGCAGTAGGGTAGGCCACGACCGGCTACGTACGTAAGGACCCACCGGTTACGTACGTAACGTGCCGGCAGGTCTCGGCCTATATAAGGCCTGGACCGGGTCACTTCGGCATTTTCATTTTTTCTTCGTTTTTTCGCGATTCCTTCATCAAGAATTGATGGATTTGAGTAAGAGCAACTTATAACAACATGTTTTAGAAGTTGAAATCATGGATTAACATCATCTTCCACCCGGATCGAAGGTAAGAACACCTAAACACTTGGTTTTGGATATTTTTGGAGTTTCTTGATGTTTTGGCCGATTTGATTCGTTTTAACTCAGATTATTGATGGAATCTTGTTGTATTATTGAGATTATTCGTTGTTCTTGAAGTTTTGTGGATCGAAATCGAGTATTTCTTTGAATAATCGATTGAATTGGACTATGCCTTCAAAGTGTTCGATGAAATGTCTCAATGAGTAGAACTTGGAAAATTCTACACGTTTTCGTATGAATGATGGTTGAATTGATATTGTTGTGATGATTCTTGGTATTTACGAGAATTTTGTTAAGGGAAGATAATGAATTGGTGATCAAATGATTCGATTATGTTGTTATGATTATGGAATCGTAGTATTCCTGATGTTCTTGGTAGTTTGTTGCGATTCATGATGTTATGAGAAGTATATGTTGAAGAACATGATTTTATACACCTTGAATTATGATTAAGGGTTGTTTAGATGTTAGAAAACATAGGGTTATGTTGTTTTATGGATTATGAACGTGAATTTGGATAATTCGTGTTCTTGAAGAACTCTTGAGTTATATGTTATGATTTTGGAAGGATTTCGGATAATTTTGGAATGTGATTATTCACGATAATAATCGGTAAATTGTTTTCTACGAATTTACAAGTATGAACAAGAAGGAGTTTTGTCTTCGTATTTGGAGTTGAAGTTGGAATCGAATATGTTATAAAATCCTTAATGTCGAGATGAATTGATCATTGAATTGATGAATACGTTTTAAAGTGTTGGTGTTTTGGATATGAATATGGAATATTCACATTTAGAACTAAGTTATGTATTTTGGTACAATATTCGTATAGGAATACGAATATGATTTCGAGTTTGATGAGAATTATTATTCATGTTTGAATTTGGAAATTCATACTTATTGAATAAGTGTTCAATTCGGATAATGGAATTATTTGAAACCTTTGGAATATGGTTATCTATGATGTTGAATTAATCGGATCGTCCGGATTGATGATGATAATCGGTAATTGGTTTAATTATGATTTACAAGGAGGAAACTTGTATCCGTATCTAAGATTGAAATTGGAATTGGTAATGTTAGACCCTTGTTGGTTTAAATTGATTATTGATATGATCTTCGGATTGTGTAATCGTATTGTGGTTTTAAATTCGTGATCGATTGATTTGGTTGTTCGGATTTGTGTCTAATCGGGATATGGTGGAACCGTTGGGTTTATTGATCGGTTATATTGATTATTGAGTTGCGAACTTGTATCGTAGATATGGGTTCGTATTTGTTGAGTTGTATTGTTCGGTTTTGTTTATGATCGAGGTTTCGTTGAACCGTTGAGTTTGTTGGTTGGCTATGTCGGTTATTGATTTTTATCGAATGTGTGTTAATTGGTTATTGCAATAGGTTGTGATGTTTGATCGTGGTTTATGACCGTTGTGTTGCGGTTGAAGTCGAAGAGTTAGTAGATTGCTTTTGGTCGGGGCTGAGGAGCTCGTAGACTAAGGCAATGGATTTTGGTAACGACTTCGTGGTATCGGTATCGAGGCAAGTTTATACTTGTTCAGTTTATAATATTTGATGAATGGTTTCGTTTTCATTTCATTTATAATTCGTATAGCAATGTTGTTAGAAATGTAAATTATCGGGATGATGGTTTGTATATCGTGCTCTAGTTTGGATTAAATCATAATGTATATGATTTAATTATGTTCAAGGAAGACGTGAGTTATCGTTCGTCAGTGATATAGAATATCGGATATCGAGGATAGTTATCGTGTCGACATTGATTATTTCGCTGAGGGATGATGATCCCAGGGCTGATTGCATTGAGATCATTGATCGTGTTGATCATTTGTCGGGGATGATGATCCCAGGATTGTTGTTTTGGATATTGATTAGTCGTGTCGACTTTTCTTTATCAGCTTGCCTTTGTTCACTTCAGTGAGTCTTTTGATCCTTATTAGATATGTGATTCTTTGAGTTTCGTTGTCATGTTGCATCGTGACATATCTGGAATCATAACTGTGTTCCGATTGGTTATTGTGTAGGATTTTTAGCCAGGCACATATATAGTCATGCGTGAATATTATTTCTGTATTGGACTGTGCACACGAGACGTAGTTTCGTGAGGCTAATTAGGTACATTGTCCCACGTATATTCTGGATTCCGTATACAGGGCGGACATGTGCACGGACACATTTCCGGATCGGGCGTACTGTGATGTCCATCTTTGAGCCGTACAATTTTGGTCGTTCATAGTCCATTTAAATGTTTGGATGTGTTCGACGTTTTGTGATTAATCGTTCATACGCCCGAGGGGTATGTTCGACAGTCGAAGTTATTTCTTTGAGATCCATTATTGTTGATCATTTGGAGTTTACCTTGTTGATGGTATTCTCGATTATTGTTGGTCCTTTGTTGATCATTTGGAGTTTACCTTGTTGATGGCATTCTCGATTATTGTTGGTCCTTTGTTGATCATTTGGAGTTTACCTTGTTGAGGGTATCCTCGGTTATTATTGATCTTTGTTGATCGTGTTGGGAGTTTACCATGTTGAGGGTACTCTCAGTTATCATTGATCCTTTATTGGTCGTATTGGAGTTATCATGTCGATGATATTCTCAGTGATATATTGGTTGATCATTGTTATTGATCGTATGAGCATTTGGACTGTACGTCGATGTTTCAGGATTTGTTATCATTATCATGTGGTAGTTGATCTACAGATATGTTGTGTATTATTGGTTTATACATGTTGAGATTTGATTGTGTAATCCGACGGACAGGATTTGGCACAGATTGGATTATTTCCGCACTTATGAGTTTTGATGATGTTTTGAGGATTATTGGTATTTTTGGAATACAGTACAGATAATTGTTGTTGAGTTCATTTCGTCATTTGAGAATGCGAAATATGGATTATGGTAAGGATTGATTGGTTATGAATTGCCATGGTTGGTACGGTTATGGCGGTAAGATTACTTTGGTAGTATTCTTACTATATTAGTACATTGGTATGTAATTATTTATGTTGATGTGATCGATATCATTGTTGAGTATTGTGGCTGACCCCGTCGTGGGCTTTATTTTTAGGTACTCGGAGATCGAGCTAGTAGCGGTCGTGAAGGGATGAGCTTCCCGGGTGATACTGGCTGTGGCATTTATTTGAGTATTGAGTATTTCTTTTCTGGTTATTCATTTCCGCTGCAAATGTGTATTTTGAACTGCATTTATCCGCTGCGTGTGTATATTTTAAAATGGCTTTTTGGTATCTTTATCCGCTGCGTATGTGTATTTTAAATGGCCCTTTTGGCACTTTGCGAACTTGGGTTATTTCGTTAAACCTTTTCCTAAACTATTTTATCGGTACGTTTAAGCGGCGTCTTAACGTACATTTTGAACTATCGAGATTTGACACTTCGACTTGTATTTTCAAATGGTATTTTATGACGGTATTTCAAAATTATGCTTTTGATAATATTTGAGTATTTAAAATATTACCGTCATCGGCCTTTTGGCATTTTTGAATTGGTTTTGTAAACGGTTTTTAGCCTGGTGGGTTCCGGCGCGGGACCCACGGCGCTGTAATATCCCGGATGGTTTTGGGGGTGTTACAGAAGATGGTATCGGAGCTTGAGTTTTGTGAAACCCAGGCGTGTGTGTTGTGTGGCTCTACCGGTACGGTAGTAACGTGATTTTTGAAAATGAGTTTTTCTGACTTTTGAGTCGAATTGATTTTTGGAGTTTCCAAAATTTTTGAGATCTTTTCAAACTGCTATTTGTGATATTGGTGTGTGTTGATTGTGTTGAGACTTCGTGTGGGAGTCGTGTGCTAGTATCACGGGAGATCATCGGATTCACGCACCTGTAAGTATATTGGTTTGGTTATTTCGCTTGTGGCGACACTTGATTGTTTTGTGATGAGTTGGAAATTTTGGATTTATCTGTTGTTGGCGACATGTTGCAAGTTTCGAGGACGAAACTTATTTTAAGGGGGGTAGTATGTAATACCCGGATTTTCAGTATAAATTTTTCGCGTTATTTTATCTGAGATATACTGTATAGTTTAGTATCTATACAGTATGGATAAAATAAATTGAGAACCGAGACAGTTATACTGGTGTGGTTACCGTTTTGGATTGACAGATATATTCAGGATATGTTGTATCAAGTTGAACTGATTTGGATATCAGGTATACCGTATGAGAATATTTTTGGATTCAGTATGTGTATTCAGTATGCCGTATGTTTGTATTTTGTATGTCGAGACGTCGGACAGGAACAGTTGGATTTTTGGCTAAGTATAAAAGCCATTAGGTACGTTAAGCCTTGGAGCTTACGTACGTAAAATGCGTTAGCTTACGTACATTATATAGTGTACATAACGTACGTAACACGAAGAATCGGACAGTGGGGCCCGTGGTCGGCGGCTTTCGGCGCAGATGTGGACAGGTGAGTCAACGGATGGAGTTACGTACGTTATACAGGGTGTATTACGTATGTAATACGAGTATTATACTGTAGCAAGTCAACGTATGTATTACGTACGCAACAGATTAAGTGTTACGTACGTTACGGGGCGGCTGGCCGAGTCGTGCCCGAGAGGACCTGGATGGCCGAGCATGGCCGGACGTGACTCGTTGGTATGGCCGAGCACGGTCGGCAGTGACTCGCATGGATGGCTAGGACTGGCCTATTACGTACGTAAGGCAGTGGCGATTCTGGCCGTAAGGCCGCCACGCACGTAAGCAGTGCCGTTACGTACGTAAGGGTGCCGAACGAACTGGGCAGTAGGGTAGGCCACGGCCGGCTACGTACGTAAGGACCCGCCGTTTACGTACGTAACGTGCCGGCAGGTCTCGGCCTATATAAGGCCTGGACCGGGTCACTTCGGTATTTTCATTTTTTCTTCGTTTTTTCGCGATTCCTTCAGCAAGAATTGATGGATTTGAGTAAGAGCAACTTATAACAACATGTTTTAGAAGTTGAAATTATGGATTAACATCATCTTCCACCCGGATCGAAGGTAAGAACACCTAAACACTTGGTTTTGGATATTTTTGGAGTTTCTTGATGTTTTGGCCGATTTGATTCGTTTTAACTCAGATTATTGCTGGAATCTTGTTGTATTCTTGAGATTATTCGTTGTTCTTGAAGTTTTGTGGATCGAAATCGAGTATTTCTTTGAATAATCGATTGAATTGGACTATGCCTTCAAAGTGTTCGATGAAATGTCTCAATGAGTAGAACTTGGAAAATTCTACACGTTTTCGTATGAATGATGGTTGAATTGATATTGTTGTGATGATTCTTGGTATTTACGAGAATTTTGTTAAGGGAAGATAATGAATTGGTGATCAAATGATTCGATTATGTTGTTATGATTATGGAATCGTAGTATTCCCGATGTTCTTGGTAGTTTGTTGCGATTCATGATGTTATGAGAAGTATATGTTGAAGAACATGATTATATACACCTTGAATTATGATTAAGGGTTGTTTAGATGTTAGAAAACATAGGGTTATGTTGTTTTATGGATTATGAACGTGAATTTGGATAATTCGTGTTCTTGAAGAACTCTTGAGTTATATGTTATGATTTTGGAAGGATTTCGGATAATTTTGGAATGTGATTATTCACGATAATAATCGGTAAATTGTTTTCTACGAATTTACAAGTATGAACAAGAAGGAGTTTTGTCTTCGTATTTGGAGTTGAAGTTGGAATCGAATATGTTATAAAATCCTTAATGTCGAGATGAATTGATCATTGAATTGATGAATACGTTTTAAAGTGTTGGTGTTTTGGATATGAATATGGAATATTCACATTTAGAACTAAGTTATGTATTTTGGTACAATATTCGTATAGGAATACGAATATGATTTCGAGTTTGATGAGAATTATTATTCATGTTTGAATTTGTAAATTCATACTTATTGAATAAGTGTTCAATTCGGATAATGGAATTATTTGAAAACTTTGGAATATGGTTATCTATGATGTTGAATTAATCGGATCGTCCGGATTGATGATGATAATCGGTAATTGGTTTAATTATGATTTACAAGGAGGAAACTTGTATCCGTATCTAAGATTGAAATTGGAATCGGTAATGTTAGACCCTTGTTGGTTTAAATTGATTATTGATATGATCTTCGGATTGTGTAATCGTATTGTGGTTTTAAATTCGTGATCGATTGATTTGGTTGTTCGGATTTGTGTCTAATCGGGATATGGTGGAACCGTTGGGTTTATTGATCGGTTATACTGATTATTGAGTTGCGAACTTGTATCGTGGATATGGGTTCGTATTTGTTGAGTTGTATTGTTCGGTTTTGTTTATGATCGAGGTTTCGTTGAACCGTTGAGTTTGTTGGTTGGCTATGTCGGTTATTGATTTTTATCGAATGTGTGTTAATTGGTTATTGCAATAGGTTGTGATGTTTGATCGTGGTTTATGACCGTTGTGTTGCGGTTGAAGTCGAAGAGTTAGTAGATTGCTTTTGGTCGGGGCTGAGGAGATCGTAGACTAAGGCAATGGATTTTGGTAACGCCTTCGTGGTATCGGTATCGAGGCAAGTTTATACTTGTTCAGTTTATAATATTTGATGAATGGTTTCGTTTTCATTTCATTTATAATTCGTATAGCAATGTTGTTAGAAATGTAAATTATCGGGATGATGGTTTGTATATCGTGCTCTAGTTTGGATTAAATCATAATGTATATGATTTAATTATGTTCAAGGAAGACGTGAGTTATCGTTCGTCAAGGATATAGAATATCGGATATCGAGGATAGTTATCGTGTCGACATTGATTATTTCACTGAGGGATGATGTGTAATACCCGTACTTTTATTGACTGTTTGACCTTGCCGTTCTCCTTATTTTGTCACTTCGTAAACGCATGGAGACGTTGTTGATATTGTTATTAAGTTTCGTGCCTTGTTTAGGTCACGATCGTATTGTTTAGACCTTGCGGAAGTGTACTGGGCCGGAGGAATAGCGCACGCTAGGCCTAGGCTAACGCACGCTAATTCAGCTTGATTAGCGCACGCTAGCTTTGAGCCGTAGCGCGCGCTAAGGGACCAGTCAGGTCAGAACCAGTAACTCAGACTGCTCTCTGGACTGGCGGATTAACGCACGCTAGGAGTTCGTTAGCGCGCGCTATTCGTGGTTAGTAGCGCACGCTAACATCCGTCCGTAGCGCACGCTAATAGCCGGGTCGGCAGAGGTAGTGAGGTTGTCAGGTTTCTGGACTATCAGGTAGCGCACGCTAGGCTTCGGCTAGCGCACGCTAAAAGTGTTACGTAGCGCACGCTAAGGCATAATGATAGCGCACGTTAATGGTCTGGTCAGTAGAAGCAGTGAGGTTTCAGACTTTCTGGACTAATGGGTAGCGCACGCTAGGCAGCGGCTAGCGTACGCTATATGTGTTGTGTAACGCACGCTAGTGCTCAGTATTAACGCACGCTAGCGGACCGAGGCAGTAAGCTGAGATTTTGGCAGAACAGCAGTTAGCGCACGCAAGGGATGTTTCGTAACGCACGCTAGCGTCTTATGGCAGTAGCCACTGGACTACCAGGTGACCCGTTAGCGCACGCTAACATTAAGGCGTAGCGTGCGCTAGACTGAGACAGTATATAAGGGGACAGTCAACCCCTGCACTCGTCATTTTACATCATTTCCACTTTTTCCGATCGGGAGAGCTCGGGAGAGGCGATTTGGGGCTTTTTGAGGCAGTCCTCCATCAGATATTGTCATCTTGGGTTAGATCACAAGGATTATTCAACATCTAATCCATCCTATCGTACGAATCAAGGTAAACATCCTTAGAACCCTACCTTTTGGGAATTTTGGGGTTTTTCGTAGATTCGTCCGATTTACCCGCTTTGAAGCTTGAGAACTTTGAGATTATGATGTATCTATCCCGTATGCATGCTTTTCTTATGGTTTTACGGATTGGATTATGCCGTTTTTGGACTTGTGAGGATTTGGACGATTTTCCAACCTCTAGTTGATTATCCATGTATTTCCATAAATCGTAGACGGGATTGGGGAGTTTCTTCGTGTAATTTGAATATGGATAATTAATTATCATATTCCTGGCGAATCGTTTAGGTGCCGGAAGCGCGTTCTTGGACCTACCGAACTCATACCCTTTTTCCATTCGCTTTCTCGATGTCTCAAAGGCAAGTATATAATTATGATTGTACGTTCTCGACTTTGAAAGTAAGTGATATTGATGGTATGATATGAACGAACCGTTTTTACGGCATTCATAGATATATTGATGGCATATTATGAACGAACCGTTTTTACGGCATTCATGTGTGTATTGTTGGCATGTAATGAACGAACCGTTTTTACGGCATTCCTACATGTATCAGCGTATGATATGAACGAACCGTTTCTACGGCATTCACATACGTATCGGCGTATGATATGAACGAACCGTTTCTACGGCATTCACATACGTCTTATGAGATTTTAGTTATTCCGGAATACTAGTCTTGAATTGATGAATTGACGGTTACTTCTACTTTATTGTCGAGGAGTATTGTGTTTCATACTTGATATACTTGCACTAGCTATTCCACGGCTAACCCCTTTATGGGGGAAATACTTTTTATGTATTTCAGGTTCCAGGAGAGCGGACGGACAGGTATCAGGTCGGCATAAAGATGGTGGGCAAGTGTGATACTGTGTCTTTCCTCCGGCTATGTGTTGAGTCTTCCATTCAGTGTTGTTGTACTGGAATGGTTATTGAATACTCGAATATTGTTTTCCATTTTCTTTGATGTTTCGGCCTGTGTCTGCCGAGGTATTGATTCGTGTTGTGATGTCTTTGGATACATTGGTTATGTTTTGAATACCCTTTGTATTGTTCTTAATTCCATTGTATGTAGACCTCCTCGGTCAAAGTTTATAGTTCCGCGTATGTTTAGCCTTGTGGGTCCCACGGCGGGGCTTATGGCGCTGTAATATTCCCTGAATAACTTGGGGGTGTTACAGAATATGGTATCAGAGCTTAGGTCTATGGATACCTAGTCTGTCGGTCTTTTGGGTCGATCGAGTCGTTATTTGTCCGCAGTATCACTACTCTGCCATCATCACAGTGCGACCGGTACTTGTAAGACCTCTCACTCTTCTGGTGTTTCCTTATTCGTTTTGCTTCCTTTTATCGGTATTCTTGAGAATCGGACACTTTGATGACGCGTGATTGAATTGTGCTTACGTGACTTGTGTGTTCTTCAGTATGTCAGCTGGTAGGGGCCGTGGCCATGGACGTGGAAGAGGTCGTGGCGCGGCTGTTTCCAACAGTTCTGTTGCGGGGTCGATCAACCCCAGCTTGTCAAACTCGGTGCATCCTGACAGTGAAAGTCAGCACGACCAGTCAGACGGCCAGGGGAACAACGCGGACGTTGGAGTGGCGAATGCACTTCAACAATTGGCCACACAGATGACTATTTTGGCCCAAACTGTTCAGCTGAATAACCCGAACCCAAACACGGATGCCTTGCTTCAGAATGTAATCCGTATGCACCCTCCACAGTTTGGCGGTGCCACAGACCCGTTTGGCTGGGAAGATTGGCTAGCAGAATTGGAGAAGATTTTCGAGGCAGTTGATTGCCCCGAGGTGAGGAAAGTACCGATTGCTCAGTATTTCCTCACTAAGGAGGCCGCTACTTGGTGGAAGGTCATCAAGCCACGGATCGTATTGCCACGTGGGATGAATTTAAGGAACTCTTGGAGGCCGAGTTTTGTCCTTGGCCGGTGCGAGAGAGCCGAATCCGAGCCTTTTTCGAGGCTAAACCACAAGATATTCCCGTTTCGCAGGCGATCGTGGAGTACAACCAACAATTGATCCATGTGAAGGATCAAGTGCGTAACGAGCGTGACAAGATCCGTTACTTTGATATGCGTATGAATATGGACTTACGGCGGTACATGGCCGGATTTGCTTGCACCACACTGAAGGAATACCAGGACAGAGCTTTAGCCCATGATATGTTGAGCCCCGACAACGATACCGTGGAAGAATCGAAGAAGCAGAAAGTAGCGGGGAATTTTTTCTAACTCTAAGAGTGGCAACTTTCAGAGGTCGCAAACGGCTAACCGTTCTGCCGGACAGTCATCACGTTCTAATAAAGGAAAGAGGGGTTATCGTCCTACTCCGGGTACCACAAATCGCGCGGTGATTTGCTATAATTGTGGCCGTTCAGGCCACGTTAATTTGGAATGCAACTTTCCACCATTGAAGTGTCACACATGCGGACAGATGGGACATAGAGCGGCTTATTGTTCCGAGCCGAATCAGACTTTGGACACTCGGGCTTCTGCCCCAGCTGGTCAACCTCAGCAGAATTTCGGCAGGGGCCGGGGACGGGGTCAGAATGCTGGAGGGGGGAACTCTAGCATCGGTTCGGTGCAACCACGAGTTTATGAGATGCGTCGAGCAGACGAACACGACGTGGCGGTGGCTTCAGGTACCATTCATATCCTATCTCATCTAGTCCGTGTACTTTTTGATTCGGGTGCTACACATTCTTTTATTTCTTTGGAGTGTGTACGCCGTTTGAATATAACTTGTCTGACTGCTTGCGATCCCTTCATCGTGAGACTGCCTAGCGGGGATAGAATTGTGGGGAACCGGGAGATTAGAGATTTTCCAGTGATTATATCCGGTATGGATTGGTTATCGAATTTAATTGTAGTTGATATGGAAGGCGAGGACGTGATCCTCGGCGAGGATTGGCTTGATAGTCATCAAGCGATTATGAACTACCGTACCAAGGTTATCACCATGATGATGTTGGGTACGGGGTCGGATATTTGCGCCGTTTGCGGAAGCGTAAATAAAATTGCGGAAAATAAATGACGCAAGGATTTATAGAGGTTCGGCTATAAACGAGCCTACGTCCTCTCTTTATCTTTTTCAATAGGTTAAAGATAGCAACCTCTAAGCCTCTCTTATATCGGTTGAGGTATAACCATTTACAATCACGTCTTCTATTGGTCCGTGATAAACCACTCGTACTTGTCTTTGCGTCGGTCCAAGTTAAACCGTTTTCCTTTTCTATCAGACAAGGAATCAACCTCTCTAACTTTCTATGGGTACTAGATAAACCTCACTCGATAGCGATTGCGATTCTAACAATGCCGGATACTTGATCCTAATAACACCGAATCCAATCGTATCTTTTCTTTTACCACTCGTGTATGTTTTCGTGAATTCTCACTCAAACACTTACAATTAAGCTCAATATCAACAACAAGAATGTGTATAATAATAATATCACAAGAATAGACAATTTGCTCAAGGTTGTTGTACTCAAACAATACCATAGGGATGGTATTTATAGGCTCCATCATCAAACTAGCCGTTAGCTGCTGAACCTTCTTTACGTACGTTATATCCATTCCATTACTTACGTAAGCACCTTTACGTACGTTAACCCTGCCTAGTTACGTACGTTAGAATCTTCACAAAATAGTCCAGTGAGATTCGTCATCTGAGTTACGTACGTTAGCCTTTCCTTTGTTACGTACGTTAACTTTACGTCGCTGCTGACGTCATATATCCGTTGTATGCTTTTCTGTAGGGCTGGGAATTTTCGGTTTTGATTTTTTTTTTGTCAGGAATCGAACCCGAACCGAATTGTGTATTTCGGGTTCGGTTCCATGTTTTTTTTTATGGGAACCGAACACAACCCGAACCGAAATTTTCGGTTCGGTTCCGGCAATATTTCGGTTCTGTTTTTTTATGTTTGTATGATTTTTTTCACCAGTTTAAATAAAAAAACACAATTATACGAATATCTATAATGAAAATATACTATCTTAAGTACTAAAGTTCCTTTTAAAAGCAAGCGTCCAATTTAAAGTTCTAAACAACAAGCTAACAATTCAACAGTCCAGTCGAACAAGATACAATAATAAAGTTGATTCAATCACACAAAAGGTATCAACTAGACTCAAAAGATAAAAATAGTTGAACATAATCTTAAATCTTGAATCTTCTTCCTTTCTCAACAGCTCAAGGTTTGAAAGTTTCAATCTTCAATCTGCCCAAAAAAAAATGGATGACAAAGAATGATAAAGTCAGTATTTGACAGACAAGTATGATATATTTAGCATGAATTCTATCTTGAGTTACACACATAGATTCAGCAAGCAATATATACCTTATTCTTTTATATATATATAGCAAGCAATATTTAGCAATATATATATATATATATACATATATCAACTTAAGCAATATATATAGTAAATAGTATCTATGAAATGAGATGTTATTACCATGTAATTAATATTCTGGCAACTTGTCCAAGTGTCTGTACTAATGCACACAGACCTTCCCCTCATTTCCTTCTTCAGTTCCTCTTTCTTAGTATCATACAACTTCCAGTAATTAGAAACTAGTGTCCCCCTACTAGGTACATTCCAATTTGGCACTGCTACACTACAAAAATGATTAAAACCAGGCCTTTCAATAAAACTAAACGGTAATTCATCCATGACCATCATCTTACACGCAGCATCAAGGCAAGCTTGCTCTGACCATTGTACTGTCATCAATGCATTCTTATTCAAAACATCACTACTCAAAAGTTTTTGGTTATCCGGCTTAATTAAGCTGCCCGGATTGTCTTTACAATGGTATCTGAAATGCTTTAACATGGCAGACGTACTAGATGCACCACACTTAATATTAATAGGACAATGCTTGCACTGACCTCTTTGCTCACTGCCAACAAGCACTTTTTCTCCTGTCTCTTTGTTTACCTCATATAGTGGCTGAGAATACTTGTTGAAGTACTTCCATACAATTGACCTCTCATCCATCTTCTTCCTCTCTTTTCCACCAGGTCTGCCCCTCTTCCGTGGCTCCGTAGGTTCAACTTTTATGTTTCGCTTCCCCTTCACATATTGAGCAGTTGCAGCAGTAGTTTCCGGATTAACTTCATCCCCCAATTGCTGAACCACAACAGCTCCTGGATTGGTGGAGTCAGTGTGACTTGAATTGGACTTCAATGAGTCAGAACCAGATTCAGGGGAACTCATATTTCACCTAAAATCACAATTTAGAGAAGTCGACGCTTAGCACAATTTATATTTGATTATCATCACATAAAGGCAATTGCTAGTCCACAAAATACCCAATACTTCAACAGTTAAATATAGGTATCAAATCAAACCAACATTCAAATTAATTCCATATAGGTATACAGTAATACCAATAATATTTGGTTCCATAATTCCATACGAAAATCAAGTCTCCTACTACCACTTGTTGTTCACTTTCGAATTCAACCAAATTTCAACAGGTAGAATAAACTCAACAAAGGAAAGAAATTGTTTTACTCAAATAATCAAATTACAGAACTATAGAACTAACAAAGTACAAAGAGTGAGGGACTGAGAGTTATAATTTTATACCTTGAAGTCTTGAAGATGAAACAGGAGCGTCGGTGACGGGTTGAGTGACTAGCGACCGGCGAAGCTTGCTGACGGCTCCGCGATGGTGCAGAACAACAAAGGAGCGTCTTCGGTTTTCGTCTCTAGGAGTGAAGTCCGAATCAGCGGGTTTTAGAAGAGAATCCAAGGCGTTGAGTTTTCGCTGCGCTGTGAAGGGTTTGTTTCTTCTCTCCCGATCTGTGCGGTAGTTTTAGCTTTAGGGTTTTCCTCCTTTATTAACTGTAAATTAAGCAATTAATAATAAAAAATTATCTTAAAAAAGTAAGTATTGGTAAATTCGGGTTTTCTATTATTTTTTTATTATACCCGAACCCGAACCGAATTTGCAATTTCGGGTTCGGTTCCAAAAAAACAGTTATTTTTATACATCAGGAACCGAACCGAACCGAAAATTTCGGTCCGGTTCCGACCGGTTCCACGGGTTTCGGGTTGAAAATTCCCAGCCCTACTTTTCTGACTTTGACTCCTCCAACGTTCATCTGGTTTGAACTTGTTTACGTACGTTAACTTCATGATATTACGTACGTTAATTGCCACACATTACGTACGTTAATGATCACATATTACGTACGTTAGCTTTGTGTTTTTCCAGTTTTTTGCACTTCTTTTTCTTCGATGCTTGGCTTCGTCGCTTCGTTGTTTTGTTTTGCTTATCAACATTAATCATCAAAACACTTTTAATTTATGTATGGAACAAAATGTTCCAACAATCTCCCCCTTTTTGATGATTACAAAACAACACTTCGTCAATGGGATTTTCCTGCAAAAATACAAATATATGTATATCTTTACAGACCAAAGTTTTCGACTTTGTCCGTTTCGTTAGTTTCTTCTCCCATTTCTTTTTCGACTCTTTCTTTCTCCTTTCTTTTAATACTTTTCGAATTTTTCATCGTCTTTTCGACGTCTCCTCATTTTTCGTTTTTTTTGTCATTTTTTCGACTTCTCCTTTTCATTTTTCAACTCCTTCGTTTCTCCCCCTTTTAGGGTAAATCCCATTTTCGACTTCTTTTTCTCCTTCTCCATTCTCTCCCCCTTTTTGTTTTCATCAAAAAGTGGATAAAATATCAATTGAAATAAATAATACCAAAATATAAAATATGCATGATACAATTTATGAATAATTGCATAAAGGGTAAAAACTCCCCCTGAGAATAATATCTCCCCTTAAAAAAAAATACTCCCCCTGAGTAAAATACAATAATCAATTTTTGGGGATCCAACCTATAGTTAGTTTTTGTTTCGAGACATAAACAATATTTGAAATATTTGTTCCTTTAGGAACCCAAATTTTCTTAATTTTTATCGTCCGGCGAGGGCTTTTGCAATTTGAAACGTGATGCCCGATTTTCAAACACTTTTCGCAATGGGGTATTTTAAAATTAACAGATTTGTTTTTCGAACGTGGTTTGAATCCTAACCCCTCTTTATTTAAAGTATATTTTTGAACACATAATATTTGTTCAAATTTATCGTTGCCGCACGAGAATTTTCTTGTCAAAGATTTTAGTTCATCTTGAACTTTTAAAAGATCATTCTTCAAAATATTCTCATTTTCAATACACTTTGAATGATTGATTTCAACAATTTTTCCCTTTTCGATAATTTTGGAATTTTTAATTTCCAAGGATTTAAGTTTAGACTTAAGGGATTTGATTTCCGAATGCATTTTGAAAATCCGTATGAAGTAATTCAAATGCATCAAAAAGTTCATCACGGGAGGATGTACTTACTTGGCTTTCGACGTCGCTGTCGTCGAACGAACTCCGGGCCATAAGAGCGAGATTATTTTGATTGATGAACTCATCATCTTCGTCGTCATCGCTCCATGTTGCTACGAGAACCTCCTTCTTGGGTTTGACACGGCAATTTTTAGCAAAGTGGCTTGGTTTACCACATAATCGACAAGAGTTGTCGAATTTCTTAGATTCGCCCGAGATGTCTTTCTTTCTCCGGTTTAATAAGGTTTGAAACTTATTAATGTTTTTGGCATAATATGCCGATTCTTCGTCGCTTTCCTCCACCGGGATTTCTTCTTTTTTCCTCGATATCTTAGCCTTCATGGCAAACGATCGTTCTTTCGGCTTCGGCTTGACACTTCGTGATTTTAAAACAATCTCATAATTGATTAGTGAACCAACAAGGTCACTAAAGTCGAGCGTGTTGAGATCTTTAGATTCCATAATCGCGGTCACGGTGCCGTCCCATTCGCTAGGTAGTGATCGTAAAATTTTCTAAACTTTTTCACTACTAGATAATGGTTTTCCGAATGACGCAAGTCCATTTGTGATGACCGAGAATCGGTCGAGCATATTGGTGATGGACTCGTCACCTTTCATCATGAATAACTCGTAGTCATGGAGAAGCATATTGATCTTTGTCTCCTTGACTTGAGTTGTCCCTTCGTGTGTGATTTCAAGAATTTTCCATATTTCTTTAGCACTTTCACACGACGAGATTCGATTCACCTCTTCGGGATTTAAGGCACAAAATAAAAGTTGGGTGGCCTTACAATTTAGATGGTCATTTCTCCAATCGGCATCGTCGTATTCTTCAAAAGTTTTGAGCGTACCGTCGGATTTGATAGGAACTTTTGGGCCGAGACAAATAATCTTCCAAATCTCGATGTCGTATGCTCGGATGAATATCGACATCTTCTTCTTCCACGTCAAATAATTTGAGCCATCAAAGAATGGTGGTCGGTTGAGAGCAAGGCCTTCGACTGGAGCAAATTGAAACGCCGTAGGATCTTTTTCTCCTCGGATGTTAAGCCGCGTATTGGAGTACCGCTCTGATACCAATTGTTGGGTACGGGGTCGGATATTTGCGCCGTTTGCGGAAGCGTAAATAAAATTGCGGAAAATAAATGACGCAAGGATTTATAGAGGTTCGGCTATAAACGAGCCTACGTCCTCTCTTTATCTTTTTCAATAGGTTAAAGATAGCAACCTCTAAGCCTCTCTTCTATCGGTTGAGGTATAACCGTTTACAATCACGTCTTCTATTGGTCCGTGATAAACCACTCGTACTTGTCTTTGCGTCGGTCCAAGTTAAACCGTTTTCCTTTTCTATCGGACAAGGAATCAACCTCTCTAGCTTTCTATGGGTACTAGATAAACCTCACTCGATAGCGATTGCGATTCTAACAATGCCGGATACTTGATCCTAATAACACCGAATCCAATCGTATCTTTCCTTTTACCACTCGTGTATGTTTTCGTGAATTCTCACTCAAACACTTACAATTAAGCTCAATATCAACAACAAGAATGTGTATAATAATATCACAAGAATAGACAATTTGCTCAAGGTTGTTGTACTCAAACAATACCATAGGGATGGTATTTATAGGCTCCATCTTCAAACTAGCCGTTAGCTGTTGAACCTTCTTTACGTACGTTATATCCATTCCATTACGTACGTAAGCACCTTTACGTACGTTAACCCTGCCTGGTTACGTACGTTAGCATCTTCACAAAATAGTCCAGTGAGATTCGTCATTTGAGTTACGTACGTTAGCCTTTCCTTTGTTACGTACGTTAGCTTTACGTCGCTGCTGACGTCATATATCCGTTGTATGCTTTTCTGACTTTGACTCCTCCAACGTTCATCTGGGTTGAACTTGTTTATGTACGTTAACTTCATGATATTACGTACGTTAATTGCCACACATTACGTACGTTAATGATCACATATTACGTACGTTAGCTTTGTGTTTTTCCAGCTTTTTGCACTTCTTTTTCTTCGATGATTGGCTTCGTCGCTTCGTTGTTTTGTTTTACTTATCAACATTAATCATCAAAACACTTTTAATTTATGTATGGAACAAAATGTTCCAACAGATGACTAAAGACGGATCTGAGTACTCATTTTTGGGGCGTAAGTCGGGACTATCCAAGTTACTTATCAGTGCCATGAAGGCCGTAAAACTTTTGAATAAAGGTTGTGCGGGCTATTAGTGTTATGCCTTGAAAACGGAAGGAAATGAAATCGATTTCTCTTCGATTCCGGTTGTTAGTGAGTACCCCGATGTTTTTCCGGATGACCTCCCGGGATTACCGCCAGATCGAGAGATAGAATTTACCGTGGACTTAGAGCCAGATGCGGCTCCGATTTCTAAAGCACCTTACCGGATGGCACCTTCCGAGATGCAAGAATTGAAGAATCAGTTGGGAGAACTTCTAGAAAAAGGGTACATCAGACCGAGCGCTTCGCCTTGGGGCGCGCCTGTTCTTTTCGTAAGGAAGAATGATGGTTCACGACATTTGTGCATTGACAACCGAGAGCTGAACAAAGTAACCATCAAGAACAAGTATCCTTTGCCTCGTATAGACGATTTATTTGATCAATTGCAAGTGGCTGCAGTTTTCTCGAAAATTGATTTAAGATCCGGGTATTATCAACTCAGGGTGAGGGAGTCAGACGTTCCGAAGACGGCATTTCGGACGAGATATGGGCATTATGAATTTGTAGTTATGCCTTTTGGGTTGACTAATGCACCGGCAGTTTTCATGCAGTTAATGAATAAGATATTCATCGAGTACCTCGACAGGTGTGTAGTCGTCTTTATTGACGACATCTTGATCTACTCTCGAGATAAGGAGGAACATGCCCGACACCTGCGTTTGATATTAGACATTTTGAGAACCGAGCACCTCTATGCAAAATTCTCGAAATGTGAGTTTTGGTTGGAAGAAGTTACGTTTCTCGGCCATGTGATTTCGGCCGAAGGGGTTCATGTAGACCCGCAGTGTAATACCCAGTTGTAATTCAGTAATTATCACTCAGTAATTATCATTCAGTATTTATCATTGAGTATTTGATACTCAGTAATTTCATTCATTATTGATCATTTGTCACTCAGATTCAGTCATGGTATTCATCATTCAGAGTAATTGTATCGAGTATCGATCGTCATTCATCATTAATCTGATTGGAGTTTCGTGCCGTGTTTATCATCATTGTCATTTTCGTTGCAAGCTGTGCTTGAGGAGTAGCGCACGCTACATACTCCTTTTAGTGTACGCTAATTGGGTATAGGTAGCGCACGCTACCGCTCAGCTTTAGCGCACGCTAAGGCTACCTTGGCTGCAGTCCAGAAAATACTGGACTGCAGGTGAGAATAATTGTAGCGCACGCTACGAGTGGTAAGTAGCGCGCGCTAGCGGGTCGTAGTAGCGCACGCTATATGTGTGGAGTAGCGCGCGCTAGGGGCGGATCGCTGAGTCCGGGCTACCGGATCGCACCGGGTTTATTCATAGCGCACGCTATGCATTGTTGTTAGCGTACGCAACCGATATATTAGCGCGCGCTAAATAATGGTTGTAGCGCACGCTATCGAGGTTAGATCAGAGGGCAGATGGTTTTCTGGACTCCAGTACTGGGCGTTAAATATTTCGCTAGCGCACGCTAACAATGGATATTAGCGCACGCTAGTAGTATGGCCGTAGCGCACGCTACAAAGAGGTACGTAGCGCGCGCTACCGTGTTCGGACAGTGGGTACTGGACTACCCAAATTACTCGTTAGCGCACGCTATGCACAAGGACTAGCGCACGCTAACCTGGTCTGAGTATAAATTGGGCAGTTAGTCAGACTTCTTCATTTCTTCATCCCATTTCACTCCTTCGGTATTTTTGGGCGATTTCGAGCGTTTCAGAGAGGGTTCTTCGAGGTGTAATCATCAACCATAATCTTCAAGCTCATCTTTCGGATTGATCATCATTTCATCATCTTCATCACATCGAATCAAAGGTATTAATCTCTTGGATCTAGAATTTCGGATTTTTGGGGTTTTCCTTCCGATTTCTTCGTGTAAGCTTGGATTATCATTGGAATATGTTAGTTATGGATTATCTAACTTGTATAAACATATTCCTACGGATTTAATGGTTATTTTCGGAATTATTTCAAGAACCCTTGGGGTTGACTTCGGTTAATTGGGGATTTTCCGATTGATGTTGTTGTAATCATGAGTTATGGATTCCTAATGGATTATTGATATCCTTGAAAGTGTTTTGATGGTTTGAAATACTCATCTTGGAGTTGGTTTCGATTCATTCGAGCTCGGATATCGTTGTGTCGATGTTTGAGTCGATTATGATCGTTTTTGATTTGCGTAATGATCGGATTATTGGTAATTGTGTTATTCAAGGTTGTTCGAGCGACCGATATTTCATTTAGGACGTTGTTCGTGGACGGACATTCATCATCGGTATTGTGTAAGTTAATTCTTACTCGGTTAAAAGGATATTCATTCCTTTTGTCGTTGTTCATTCATAATCATAACTCATTCATCATTGTATTAATCGTATCAAAACTCGTCATTGTCAATTAATCACCTCAGTCATAAGGAACGACGGTTCCGATCATTTCATTGAGCTAACATCCATTCCACCATCATTCAATCTTGGTGAGTCATTATTCATTTTCATTGTCACTTTTGTCATATTGTGGCATTCCGGGTCATACTGGCGTGTCGATTGGTATGTGTAGGATTTTCATGTCGGGCACATTATAGTCGTGTGTTGGTTGGTGGCCTCACATTGGACTGTGCACACGAGTCGATTGCTCGTGAGACTGATTAGGTACAAGACCACGCGTGTTTGATCGTTGGTGGCTTGTGCACGGACACATTTCCATCCCGGACGTAGTGTAGCGCCATTCCTTTGAGCCGTACTGATTAGTCGATTCATATAGCATGTTTGATTGCGTATGTTTCGACAAGAATAATTCATAATTTCAGATATACCATGATTGTGTATTTTCAACCCTTGAGGATTGTTGTTCTGTGTAACTGACCCCGTTGGGGGATATTGTTTTTCAGGTCATGGCAAGGCTAAAGCACGGGGAGAGCACGGTGACGGCGAGGAGTCCCAGTGATACTAGTAGGGGCCCCCAGTCTGTTCAGTCATTTATTCAGTCATTTATGTTTCCTTTATTTATTCCGCTGCAGACATTCCGTTTGAATGCTCATTTCATTCAGTGTTGTGTATTTTATCGTCACACAAAATACACATGTATTCTATTTTATCCTGGGTGTGTTGTATAAAACTCCTCGTCGGAGTAATTGATGTTGTAATGTGGTTCGGTACTACATTTACCTGTGTAATTCATTCATTTTCATTCGCCTGGTGGGTCCCAGTCGGGGGTCCACGGCACTGTAATATCCGCCTAGTTTGGGGTGTTACAGAGTTGGTATCGGAGCGTGGTTTTGAATACTACCCTCCAAGTCTTGTCTCATTTGAAATCATCGTCATCGGACTAGTATCATTGGACTTTCGCGTCACGTGTGACCTGTGCAAATGCCGAGCCAATCAGACCAAGAACTGTAAGATTTCTGATGCCATGGTATAATTTCTGGCAATAATCATTCATTCATAATTCATTAGTTAACAATCCTCATTCATCAATTTCAATTGTGATCAAGTCGATAATGTTAACTCATTAATCACTCAATTCATTTCATTACTCAGTTGTTGATCTTGAAGATCATATCATCGATCTTGTTAAATTGTTCAAGATAATCATTTCAGTAACTTCATCAGATAATCATGTCACGTCAATCAATCATTCATGTAATCGCTGTATTTGAGCGCGTATGCTCATTTTCATCATTTCATAATATAATCATAATGTGATACTCATGCGAGATATATAATCATCATATGACTTTCCACTTCAGTATGGAAATGGCTGGCAGAGGACGTGGAGGACGAGGCCGTGGAGTAGGCCGAATCCCGAGAACTCGTGCGAATACACGTGCAAATGCTAGGAATAATGCTAACTCATCGAGCAGCGACGCTGCCACTCACTCACCTGGACGCGATCATTCACTGTCAGGGAGTCGTACCCGGGACACGGCTCAGTCAGAGGGTGTTCGGGTCGACCCACTCGCATTTATGCAGGGCATGATGGCCCAAATGACCGGATGGCTCGGTTGATGGAGACGATGCATAACTCCGTCAATCAAAATCAGCAGCTCCTCCGCCGCCACCTCGAGGCAAGAGAGGGGTGTAAGCAATATCATTAGCGATATCTCGCCAAATGACCACCTACTTTTGAGGGCTCATCCGAGCCGGCGGATATTGTTCACCGGCTTGAGCATTTTGAGAAGTTATTTGCTATGGTGGATCGCCTCGAAGGGCATAAAGTTTCGATTGCGGCTTACTATCTCGGTAAGAGCGCTCATTCATGGTGGTTATCGTTGAAGCCCACAGACGGAACATGTACTTGGGATCGATTCAAGACTCTCATGATGGAGAGGTACTATCCGGCCCCACTCGGGAGGCCAAGCTGCCGGAATTGCTCACCCCGACCCCTCAACAGACGAGGATGTTCTCGCCATTGCCGAGAAATTTCAGGAACTTCTTCCGTTCGCCTCATCTATCATTCACTCAGAAGCGGACAAGATCAAGTATTTCAGCAAGAGGCTGAAACCCCGTATGAGACTTCAGTTGCTTAATCATAACTGTACCACTCTGGCCGAGTTCATTGAGAAAGCTCTCACTTACGAGCTTACGGCTAAGGAAATTGCTAAGCAGCAACCTTCGTCTGCTAGCAAGAAGTCCAAGAACCGTAATCAGTCTGACGGGAGTCAGGCCACTTTCAAGAAACCACGTGCGGGCTCTACTTTTTCTGAGCGACCTCCCCCGGCGTCTAAACCCGCGGAATCTCAGTCGCGAGCGGCCAGTTCGGCCATCACTTGTTTCAACTGTGAGGAACAGGGTCATTTCAGCACCAAGTGTCCGAAACAGTCTGTCACGTGCCACAACTGTGGGATTGCTGGGCATAGGGCCCGTTTTTGCCGTAGGGACTTTAAACCCACTCCGGCGTCATCTCAAGCCCCAGGTCATTCAGGGGTGCAGAATCAGGCCACTTTCGGGCGTCGTTCAAGACGACAGGAGCTAAAGGCGGAGCAAGAGCTATCGACGGAGCGTCCGGTTCGGCGGCCGGCAAGCCCCGAATTTATGAGATGAAGAAGACCGATGATCCAGAGGCCCGAATGATCTCGGTACACTCGATATTCTATCTCAACTTTGTGTGTACTCTTTTCGATCTTGGTGCATCGCATTCATTCATTTCCGAGTCATGTTTGAGTAGACTACGCCGGGTAGTGCTACTAGTTGTGAGCCTTATGTCATTGGCCTACCCGATGGTAGACGAATTATCGTGTCGGGAGATTCTAATTGTCCGATTCGGCCATGGTCGTGTATGGCCAGCGGACCTAATCGTGGTAGATTTGCCGAGGGACGACGTCATCTTGGGTATTGATTGGATGGATCGTCACGATGCCATCATTAGTGTCCGAAAGCGTTTGGTCACTATCATTTCAGATGATGGAGTCGAATGTGTGTTTCAGGGAGGTAATCCCAGCTGTTCTGGTAAAGTCATTAATTTGATGAAAGCAGTAAGGTTACTCAATCAGGGATGTGTCGGTTATTGGTGCTATATGGCCAAAACCGAGAAATCATCAGTAATGTTAACGGATATTCCGGTGGTGAGGGAATATGCTGATGTTTTTCCAGACGAGTTACCTGGTTTGACTCCACAGAGGGATGTGGAATTCACGATTGAGTTGGAGCCTGGTACGTCCCCGATATCGAAGGCACCGTACCGGATGGCCCCGACCGAAATGCAGGAGTTAAAGAGCCAACTTGAAGAATTGTTCGAGAAAGGTTATATCCGACCGAGTGCGTCCCCGTGGGGAGCACCAGTGTTGTTTGTCAAGAAGAAGGATGGTTCATTCCGCTTATGTATTGATTATCGGGAGTTGAATAGGGTGACAATCAAGAATAAGTATCCCTTACCCCGTATTGATGATCTCTTAGATCAACTTCAGGGAGCTTCAGTATTTTCCAAGATCGACTTAAGATCTGGATATCATCAGTTGCGGATCCGAGAGTCGGATATCGCGAGGACGGCGTTTCGAACACGCTATGGTCATTATGAGTTTGTGGTTATGCCGTTCGGATTGACTAATGCACCTGCGGTATTCATGGAGTTAATGAATCGGGTCTTCATCGACTTTTTGGATCGGTTTGTTGTTGTCTTCATCGATGACATTTTGATTTATTCTCGTGACCGGGAGGAACACGAGTTTCACCTTCATCAAGTGCTCGACGTGTTGAGACGAGAACAACTTTTTGGGAAGTTTTTCAAATGTGAGTTCTGGATGTCCGAAGTGACTTTTCTCGGACATGTAATTTCATCAGACGGAGTTCGTGTCGATCCTCAGAAGACGGAGGCTATTCGGGATTGGCTACCTCAAGAACGTTAAGGAAATCCAAGTTTTCTCGGATTAGCGGGTTATTATCGGCGGTTTGTGGAAGGATTTTCTAGAATCGCTCAACCCTTAACGAACCTTTTGCGGAAGGATAAGAAATACACGTGGTCCGACGCGTGTCAACGGAGTTTTGAGGAACTCAAGAGCCGGTTAATGTCAGCACCTGTACTTTCCTTGCCGCAGGGGACGGAAGGATTTGTGGTCTATAGTGATGCGTCCGGACAGGGTCTCGGATGTGTACTCATGCAGAACGGGAAGGTTATTGCCTATGCTTCACGGCAATTGAGACCTTACGAGATTAATTATCCGACCCACGACTTGGAGCTAGCAGCCGTGGTGTTCGCTTTGAAAATTTGGCGTCATTATCTTTGTGGCGTTTACTGTCAGATATTCACCGATCATAAGAGCTTAAAGTATATATTTACTCAGAAGGAGTTAAATATGCGCCAGAGACGGTGGTTGGAATTAATCAAAGATTATGATATCGAGATCCTCTACCACCCGGGCAAGGCGAACGTTGTCGCCGACGCCTTGAGTCGTAAGTCCGTTCAGGAGCAGATGCTTGCCCGTTTAACAGTTCAGAAGGAGCTTCAGCAGGAATTCCTTAGACCCGAGATCGAGTTCTGGCTTCAGCGAGTTCAGGGGCAGCTTTGTATGTTAGAGATTTCATCGTCACTCGAGGAGGAAATCCGAGAGAATCAGGGTTCGGACCCATCATTGTTGCGCATCCGAGAGGATGTGGCTCAGGGGAAAGCCCCTGGATTTGTGGTCCACGAGGATGGACTTTTGAGGTTTAAGAATCGGTTGTGCGTACCGGCGAATGACGAGTTGAAAGACTCGATTTTGAAAGAAGCTCATGCTACCCCTTATTCTGTGCATCCGGGGTCTAGTAAGATGTACAAGGACTTGAAACAAAATTACTGGTGGAGTAATATGAAGCGAGAAGTCGCATAATTTGTTTCGAGATGCTTAACCTGTCAACAAGTTAAGATTGAGCATCAGCGACCGGCGGGTATGCTGAAACCCCTCCCTATTCCCGAGTGGAAGTGGGAAGACATTTCTATGGATTTCATCACGAGTTTGCCGACGAGTCGTCGTGGCATGAACACGATCTGGGTGATCGTGGACCGCTTAACCAAATCAGCTCATTTCCTTGAGATCAAGGATACGTGGGGTCCCGAGAGACTTGCCCAACTGTTCATCAAAGAGATAGTCAGACTTCACGGTACTCCTAAAAGTATCGTTTCCGATCGTGACGGACGGTTTGTGTCGCATTTTTGGAAATCAGTTCATCGTGCTATGGGAACTCAGCTTAACCTCGATCTCTTTTCATCCTCAGTCCGACGGACAATCAGAGAGGACCATTCAGACACTAGAGGACATGTTGAGGGCATGCGTCCTCGATTGGAAAGACGATTGGGAAGCCCAACTACCATTGATCGAGTTCACGTATAATAATAGTTGGCATGCTTCGATCAAGATGGCACCTTACGAGGCCTTGTATGGTCGTCGTTGTCGATCTCCGTTGTGTTGGGACGACTTATCAGAATTAATCGGCACCGAGCCCGATATGCTTATAGCCGCCGTGAGAAGGTAGCTTTGATCGAAGTCGTTTGTTGACCGCTCGATTCGGCGAAATCATATGCAGATAACCGTAAATCGACCATTAGAGTTCGAAATTTGGTGACCATGTGTTGGTCAAGGTATCCCGAGTCGTGGTATCTTCCGTTTTGGGAAGAGGGAAAGTTGAGTCCGAGATTCATTGGACCGCTTTGAGATTTTGGATCGAGTGGGCGAGTTAGCTTATCGATTGGCTTTACCTCCGGCGTTGAGCCGAATTCATAATGTGTTTCATGTCTCTCGATTGCGGAAGTATGTTGCCGACCCGAGTCACATACTTCGCCGACGAAATCGAGATCGCCGACGATCATTCATATGAGGAGCGTCCTATACGAGTTTTAGAGCGGCGAATCAAACAGTTGAGGAATAAGACGATTCCTTTGGTTAAAATTCAGTGGTCTAGACACGGAGCCGAAGAGGCTACTTGGGAAACCGAGGATAGTATGCGGGAGAGTTATCCCGAGTTGTTTGACCCTTAGTTTCGGGGACGAAACTCTTTTAAGGGGGGGTGTATGTAATACCCGGTTGTAATTCAGTAATTATCACTCAAGAATTATCATTCAAGATTTATCATTGAGTATTTGATACTCATAATTTCATTCATTATTGATCATTTGTCACTCGATTCGGTCATGGTATTCATCATTCGAGTAATTGTATCGAGTATCGATCGTCATTCATCATTAATCGATTGGAGTTTCGTGCCGTGTTTATCATCATTGTCATTTTCGTTGCAAGTTGTGCTTGAGGAGTAGCGCACGCTACATACTCCTTTAGCGTACGCTAATTGGGTATAGGTAGCGCACGCTACCGCTGCTTTAGCGCACGCTAAGGTTACCTTGGCTGCGATCCAAAATACCGGACTGGCAGTGAGAATAATTGTAGCGCACGCTACGAGTGGTAAGTAGCGCGCGCGAAGGGTCGAGTAGCGCACGCTATATGTGTGGAGTAGCGCGCTAGGGGCGGATCGTGGTTGAGTCCGGTGGCTACCGGATCGCACCGGGTTTATTCATAGCGCACGCTATGCATTGTTGTTAGCGTACGCAACCGATATATTAGCGCGCGCTAAATAATGGTTGTAGCGCACGCTATCGAGGTTAGATCAGAGGGCAGATGGTTTTCTGGACTCCAGTACTGGGCGTTAAATATTTCGCTAGCGCACGCTAACAATGGATATTAGCGCACGCTAGTAGTATGGCCGTAGCGCACGCTACAAAGAGGTACGTAGCGCGCGCTACCGTGTTCGGACAGTGGGTACTGGACTACCCAAATTACTCGTTAGCGCACGCTATGCACAAGGACTAGCGCACGCTAACCTGGTCTGAGTATAAATTGGGCAGTTAGTCAGACTTCTTCATTTGTTCATCCCATTTCACTCCTTCGGTATTTTTGGGAGATTTCGAGCGTTTCAGAGAGGGTTCTTCGAGGTGTAATCATCAACCATCATCTTCAAGCTCATCTTTCGGATTGATCATCATTTCATCATCTTCATCACATCGAATCAAAGGTATTAATCTCTTGGATCTAGAATTTCGGATTTTTGGGGTTTTCCTTCCGATTTCTTCGTGTAAGCTTGGATTATCATTGGAATATGTTAGTTATGGATTATCTAACTTGTATAAACATATTCCTACGGATTTAATGGTTATTTTCGGAATTATTTCAAGAACCCTTGGGGTTGACTTGATTAATTGGGGATTTTCCGATTGATGTTGTTGTAATCATGAGTTATGGATTCCTAATGGATTATTGATATCCTTGAAAGTGTTTTGATGGTTTGAAATACTCATCTTGGAGTTGGTTTCGATTCATTCGAGCTCGGATATCGTTGTGTCGATGTTTGAGTCGATTATGATCGTTTTTGATTTGCGTAATGATCGGATTATTGGTAATTGTGTTATTCAAGGTTGTTCGAGCGACCGATATTTCATTTAGGGCGTTGTTCGGACGGACATTCATCATCGGTATTGTGTAAGTTAATTCTTACTCGGTTAAAAGGATATTCATTCCTTTTGTCGTTGTTCATTCATAATCATAACTCATTCATCATTGTATTAATCGTATCAAAACTCGTCATTGTCAATTAATCACCTCAGTCATATGGAAATTCGGTTCCGATCATTTCATTGAGCTAACATCCATTCCACCATCATTCAATCTTGGTGAGTCATTATTCATTTTCATTGTCACTTTTGTCATATTGTGGCATTCCGGGTCATACTGGCGTGTCGATTGGTATGTGTAGGATTTTCATGTCGGGCACATTATAGTCGTGTGTTGGTTGGTGGCCTCACATTGGATCGTGCACACGAGTCGATTGCTCGTGAGGCCGATTAGGTACAAGACCACGCGTGTTTGATCGTTGGTGGCTTGTGCACGGACACATTTCCATCCCGGACGTAGTGTGGCGCCATTCCTTTGAGCCGTACTGATTAGTCGATTCATATAGCATGTTTGATTGCGTATGTTTCGACAAGAATAATTCATAATTTCAGATATACCATGATTGTGTATTTTCAACCCTTGAGGATTGTTGTTCTGTGTAACTGACCCCGTTGGGGGATATTGTTTTTCAGGTCATGGCAAGGCTAAAGCACGGGGAGAGCACGGTGACGTCGAGGAGTCCCAGTGATACTAGTAGCGGGCCCGATGCATTGATCATTTATTGATCATTTATGTTTCCTTTATTTATTCCGCTGCAGACATTCCGTTTGAATGCTCATTTCATTCAGTGTTGTGTATTTTATCGTCACACAAAATACACATGTATTCTATTTTATCCTGGGTGTGTTGTATAAAACTCTTCGTCGGAGTAATTGATGTTGTAATGTGGTTCGGTACTACATTTACCTGTGTAATTCATTCATTTTCATTCGCCTGGTGGGTCCCAGTCGGGGGTCCACGGCACTGTAATATCTGCCTAGTTTGGGGTGTTACACGCAGAAGATTGAGGCAGTGTTAGATTGGGCACCGCCTAAAAATGTTAAGGAAGTTCGTAGCTTTTTGGGCCTTGCTGGATATTACCGTCGGTTTGTCGAGGGGTTCTCGAAACTCGCTCGACCGCTTACGAAATTGCTCCAGAAGACCGAAAAGTTTATTTGGACGGACGAGAGACAACAGAGTTTCGATGAACTGAAGAGACGATTGACTTCAGCGCCGATCCTAACTTTACCACATGGTAGCGAAGGCTTTGCAGTTTATAGTGACGCTTCGGGTCAAGGCCTGGGCTGTGTTCTTATGCAGCATGATAAGACAATAGCTTTTGCGTCACGACAATTAAAGCCTTATGAGATGAATTATCCTACTCACGATTTAGAATTGGCCGCAATTGTCTTCGCACTCAAGATTTGGCGGCATTATTTGTATGGTTCACCGTGTCGGATTTATACCGATCACAAGAGCCTGAAGTATATTTTCAGTCAGAAGGAGCTAAATATGAGACAGAGACGTTGGTTAGAGTTGATAAAGGATTATGATTTGGAAATTCTTTACCACCCCGAAAAAGCTAATGTCGTTGCGGATGCTTTGAGCCGCAAATCGGCATCTCTTTAAATGCTCGAGGTTCTTACATCTCAGACGAAGATTCGTCAGGATTTAATTGAACAAGGGATCGAAGTTTGGCTTCAGCGAGTACAGGGACAGTTGTGTACTCTCGAAATTACTTCGTCCTTGGTTGATGATATCAAAGGGAAGCAGTGGAGTGACCCGATGATTTCTCAACTGAATGAAGATGTAATTAAAGGAAAAGCTCCTGGCTTTATGGTTCACGAGGATAGTATTCTGAGATTTCAAGGCAGGCTTTGTGTTCCGAATGATTTAGAGTTGAGGCAAAGAATTCTCCGAGAAGCTCATGCTACGCCTTACTCAATCCACCCCGGGACGAGTAAGATGTACAAAGATTTGAAGCGCAATTTTTGGTGGAATAACATGAAGAAGGATGTTACGGAGTTTGTACTACGGTGCTTGACGTGTCAACAAGTCAAGATCGAACATCAACGACCAGCGGGGTTGTTGAAACCGCTTCCCATTCCCAAGTGGAAGTGGGAAGACATTTCTATGGATTTCATCACTGGCATGCCGAGAACTCGGGCCGGAATGAATATGATTTGGGTAATTGTCGATAGGTTGACCAAGTCTGCACACTTCTTGGGTATTAAGGATACTTGGGGACCGGATAGACTAGCTCGAACTTTTATTGCTGAGATCGTGAGGTTACACGGTGCCCCCAAGACCATTGTTTCTGATAGAGACGGCCGTTTCGTATCGCATTTTTGGCAGGCCGTTCATCAGGCTTTGGGTACTGAGTTGAGATTGAGTACTTCCTTTCATCCTCAATCGGACGGTCAGACAGAGAGGACGATTCAGACGTTGGAAGATATGTTGCGGGCTTGTGCCTTAGACTGGAGTAATGATTGGGAGCTTCACTTGTCGTTGATCGAGTTTGCTTACAATAATAGTTGGCATGCGTCGATCAAAATGGCACCCTTCGAGGCACTTTATGGTAGGCGGTGTAGGTCGCCATTGTGTTGGGACGATGCTTCTGAGCTAATTGGAACGGAACCGGATATGTTGTTGGAGACTAAGGAAAAGATTTATATTATCCGGGACCGACTGCTGACTGCCCAGAGTCGTCAGAAATCTTATGCTGATACTCGTCGTCGACCCTTGGAGTTTGAAGTGGGGGATCATGTCTTACTCAAGGTGTCGCCGACCAGAGGAGTTTTCCGCTTCGGGAAAAAGGGGAAACTTAGTCCGAGGTATGTCGGACCTTTTGAGATTTTGGACAGAGTTGGAGATTTAGCTTATCGCTTAGCGTTGCCTCCAGCTTTGAGTCACGTCCACAGTGTTTTTCATGTGTCTCAGTTGAGGAAGTACGTACCAGATCCGAGCCACATTATCGACTATAGCGAGATTGACGTAGCCGAGGATGTTACCTTTCCGGAGAAACCCGTGAAGATCCTTGAGCATCGCGAGAAACAACTTCCGCATAAGACCATTCCACTGGTTAAAGTGCAATGGTCGAGACATGGAGTTGAGGAGGCAACTTGGGAGACGGAAGAGAAGATGCGGGTGGAATACCCCGAACTGTTTATTTCTTAAGTTTCGGGACGAAACTTCTTTTAGTGGGGTAGAATGTAATACCCGTACTTTTATTGACCGTTTGACCTTGCCGTTCTCCTTATTTAGTCACTTCGTAAACGCATGGAGACGTTGTTGATATTGTTATTAAGTTTCGCGCCTTGTTTAGGTCACGATCGTATTGTTTAGACCTTGCGGAAGTGTACTGGGCCGGAGGAATAGCACACGCTAGGCCTAGGCTAACGCACGCTAATTCAGCTTGATTAGCGCACGCTAGCTTTGAGCCGTAGCGCGCGCTAAGGGACCAGTCAGGTCAGAACCAGTAACTCAGACTGCTATCTGGACTAGCGGATTAACGCACGCTAGGAGTTCATTAGCGCGCGCTATTCGTGGTTAGTAGCGCACGCTAACATCCGTCCGTAGCGCACGCTAATGGCCGGGTCGGCAGAGGTAGTGAGGTTGTCAGGTTTCTGGACTATCAGGTAGCGCACGCTAGGCTTCGGCTAGCGCACGCTAAAACTGTTACGTAGCGCACGCTAAGGCATAATGATAGCGCACGCTAATGGTCTGGTCAGTAGAAGCAGTGAGGTTTCAGACTTTCTGGACTAATGGGTAGCGCACTCTAGGCAGCGGCTAGCGTACGCTATATGTGTTGCGTAACGCACGCTAGTGCTCAGTATTAACGCACGCTAGCGGACCGAGGCAGTAAGCTGAGATTTTGGCAGAACAGCAGTTAGCGCACGCAAGGGATGTTTCGTAACGCACGCTAGCGTCTTATGGCAGTAGCCAGTGGACTACCAGGTGACCCGTTAGCGCACGCTAACATTGAGGCGTAGCATGCGCTAGACTGAGACAGTATATAAGGGGACAGTCAACCCCTGCACTCGTCATTTCACATCATTTCCACTTTTTCCGATCGGGAGAGCTCGGGAGAGGCGATTTGGGGCTTTTTGAGGTAGTCCTCCATCAGATATTGTCATCTTGGGTTGGATCACAAGGATTATTCAACATCTAATCCATCCTATCGCATTTAATCAAGGTAAACATCCTTAGAACCCTACCTTTTGGGAATTTTGGGGTTTTTCGTAGATTCGTCCGATTTACCCGCTTTGAAGCTTGAGAACTTTGAGATTATGATGTATCTATCCCGTATGCATGCTTTTCTTATGGTTTTACGGATTGGATTATGCCGTTTTTGGACTTGTGAGGATTTGGACGATTTTCCAACCTCTAGTTGATTATCCATGTATTTCCATAAATCGTAGACGGGATTGGGGAGTTTCTTCGTGTAATTTGAATATGGATAATTAATTATCATATTCCTGGCGAATCGTTTAGGTGCCGGAAGCGCGTTCTTGGACCTACCGAACTCATACCCTTTTTCCATTCGCTTTCTCGATGTCTCAAAGGCAAGTATATAATTATGATTGTACGTTCTCGACTTTGAAAGTAAGTGATATTGATGGTATGATATGAACGAACCGTTTTTACGGCATTCATAGATATATTGATGGCATATTATGAACGAACCGTTTTTACGGCATTCATGTATGTATTGTTGGCATGTAATGAACGAACCGTTTTTACGGCATTCCTACATGTATCGGCGTATGATATGAACGAACCGTTTCTACGGCATTCACATACGTATCGGCGTATGATATGAACGAACCGTTTCTACGGAATTCACATACGTCTTATGAGATTTTAGTTATTCCGGAATACTAGTCTTGAATTGATGAATTGACGGTTACTTCTACTTTATTGTCGAGGAGTATTGTGTTTCATACTTGATATACTTGCACTAGCTATTCGACGGCTAACCCCTTTATGGGGGAAATACTTTTTATGTATTTCAGGTTCCAGGAGAGCGTACGGGCAGGTATCGGGTCGGCATAAAGATGGTGGGCAACTGTGATACTGTGTCTTTCCTCCGGCTATGTGTTGAGTCTTCCATTCAGTGTTGTTGTACTGGAATGGTTATTGAATACTCGAATATTGTTTTCCATTTTCTTTGATGTTTCGACCTGTGTCTGTCGAGGTATTGATTCGTGTTGTGATGTCTTTGGATACATTGGTTATGTTTTGAATACCCTTTGTATTGTTCTTAATTCCATTGTATGTAGACCTCCTCGGTCAAAGTTTATAGTTCCGCGTATGTTTAGCCTTGTGGGTCCCACGGCGGGGCTTACGGCGCTGTAATATTCCCTGAATAACTTGGGGGTGTTACAGAATATGGTATCAGAGCTTAGGTCTATGGATACCTAGTCTGTCGGTCTTTTGGGTCGATCGAGTCGTTATTTGTCCGCAGTATCACTACTCTGCCATCATCACAGTGCGACCGGTACTTATAAGACCTCTCACTCTTCTGGTGTTTCCTTATTCGTTTTGCTTCCTTTTATCGGTATTCTTGAGAATCGGACACTTTGATGACGCGTGATTGAATTGTGCTTACGTGACTTGTGTGTTCTTCAGTATGTCAGCTGGTAGGGGCCGTGGCCGTGGACGTGGAAGAGGTCGTGGCGCGGCTGTTTCCAACAGTTCTGTTGCGGGGTCGATCAACCCCAGCTTGTCAAACTCGGTGCATCCTGACACTGAAAGTCAGCACGACCAGTCAGACGGCCAGGGGAACAACGCGGACGTTGGAGTGGCGAATGCACTTCAACAATTGGCCACACAGATGACTATTTTGGCCCAAACTGTTCAGCTGAATAACCCGAACCCAAACACGGATGCCTTGCTTCAGAATGTAATCCGTATGCACCCTCCACAGTTTGGCGGTGCCACAGACCCGTTAGGCTGGGAAGATTGGCTAGCAGAATTGGAGAAGATTTTCGAGGCAGTTGATTGCCCCGAGGCAGTTAACTGCGATCCGATTGGTTATTGTGTAGGATTTTTAGCCAGGCACATATATAGTCATGCGTGAATATTATTTCCGTATTGGATTGTGCACACGAGACGTAGTTTCGTGAGGCTAATTAGGTACATTGTCCCACGTATATTCTGGATTCCGTATACGGGGCGGACATGTGCACGGACACATTTCCGGATCGGGCGTACTGTGATGTCCATCTTTGAGCCGTACAATTTTGGTCGTTCATAGTCCATTTAAATGTTTGGATGTGTTCGACGTTTTGTGATTAATCGTTCATACGCCCGAGGGGTATGTTCGGCAGTCGAAGTTATTTCTTTGAGATCCATTATTGTTGATCATTTGGAGTTTACCTTGTTGATGGTATTCTCGATTATTGTTGGTCCTTTGTTGATCATTTGGAGTTTACCTTGTTGATGGCATTCTCGATTATTGTTGGTCCTTTGTTGATCATTTGGAGTTTACCTTGTTGAGGGTATCCTCGGTTATTATTGATCTTTGTTGATCGTGTTGGGAGTTTACCATGTTGAGGGTACTCTCAGTTATCATTGATCCTTTATTGGTCGTACTGGAGTTATCATGTCGATGATATTCTCAGTGATATATTGGTTGATCATTGTTATTGATCGTATGAGCATTTGGACTGTACGTCGATGTTTCAGGATTTGTTATCATTATCATGTGGTAGTTGATCTACAGATATGTTGTGTATTATTGGTTTATACATGTTGAGATTTGATTGTGTAATCCGACGGACAGGATTTGGCACAGATTGGATTATTTCCGCACTTATGAGTTTTGATGATGTTTTGAGGATTATTGGTATTTTTGGAATACGATGGATAATTATCTTGTTGAGTTCATTTCGTCATTTGAGAACGCGAAATATGGATTATGGTAAGGATTGATTGGTTATGAATTGCCATGGTTGGTACGGTTATGGCGGTAAGATTACTTTGGTAGTATTCTTACTATATTATTACATTGGTATGTAATTATTTATGTTGATGTGATCGATATCATTGTTGAGTATTGTGGCTGACCCCATCGTGGGCTTTATTGTTAGGTACTCGGAGATCGAGCTAGTAGCGGTCGTGAAGGGATGAGCTTCCCGGGTGATACTGGCTGTGGCATTTATTTGAGTATTGAGTATTTCTTTTCTGGTTATTCATTTCCGCTGCAAATGTGTATTTTGAACTGCATTTATCCGCTGCGTGTGTATATTTCAAAATGGCTTTTTGGTATCTTTATCCGCTGCGTATGTGTATTTTAAATGGCCCTTTTGGCACTTTGCGAACTTGGGTTATTTTGTTAAACCTTTTCCTAAACTATTTTATCGGTACGTTTAAGCGGCGTCTTAACGTACATTTTGAACTATCGAGATTTGACACTTCGCCTTGTATTTTCAAATGGTATTTTATGACGATATTTCAAAATTATGCTTTTGATAATATTTGAGTATTTAAAATATTACCGTCATCGGCCTTTTGGCGTTTTGAATTGGTTTTGTAAACGGTTTTTAGCTTGGTGGGTTCCGGCGCGGGACCCACGGCGCTGTAATATCCCGGATGGTTTTGGGGGTGTTACACTTACTTTGTGTTTTGTGTGCAGGTGGTGTCCTACGGCGATGATGACCTCTGTCTCCTTTATGTACTCCGATGACTCCTTTGGCCCAGGTGGAGAAATGTTGAGTTATGTGGGCCAAAGTGATTTAAAAATTGATGGCCCAAAGTGTATTTTTCCTTTTGCAGCCCATCATTAGAGGAACCCAGCCCGGAACCCAGGAAGCTGCCCTTTTTTTTTGTTAAATGACCGGATTAATCCTGGCCATCTATTTTGGACCAGTTAATCTCGGCCGCTGGTTTTATATTATACCTAATATATAAAACCCCCCAGCAAAACCCTACCCCTCATTTCCCTTCTTTCTGTCTTCCGCCTCCACCCCCCTTTTCTCTCCCGATTCTGTTTCCTTTCTT
This sequence comes from Orobanche coerulescens, assembly GCA_033398695.1. Taxonomy (NCBI): domain Eukaryota; kingdom Viridiplantae; phylum Streptophyta; class Magnoliopsida; order Lamiales; family Orobanchaceae; genus Orobanche; species Orobanche coerulescens. Next base: position 8,634,835 of record CM065802.1, on the reverse strand, counting down.
CTCGGTCGACTCCGCTCCTCCGATATGGAAACCAAATCTGGTCCGATTTTCTCTCTTCGTTTGTTGTTCCGATTCTCCTATAAATATCATTTTCGTGTGAGATGAAATAACAACAAATCTAGAGCAAGTAATTGGTTTACTTCGATTCTTTTTCTCTGTGAAATAAATCGAGTGCTTTGTGGGTGAGGCTTGTGAGATAAATCCGGGATCTGAGTTTTTCTGGGGGGTTTCGGTTGAATCCTGCTGTGTGCTACGATTCCTCCGGTGGTGTGCTTCCGGTCCGGTGGTGGGTTCCTTTTCTGGTGTTGGCCGCGGGTCACTTGAGTCCTGGACGTGGTTACGGAGACGGAGGACTGAGCCGGGCTGTTTTCAACAGTGACATCACTTCCGATCGGTTTTCGGCCGTTTGGTTTGCGTTTTCTTTACTCACATTTTATTTCCAGTATTTTAATTTATTTAAATAGAAGTTGTGTAATCCCTAATCCCTATCCCGAGTAGATCTGTGTAATAGTTATATTCGTTATAATTATTGTAATAATTCGTCACCCGATTCGGACCAATACTCAACATTACCTTTTAAAATTATGTACATATCCCCTCAAATATCTCACTTATTATATCTTTAACTTTTAGTTTTTGCACAAAAATTCAATATTACCAAAAAAATTGGGACGAACTCGAGCCCCCCATTAACCGGCAATTGGCTCCCTTGCAGCTTGTGGACTATACTACTATTAATATGTAAAATACATTTTGAATCTATATATGATGCAGATAGAAGAAGGGTTTTAACTATCATTTACAAGTACTAAAGCATGTCGAGCGTTGCAGAGGCCGTAATTTAAGTTACAAAAATAAAAATAAATATTATTTTAATTTGAGTGTCTTTAAAAATTAAGGGAAAAAAACAAAAAATAGAGTGATCAATAGTTTATGATATAAAAAAATATACATTTACAACTATTTACAGGTTACGAAAAACCTCTCTATATACACGTGCGACATCGTGGTAGGGATATTACCCTTCTTGTCGTCCATCCAAATCTTGAATCCTTTAGGGTGAGTAACTTTTGACTATACAGCAACGGTAGCCAGGTAAACGGCCCACTGCAATTTGGTGGAGTCAAATTGGTGAGCCAAAAGGTCCAGGATTTTGGGCCTAAATATTGAGGCCATGTCATGTGGGCCTAGCTCATGGGCTACCGATTTTTTCTTGCTTCCAACTTAATTAACCAAAATATAGTAAAAGTATCAATAACATGATAGAAATATATTTTCAACTATTTTAAAAAGTTCAAACATCCATTTCAATACTATTAAAACCGTTAGATTCTTGCACTACAACCAGCGGTATGGAAAGTAGCTCATCACTTGGTCCATTATCTATATTCGATAGCAAAATATCAATACAAATATCTAAACAAAATCAACTTTAAATTGAAATAAGTTACGGTTTAAGGTTATACCCATTAACCTTAGCCTAATTAATTAATATTTATTAGTTATTAAATTTTTCATGGGCCTGCAGGTAGTGGCCTTCCTAGGCGAAAAATAAGGGCAGTAAAAAGGCCCAAGTTTCTATGGGCTAAAAGAAAGTAAAGCCCATTTATTCATGGGTGGCTGTGGCCATGGGCCAGGCCACTTTTGCCAGGTCTACTTTTGACAAAGCAAAGTAGAGCTAACCATGACAGAAGATAGATTTTCTAAGAAATGGTTCAACTTGTGAGAGAGACTCTTGTTTGTCGTCATTGCAGACGACACAATGAGGGGGAATTGTCATCTTGTGAAGTTGAAAGACAATCTCGGATCGAAAGGCCCGAGTGACATTATGTGAATCAGCGCTTTGTGCCTTGTATTACTTTTGGTGAGGATCTCTGCTTCACTTATGTAGGTTCCAAGTCTAGTCATGATCATTCTTGCTCTTTTGCATAGCTCCACACTGGACATTGTTTAGTATAAATTACGTTTTTTTCTATTGCGGTTATCTTGTAATAATAGCTGACTTGTTAATTAAAATTTTAATCATAATTTGATAATATTATGATCTATTTAAATTATCTAACTCAATAATTATATTAATAAAATTATACGCAAACGAATATAGGAAATAAAGAATTACTTTAATGACCTATTTTATTTCCTGTAATATGTAAAATAATTTCAATTTATAGGGGCTAAAAGATAACTTATAATAGACTAATAATAGTAATAAACCAATCATCTGCTTAAACTTAATAATTCAACCACATAAATACAAACCAAACTGAAGAATTTGGTGATGGCTCGATTTTGGATATATGATGAGAAAATTGATATTATTTATAAGTTGTGATTATCTTATATTGTCGTATTTATCATTATCTTAATTTGCAATTGTAATTTAATAATATTATGCTTTAATCATATTTAATTCCGTTAAAAATTATATATATTGATTGCTTCCTTTGCAATGTTAAATATGATAATCTTCTGAAATAAAGAACGATTATTTTTTTAATTTTGTTGATGATTTAATCATTTAGTTAGACGGAAAGATTTTGTTAAATACAACTGAATGATGCTAATATTAAATAATGATATGTTCAAATATTTTGAGATATTTTGTTTGTTTGTATTTTCGAATATTCTAGAATTTTTTGATTATTTTTTTTATTTTTAAATGATATTTTGGACGTCATTTCTCTAAATGGAAATGAGAGTTGGACTTTAATATATATAAAATTAGGAAGAGGTTAAGCAGATCAGGCCCAAATTAGAAGCCTAAGTAGAAACAATGATGTAATAATTCTATAAATATAGAGATGGTAATGGGGCCGATTGGAGCAGGTATTTGAAGATCCAAACCCGCCTCACAAAGTGAACGGTAATGGGACCTACCGCTAGTCGCAGGGCTGGGAGTGGGGTGGGGTGGGGGGTATGCACCGGTCGATTCGCCGTGGGTCGCGGAGCGGTAGGGGTGAGCTCGGTTCGGTTTGGTACGGTTTCTAGCTAAAACCGATACCGAACCGTATCTTATCGGTATCTAGCATTTGAGTACCGAAATGATTCGGTTTTAAATCGGCTCGGTGTGATCGGTTTCGGTGTCGGTTCGGTGTCAATGGGCTGATTAAATGGGCCACTTAAGTTGGGAACTGCGCCAAATTGAACTACTGGGCTAAATCGCATAATTGTAAGTTCAAATACAAGGATTTATACATAATTAATCCACTTCAAAGCTTGAATAAAAATAAAATCTACTTCAATAACATGATAATAACTAAGGATTCAAAAAGTCCAATATCAGATTAAACAAAAGTCTTGAATTTCCTCAAAGACAGTCCATCAATTCATAACAACTCCGCAAAGAAAAACAAAGTCTGTAGAAGAGTCATCTGTTTTATCGGTTCGGTTCGGTTTTTAAAGTCGGGATCCATATCTAAAACCGAAACCGAAACGCATAATTAGGTTTTCAAAATTTTAAGAAACGTACCATACCAATATCTTATTGGTTCGGTTTTTCGGTTTCGGTTTTTTCGATATTTTCAATATTATCGGTTTTTGTCGATTTTTCTGCTCACCCCTACGGAGCGGGATGAATCGATCCACATAGAGAAAATATTTTTTAAAAGTTAATGAAATAAAAGGCGCTACGAATTTTTATCTAGCATTTTGTTTATTAATATATATGTAGTATATATTAAATATATTTAAAATTATCGAGAAGTTAAACTATCAAGAAATTGGACGCGGGTAGCGGAGCGTGGCATACGCCACAGGTTAGGGCGGGACAGTATGGCTCAGATTAAAATTACGATCTCTATATAAATATTGTAACAAAATAATTTTTAAAGAAATTATGGATTTTAATCTACTTTCACAGTGATCTGAACTCGAAACCCCAGTTTTATGCGATAGTGCACCATACTAAACACCGCCCAAAATTACTAGACACCGCCCTATAAGATTACCTTTTTGTCCATTTCAAAATCTTTCATTATTTCTAAACACCACACCACACCAAAATCTTTTAAGCTCAAGTTTTTCGAATTGAAATCTAGAAACAATTTTTCATTTATTCTACAGAACACACAATCAAATATATATCGTCAATATCATTGACAACTACGAAAATGGACGAGAATTCGCATCTGGAGGTAATTTTTCGGAGAAAATGACGCAGGCGTCTGAATATTCCGCATGTTCCATGGTACAGGCGTCCTCAGATTCCGCCTAGACCGTGGTACAGGCGTCTGGCGCGGACGCTCCGTCCTAGGTCTAGGCGTCTAAACCAGACGCCTGAACCATGATCGGGACGTCCGATTCAGACGCGTGTGCCATGGCTAGGCGTCCGATTCAGACGCCTGTACCGTGGCCAGGTGTCCAAGCCAGAAGCCTCGGACATGGTCCAGGCGCAATTTTTGGACGCCTGGACCCTTTTTTGCCTGATTTTAAATTTTAATAATAATATTATTGGTATTATTATTAACATTCTGTCAATTAAAAATTTCAGGTTATATTGGAAGAATTTGAAGGTGACGGCGTTGATTATAGTGGTTATTTCGTTAATGACGAAATATTCGCTAGTGATTGTGATGCGATTGGTTGGGCGAAAAAAATTGCTCTTCAAATTGGTTTTGAGTTGATCATTTCAGCGTACAAGAATAAAGGAAAGACAAAGCTATTGAGATGTAACCGTGGTGAACGGTACAGAGGGGTATTAAGAGATTTGGATGTCGCTGTTCGAAAGGACACAAAGACAAAAGCATGCAAGTGTACATTTCAGATAAAGGCCGAACAATTGCATGACTTGAGTGGTTGGATAATCAGACCAATCTCTGGGAGTAAGGGTATGCACAATCACTCATTTATTGTATATCCGGAGGGGCATCGTCAAATGAGTGGACTGAGTAAATTGGCCAAACAAGTTGTTCGTGAGATGAGTGCTGCTCAAGCCAAGCCGTGTGCCATCTTAGCGGCCATTCAGAATAAATTTTCCGAGGACAAACCGACTAGACGACATATCTATAATTATAGAGACCACTTGAGGAAGCATGATTTTGAAGAAAGAGATGTCGTCGGTCAGTTTTACCATTTGGCTGTGACGAATAACTACGTACATTGGACGCAGGCCGACCCGGATACAAATGCTCACTACACCAAAATGGCCGATTTGTCACCTTCAAAAGCAGTGACAAATGGCTTTTGTCACTGCTATTGAAGGTGACATTTCCGGGGGTGACAAGTTCCTTTGTCACTGCTACTGGAGGTGACAAAATTTGATTGTCACCGCTAAATTTACACCTAAAAAAGGGTACATAAAAAACACTAGTCGCTGTTGTCACTGTCATTGGAGGTGACAACTCTTTTAATTTGTCACTGCCCATGAAAGTGACAAGTATCTTTATTTGTCACCTCATATTGTCACCTCTATGAACAATGACAATATCCAACTTTGTCACCGCTGTTGGAGGTGACAAATGTCCCGTGACTTCTAATTTTGTCACCTCCTTTAGCAGTGATAAATCGGACATAATTTAACCACAATAATATAATTTTTCTAAATATTTTTTCTTTAATTTTTTTCATACATGTACAATTATTAACTAATCTACTATAAATAACACAAATTTCAATGTCACCACACCCACATCATTTTAATATCACACAATGCACTAATTAAATTCATCATTTGTTCAAATTCATAAACAACACGCAAGTGTTCAAATTCACAAGTTACACACATAGTGTTCAATTTCATAAAAAATACTTAACAAAAGTAAGACTTAACGCTCAAATCATTTTAGCAACCATATAGGCCATACCACCCAACTACCCTCGGTTTCCTTGATATTTGTGGCACACCCTTGACTATGTAGATACAAACTTTGTCCCTCTTCTCATGGAACGACGTCAATTACTAGAACTTTACGTTCAAAGTCCACCAATGCATGACCATGCACAATCGTTCCCGTAGTTGCTGTTGAAACAATCACTCCAATTGCAATCTTCTTTGATGCATCTGACAAGCTAAAGCAAGTATTCTTCCAGGTGTTCCAACAACGATGTGCGGACATTCATTCTTCAAAAGATCTTTGTGAATTTTGATGTTCACACCACCATAAAAAACAGCAACTTTGACATCCGGTAAGTATGCGCAGAGCCGGAATTAAAATAGATGGTGACGGATGACTACAAAACCAGATTAGAAAAAAAAAAGAGGAAACAGTTGAGTAAGGAAAAGTTTGAAGAGTTCAAAGAATTGATAACCATAAGCATGGCATTTAGGAACAATTATCACATAAATCTGTCACTTACAGTAAAAGCTCAATCAGACGAGGGCATACACCATCCTCGATCACATCTTGGATTTTATCATTAGTACCATCAGATAGATACGAAAGCGCCCAGCATGCATCTGTAAGGATTTCTTCATCATTTGTATGTATAAGATGAGCAAGAGCGATCAGTGGTTTGACTCGCCGATAAGATAGGCTAATGTTACATAGATCGCGAACAAGAAAGCGCAATATGCATTAAGCATCCAATCAAACTTCAACATATTTTATGGACAAACTGCTCAAGCTGCATGGCTTTCCCTACAAAAATTTGACAACGTCCATGTTGCATTTCGCAACATGGACAACTTCGCCGATCACTAAATTGTGCTAATAAAGGCATTAAAGCTCGTAACTAAGGACAAAATCACGACATTTTGATGAGTCGCCAAAGAACATTTCCTAAAGCCCAAATAGCATAGTGCATAGCAATGTAGAACTTTTTAAAATCAAGAACTCGTAGCAGAGCCAATTCATTGATATATGGATCACTATTAATGTTGTTAGAAATATGGAAGACCCTACAACCAAATGGAGCATGACACAGTTAAACTTACCTGCTCGCGTACATCATCACTTGGAGAACCAAGAAGTCCCACAAAAATAGGAACATCACCATGATCAATCACAACCTTGGTATTTTCAGACGTTCCAGAAGCAATGTTTGTCAGCGCCCAAGCTGCCTCAAACTAGATATAGGAAAATTTCAATACATGGAACACATTAAATTTAACAAAAGAGACAGTCATCGGCTATTTTATCCAGAAATTTATACCTGAAGCTGGGGATAATCATCTCTTCTAAGAAACTCAACCAAGCGACTCCACATTGTATCACTTCGTCAATTGGTGGGTTGTTCTCTGTGGAAATATAATAATCAGATGAGCCAACCATTACCCCAAAAGAAAGAGTGTCAACCAGAAAATGTAGAAGGAACAGATACCAATCAGGTGTATCTATTATACGCAAATGATAACTACATACCTAGTGAAAGAAGTTTACGGAACTGAGTTGTGGCCTCTAGTTGCAGGGTAGCATCATCCGTATAGATTCCGGCGACCATTGAGGGAGGGCTTTCCAACTGAAAATAATGGGGGAGAAGGAAAATATAGCACATTCAATTCAACTAAGTATGAACAAACGTTTTATAAGAACGATACTTGGGTCAAGGACCAAGCTCGACACAAATGAACCCAAACTGCTGCAGAAGATTCAAACAAATAAATCTACCACAAATACAACATGCCAATATGCACGGACCAGCCGCCGTGAGAGCATCTAACTATTATGTAACATGACAATATGCACGGACCAGCCGCCGTGAGAGCATCTAACTACCATACAAATAAAAAAAATACCTTGTTTCCTCGCAAGAAACTTGAAGAATGTTCCCAACTAGTCCAAGAAATCAGTAGCAAGTTCTATTAAGCTATACGAAACAACACAACATTAATTAATTGGTAAGTTCACAAAAAATAGAAATATGAAAATCAATATTAAACAAAAAGTGCAAGAGAAACAACAACATAAAAATTTAGATACATGCAAGATCTATATACATGCTAGTATATTTCCTGAATGTAGTTAGAAATAGAGATACTAAGAACACTAGTTGTAATGCCATGTTCCTTTTGAGGAATCAATTTTCCGTATATGATAAGTACCTCCTGTTTAGAAATAGAGATACTAAGAACACTAGCTGTTATCTTGCTTCTTAGTAAATATAATGAGGAGCTGATTTCCATAGCTCAAGCATGTTCGTTAGATTATCTAGATATTAGTGGACACCACCAAAATTGGGATCTCGGAATAATGGCAACTGATTTTTACAACCTACAACAATAACAATGTCAAGATTTTCACTTGGTTATTTAGCAAAATGATGATAACAACACTGAGGCAAAATTCCAGCAGGACATACGACTTGTGAAAATTTTTTTAACAAAATTTCATTTCTTTCAAAAAAAAAAAACATTTATTGTGAAAAAAATTATACAAAAAGGAAAAAGAAATCTGGACATTGGAAAAAAATTATACAAAAAGAAGAACACAAATACACGCAACAAGAGAAAACAGGAACTCATTACAACATGTAACTCGTGATAATTTAAAGAAATAAAAATAAATTAATTGAATTCACAATTCTGGAGACCTGCTCTGCAGCTAGCTCGGACGAACCAGAGAAGAACTGGCTTTCAAAACAACATCTACGGTTGAAGACAGCGGTCGCGATCTAGGTTGAAAAATGAGGCCTTCTTTCTTCCTTGAGAGAGTCGCGAGAAGGAGAGTAGCGGAGGAAGACAGCGGTCGCGGTCTAGGTTGGGAGAGGAGGTACCGTGACAAAAATTTCTTTAAACTTGTCACGGCTTGTCACGGTTAATAGGCGTGACAAAAATTTCTTTAAACTTGTCACGGTTTGTTACGGTTAAAAGCCATGACAAACATTTTAATTGTCACTTTTTATCATTTGTCACCGTCATTAGCCGTGATAATATTTGTCACGGTCATTAGCGGTGACAAATAGCGTGGATAAAAAGGTGACAAATCGGCCATTTTGGTGTAGTGGCTATTACCCACGTATTCATGGCACATCCAACATCAATCAACTTAATCCGGACCTACAGATGGTTCATTGGCATGGATTCCACCTACAAAACGAATAAGTATAAGATGCCATTTCTCGAGATAGTCGGGATGACTCCATGTAACAAGAACTTCCTAATCGCCTATGCAATTATGAAAGATGAGACCGAATCGAGCTATGCGTGGGTGTTACAGAAGTTGAAAATTTTGCTTGGGTTTGATGTTCATCCGACGGCTATTGTTACGGATCGCGAGTTGGGATTGATGCGTCCTATTGAAGAGATATTTTCACAGAGTGCCCACTTGCTTTGCACATGGCATATTAATAAGGATGTTGAAGACAAGGTCTGCAGAATTTGTGGAAAAGATAAAGAAATGGGCCAAAAGTTTAAAAATGGGAAATGGAAGAAAATCATGGAAGCGGCGACCGAAGAGGAATACGATCAAGTGGTGCAACTCATGAAGGATACATGGAGATGGAATCCTAAGGTGATATCCTACGTTGAGGGTACATGGCTAAAATACAAGGAGATGTTCGTTGTTGCGTGGACGAATAAAGTGCTTCATTTGGGAAACACAACCACTTGTAGAGTTGAGAGTGCACATGCCGAGTTAAAGCAATGGCTTAATTCTTCCACTGGAGCCCTCGATACCGTCTGGACCAAAGTGAACCAGGAGATTGAATCACAACTTACGCAGATCAGATACACACTTGAACAGTCTAGGTGTCGTACAGGTGTGGTGTATTCTGATTTTCCGTTCAACTACTTGCGCTGTCGTGCTTCCCATCATTGTCTGCGGTTACTGTCGAATGAATTGACACGTATGAGAGAATTAAGTGATCAAGTGTACAATCGTTGCGTTTGTGCACTCCAAACCACCCATCAGATTCCTTGTGCGTGTGAGCTCAAGAGAATTATGGAATCGCGGACCCCATGCAGTGTTAGTCGTCTTCACATATTTTGGCAAACACTTATTATTAGTGATGGTGTGGACACGACCGAATTTATCGATCCTTCTACCGGTGCTGAATCGGAGGACCAGCGGTACTTTCAGGCCCTTGTCGATGAGGTCAGACAGAGCGATCCTGCAGTTGTCCGTAACGTATCACTTATAATCCACGATCATCTTCACCTTGATCAAACGCGTTACGTTGAACCACAAGTGAATACGGCAGTTAAGGGTCGACCAAGAGGAAGTTCATCGACTAGACGCGATCCTAGTGGTTGGGAGTATAGCCAAAGGGGTCGTGGTCGTTCCCGCTCATCCAGTGGTCGTGGCCGCAGCTCTTCTGCATCAGTCCACAATGCCTCTTCATCAGGTATGAACAAATTTATTAATACTCGTGATATGCTTTTTAAGTTTGATATTATTTCGATGTACAAAAAATCCAGTATGTAAATTGACTTTTGTATTATTTTTTGAAGTTTTTCAATGAGTTCTATCTTTTTAAGTTTGATATTATTTCGATAATATGTAATATATTGAATATGTGTTTGCAGATGCACACCACCGAGTGGAGATTGGTAACTATCACCATATCGACAAGATACCGGGAATTATTTTGCCGTTTGTTGAAGGTTATCTCAATGTCCCCATAGACGGTAATTGTGGATTTCGTGTTATCGCCGACTACATATTTGGCGACCAAGATAAATGGCGTATTGTACGTGTATGCATTGCAAATGAAATTATGGCTAACTGTACACTCTACCGATCGATCTACTATGATGAGATTGAACCTGAGGTTCGACGTATTACATGGGATGGTGGTGCGTGTGGATCGGATCATTAGATGGCTGTTGCTGAAGATTTATTCCCTATTGCTACTATTTTCAATGCCGCTGTCATACTATTCGGTTTCGGAAACAGTAGATCTTTATTTTCATGTCTCACTGTACTGCCGTTGAAAGTACCCTCAACGGCAACACGGCCTAGCCAAGAGATTGTCATTTGTCATTTAGGAGATACGTACAAACATTTTATTCTAATGATTTAATGCCTAATTTTCCTGTACCGCCCATAGCGAGTAACTGGTTTAGATTCCATGATAGTAGTGTTGATGGTTGGGAGAATTTGTATACGAGCAGGAGAGAAAAATGGAATAGATTAGTCGGTATGATGTAAAAATGAATTTGTTGTACGTTCCTTAATTAATAAAATTTTCGTTTTTGTTGATCTTTATAGTTGATAGTTGATTTTCTTTTATGTTGATCTTGATAGTTGACAGAAAAATTTTTGTTTTTGTAAGCAGAAGAGAAAAAAACAAACAAAAGTACAGTGCCAAATGCAAAACGAAAGTGCCAATCAATATACAAAATACAAAAAAAAAAACGCCAAACAAAATACCGTCTCACACAAAACAAACAAAATATAAAATACAAAATCAGTTGGCCGAATGCCAATCCCTCATGTACTCCTCAAGCATCGTCGTCGCTTCTTCCGCCTGGTCTGGGGGAAGGTGTCTGATACAATGCTGGGTAATACCGGCCAATCGACTCACCCACTGTAAAAAATATAGACAATATAATACAATAAGTAATGTATGATGAAATCAAACAAAGTGCAAAGTTAAAGAACATACGTAATCGCTGCTGGAACGAGAAGGGATCACTGATCCAGGTGCTGCACCGTCGTTCAGTAGCTGAGGGTGCGAATACCGATAATACCACTCAATGTAATCATCGGCGCATGCAGCCTGATCATGAGTAGCAGCCTGATAGTCAGTGAGAGGAAGCCTGTATGCGCCCGGAAACATCATCCAAGCATCAGATGACATCCGAATGGGATAGTCAACTCGGTACAATCTGCTCGACCACGCCCGAACCGCTTTCTCCGGTCTGGTGATCGGGAAAGGGATGGTCTGCACATAACCGAGCTGCCGTAATGCCCGACCAGGCATGTATGGCTCGATAATATCCCGATATCGTAGCCATCCAATGAATGTGGTCCTCGGGACATCCCTCACCGGATCAGGGCCATAAGGCAACCACTGTATCTGCGTACATGTAATCAACAAATTATACAAGTTATTTTTAAATGAATTGTGAGATTGTTAGAAGGAATCGTTATACCTCTGCGGCTGTCAACTGATCAATGCGGCGACGCAAAGACTGGAGTCGGTGCTCGTCCTTACCCTCGGGCTGGACACTCCATGTAGAAGCTCGAGGCTGCGTGGGTCAACAATCATACGCTCTTGATGAGGTCGAAAGCAGGGAAAATACTCATAAATCCAAGCCTGAACGAGGGTAAGGCATCCACAAATCCCCATGGAGTCGCCGCGACTAGCGATACCGAGCTGACGGTACATGAAAGCCAATGCGGCCGAACCCCATAAATACTGACCGGTCGTATCCATACCGTCCCTCACCTCCAATATGCAGGACGACCTAATCCGGTTACCATTCTTGTCAACAAACAAGGTGGATCCAAATAACAACCACATCCAAGCTACGGCCTGGGTGCCCTCCACTCGACCTCCATCGCGGCATGACCTGAAAATCGAGTCCATAAGTACGCCGCCACCCCCCCAGTGAGTACTCAGTAGCTCTAACCGCGATACTCCAAGAACCCATCACATCCACATGCAACTGTGTAGATGTGCTATCGGCATCAACCAATCGCCCCTCGACAGGAATGCGAAGGATCTGCCACACATCATGTAACATGATGGTCATCTCTCCGAACGGCATGTGAAAAGAGTTCGTATCGGGCTGCCACCGCTCAACGAACGCAGAAATCAACGGGGAGTCAATATGTCTGAACATGGCGTCCGTCAGGTGGGATAACCCAGTCCCACTGATCCGACTCACTAAAGAGGGTGACATCACTGAGCGCCACTGACTCAAGCTCTGACAAGCAGCAGTCCTGGTGTGACACTTCAGCAAACCTCTCATATCTCCAGTCCAGATACGCGCGGCGACATGCCCACCGAAACTCGGGATAACGCTGCCGTCGATAGGGCCACCAGGCATCTCCTCAGAAACCATCCAAGATGTGTCATCCTCTGTCCTACGTCGTTTACTACTGGTAGACCCAGAAGTGACAAACCTCCCCCCTCTCCCCTTCCGAACCCGGCACGAAAATGAAGAAGAATCATCACCGTCCTCCTGATCGTCGGCCTCATCGTGTGAATAATACTCGCTCGAATCCTCAGCACCAAAATCAGTATAAGGTACGTCCTCAAATCCCCTACGCTCTGCCTCTCGCTGTCTACGAACGGAAGCATCAACACCACGAGCTCTGGTGTGACGCGCTCCAGAACCCATCAACTCTGTGACTAGCGGCATAGATTTGCCCGCTCCTCCTCTCATCTGCATTTAGCAAACAATACAACTAATAAGTAATAATCATACAAACAATACACATTATTAATTATTAATTGAAAATTTTATTTTGTTCCAAAAAAATGACTGGGGCGTCCGGAACGGACGCTTGAACCATGGCACAGGCATATGGTCTGGACGCTACGTCCATGGTTCAAGCGTCTGAGACAGACGCTTAGTCCAGCGGCTAGGCGTCCGATCCGACGCCTTTGTACGGCTTGACGCTCCGCGTGACGTCGTACCACAGCCGAAGGCGTGCTGTGACACTGCGCCATGGACAAGCGGAATCGGCGGACGCCTGTGCCATGGCCAGGCGTCATCGTCGGACGCCTGTCACAAATTAACGGCCGCGGCCTCTGTCGTGCACTCCGGCACGGCAGCCGCGGCCAAATAAACAGTAAAACGAAAAAAAATAGTTACCGGAGCTTTTCCTTTTTCGGTCATGGCGGCGGACTACGGCGGTGCGGCGGCAGACGGCGGCTATGCGGCGGTGCTTTGGCGGGGGACGGCGGCTTTGCGGCGGTGGTGTGGCGGCGGTACGATTGCGTCTGGTGGGTTGTTTAGAGAGAAAAGTATTGTCAAATTAGGATCCTAAATCTAATTAATATGAATTAAGGGCAAAAAGGTAATATTCTTGGACGGTGTCTAGTAATTTAGGGTGGTGTTTAGTAATTCATATTTTGTCTTAGTGGATTGATCCTTTATTCTCTACTAGAATTTAGAAACCAATGAGCTGAGTATTTGATAATATAGCGGAAGATATAAAAAGATTCCTATGGAATTGGCCCGCAGTTGTTCAGCGCCCGTTTCAACCTTTCGGGGAGAGGCAGCCCAGGCACACACCCGGATCGCCTCTCCAAAACTGGACCACATGTTTAATATTTTTTATTTTATTAATTATCTTATGCTTAATTTTTTTTTATTTAATTAATTTTGTTATACCAAGAGCCTCAAAATTAAATTATAAAAGAAAAATCTCAAAATATCTCCCAAAGTTTTAAGTGGAGATCGAGCTTAAAATCAGACTACAGATAAAAACTCAAAAAAAGATTAACATTCTCAAAAATTCGGTTGACTGGTTTTATGAATTGTTTAGGACTTAGGAGGAGTGGGAATTGTGACTTTCTTGAATATTTTTGTAGTTAACCACGTTGAGATTTTCTAACTAATTATTTTATTGGTCATTTATTTATTCAGCTTTTAATGCTGATTCAGCGTCTTTTCTTAATGATTTTGTGACTTTGGTCTAGGGTCTCAAATTCATTGTAGACGAATACCAATCACAATATTTCGATTCCGTCATTGACTGTCCCGTCGTGGGAAATATTTTTAATGATTTTTAATGCTGATTCAACGTCTTTTCTTAATGCGGTTATTCAGCTTTTAACTTGCAGTTGCTGATCCATGGTGTAATTCCTTTAATTTTGATGAGTAGTGCTCTTTCGGTCAAAGATTGACAGATGATATATTTTTAGTGTATTTTATATAATGATTTGTATATGTAATGTGTAGTGGAGATCAAAAAATAAAAAATATTGATAATTACTGTATGGTAGAGATTAAAAAGTAAAAGGTGGGTATTTGATTTGATTGTAAAAAGTGATGTATATATATACACTTACTAAATGGAGTAATTTTTGATAGAAGTAAAAATTTTTTGACGGGATTGAGAAAGTAGTATTCTAATTCTCATGGCTACTGTTACTTTTAAATGGTCGTTTGGTTCGTCAATATAAAGTATCAGGTACGATTTGGAATGAATTAAACTCATAACAAGTGCAATATTTTTTAAACACATACCTCAAACGTTTTGACACCTAGGAGGAGGTGGGCATGAAACTCATACTTTCAGTTATAAAATTAAACTAAATACACAATACTTCTGTCCCTGTAAAATAAAAAATAAAAAATTATAAAAATATATTTACTGTTATTATTTAATAAGTGACAAATAATAATAAAATTATTATTATTATTATTATTACAAATTAACTAATTATTAAATATTAATATAATAACAATACTATAATTAAATAATTATCTACTAATAATATTTATTACATAATGAAAACTATTAATTAATAAATAATAGCAATTATTATCATTTAATTAGTATTTTACATTATTATTATTTAATGATAATTTTATTATCAATTAACTAATAATAAAGTAATTAATTAATAATAATCAAGATTAATAATATTGATTAAGGAATAACTAAGATGAGTAATTCATTTAGCTGAATGCGTAACTCAATGAATGACTCGATCTCACTCGTTCCCACAGATCTGCCCTAAAATTTGATCGATTGACCTGCCCACAAATTTGAAGATTGGGTGACCTGCCCCAAAATTTGATCGGGTGACCTACCTTCAAATTTGAAGATTGAGTGACATGTCCTAAAAATTTGATCGGGTGACCTGCCCTCAAATTTGAAGATTGGGTGGCCCGCCCTAAAAATTTGATCGGGTGACCTGCCCACAAATTTGAAGATTGGGTGACCTGCCCTAAAATTTGATCGGGTAAACTGCCCACAAATTTGAAGATTGGGTGACCTACCTTAAAATTTGATCGGGTGACCTGTCCTCAAATTTGAAGATTGGGTGACATGTCCTAAAATTGGATCACGTGACATGCCCTCAAATTTAAAGACTCGGTGGCATGCCCTAAAAATTTGATCGGGTGACCTGCCCACAAATTTGAAGATTGTGTGCCCTGTCCTAAAATTTGATCGGGTGACCTGCCCTCAAACCCTAAAATTTGAAGATTGGGTGACCTACTCTAAAATTTGATCGCGTGACCTGCCCTCAAATTTGAAGATTGGGTGACCTGCCATAAAATTTTGATCGGGTGACCTGTCCACAAATTTGAAGATTGGGTGACTTGCCCTAAAATTAATCAGGTGACTGACCCTCAAATTTGAAGATTAGAACCTGCCCTTAAATTTGAAGATTGGGTGACCTGTCATAAAATTTGATCGGGTGACCTGCCCTCAAAATTGAAGATCGGGTGACCTACCCTAAATTAATCGGATGGACTACCCTCAAATTTGAAGATCAGGTGACTTACCCTAAAAATTCATCAGCTCAAACACCCTCAATATATAGTTTCCTCAGCTCGGCCTCTTATTATTTGGCCTCTGCCAGGTCTCTCGGTATAGAAGGCCTCAGCTCGGAATCTTATCCTCTTGGCCTTGGCTTAGCCTATCAGCACATTGATCTTAAGATCGCCCAATCTATATCACGAGTCCAATACAGCGTATCTATGAGGCCCCTTATTGTACTCTTAGCTTTGTTCATCAGCTACAAAATGACCAACTGCATCGGGTCTTGTCATGTTTTAGAGCTTAAGTTTTGTGCTTATAGATAAAAAAAAGCATCTTATTATACTCTACTCCGTCTCATTCTTCGCTCGACTAGAGTAGGGGAGACTGGCTGATATGACCCAAAATTTATCTGCCCGGTTTATTGCGGTTCATCTCTATATAGCAGAATAAAGTCGGAATACTGAAGACCGAGCTTATTGTGTGAAGGTCCAGTAGGTCCCACTGACCTAGTATACAACTTGGAGAGTGGAGCTCAGAGCCTAGCTTTATTAGGCGCAGCTTGGTCCCCACAGGTCTACCCCAGGTCTAGACCAGTATGTCATCCCACAGGTCAACTCTCCCATATGACATCATGTTCACGTCTGTTAAAGAACTTGGTCCACTAAACCCGACTCTTAGGTAAACCCATATGAACTACAGACCTGGAGTAGGTCGGAGGGCGGATGAGCTCGACATTCACAGAGAAGAACTTTCCCGTAAAGAAGACCCGACCTCCAAGTCTATATTTCGAGCTCACAACTAGATAGACCTCGGCATCGTAAATTAGGGAAGCTAGAAAGAATCCATCTCAAATAGGACAAAGTCCCTAGAAAGTTGGAATTTCATCATAAAAGTAGAATCCCTAATTTTCAGGGACATACCCCTGAAATCAGGGATCTCCCTCAATCAAAGGCAGGATTTCAGGGACAGGTTCCCCTTTCTTCTATAAATATTGGAAGGTCTGTCCTCCTTCAGGGACCAGAGAAGAAAACACACATACGCACACACACATTACATTTGGATTTCTCTCAAAACCTGTTCCAGCTTAAGCATCGGAGAGTTTGTGCCGGTGTAATATCTGGATTTTCAGTATAAATTTTGCGTTATTTTATTTGAGATATACTGGATAGCTTGGTGTCTATACAGTATGGATAAAATAATTTGAGGACTGAGACAGTTGTATTTGTACAATTGACGTGATTGGTTGACAATCATAATTGAGGATATCGTCTATCAGATTTATTTTAATTGTGATATCAGGTATATCATATGATAATATTATTGGAATGAATATATGTATTCAGTATGCCGTATGTTCGTATTCTATATGGCGAGATATTGGACGAGAACAGTTGAAAATGGCTAAGTACAGCCACGTTAGCGCACGCTACAATGTATGTCCAGCGCACGCTAAGATGTATACCTAGCGCACGCTACGGTGCATACTTAGCGCACGCTAATAGGTTTGAGTTACGTACGCTAAGGAGGACCCCTAACGTACGTAAGGTATTCTGGATAAGGTGCGGAAGGTGGCTGACAGGTAGGCCCAGGCTGTGTATTATCGGCATTTAGCGCACGCTAATGCATTTTGCTAACGCACGCTAATCTCAGATCGGTCAACAGGGAATCTTGGATTTCGGCGAGTGGACCCGGCCACTTTCGACACATGTCCGGATAAGGTCAACGGATGTTTGTCATGTAGGGCTAGCGCACGCTAAGCTCTATGGTTAGTGCATGCTAATTCCAGATCGGGCAAAGGGAATCTTATCCTTGTCAGATGCTGTCGGCATGTGGGGGCACGGGTGGCAGGTGCAGACTGTAGCAAGTCAACTGCGGATAGCGTACGCTAAGGTTAAGGACTTGTGTGCGCTAGACAGAATGGTTACGTACGTTAATGCATGAACTTTACGTGCGTAAGTTGATGTATGAAGCAAGACAGTAGCCTTTGGGCTGCGATAGCACACGCTAACAATGTCAGTTAGCGCACGCTAAGGCTGTAGCGCACGCTAAACATAAGGTTTAGCACATGCTAGTAATTTGTTTTATAAAAGAGGACAGACGGGTACTGAGAGGCATTTTGTCCATTCTCCTTCTTTCAGTCGATAGAGAGAGCCTTGGGAGGTACTTGAAGTTCTTAAACACTATGAGATGATGATATTTAACAAGATTAAGATGGAGAGCATGGATTAAGGCTTTGTTCTTGAAGTTATTCATGATTCTTGGAATGAAGTTCAATTATTCTTCTTCTTGGTTCGTCCATACAAGGTAATTCTCGTATCCCTTTGATAGTGTTCGTTTTTAAAGGATTATTACTTGTGAGGGAGCATGTTGGATTATAATGTGACGATGTTATATGAGATGTATTGGAATTGTGATAAGAGAATTCGGATGTTAATCATGATTCTTGTGGTTTGAATTGTGTTGTTCGTCTTCTTGAGATAAGTTGGTTAATCCTTCTCCTCATTTTCGGATGTTGATGTTGTTATTGATATCTTCTTCATATGATGATAGTTATGATGGTTTTTCTTGAGGTTATATGAGTTGCATGATGAAGAAAGTGATAACATGATGATATATACATCGGATTATGTCGTTTTGAACGTGATTTTGGATATTTCATGTTCTTGAAGAACTCTTGAATTATATGATGTGATGATTATGTATAAGAGGTGATGGTGTTTTGGATATGAATATGGAATATTCATATATAAAACTAAGTTATGTGTTTTAATATAAAATTCGTATAAGAATACGGATATGATTGCGAGTATGGTGATGAGACTGAATTTGGAAAGGTTGTGTTTGATCTTGAAGTATGGTTTTCGTTACATTCATATTCGCAGTCGCAAGGTGTTAGTCGATGCTTGTAATGCATGCAACTGTACGGCATTAGCGCACGCTAAGCTTACTGGCTAGCGCACGCTAAGCTTACTGGCTAGCGCACGCTAACGGGAGCGACTTAGCGCATGCTACATTATGTGTTTAACGTGCGCTAAGTAGGCAGACAGTGCAGTATTTTCATGTTGTGGTTATGAATTTGTAATGATTTGAATTGGATTGTTCAAGACTGTGTTTAATCGAGACATTGTGGAACCGTTGGGTTTTTGATCAAATTATATTGATTGTTAATTATGATCGTCGAGTTGCGGTTGATATTGTGGGCATGAGTTCATAATTGTTTGAGTTGTATTGTTCGGTTTTGTATATTATCGAGGTATTATTGAGCCGCTGAGTTTGATTGGTAGGTTATACCGGTTATTGATTATTATCGGATGTGTTGTCATTTGATTATTGCATTAGGTCGCGATAATTGATCATGGATCATGATCGTTTTGTCGCGGTTGAGGATGAAGAATTCATAGATTGCTTTGGGTCGGGGCTGAGGAGCTCGTAGACGAAGGCAATGGATTTTGGTAACAACTTCTTGGTATCGGTATCAAGGCAAGTTTATACTTGTTCAGTTTATAATATTTAATGAATGATTTCGCTTTCATTTCATTTATAGTTCATATAGCAATGATATTATAAGTGTAAATTGTCGGGATGATGGTTTATTCGTGGAAATGATATTATATTCGGCTTTGAGGTAATTTAAGCATTGTTCAGTTATGAGGATAATTAGTATGTTGCGTTGTTGTATATGTTGAGGTTTCGTATAATGAGATTCGTATTGGTTGTTCGATGAGGGATGTTGATCCCATGACGATAGTGTTGAGATTGTTGCTCGCATTGGTCATTCCTTGGGGATTGTGATCCCAGGATGTTTGTTTTGGATATTGTCGGTCATGTCGATCTTTCATTATCTGTGTGTCATTGTTCACTTCGGTGAGTCTTTTGATCCTTATTGGATATGTGATTCTTTGAGTTTCGTTGTCATGTTGCATCGTGACATATATGGAGTCATATCTGCGTGCCGATTGGTTATTGTGTAGGATTTTTAGTTGGGCACACTATGGTCATGTGTTGATATTTCCGCATTGGACCGTGCACATGAGACATAGTTCGTGAGGCTAATTAGGTACAAGTCCCACGTATATCCTGGATTCCGTATACGGGGTGGACATGTGCACGGACACATTTTTGGATCGGGCGCACTATGACGTCCATCTTTGAGCCATATTGTTTGGTCGTTCATAGTCCATGTATGATTGGATATGTTCGACGGTTTGCGACTGGTTGTTCATACGCCCGAGGGGTATGTTCGACAGTCGGGGTTATTTCTTTGAGATCCATTATTGTTGATCGTTTGGAGTTTACCTTGTTGAGAGTATTCTCGGTTATTGTTGATCCTTGTTGATCGTTTGGAGTTTAGCTTGTTAAGGGTATTCTCGGTTATTGTTGATCTTTATTGATCGTGTTGGAGTTTACCATGTTGAGGGTATTCTCGGTTATTGTTGATCCTTGTTGATCGTTTTGGGAGCTTACCATGTTGAAGGTACTCTTGGTTATCGTTGATCCTTTGTTGGTCGTATTGGTGTTATCATGTCGATGATATTCTCGGTTGATGTTTTGGTTGATCATTGTTATTGATCGTATGAGTATTCGGACTGTACGTCGATGTTTCGGTATTTGTTATCGTTGATTGTGGTAGTTTATCTACAGATATATTGTGTGTTAATGGTTTTTATCCAGATTGAGATGTGATGGTGCAATCCGTCGGACAGGATTTGGCATAGATGGTTCATTCCACACTTATGAGTTATGATGATGTTTTGAGGACGCGTGGTAATGTTTGAATACAGTACATATAATTGTTGTTGAGTTCATTTCGTCATTTGAGAATGTGAAATGTAAATTATGGTAAGGATCGATTTGATATGGATTGCTATGAATTGGTAAGGTTATGGCGGTAAGATTACGTTGGTAGTATTCTTACTATATTATTACATTGGCATGTAATTATTTATGATGATGTGATCGATATCATTATTGAATATTGTGGCTGATCCCGTCGTGGGCTTTATTTTTAGGTACTCGGAGATCGAGTTAGTAGCGGTCGTGAAGGGATGAGCTTCCCGGGTGATACTGGATGTGGCATGTATTTGAGAACCGAGTATTTGATTGGTTGTTTTATTCCGCTGCAAATGTATATTTTGAATTGTGTCTTTTTCCGCTGCGTGTGTATTTTAAAATGGCTTTCGGTATTTTACCAACTCATGTATATTTCAAAATGGCCTTTTTGGGTATTTCGTAAACTTGGGTTATTTCGTTAAACCCTTTTTTCCCTAAATTATTCTATCGATACGTATAAGTGGTGGCTTAACGTACATTTTAAAACTGTTGAATTTTGGCATTTCGCCTTGTATTTTCGAATGTAATTTTATGACGATATTTGAGAACTATGTTTTGGTAAATGTTTTGGGTATTTAAAATATTACCGTCATCGGCCTTTTGGCATTTTAAAACATTTTTGAAATGGTTTTAGCCTGGTGGGTTCCGGCGCTGGACCCACGACGCTGTAATATCCCGGATGGTTTTGGGGGTGTTACAGCCGGGCCATCCCGAAATCTTCTGTAGGAACTCCGGTGGTTTTCTAGCTCGGAACGGAGGGAGCAATTCGATTCTTGGTGGCCGATCAACTCGGAGACACCAAATATATAATAATAACTATTATTATATAATTACTTTTTTGATCATATTTAATAATACTAATAATTAATCCATTAATCATACTATAATTATTCAATAACAATAATATTATTATACATTAATAATTACTATTGTTGAAAAATAACTATGTGATACTAATAATTATTATTAAATAATTATTTGTTCATACTAATAAATATATTATTATGACTATTTAAAAAATAAAATTATTAACTATTGTAGGAATAAAAAATATTAGTTAACATTAAATAATAATAATAATAATAATAATACATTTTTTATTTTTGAGGTATTAGCTTGAAGAAATGTAAAAATTAATTTTAATTCTTAAATGTAAAATATTGTAAACCAAACACAAGAATGGGGGTTTATTTCATTTCACATGTTATTGTAAACCAAACACATGTTATTAACAATCAAGTTTCACCTTATACCAGTCCGCATGGGCATTCTGCCCAGTTACGGGTGGCAGATTCTACTGAGGACGCAGAGTTAGTGCGATAAGCGCGAGTGTGGGAGTTTTATCCCTCAATGTGGGATAAACTTGTGCACCAGACACTGCTCCCACCCAGTGGTAGTTGAGTACCATGTGATTTAATTTCTCCACCACATCGGGCGGAGGTGGGGCTGCATGAGCGAGAGATTTCGCCTTTATACTACAAGTTTCACCTCATACCATCTTAACCCAATTTTCGATTCCAAACTCATACCTAAGTACGAACCAAACGACAACTAAAAGGTCTGGGGATAGAAAACCCAAGTTATATTAATACAACATTTTAATTTTCTGATAGACAAACCAATCATCATATTTCACCCCCACCCCACCCCCACGCTTCTTTTAAGCCACTTACTAGCAATTAAATTGGAAAAAACAAAAAGGAATAACATGAATTAGATAATAGCTTGAATACACATTGCACACCAATTTATATAAAAGCGTAGCTCATGAACTGGACTGTTGAGAAGCCATTTCCAGCAAGAAGCTTTTTAGTTAAAAAAATCAGGTCTTCTGTTGGTCAAACATTTCCCGTTGACTGAGAGATGAGTGGTTGAGTGATGGAATTCTTGATATGCCCGATTGCCCCGTTGTCGACGTGGTCCGCCGGAGACTGAATCGGAGCCTTTTGTGCTGCTGCCACTCCGAATTTCCTCTCCTCGTTCTTGCCCCACAGCACAAGGTACAACCCTGTTATGATCAATACTGCACCAATGATCCTGTACATCGGGATCACATTGTCAAAACTAAATGTTCCCTTAAAAGAAATAGGACCAAGTCACAGGGCCGCCGGAAGGGCGGAAGGGGGGTGGCGGGTAGGGGCTGTCGTCCCCCTTCCGAAAAAAAAAATCTACTATTTTTTTTTAAAATTATTGTATTTTGTACTAGAACAACAACATTACCCTAATGCATCGACGCCTCCCGCAAAAAGCGGGGTAAGGGGGATCGAATGTACGCAACCTTACCCCTGTCTTAAACAGAGCGGCTGTTTCCGGATGATCCAAAATGAAAATTGTATCGAGAATTGCATGGAATGAATAGTACTTCATGAGAAAAAGAAGTGCAGCCAGTTTAGTGAGACATTTTGCTTTATTCCATTATAATTCAGAACCAAATAATAAGGAGTCTTTTGCTCCATTAGAAACGATGGAAAAGAATTTATTGTATTTTGTAATTGAAAAAAAATTAGTGTCGTTGCGTCCAAAGAAAATTTAATATCGCTCGCCCGTACTAAGAAATTATCGTCCCACCACTAGACCGGGAGATGCCCACATTTAACATGCGACATATATTTAAAGGAAATAAAATTTTAAAATAACGATAATAATAATTAGAGAGAAAGAGACCGTACCCTCCCACGTAGAATTCCTCGCCCAGGAGAACGGAAGCCATAATGGCGACAACGAGTGTCTGAACAGGCTGATACACGGCCACGAAGACGGGGCCGCCCCGAGCAATGCACCATATCTGTACAGCGAATGCAATCCCTGATGCCACAACCCCCTGCACCAAATTACTTTCATGCATGTCATTCCCCAAACAAAAACACACAAATACATGTTGGTGTGTGTGTGTGTCTACTACTATGACAGGAAAAACATGCTACTAAATTTAGGACTAATTAAATAATCTTAATCATCTATGAGGTTTTAGCCGAATTATAAATAAGATCCAATAATTTTTCAATATCAAAGGTGTTCCGTTGTTTGTTTCTTTTCAACAAAGTATAAGCATGAATTTCGTTGAGCGTCAAAAAAATCGTGCCACAATATAATGTTACACAATGTGATTGGTCGCGTTAGTAGAGTCTAAACGTTCGATTGCCAAATTGACCCATGGTGGACTCCACCGACTTGACCATTTACTTTGTGTCGAATCATGTTGTGACACGATATTATTCCCACTACATATCGTGAAATTATATCACGCGACATGTGGCTATTTGTTAAGTGGTCATGGATTATGAATTTCATATGTAATTGCGACCATCGTCGATTCTTAGGCTTGACTTTGCCAAAATGTAAAGTCCTATCCGAGCTCGATTAAATTAGTAAAATATATTTCAAAGTATGTAAAAATACCTCCTCGAGTAAAATTTGTAATTCGTTAAATTTAATTCAATTAAAAATGAAATAAATATAATTAATTAAAGCTTGACAACAATTCAAACTTCAACTATAAAAAGAAGGGATCCCCCAGGGCATAGCTCAGTGGCAAAGGAGGGGGATATCTTTCGCGCTGGTGGCATGCAGTGTGGGTTCGAATCCTCGTGGGAGCATCCGCTCTTTTCAGGGATTTAAACCTTGTATGTTTATTCAGTTGAAGCATCCTCAAAACCGGGTTGCTGATAGGGGTGGCATTTCGGAACCGAAAATCCAAAACCGAACCGAAAAAACCCGAAAAAAAGAACCGAAAAACCGAAACCGAAGAAGACCGAACCGAAAAACAAAAAAACAGAACCGAACCGAACTAATTTGGTTCGGTTCTCGGGTCGAGCGGAACGAACTGCAGAAATGGACCAAGTCAAATTTCAACATACTAAAATGACTTTGTTTTTGTGATTTTGGTGTGTTTGAATTTTAATATAATTCGCTTTCCTTTGTAAGACCTCATGGGTCCAAGAATGACCGATAATATCTTCATGAATTTGTGATTCAATTAATTTAGGTTGAGAGAATGAGCATCGTGATTTACTTATCATATATATTTTGAGATATTTGGAAATTGGTATGCAACTATAGCTTTTATCTTGAACATATATATAACTCTTGTTATTGTTATATATAACTTATTCTATTGCATATAATATTTGAATTTATATTGTGAAGAACCGAAAAAACATCAAACCAAATCGAAACCGAACCGAATATTTATAAAACCGAACTTAACCGAACCGAACTTCAAAAAGAACCGAACCAAACCGAAACCGAATATTTGGTTCGACTCTCGGTTTCGGTCAAAAACCGAACCGAATGGAACCGAGTCCACCCCTAGTTGCTGAGGCATAACCTGCGATTTAACCGGGGGTAGGAATGAGGGATCGGACCTACAACCCCCAGGATTCAACCTGGGTCATCAAAAAAAAAAAAAAAAAAAAAAACTATAAAAAGAAGGGGAAATGATTAAGTTCTAATAACAGTATATTGTATTCATGGACGGAAATTTCACATTTTTTTTTTTTTTTTGTTTGTGTGTCACTCATCGATGGTGTCAGACCGTCAGTATATAAAAAGGTCTTGCAGGAGGATACATTGACTTAACATATAGCACATGGATATTTGCGGAAACCATGGGTCGGGTCGGAAAGTGTCTTTTTGATCACTTTTTTTTTTGTTTAAACTCACTTAGATTAGATCATTGATTTATTTAAATGATACACTCTATTTAAGTCGATACAAAGATTAACGGTCAATGATTGATATGGATGTCAACGATTAAATGGACGTTGATTGCTAACTTTTGAATTGATTTTGATGTCGACCGTTAATTTTTGTATTGGCTAAGATGAAATGAAGCTTTAAAAAAATTAGACATAATTGAGTTCAAAAATAAAAAAAATGAAAAAACTAGTACTTTTGACCCAACCCAACTCAACCCAACGAATGTTGTTTTGATAATTAAAACGTTTATTTTAAAATTTTAGATTTTTATTTAATTTTCTACTTTTTTCATATATTTTTCTTTTATAATTAATTTTCGGTTATCCTCTTACAGATTAAGATTCGCTCAGATAATAAACAAAAGTATTCAATTGGCTCATTCATTTATTGATCAATTAAATAATTCGATTTTCCATGTAATCATCTCCAATCAATTAAAAAATTTGTATAATAAATTTAATTGTGGTGATACAAATCCGTGAATATCAACTGCATATTTGTGGTCATGTAATTAACATATACCTACAACATTAAATAATAAACTTATTTGTATATTTATGTAAAATTTTCATAATTATTATGTTAATTAATTAATAACATACTAATTACATAATTTTTATTAATAAACTAAAACATTTATAAAACCTGTGAATATATCATCTATTATAATGAATTATATAAAAACTAACTGATAAATAAGTTTAAACCAGTCCAAAATTTAAAAACTATATTATTATATTGGTGTCTTTACCACTGCGTGTTCTTTATATTTATTTTTGGGCATAAATACACCGACCAGTTACCCCCTAGCAAATGTCGCGCCTGGACCGCTTCGGAATTTTTTAACACGACGTTGCCAACACTTCTGGCGATCGAGAATTGGCATTAGGGCGGGCAATTCGTGCGTGTCGGGTCGTTATCGGGTCGACACGATAACGACACGTTACGATAAGGCAAAACACAAACACGATCCGTTAAGTATATGCCCGATACGAACACGAACACGACACGAAAGGTTGAAACACGGACACGACATGAACATGATATGACACGATATTTTTTTTGTGTGTTGACACGATACGATACGACACGAATCGATAAATTCAAATAAAAAAAATTAGAAAATAAACTTAAAATATTTAAAATGATAATAAAATTAATGCTAAAAATATATAAATATTATCGGGTTACACGAACACGATACGAACACGAAAGTTATCGTGTTCCACGAACACGACACGAATCCGACACGAACACGATAAGGCCAAACAGTAATCCATTAATTTCGTGCGTGTTCGTGTCGGGTTATCGTGTCGTGTCGGAAATTATCAGCCCTATGTATATATGTTTATATATAGTTACTCATATATTAAGTCTTTTAATTGCTTTTTATTAGAGCTTTTCACCCATCTAAATAATTAAAACAGAAGAAAACGAGAAACAAAAAGAACAAAGAAGAATACAAGTACTGACAAACATACAGCATAGAAGACGCTGAACAGCTCGGCGCCTGAGTGTACGCGCCAAGCCTGCGGATCCCTCTCCACAAAAGCCGCAATCACCAGAAACTGTATGACCCCAAAGAAACACTGGTACGAAGTGAAAGATAGCCGAGCCGGGTACTTCTTCAGAACCGGCGCCTGAAGCACTAGCCAGCCGGACCACGACAGGCAGTGCCCCATCAAGAATATGCAGCCCAGTGTCCAGCTCTTGCCCTTGGCATCTCCCAGCTGATACAGCCTAACCGGCGCCGCCGAAACCGCCAAAGCCGAAGAAGTTAGCAGCCGCGGAGCCGGGCTGTAGATGGTGGGGCCCTTGTACAGTGTGATCACGGATGCACCCGCCACACAGAATAGTGTACCCGCCACCTTTGAGATCCCGTCTTTTCGATCCAATCTCACTTTTTCTATCCTGAAAACGCACGAAATTATTATTAAATAAAAGGTTACATTTTGTCAGAAAAATTTGTCTTTTTACTAGGTTACAATTACTTTTAATTGTCAAATTAAATAATTACCTTTTATTTTTTAATTTTTACCACAATTATTATTATTACTTACATCAATTATTACTTAAAATACATCAAATATATACGACCTGTCAATATTTGGTTGAGACAAATGAGATATATTTTAAGAGAATAAATATATTTAATAGATGTATAAGTTTTGTTAGTATTGATGATGAATAAGTAAAAGATATTGATTGTGAATGTGTGACAGAGATTAAAATAGAAATTGTGATGTTTTGATGCAGGGAGGGCCCTTGGCAAAGATAGATCACCACCATTGGAGGGGCACAAATTAAAAAAGGAAAATGTGTATATATATATATAATAATTTCAAAACAAAATAATTGACTTATTTATTTGTTTGATTTTATTGTGTAAAGATAATAAATATAAACTTTATAAAATGATCAATTTTAAGAGTGAGTGTAAACTTTTAACAGGACAGAGAAAATAACATTGCCGGAGTATATTCTTTTCTTCTTCGAGGGAACTAAATTTGTTAGGGTCGTCATTGCTTTGACATAAGGATGTGCTTGATGAAATGTAACACTTCAAAACGAACACTTATTATTTTATAATTTGTAGTCGGTAAATATAACAATTATATCCATTTTCTTAAAAAAAATATATGATATTTTTAGGAGCTTAATTGCCTGAGAATTGCAGCCATGAGGAATGTTAAGGCTGGAACTGAATTTTGTACTGCAGAAGCAAAAGTTGGCGAAGTGTTGTCCAATCCCAACAAGTAGAATCCTTGATTTGCAGTTATCCTGTCATCAGATTTATAATTAGTACTCTTCCCGTACCATAAAATTGTGCTCATTTTGATTTTTATTAGTCAATATTCACAAACTTTGACCATGAATTACAACCATCATCATCATCAACAGCACCTTAATCCCAACTATGTTAGGGTCGGTAGTTAACACCATGAATTACAACCAATATATAAAAAAATTATAGTAATGTAAGTACTTATTTGATTTGTCTTAATGTGTATTTTCATATATAACTGAAATTATTAATGATCAAAGGTATATTTGGAGAGATCGGTCAAAGTCAAAATAAGCACAGTTTTGTGGGATTGGGGGAGTATTATTTTTCTTACTAAAAAAAACATTTACATATATTCTCAAATATGGCTAGGCATGATCATCATGCAATAATAATAATAATAATGAAAAAATAAAATTAATTTTAAAAATTATAAATACCCATAAGATATTACATTTTTTTATTTTGGTAATTAATTATACTAAATCGATCACAGCTAGCTATCATACCCAACAATTGCAAGCAGGAAAAACTGGATGGTGAAGTTCCAAGTAAGAGGTGGCCTCTCTTTCCTGAAATTATACAAATAATATATATATAATATTATTTGCCAAAAAATGCCCATAATTAATTAATTAATTAATTAATTAATTAATTACGATAATAAATAAACTGATCGAAGAAAAAAAAAAGAAAAAAATATATTTTAGTTTGTTATTGGAATAAAAATATATAAATATTAGTAGTACTTTTCAAGAAAATAGGCAAAGGGCAGGAGGAGGAGGAAGGCAAGAACGTTTCTGTAAACAGGGAACACAATCTTGCTAATCCCCATGTTAAGGGCAGCTCGTGAAACGACATGGAAACCTGCGTATCCGAACTGCAACGCCAACATAGACAGGTGAAGCTGAAACCTCTCCGGTATCGAACACACTCGCTTTGCTAAAATTGGGGTTGAACCACCACTAGTACCATTATCAGTCGCCATTGCTATATATATAATAATATATAATATAGAGATGAGAAAAAATAAAAATAAAATAGAAGTGTTTATTGGAAGTAAAGTGATTTGTGGGAGTAGAGGTTCTTTAGAAGTGGTGTATAAATATAGCTGTGAGAGAAGGAGGGTGGGGTGGGGGGTGTTGACCCCCCGCCGCCCAGGCCGCAGGAGGGCCCCCGAAATCGAGAACGTGAGTTTTGAAATGTTTTCTGGTTTGTCTCCAATATTCTTTCTGTTGTAAAATCGGATATTTTATCACTTCACAATATTATATATATATATATATATATATATATATATATTACAATATATAAGCATAAAAGAGGATGAAAAAAGATGAAGGGATTGAACTTTTATTAGAATGAATTGTGTCCAAAACTCTACCAAAGAAATTTCTATTTATAAATTTCAAGATTACATACGCTATACAACAAATTAATATTATTAATTATACAACATAATTGTCTTTATATTAGATATTTCAATCCAATAATTGATTGAATTATTGATTATTGATCCCACATACCATTATTGGTGATATTATAACACTCCCCTTTAAAATATCTTATATCATGATATTCATTTGGGAGCATCACAAGTCGTCATAAAAACCTTATTAAGAAAAACCCATGGGATAAAAACTTAATAAGGGAAAAGAGTACGATTGTGATGCTCCCCTCAATCCAAGCATGGGTAGTTCTTCTTTAAAGGTCTCAAGATGATGCATTCCAATATTCTCGAATGTGTTTCTTGAAAACATTCGTAGGAGTGATTTTGTAAAGAGATCTCGCATTATCACAAGATCGAATATATTGGATGTCGATCTCTTTATTTCTTTCAAGTTCTGAGTGAATGCGAAGAACTTTGGGGGGATGTGTTTGGTTTTATCGCTTTTGATGTAGCCTTCCTTCATTTGAGTAACACATGCAGAGTTGTCCTCGTATACTATTGTTGGGTCGTTATCGACTGGCAAGCCTGATGTTTCTTGAATATGTTGTGTTACCGATCTTAACCATCTACATTCTTTACTTGCTTCATGAAGAGCTATTATCTCAAAGATAGTTTGAGGAAGTAGTCACGATTGTCCTGCTTTTTGAGATCTCCAGGATATTGCAGTTCCTCCATATGTGAATACATATCCAGTTTGTGACTTAGAATTATGTGGATCAGATAGATGACCTGCATCTGCATAGCCAAGCAAAACTGGTTTTGCATTGTTAGAATAAAACAAACCAAGATCAATCGTACCTCGTAAATATCTGAATATATGTTTTATTCCGTTCCAATGCCTCTTTGTAGGACATGAACTGAATCTTGCTAGTAAATTTACTGCAAAAGCTATATCCGGTCGTGTACAATTAGCAAGATACATTAGGGCTCCAATTGCGCTAAGGTATGGTATTTCAGGACCAACTTCCTCTTCATTTTCTTCCTTTGGTCTGAATGGATCCTTTTCAATATTAAGTGTTCTGCCGACCATTGGGGTACTCAAAGGTGTTGATTTGTCCATGTTGAATCTTTTTAGTACCCTTTCTGTATAATTTGATTGGTATACTAATATTCCATTTTTAGTATGTTCCATTTGTAGACCAAGGCAGAATTTTGTTTTTCCCAAATCTTTCATTTCAAATTCTTTCTTTAAGTAATTCATTGCTTCCAAAATTTCTGCATTAGTTCCAATGATATTTAAATCATCAACATAGACAAAGAATGATTACAAATCCGGATGTTGTTTTCCTTATAAAACAAGGGCAAATAGGTTTATTCACATAGCCTTCTTTAATCAAATATTCACTTAATCTATACCACATGAGTCCGATTGTTTCAACCCATATAAAGATCTCTCGTAATTTAATTGTATAAATTTCTCTGGGTTTCGATGCTTCAGGTAACTTAAACCCTTCAGGAATTTTCATATATATATCAGCATCAAGTGATCCATATAAATATGTTGTAACAACATCCATGAGATGCATATTAAGATTATAAGATACCGATAAACTAATTAAATAACGAAAAGTAATGGCATCCATAACAGGGGAATATGTTACCTCATAATCAATCCCAGGTCTTTGTGAAAAACCTTGTGCAACAAGACGAGCCTTGTATGTTACAATCGGTTTTTCTCATTTCGCTTCCTTACAAAGACCCATTTATACCCAATGTTTCACATTACGGGTGTGACAACAATCGGTCCAAACACTTTTCGCTTTTCTAAGAGAATTTAGTTCGGCATCTATCAGATCTTTCCATTTTGGCCAATCAGGTCTATTTTGACATTCGAATATAGATATGGGTTCAGGATCGTCATCTCCAATTATTATATCACACGCAATAGAGTATGCAAATATCTCATCAATGTGATTATTTCTCCTATTCCATAAATTCCCCGTATTAATATAATTAATAGATATCTCGAGATCATTTGTATTTTCAGTTTCATTTTCAGTGACCTCCTTATTTGCCTCAGCTTGTGTTTCAACATGATCATATTTTTCATCATTTTGTGCTTCTTTAGCACATTCATTTATATTGGCTATTTTTCTTTTTCGGGGATTTTTATCTTTGGAACCAACAGGCCTTCCACGCTTTAAGTGTGCTTTAGATGTACTTATATTTTCATTTTCTTTTGGAATTTCAATCCGAGCAGGAGTATTAACAGCTGGCACATGTGACTTTGTCACTCTTTTCATATCAGTAAATGCATCTGGCAATTCATTTGCTAAACCTTGTAAATGTACAATTTTTCTTACATTTTCTTCCCATAATTTTGTATATGGATCCAAATGTAATAATGATGGTACATACCATGTTATGTCCTTTTCCACCTGTTTATTACCTCCCCCTAAGGTTGGGAATCTCGTCTCATCAAAATGACAATCAACAAATCTTGCTTGAAAAACATCACCTGTTAGAGGTTCAAGATATCTAATAATAGAGGGTGAGTCATACCCAACATATATTCCCAACCTCCTTTGAGGTCCCATTTTTGTTCTTTATGGGGTAGCTATTGGTACATATACTGCACAACCAAAAACTTTTAGATGGGAAACATCTGGTTCCTGACCAAGTGCAAGTTGATATGGAGTATATTTATGATTAGCACTTGGTCTTAATCTTATTAGTGAAGCATCATGTAAAATTGCATGACCCCAAACAGTAACTGGTAGCTTTGTTCTCATTATTAGTGGTCTAGCAATATATTGAAGGCGTTTAATTAATGATTCAGCTAAACCATTTTGTGTATGCACATACGGAACAGGATGTTCGACTCTAATTCCAATTGGCATACAATAATCATTAAATACTTGTGATGTGAATTCGCCAGCATTGTCAAGTCTCACATTCCGTATAGTATAATCAGGAAATTGTGCCTTTAGTTTAATTATTTGTGCAAGGAATCTTGCAAATGCCATATCACGACTTGACAATAAACAAACATGTGACCATCTACTAGATGCATCAATTAGAATCATAAAATACCTGAAAGGTCCTGATGGTGGATCAATAGGTCCACATATGTCACCTTGAATTCTTTCGAGAAATGTAGGTGATTCCTTTTCAAGTTTGCCTGGTGAATGCTTTATTATAAATTTTCCAAGAGAACAAGCTTCACATAGTTTATTATTTATGAGTTTTACACCTTTCATTGGGTGACCATGTGTACTATTAATTATTTTCCTCATCATCGTGGAGCCAGGATGACCTAGGCGTTCATGCCATAATGTCAATATTTTGGGATCCTCTTTTATTATCGAATTACATTCAGTTTCATGAATATGTGTATAATGTAATCCACGAGATAATTGTGGTAGTTTTTCCAGTATTTGTTTCTTTCCCAAAATATTAGCAGTAATGTACATATATTTCATATTACCTTCGCCATCGTTTCAAGATCATATCCTTGACGGTATATGTCATTAAAGCTCAACAAGTTTCTCTTAGATTTTGGAGAAAATAAAGCATTATTAATGACAAATTTTATTCCATTTGGTAATATGAATTTAGCATTACCTGTTCCTTCAATCAAGTCCGCGGACTGAAATTGTATTTATTATCGCTTTTGTAGATTGTACCTCAAGAAATATTTCTTATTTTTGAGGATTGTATGAGTTGTGCCACTGTCCGGGATGCAAATGTCTCCAATACCTTCCATACTCAAACTCCTTAATGAATAAGAATATAAGACTAAAAGATGGTAAGTTAGCTTAATATAATAACATTTATTAAATACTTCATACAAACTTCAAATGAGATAATACATATTTCAAACAAGAGAATACAAACAAGAGAATACAAACAAGTACAATAAAGATGCAACAAACATGGAAATCACATATTTATTTATTTATTTATTTTTTATTTTATTCCATGTCCATGTCCACGTTTGCATCCTCAGTAAAATCTGCAGCTTCTAGGTAAGTTGAGTCGTCCTCAGGTTCATGTTCATGAAAATTGACATCCTTTTCTTTATTTTTCAGAGATGCCTTATACATTTTACAAATATGGCCTGGCGTTCTACATGCCCTAGCCCAATGTCCCTTTTTTCCGCATCTGAAACAAGAATTTTCATTTTTATTGGATGAACCTTCTTGGACATACTTATCTTTGTCTTGTTGGTTTTTATTAATCATTTCATTTTTGGGAGGCCTAAAGTAATTTCCATAACCACGGCCACGACCTGGACCTCGACCACGAAAGTGGCCGCAATCGCGTCCCCGACCTCGACCTCTAAACCAACCATGACCACCACGTCCTTGATTAGTAGTTGTGGCATTTGCTTCAGGAATCGCTATCACCCCTGTAGGACGAGACTGATGATTCTTTATCAACAGATCATTATTCTTTTCAGCAAGTAAGAGAGCTGCAATTAATTCAGAGTATTCGGTATATCCCCGCATTCTGTATTGTTGTTGCAGTATTAGATGTGACGTATCACGTATGGAATGTAGCATACGTCTTTTCCAATTTTTCACCTTCTGTTATGATTTTACCACAAAACTCTAGTTGTGATACAATTCTGAACATAGCAGAATTATACTCGCTCACACTTTTAAAATCTTGGAATCTTAACTTGTTCCATTCATCAACTAGTGCGGGTAATAACACTTGCTTTTGATACCCAAATCTTTTCTTAAGATTGTCCCATAAAATTTTGGGATCATCCACGTTCATGTACTCTAGTTTTAATCCCTCATCAAGATGTTGCCTCATGCATTTTAATGCTTTTGCTTTATTCATAGAAAGCTCTTTTTCATCTACCTCCGTTTCTTTCGTAGCATCTGGCACATTATTTGTTAGAATATTTTCGAGTCCTTTGCACTTGAGATGTGTCTTCACATCATTTGTCCAAGACATATAATTGTCTCCATTAAGATTCAAGGGAGCGAAATCGAGCTTAAGATTGGACATGGTTATCTATTACAAAACATAAAATTGAAATATAATTAACACATAGCTATTACATTTAATGATGTCAACAAAAGTATAATTCAAATTATTACTCAATACAAATACCATTCATGCTTAAATATTAATCACAACAAATCAACTAAAAACTAAAAGAAGAATCGTGACCATCATAATGATGATCACATATGTCTCACTAAAGCAATCGACTTGAGTGTAGCAAATGATGAAATTGAAAAATGTAATAAGAGTGAGGAAATTCATAAAATATTTACCCATTTTGTAAAAATTGGTAGATATTTTGGAGATGATTAATAAGTGTGGAGTATAATATGAGTATTTATAGATTTGATTTTGAAATATGGCCGTTTATGACCGTTGGAGATTTTTTTTTTTATTATTATTGTTAATTATCATTAAAATTAGTGAATATATTCTTATATATTTAATAAACTAACCGTTGGTAATTAGAGTTTGGGGAATGGAAATTCATATATATATATATATATTTATATATATATATATATATTATAATCTATACAGTTAGTTATAATAATATCACTACTCGATTATAAAATCTTTCATGACTACTAAAAATAAAATATCACTACTCGATTATAAAATCTTTCGTGGTTACTAAAAATAAAAATATCACTACTCGATTATAAAATCTTTCGTGCTTATATGAATGGGAATTTTGTATTCCTCCATCTTCACTAATAAATGGAACTCTTCAAATAAAAATAGGTGAAGATTTTTACACTTCACACAAATTCATTATTATTTAGGTCTTACATATATAATTAGTCCATAGTCCAAGAATCATCTTAAAAATAAGATTGAGCTTAGGTCCTTACGCATATAAATTTAAATTGATGATATTTACATAATTATTATATTTGTTTAAATATATTAATTATCATCAATAATGATATTAGATTAATACCATATCTAAATATTATTATTACATAAATTAAATATAAATAAAGTTAATTACATACCTTTAGAATTTAAGGATGATGTACCAATATATCGGGTCCGACTGCGGAATGGGATTAAATCGGTAGAGCTCGTGCTGATAACGTGTTGTAAAATCGGATATTTTATCACTTCACAATATATTATATATATATATTACAATATATAAGCATAAAAGAGGATGAAAGAAGATGAAGGGATTGAGCTTTTATTAGAATGAATTGTGTCCAAAGCTCTACCAAAGAGCTCTATTTATAGCTCAAGATTACATGCTATACAACAAATTAATATTATTAATTATACAACATAATTGTCTTTATATTAGATATTTCAATCCAATAATTGATTGTTGATCCCACATACCATTATTGGTGATATTATAACACTTTCTTCTTTTTTTGGAGTATTATTTTTTTCCCAACTATTTATTTGTACTGCTTTATATTTATTGGTTTACATTAATTACATATCATAAATTATAGTATTCCCTTCCTTCTCAAAAGACCGTACTTTTTTGATAGTGTACCCTTAGGCGGATTCAGCATCCGAAAATTACTGGTACACCGACACACCATAAAAAATAACGGATGATCGATTTTTTTTTTTAATTTTTCACTTTTTTTTAATAAAAAACTACCAAAACGACGTCGTCTCAAAACGACGTCGTTTTGATGACTTTTCAGTTAACCCCTTAAAACGACATCGTTTTGTATTTTTTTTTGGGTGATTTTTTTTTTCAACGTCGTTGATGTATTTTTTTCAGTTAACTCCTTAAATTTGGCATGACGTTAAGCTGATACTAAAATTACATATTAATTCATATTTATTGATTTCAATTTGTATATTCTTCTTGTTAGAGCCGAACTCTGCGGATGGAAATTAACAAATATAAAAAATATGCAATTTTAATATAAGACCAAGTTTTCCTGACCGATGATAAAAAAATACATCTTAACAGTATTAATATTATTATGATTACTAATTACCGAAATCGCACATTTCAATCCTAACAAGAAGAATATACAAATTGAAATCAACAAATATTAACAAATATATAATTTTAGTACCGACTTGACTTCAGGCCAAGTTTTTCCATGACGGTAGAGAGCCCATACTTTTAAGGGGGGGGGGGGAGATCATACACAACACGTTGCACTATCGGAAAACGAACGAGAACGTGTGTGTTGCACGCACACATATACAAGAGTAAGAAAACTAATACATCGAGGATACTTTCATCTCAAAAATAAAATGAGAATTTAAATTTGAAAATATTATTCAATACGACACAGTTAATTTTACATCATGAACTGGGGCTGTAACATTTACATCTTGCTATTTTAATTCAAGCAAACTTTGTCCAGCAAATGAATTGCATATTTGCATGTGCAATCACAAACAACAACGAATAAATAAACATGTGCCCATCATATCGTTAAAGACCTTCCTCCCAAAGCCTCCGCTACTTTTGGGAGTTCCACCAATCATAAATTGACACAACGTTATAAAGTTAGGATTATATGAGGCCGGTTCTTTTTTGCCAGTCGCAATAGTATGCACTTAAAAAGACGATCGTGGTTTCAAATAAGAAATCAATGCAGGTTTTAGAGTCTTATAACACGACTGAAAATAAGTGAAGGGAAGAACAGAGAAACTGAGGCAGGGGGATAGAGATAATTAATAAGGAGATCGCTCTTTTTAGTATCAAAGCATAAAAGTAACAAGTTATATATCTCCATTCATAAAACTATAAGTTTTTTATACCAAAATGTGTTAAAAGACTTTATTACCCCTAAAGTCTACCATTAAAAGATAAAAAAACATAAAAAAATAGAAGATTATTAAAAGCAAACAACAATAAAAAATAGAAAATTATTAAAAACAAACAACAATAATCTAAACGGTCCCACAACTCAATATTTTCCTCTGCAAAAAAACTCTCCTTATCTCTCGCAAAAAAACTCTCCCGTCGTGAAACCCTTCGCCGGCCAGAAAATGTCGAACTCCGACTACCACAGAGAATCTAAAGACGCCAGAAGTTGCGCTAGTGACACTCCATCTGAAGTGGAATTCGTCAATGAGCCGCCGGTTAGTGTATTTTCATTCACACAAGATCGTGCCACGACGGTTGTTCATCGTCCCACGATGGTGCTGAAGAAGATGACACCATCGTGTACACGATGGTCTTTCGTGGGCACGATGGTTTACACACGACGGTCGTCGATCGTGTGTGTCGTCGTGTGCTAGAAGACCAAAGGCTCCTGCCCTGCACACGATGGCATGCACACGATCGACGCCCGTCGTGTGAACCGTCGTGTCGACGCCCGTCGTGTGAACCGTCGTGTGGCACACGATGGTCTTCACACGACGGGCATCGATCGTGTGCCTGCCATCGTGTGCAAGGCAGAATTTTTTTTTCGTTCTCTTAAGCATTATATCATATTCTTATGAGTTGTATGTCTATATTGCAGACTGGTTGCTGATTAGTGCATAATTGATCTAAAATTCATATACAAAATATTCATTTTTCCGGGCATAATTGTACTGATTTGTGATTAAAAATATATATTTTACAGATATGTCCAAACATGAGCTAAAAATGGTTATTTTACAGATTGCTGACATGAAGCATAAAAAAGAACGGAAAACAAGATCAAATCCAACGACGGGAATTTTTCCAGGACAAACGACCATACAAAACGGCGCAAAATGGACCGTGTTACGCTTGGCCGTTTCACATACGGCGCAACAAGGGCCGTGTCTTGGGCCGTTTCACACACGGCCGCATTTAGCGCCGTGTCCTCGCGTATTCCTAAGAGACCGAGTCACCACAAACGGCGCACAAACACGGGGCAAATCGGGCCGTTTTTCATCGCCGTGTTTCAAAGAGATGCCATGCAAAATTAGTCCACTTTTGACCAACTTGTGAAATCAACCACAAGATATTTTTTTGGTCAAAAATCAAAATTCAAAGACATGGGTGAAGTGTGAACAAAGAATTAAAAAATGATATTACAATAGATATTTTGAATTAAATAATCAATTGTATTCTTGAAAATCACCTATAAAAGGACATCTTCACCCATTGCAAAATAACCCACATTCTTACCAAGAAATCTCAACTTCTTGCTAAGAAATACTCCTTTCCTTTAGCAATATATTTTCCTTAGAACTTTCAATTTTAGTTTGTATTTTATTTTGGTTTGAAGTTTTTCTTTCATTTAGTTTGTAATTGAAAAGTGCTTGATCAATAAGCACTTAGTATTTTACTTAGTGTTTTACTTTCAAATTTTGTAAGCTTGTAACCTTTAAACAAGTTTGAAGTTATATTTTGAAGTTTGTTTCTTGCACTTTGATTCATCATATTCAAGTAAGCTTTATCTATTGTCATTAAGTTCTAGTAATTAAAAGTTTCTATATATATATTATATATATCAATTATTTCTATTATAATTTTAGTATGTATAAACCGATGAGTAGCTAATCTTTCTTCCTAGGGAAGGGGATTTCTATTAGGTTATATATTGAGTATTTGATTGATTTAAACTATTTTTAGGACTAATTGGTTTAAATAGAGATTGATCATATCCTATTTTTACTAATGAAACCTTCTTGATTGATTGTTGAGTGAATTGGAAACATATCTTTTCAATCTATCAAATGTTAATCTTGTTATCAACATCTTAAGATTGCGAAAGTGGTTAAGACATCTTTGATTACGAAAGTACGGAGGTGAAAAGTTGATTACTCGATGAACGATCGTTTATCCTAAAAATAGTCAAGTTAGAGAAATGAAAGGACTAATTGGTTTAAATAGAGATTGATCATATCCTATTTCTACTAGTGAAACCTCCTTGATTGATTGTTAAGTGTATTGGAAACACATCTTTTCAATCTATCAAGTGTTAATCTTGTTATCAACATCTTAAAAAGTGACAATGATTAAGACATCTTTGATTACGAAAGTACGGAGGTGAAAAGTTGATTACTCGATAAACATTCGTTTTTTCTTTTATATCCGTATAAATCAATTCCTATACTCAATTAAAAACCTAATTTAATGAACCCGTATTCCCCTAGATTTTATAAATTCCCAACTCATTTTAATTCTATTCATTTTCACTAGTTAAAAATAGTCTAGTATAAATAGTCTTATATAAATAGTCTTATATAAATAGTCTTAATATAAATAGTCTAGTATAAACAGTCTTAATAAAAATAGTCTTATATAAAATAGTCTTATTAAAAATAGTTTAGTTTAAAATATAGTGCATTTTAATTTAGTTAATTTTTAAAATTACCAAAAATATCTTTTTTAATATTTTAGTATTTATTTCTCACAATTTGTAACAAAAAAATTATACGAAGCCCTGTTGGACAATCCTCGAGAGAAAAGACCTTGGTAGAACTCACCACAAACTACTTCTACCTCGTATATATTTGCGAGCGACTCAAGAACTCCTATTTTTAGGATAAGTTTTTTGGCCGATCAAATTTTGGCGCCGTTGCCGGGGATTGTTTTAGGCCAAATATAATTTTTCTGTCCTATTAAGTGGCGGATAACGGTACTCGTGACTATTAAAGTCGGATTTTTCAGCTTTCCCACAAACAATCGATATTTATAGATATTTTATCGCTTTTTCATTTTAATTTTTTTTTGGTCATGGATGAAACATTGTTTAAAATTGAAAAAGATTTCCTTTCTAAGCAAAAATGCAATTTTAAAAATTTACAAGACAAGGCTTGAAAGGATGAGGTTGCTTACGAATAAAAGCATACCTTTGACATAAGATTCATTATCGAAGCCAAAGTAAGAATAGAAGGTGAATTCACGAAACACCAACTAGATTCTTACTGTGGCTTGGAAAAAGTTCATATGCCAAGAAACGACGAGCAAAGATTCTAGCCGTTTGCTATAAATGTGCTAGATGGAACCGTAATGCAAAATGTCGATCTTTAGGAATTCCATCTACAAAGAGAAGATAAAATTCATTCATTAATGATGGTCTCAATAAGGAGAATTTAGATAATATCGAAATTTCTCTTGACACGCATCCTAGTGGACTTGTGTATTGCGGAATTCAATGTTTGTGGAATAAATTCAAACCAGAATATGAACAACGCCTTGGGAATCGACGTTAAAAGACCTGTTTGCCAATTTGTAAGAAAATTGGATGGGAAGCTTCTCCCCGACTCATAGAAGGCGTTTAGGCCGCTTCGAACGTAAAATCGAGAGGAAGATGTGAGCCACAATCACAACTACTGTACATACGCGTAAGTATCTTTTATTTTTGTCGTGTGGTGAGATTTTCTGAATAAAAAATGTGATACGCGATAAAAGCTTTCATTATTCTATTGAGTAGTTGAAGCACAATCAAACGCAATCACAAACTTGTTAAACAATTTTTCCTCATCTTTTCTTCTATAAATAACCTTTGTGCTTGTTTCTTTTATTCATCCCTCAAACTTGTACTTTTCTCTTTTTCTCTCTAAATAAATTTCTTTTCAAAAATGGAGTCATCATCTTCCACAAAAAAATTTAGCACAGTCTGCATTTTTGGTGGAGTTAGTTATGGAAAAGATGCATGCTTTACTGAAGCGGCCCACAACTTGGGTCGTACCTTAGGAGAAAAATGCATTCATGTAATTTACGGAGGAGGAAGTCTAGGATTAATGGGACGAAATGTCGCCTATATGGAAGGAGTAAGAGTGTTGGGAGTAATCCCAAAACCTCTGGTGAAAGTAAAATCACCGGTCAACTATTGGAGATGAGTTTAGATCTCGTGAATATGCAAGATCGCATAACTCACATGATAAATAATTCGCGCCTTTATCGCCCTTCCGGTGGTTTTGGCACCCTTGAGGAACTTTTTCATGTGGTTACCAGAGCCTACTAAATGTTCATCAAAACCAATAGGAGTGCTTAATGTCAATGGTTTCTTTGATGGTTTATCGTCTTTCATCGACTACTCGCCGAAAAGGGCTTTATTTCCGAGCTGCAAAACGAATCATAGTCGTTGCAACAACACCGTAAGAACTTATCAAAAACTCAATGAATTTGTTCCTCAACCAGATCCACTCTAGCTAAAATTGTGCAGGTAGAAGATTTTACGGTGAGAAAACGAAAAGTGGATTCATTCCTCTCCTTTGATAACCCATGACGGACCTCTTGTATTTTTACTTTCTGTCGTGTGTAATAATCGTGCTAAATGATGGCAGCTTAAGGAGTTTCTTCTTGATCTCTTGACGCGCATCTATTCGCGATTTATGTATTGCTGTAATTTTTATTTCGTGTTTTGCTTTTATAAAAACTTTGATGGCAGCGTAAGGCGACTCTTCGGACTTTCTTGATGCGCATCTAAAAAATTATGTTATACTTACGAGTATATTTTATTTTCTTTTGTGTGTGCCTCGTATATTTTCTTGCAGATTCTAAAAGGCATTAGGCTCAGACATCAACTTTCTTAACAGGGAGTATTCTGCTTTTCTGCATTGATTTTTATTTTTTATTTTATAAACTGAGGACAGTTTTATTTTCAAGTTTGGGGGTGGTTTGTTGTAGTATGTTTTAGTGTGTTAGTATTTTGGTGTGTTTTTATATCCGTATAAATCAATTCCTATACTCAATTAAAAACCTAATTTAATGAACCCGTATTCCCCTAGATTTTATAAATTCCCAACTCATTTTAATTCTATTCATTTTCACTAGTTAAAAATAGTCTAGTATAAATAGTCTTATATAAATAGTCTTATATAAATAGTCTTAAAATAAATAGTCTTAATATAAATAGTCTAGTATAAACAGTCTTAATAAAAATAGTCTTATATAAAATAGTCTTATTAAAAATAGTTTAGTTTAAAATATAGTGCATTTTAATTTAGTTAATTTTTAAAAA
Organism: Orobanche coerulescens; assembly: GCA_033398695.1. Classification (NCBI taxonomy): domain Eukaryota; kingdom Viridiplantae; phylum Streptophyta; class Magnoliopsida; order Lamiales; family Orobanchaceae; genus Orobanche; species Orobanche coerulescens. The sequence goes on along the minus strand of CM065802.1, from coordinate 8,591,971 downwards.
ACCCAAAAATATCTTTTTTAATATTTTAGTATTTATTTCTCGCAATTTGTAACAAAAAAATTATACGAAGCCCTGTTGGACAATCCTCGAGAGAAAAGACCTTGGTAGAACTCACCACAAACTACTTCTACCTCGTATATATTTGCGAGCGACTCAAGAACTCCTATTTTTAGGATAAGTTTTTTGGCCGATCAGTTGCGTATGGAAGAGATCTACATTGCGTTTTGTTACACATCAAGTGAATCTTTACATACGGGAGGCGGTATTTAAAGAGATCATTGAGACACTAAGAAGTATGGGCCGCAATTCTGCAGTTGCTGATCGAGCTATCGAGAGCTTGACCGAGGGGGTCCTGGGGCGCTTGATTAAAGTTAGGAGAAATGAGAGTTCAAATACTGCCCTACATCACTTGATTGCCCGTCAATTGGAGGGTGATCAAATCCACCCGGATGAGTCGTGGTTCCAGGTTTGCGGGAGGGCCATTCGTTTTACGGCCCGCGATTTTGCCATGATCACTGGACTCTATTTTGGAAACTTTACCTTCCATCCACAGGACGACCATCTCCTTCCGTCTGACGGTATTTTTCACAGAATACTTCATGGCAAAAGTATTAAGGTTAGTGTTCTGCGGAAGAGGTTCAATGCTCGAGATTTTGGTAGAGATATAAGAGATTATGTGAAGGTTGCCAATTTGCTTATAAACTACTACTTTATCATATGCCGTGACGAAATGATGGTCGAGACATGGGCATGGGCATTAGTTGAGGATTTCGAGCAGTGGGATATGTTTCCTTGGGGTTCTTATGCCTTTGGGGTTTTATCTTACTACATAGGCAACGTTGCCATGAAGGAGGGACAAGAGCACAAGGACTATCGCTTCTATGGTCCCGTTTGGGCTTTACAGATATGGTCGTATGAGATGATTCCTTCATTGGGAGCATTGTGTGGTATTCGAGATAAATTTGTCCAAGTCCCCCGGTGTTTGATGTGGACTACGAGGAAGATATTTTGTGATTTCACTCATTTCTTCGACGATAAGGTACATAAATTTGTAAACGTATTTTCTCCTGACTTCATCTTTTCAACGTTATGTGATTGCCCGTCTAATGGTATGATTTAATGACTAATTTTGCAGCACAGCGTACTTCCCTCTTTACCGCATCTGGAGGAGGATGAGGCTGAGTACTACTACCCGAGTTTTGAGAATGGCTCGCCATATGACGTTAAGTTCATTAAGCCTGTAAGAATAGCTGTGAAGAACAAGGAGGATGAGCCTGCGCCGATCCCGAGAAAGAAAGTTATGGATAGGTTGAAGAAGGCTGCTGGGAAATTGATTACATATGAGTCGGCACATAAAGTGTCGAAGCGACGCCGGCAGAGTACCCCACCAGTAGATGGTACAGAGACATCGGACCGGGAGAGGCATCCAGAGAGGGTGTGTTGTGTCCACGGACTTCCTTGTCCGGACCACACCCAGGACATGAGCAGGGATGAGTACTTCGATCACCGTTTGAAGGCGATCTTGTACGACGATTATGAGTCCGGATTTATTGCTCGAGTTTCTCGCCGGGTGCTTTCTGGGATCGTGGATTTCTTCGGACCTATGCATAGACGTTCTAGGAGCCCGGTGCACTACTCAACTGGGAGCCATGAAAGGTTTCCCGATAGGCCTCGTCATTCTGCATCTGTTAGCAGCGCACAGCGGAGGATTCCTGACCCTCCACGTCACTCAGTCTCTGGTGCAGCCCACAATCACCATTCTCAGCGTCAGCCTAGTCATCATTCTCAGCGTCACCCTAGTGACCATTCTCAGCGTCCGCCTACCCACCATTCTGAGGTCCAGCACAGTCACCATTCTGAGATCCAGCAGAGTCACCATTCTCAGATTCATCATTCTTTTGAGCGGACTCAGTAGCCCCTTGATTACGAGCATCAGTATGAGCCATTTGAGGCGCCTGCCAAAGAAGATGGGACGATGTTCGACTGGTTTCAGGACGAGCATCATTATAGTGCGATGTTTCGATGTGAGGGTGGTGGTCCTGAGCAACAGCCTCCATTTCAGATCGAGCAACCAGTTTTTGAGATCGAGCAGCTGGCTGTACAGCTCTCCGATCGTTATAGTTGTGAGAGGGATGCTGAGGGTGATGAAGATGGTGAGAGTGCCGGAACGCAACACTTGGGTGAGCGTAGTCTTCCACCGCGAGTGAGTCGACCATCTGCTGCTCTTCGGGAGCCTTTTGTGGTTGCGCCTCCAAGAGATAGCGAGGCTCTGAAGAAGTTGTACCTACACTTTAGGAGGGAGCAGCCACGAGATGCTATTGTCCGGTGTTTGGAGACTGGGCATGCTCTCACCCAGGCGTTATTTGACCGGATAGAGTCTAGCCGCGAAGACTTTGATGCCGAGGTGATAGACTGTTATGTGCTTGCGACTCGAGCGAGGCTTCAGAGGGGAGTCCGTAGTGTTGGTGTCGGTAGAGTTGGCACTGTACTTGCCGGCTCCCAATTTTACGTAAGTTCTATAACCTACTCGCTTGTATATCATTGGTGTGATGTGGATTTTTTTTAATTTTGTGGTTTGGCTTTTTGTAGTTAGTTTTGGCCAATGAGTTTGCAAGACTCCATCCGGATGATCCACTTGGTATCAAGGTGACAGGGAAGCCAGTTTACAAGGATTGGAAAATTCCTAAATGCATCGAGGACTACATGAAAGGTCTTGATACACCACATGCGGTTCCATGGTTAAATTGCAACGAAGTAAGTTTGAAATTTATATTTATAAATGATTCGCTATGTTTGATGTGATGATCTTATATGATTACATATTTTGTTTCAACAGATCATTATCATTTGTTGCCTCGACCAGAGCCACTGGGTGACTATCAAGATTGACATCATAACATGGACCGTGGAGTTGTACGATTCCTTGTCACACCACCACGAAGATGGTCGATACCGATTCAACCAACTGCGACCGATTATGCGTCTGATGCCTCGTGTGCTAGCTCAATCCGGGTATTGGCTGAACAATTAATCGAATAAGAAGTATGACATGGAGATGAGTTTCAAAATTATGCCACGAGAGCTACAGTTCATACAAAACGACAATCACAGTTGTGGCCCCTACGCGTGCATGTACTTGGATCGACTCGTCTCTGCAAACCCAGGAGCAAGGCACCAAATCAAGGAACTTAATGAGAAATATATTAAGAAATATCGATATGGTTTAGCTGATAAAATCTTTATGTTGTCTTTAGACATGTAAAATAGTTTATGGTGTGTTGTGTTATGGCAAGATTAATGTGTCGTGTTGTTAAATATTTATGTTGTATTTAGACAGTTTTGGCAATATGAATGTGTCGTGTTGTTAAATCTTTATGTTTTGCCTCTGTGTTACACACGATGGATGAACACGATCGTGGCCATCGTGGGTCACGATCGTGTTGTGTTGTTAAATCTTCATGTTTTGGCTCTGTATTACACACGATGGATGCACACGATCGTGGCCATCTTGGGTCACGATCGTGTGCAACCTACCCACGGTCATGGGTTGATGCTGTCGTGTGCGCATGATGGCTGCCATGACCGTGTGCACACGACCGTGGGTCCCATCGTGGGCACGACCGTGCACACGATCGTGTGTCCCATCGTGGACACGACCGTGTGTCCCATCGTGTGCATATAAACTTTTGGTATTTTTGCCAATTTGATTTATTGTGTTATCTGGAAGGATGTTTTGTGATTCAAAAATTGCTTGTTCAAACATTAATTACTATATAGCTTCTTATACAAACTCATATTTGTCATTTCGTTGTAATTCATTAGTATATGAGATATTTCATCCAGATGATGAACTTATCCGTACGAACTAATACACTGAGAACAGATAGACTACACATGATATGCAATATATTATGTTAATTCAATTAATAACTTTTTAAATAAGTGTATCGTTAACAAATAATTGTTAATATATAAGTCACAACACCTAAATTGACGAGTAATTTGAGAAATTGGTGAAAATTTTTGATGTTCTTGTGCACACGATCGTGTGTCCCATCGTGGACATGACCGTGTGTCCCATTGTATGCGTATAAACTTTTGGTATTTTTGCCAATTTGATTTATTGTGTTATCTAGAAGGATGTTTTGTGATTCAAAAATTGCTTGTTCAAACATTAATTACTATATAGCTTCTTATACAAACTCGTATTTGTCATTTCGTTGTAATTCATTAGTATATGAGATATTTCATCCAGATGATGAACTTATCCGTACGAACTAATACACTGAGAACAGATAGACTACACATGATATGCAATATATTATGTTAATTCAATCAATAACTTTTTAAATAAGTGTATCGCTAACAAATAATTATTAATATATAAGTAACAACACCTAAATTGACGAGTAATTTGAGAAATTGGTGAAAACTTTTGATGTTCTTGTGCACACGATCGTGTGTCCCATCGTGGACACGACCGTGTGTCCCATCGTGTGCATATAAAATTTTGGTATTTTTGCCAATTTGATTTATTGTGTTATCTAGAAGGATGTTTTGTGATTCAAAAATTGCTTGTTCAAACATTAATTACTATATAGCTTCTTATACAAACTCGTATTTGTCATTTCGTTGTAATTCATTAGTATATGAGATATTTCATCCAGATGATGAACTTATCCGTACGAACTAATACACTGAGAACAGATAGACTACAAATGATATGCAATATATTATGTTAATTCAATCAATAACCTTTTAAATAAGTGTATCGTTAACAAATAATTGTTAATATATAAGTAACAACACCTAAATTGACGAGTAATTTGAGAAATTGGTGAAATTTTTTGATGTTCTTGTGCACACGATCGTGTGTTCCATCCTGGACACGACCGTGTGTCCCATCGTGTGCATACGTGGATACAGTGCCAATTTGACACCATAGACAACGTGACACCTGGTTGCCAACATGTCACACGATCGGAGCACACGATCGTGCCATCGTGTGCACCATCGTGTGTACTGCAAAGGACAACATCAAATTATTTTATTATAAAATCCCATCGTGCCCCCCCTTTTCAATATAAGACCTTATTCATTGACTGAGAGTGAAATACATGAACCGTAGCCCCCCTTTTCACTACAAACCCTAATCAATTAACATCAGTTAAAGTCCATTAAAATCAAATACGCGAAATGAGCGGCCGATTACGAGAAAGCGATTTAGGAGGAATCGGAACACCACCACCAAAAAGAAGAAGGAGGATACCTCTTCCCAACCCATCGTACAGAACTAGGCCGAGAGGAAGATACTCAATGCTCAGAGTAAGTTTTTTGATTTTGTTGTATGTGTAGTGTGTACTGCGAATTAATGTGTTTCATGAAATAGGGCCTATTTAAAAACACTGCGAGCACTCCAGTCATACTAGATGGTGATGATGATAATAATTTGGAGATTTCTGAGAAGACAAGCAAAGAAGTTATTTTAGAAGAGGAAGTTCATGAAGATGGTGATACAAGACTAAAGATACAACAGCAGATGGGGGAAAAGTGGATCCAAGTGATTGTGGTTTTTAAGTTATTATTAGATATTTTGGTGTGATGGTGATAAACTTTTGTTTTGTAAAGTTATATGCTTTGGATATCCCTTTGCTGTAAACTATTGCTCTTTAAAGTGAGCTACTTTGTTATGGTTAATGTTTGGCTCCATAATCACCTTTACTTGCTTTACATCACTGAACACTTAAATTTCAATTCAAAGATAAAGAAAATATACACAAAATTATGCATTTCAACTAATAATCAGAATACCGAATCAATACATGGTCCATCGAGGTTCAAAATATCAGCACATGATTGTTGCTAGTAAGTCACAAAATATAAAAATACATACGCAATTTAAGTTTCATGGTATGGACATCCCCTTATGTCATGGTCATCATTACGGCAAATTCTACACCTCTTCCTCTGCCGGCGCCTTTGCCTCGTTTGTTCATCCATTCCTTGAGTTTCTTCAGGGATATTCAAATCCACACCACCTATGAAAATGAATGCTTTGCAAGATTTTCTATTGTGGCCGGGTCCTTTACACCTACCGCACACCTGAGGCCGTCCACCTGCGGGCAAATTTTCAACAGCGGACCGTGCGCGACTCATCCTTGGTCGGACGACTTGTCGTATCCCCTCTGGAGGTACGCAAACGATGGATGAGATCTCGGGTGGGACATTCCACTCATCAGGATGTGGGATGAGACTAATATGCTCCTTATAAGTCTCTCTAAGAACTTGTTGCTTGAAATAACGACTAACAAAATCATACACGGACAAACCATTGCTGGCGCGCCTGTTACAATAAGAAATTATGTCAAGGATGTTGTATAGGATAGTGTATTTTTGATATTGATGAGGTGTAGGATAAATCCAGACCAACCCTATTCTGCACACGATGGCAGAACATGATCGTGCCGATCGTGGGTTAGGATCGTGGGTTACGATCGTGTGCATTCTGCCATGACCGTTGGCACGACCGTGAGCGTCCGACAGCACCCGCATGCCCATGGCCATGACCGTGTGCACACGACAGCATAGACAAAAACATTGAATGGCCATGACCATGTGCACATGACAACATAGATAATTACTTTATAGCGGCAACGACATTACGACATGGAATATGATCCAAATCAAACTCATGACAATATCATGTCCATGTTCGAAGGTCGACCTCATAAGAAACTTTGTTTTCTTCGACTTTATAAACAAGTGGGGTGGTAGCTCGAACGGTAAGAGTCAGACTGTCTTGCACAAAGTTAGAAAGCTTTTCAAAAGTGTGCATTGTCAACTCATGGCCTCTTGATGTAGCTTCTCCCCGCTTCTCATCAAACCAATTCTCTAAAATTAGGCGAAATATCTCAAGTAACGAGCAAACAGGTAAACGCCTCGCCCACAACATATGATTATTAAAGCATTCAACAACATTGGATGTTAAGAAGTTAAAGCATCGTACCGGACACTTCGACCTAACCCACCTCTCTGGCCCAATTTCAGAAAGGCGTCTGTGAGCCCCATTAGGGCTTTCGATATGTAGTTTTGAAAAGTAGTTTTCAAAAACTTCTTCACGATGCGTGTAGGCAGCAGTTCTAAAGAGTCCTATAGCATGCGCACCGTAGGAGGTCAGATTTTTTGCAAGATGGTGATAGCACAACCCGTGGAATGCATTCAGATAGACGACTCGGACAGCATTCTGAATGCTCTTATGTTGGTCACTCACAATCAGTAAATCTTCCAGCGGATTGTAGCATCTGTGCAGGTTATACAGAAAATAAGTCCATGACTCGTCGTTCTCTATCGGACCGAGACCAACTGCAAGAGGAAATACTTGCTCGTTCCCGTAAAATGTGACGGCCGCAAATAGAGTTCCTTTATTCCTTCCCTTTAGGTGGGTCCCATCAACTATAATCACCGGTCGAAGGCACGTATCAAATGCCCTAATACTCTGTCCGAGTGCAACGAACATGTGGCAAATCACTGCCTCACGAGTCGTCTGCAAATCATAAATTGTCCCTGGATTACGCTGTTTTAACAAATACAGATAAGATGGGAGCCTCTGATACGAATCATCAAAGCCGCCATATGTATTCTCTATCGCTATATTCCTCGTCCGGAGAGCAAAACTGTATAGCATGTCAATGCCGTACTCCCTACACATCTCTGCAATCACCTCCTTTGGTCTCAAAGTGACCCCCTCACCAGTCAATCTTTTAGCAAAATAATGGGCGGCAACCTCAAAAGTGACCGATCGTGCGGCAACACGGTTCAAATCAGGGTGACAGCTGTGCTCCAATGTCAACTTAGTAATTCTCCAAATAGTTGCACCCTCAATAGCACACAACCTAAACTGACAATTTTTTCACCCACTCTTACAGACAAACACTATACGTTTATCGGCGGAACGATCAGTGATACACTGTAGCATGTTTTCCAAATGATACATTCTTACAGTTATCCTCAACTCTGTCTTGGAACGAAAGGTGGACCTGACTCTAGCCGACCAGAATCGGTGGAGGCCGCCGACCCAACCCAAAATCCCGCACTACTGTGGTCCTAAATGGAATGATCTAGTTACGCATTGATTGTAGATGCTCATGCTCGCTCGCAGATTGATGGTCGGATGAGAAGTTCCGACGACTCCTAATCCTATCCATTTGGGCCGGTTGGCGAACCCAAGCAAGAAATTCCGCAGATAGTGACTCAAGCACAATAATCTTCATCTTCCGATGTATGCACCTCCTCATCTTCATCGTCTTCCTCATCTTCCTCGTATTGATACTCTTTGGAAGGCATGTCATAATTTATGTTGCCGGGCTCTACTCTCGAGCTGCTACATCCCATATTAACCTCGGGAGTGGAGGAACTGCTGTTCTCAACATAGACCTCAGGATCCTCCTTGTATTCTACTAGTAATCAAAGTATCTCGGTATCGCCCCGTAATAGGACTTTTACTTTGTTTCCCTTGGCCATGTGTGTCAAGTACCATAATTTGTAATCGGACTCATTTGGACCACCCAAACCCTCTCTGATAACCCCCACGAGGTTTGCACGACTAACTTTGCTCGTGTCGATATAGACAAAAAAATGAGTCCCCGTCTGCATATATCGATCGCTCCCAATGACCACCGTGATGTATCAAAATACGCTGCCACGACATCTGATTACAAAAAGATGAATAACTATTCAGAAAACTGAGCGAACAATATTTTAAAACGGTCTGCCTTGGACACGACCGATGCACACGGTCGTATACTACCCTGTGCAGTGATCGTGTGCAAGTTTATGGCCATGAACACGATCGCTGCACACGATTGTAGGCGATCGTGTTAAACGATCGTGAACACGTTAGTGGTGCGCACGATGTCAAGGTCGTTGGACACGACCGTTGCACACGGTGGCTTCCCATCGTGTGCAGGGATCGTGTCCGTAAGAACAGATCGGAATTTTTTTTTTCCATCGGTCAAATACTGATGCATACCTTCTTTATGAACTCAAAAGCACGACAAATGAAGTCCTATTTCAACGTCAACTTTTCTTTTCGAATAATCTTGTGATTTCTATAAGATTTTTGAGAGACCCTTTGTCAAAAATGGTTGTGTTGTTTTGATGTATATATTTGTAGTTAAATTTTGGTTGTTGGACATTAATATCGATCGGAGCATATGAGAAAAGTAAAAAAGAAAAAAGAGAAGAAAAGTAGTTTAAATTAAATAAAAAAAAGTGAGAAGTCAACATTACAACAAAAGAGAGGACATTTTAGTCTTTTTAATCAAAATGGTACTAAAAACTTATAGTTTTATGAATGAGGATATAGAACTTATCAATTTTATGATTTGGTATTAAAAAACTGATTCCCACATTAATAAGGGTCCTTATTGGTACATTAAGAAATTAAAGATTGTGGTCCGCATGGACAGTTCAGTTGGTTTTTTGATGTCAAATTGCTACAAAGTCTCCACCAACTTCTGGTGGACCGAAGTAGAAACCTGGGGACGAGAAATTATGCCTTTTGCTACCAGAAATTAAAGATTGTGTTTGGGATAAAACACATGTTTTAGTTTGTAACTCGGAGTCATTCTTTTGTATATATATTTTTCTAGTTTGTAGTGTTGCATTTGCCTTTTGGAAATAATATACTCATTTCGTCTACAAACTACTTATTCTTTTTGCTATTTTGGTCCGTCCACAAAAGATTACCCCTTTCTATTTTTGGTTAGTATACCCCACACATTTCACTTTAAAACTAGGGGCAATTACTTCGATTAGCCCTTAAATTTGGTCTAGTTACAGATTTCACTCTACCAATTTTTAAACTACAAATTACACCATACAATACATGTTGAGATCACAATCAATCCCGAAAGTCAACCCTCCCGCTGACATAGTAGCACTTTTTGTTGATGTGTCAAGGAAAGTTCAACATATTCACGAAAATGCCATTAAATTATTTTCTTTTTGCTATTCTTTAATTCTTGTAATTAAATTTCTTTTCTTTTCTCTTTTCTTTTTTCCTATTTCTTTTATTTTCTCTTTTCTTTTTTCCTATTTACTATACAATCGGCCGCAACCCCCTCCGACCGGAACAGATCATCACCCCCATTCTGCAAACCCTAGTTCGTTGGTAGCCCGCCTCCGTTGCTGCGACCCCTATACTCCAGTCTACCGCACCAGATCGGACCCCGCGCAACCTCCTCCGATTTACAACCTACAAACCAACCGTCGCCGCCGTGCTGCTACAAACCAGAACGCGCGTCCAACCCTCCGATCTCGATATGGTCGAGTCCGATCCGCGCAACACCACGCATATATACGAAACACCATTACTCTCTCTCTCTCTCTCTCTCTCTCTCTTTCACGGTAACACTGTTAGAATATATTTAGCATATATTCTATAATTGTTGTATTTATCTATTTAGTTAGTATATATTTGGTTTCCTTAGTTTTAGCAATCTGCTCCGATACCATGAAGGAAATTAATTCCGTACGCTTGAGAGCACTCATATGCTCATTTGTCGGAGCATGCATATGAAGACAAATTTGCTGCACGGCATAAGATATATCAGGCCGAGTGAAAGTAAGATATTGAAGAGCACCTGCAAGACTACGATATTTAGTCGGATCATCAAAAGGAGCATCGCTGGTGGCACTAAGCTTGGACTTGGTGTCAACGGGAGTAGGACATGAACTGCAGGTAGACATGCCGGCACGTTCAATAATTTGTGCAGCATATTGTTTCTGAGATAAAAATAGACCATGGGTATGACGAGTCACAGCAATACCCAAAAAGAAACTCAAAGGACCTAAGTCCTTCATAGCAAACTCAGAACCCAAGAGAGTCATGAAATACTTACGAAGACGATCAGATGAAGCCGTAAGTATAATGTCATCCACATACAACAGAATATAAGCAATGTCAGAACCATTCTTGTAAATAAATAACGAGTGATCTGACTTACTGTGCGAGAACCCAATTGTAGCAACAAAATCAGCAAACCTTTGATACCAAGCGCGAGGAGCTTGTTTCAAACCATATAAAGATTTCTTTAATAGGCAAACATGTTTTGGATGATTTTTGTCTCGAAAACCCATTGGCTGATGCATATAAACTGTTTCATTAAGATGACCATGTAAAAAAGCATTCTTGACATCCATTTGATGGATAGGCCAAGATTTAGAGACAAGAATACCGAGAACTGCTCTTATAGTAGCAGGTTTAACCACGGGGCTAAACGTCTCACCACAATCAACACCTTGCTCTGTGTTTTTCCATCACCTACAAGACGAGCCTTATAACGCTCAAAAGAACCATCAGATTTATTTTTATGGCAAAAAATCCACATAGAACGAATAACATTCACATCCGGGGGGCGAGGCACTAATTCCCAAGTCTTATTATCAATTAAAGCATTAAATTCATCCACCATTGCATATTTCCAATTTGGATCACGGAGCGCACTAATGGGATTTTTTGGAATAGGAGAAATGTCCTTAGTAGCGGTCACGTGGCAGTTGGAAGAGTACTTAGGATTTGGCTTAAAAATGCCATTGATAGCACGAGTTGTCATGCGGTGAAGCATGGGGTTATTGGGCCTAGGAGAGGAGGGTGGTGCTGACATATGTGTAGGTGACGAACTTGGGCCAGGGACTGGGCCACGTGAGGTGGGCGAGTTAAAGATAGGAGAAGATGGAGGAGGGGGCTGCTGTATTGTCTGGGCTATATGAGGATTGGGCCGGGATGGATCAGTAGAAGAAGTGGGGGTGGCAGGGCCCGTGTGAGACCATGGCTCAGCGTGAGGAACAGGTGGAGAGTTGGGCCGTTGGTTTGGGTTAGGCTGTGGATTTTGTGGAGCTAAATTCCGAGAAATAACATGCATGATTGCTGGATCAATATTATCTATTAGAAAATCATAATTTGTAGGATTGGTTTTGTGGAGTTTCGAAAAGGGAAATTCGGTTTCAACAAAACGCACATGACGACAAATGATTATCCTTCCACTAGACATATCATAGCATTTTGAGCCACGATGGTTTGGGGCCGGACCAAGATAGGCACAAGGGGAAGATCGTTCCTGTAATTTGTTTATAGTAGTTGAGGGAAACAATGGAAAACACAAACAGCCAAAAACACGCAAATCCGAGTAAGAAGGGTCACTTTGATAAAGGATTTGTGCGGGTGACATGTAATCTAAGACCTTAGACGGAAGGATATTCAGAAGATATGTGGCCATAGATAGAGCATGATGCCAAAAGGACGGTGGCATAGAAGCATGAGCTAGAATGGTCCGAATGATATTATTGATGGATTTGATGTGTCGTTCAGCTTTACCATTTTGGGACGATGTATGAGGACAAGAAAGACGAAAGACTAAACCATGACGATCAAAAAACTGCTCAAGAGTGCCATTAATATATTCCGTGCCATTGTCACATTGGAAAGACTTTATATTACGTTCGAATTGAGTTTTAACTAAAGCATGGAAAGACATGAATAACTGTTTGACCTGTGATTTCTTTGTAATAGGAAAAGTCCAAAGAAATTTGCTATAGTCATCAAGAAAAAGAACATAATAACGGTGCCCGGAAGAGCTAGCAATAGGAGAAGTCCAAAGATCACTATGAATAATATCAAACGGTAGAAAAGTGTAGGACAAAGAATCATAAAATGGAAGTTTAGCATGTTTTCCAAGAGAACAAGATGAGCAAAAAGTCTTACAAGCCTTATTACATTCAATAAATTTATTTCTACGAAGAGAATTAATAATAGTATCGCCAGGATGACCTAAACGATTATGCCAAATATCCTGAGACGTAGTGGTAAAAGCTGAATGTTTGGGTGATGTGGCTTGAGAATTTGAGAAGAGAGGATATAGGTCCCCAACACTGTCACATCTCATTAGTCTGGTCCCCATCTGTAAATCATTAACCGAAAAACCAAAAGGGTCAAAAGAAATAGAGACCATATTGTCAGTGGTAAATTTACGAACACAGATCAAATTTTTGATGAGTTTGGGGGCATGTAACACATTTCGAAGAACAAAAGGAGGATGAGGTGGGGGTAAGTTAGTGCTACCGTGACCGACAACTGGAATTAAATGACCACTACCAACAACAATGTTGTGATTTTTAGTGCTTGAATTGAAATAAGGCGAGAGAATACCTGCATCCGCCGTCATGTGAGATGTCGCGCCGGTATCCATGTAGTAGTTTCCATCTGGTTGAGAGAAAGATAGAGCATGCATAGCGGCCTCAATATCAGTTGGCGTGTAACTAGCAGTAGAAGGAGCTGAAGATGGAGTCATAACACTAAAAGCCTGAGGTCTCGACCCAAGTACACCAGGCCCAACAGATGGCCTTTGGGCCGTGTAATTTGGTCTCGGCTGCCAAGAATAGGCAGGGAAAGGACATCTTCTGAAGTCACTTCTGGGTATTGTGTGTTCCTCGGGGATAATCTGGTCTCTTGGTCTTCCAAACGACAGCCTACTCTCTCTCGTAGCAGTGCAGAGGCAGAATACAGGGGTGTGGCCAATGTTGTTTCTGATTCCTGCTGGATCAGAAACCTGCTTCTAGAATTGCATTGTCCCATTGAAAAGGCTACTATAGTTTACTGCGACAATGTGAGTGCAATATACTTATCCGGCAATCCCGTTCAACATCAACGCACCAAACACATTGAGATGGATATTCACTTCGTTCGTGAGAAAGTGGCTCGTGGCGAAGTACGTGTGCTTCATGTACCGTCCCGTTACCAAATTGCTGATATCTTTACAAAAGGGCTTCCGCGCGTTTTATTTAATGATTTCAGGGACAGTCTAAGCATACGTGGACCTCCCGCTTCGACTGAAGGGGTGTGTTAGAATATATTTAGCATATATTCTATAATTGTTGTATTTATCTATTTAGTTAGTATATATTTGGTTTCCTTAGTTTTAGCAATCTGCTCCGCAAATCATGCAGTATTAGCTGTCAATTAGTTAGCCATGCAATTAGTCAAGAGTAGCTCTCAAACTTGTGATTTGTATATATATTCTATGATTTGCAATGCAATGGAGACGGAATTAATTTCCTTCAAACACCACGCCCATGTGCTGCGCTTAGTGAGCGGCTCCCCCAAACTTAGAAAGATGGATGGCCACTGAGCGAGTCCTGACTACAAACTTTATTTTGGTAACGGTGGCTCTCAGTGACTGGGAGGGTGGCTGGCCCCCCGCTATTTCCTATACGTTGCATGGTAAAAGGACTCGTTACTTCTTAGTCTTTGTCACCCTATAAACGTGGAGAGAGAGAGAGAGAGAGAGAGAGAGAGAGAGAGAGAGAGAGAGAGAGAGAGAGAGAGAGAGAGAGACTGTCAATGAGTATATATGGTAGCATGATTGTTTGGTTCTGTTCGTCGTCACTCATGCTAACTTAGTTGGACGTAGTCCTAGTTATCTCTATTGTTTGTCGTTTGCATTAAATCGGATTATTAACTAATTGTTGACTTGTTTTTTCACATCTAGTAACTCCTCGGATGTGGGATAAAATTTACGTGTTTAACATTGATAAATTACTTAGTAAGATGTTGCTACTATTTTTTGTTGATCTTCTTAAAGATGCTTTGGTATCTAGAAGCATTGCTTTTGTAGAGTCATTAAGCAAAGGATTCGAGGGTTTATAGTAGGGCTAATCATAAGATAGAAAATTTTAGGTTTTTATCAATTACAACGATTTTTTTTTGGTTGCAAACCAGCGTTTTAAAAATTTCCGTATAGATCAATTAATCCCTAGAAGGTCTTCTATCGTTTCGATTATGACCTAGGCGCTTGTACTGAGCGATTGAAGGCAAGCTAATTAAGATACTATTGATACCATAGACTACTTTATACTTATATCAATGTTTCAAATTTCCTAAATACGTATGGGACTAGGCGGATGCCTAGACGGTTATACTTTTTCTTTGTTTTGTTCTAATAGCAATACAAATTCCTAAATTGAGATATTATGGACTAATATCAATATTTCAAAGTTAATATATATATATATATATATATATATATATATATATATATATATATATATATATGTGTGTGTGTGTGTGTGTGTGTTTAAATGGTTGAATTTTTTAGGCGCTAGGCGTTCGTAGCATTTTTTAGAACCATGTTGCAAATGGATATACTAACTGTTAAAGTTTGTTAAAATCAAAATGATGAGAAATATGCCCGAGTATATGCCATGTATGTGCCACATCTTATATGCCACGTAGGTAATATATGAATTATCTTTTTAAATTTATAAACAAAAACAAAAAACACAAGGTTTAGAAAATGATTCTTAGAAATCATTTTTTTTAGTAAGGATATAAATTATATGTATTATCTACGGGGCGTTGGAGACATGCATGGCACAGACATCAGTATGTAAGCCGTCTCATTCAACATTTTTTTCACCAAAAAATCTCGTCATTTATCAATTTGACAAACTTAAATAGTTCATCTATCAAATTGTAAAAAAAAAAAAATCGTACTATAATTGTTAGAAAAACTAAAAGTTTCTGATTTTATTGCAATTAACCCTTTTATAATATATAAGTATGTTGGTGCTAAAATATAGTTATATTCTCTTTTTATTTAGTTTTCTTGTATGTGTTATTAATTATTTTCCTAGATTAGTTTATTCTATCTTGCCCTCTAAATCTTGTATTAGCAATCCTAAGAGGAATTAATCTCTAACATGGTATCAGCCTAAATCCTCGATCCCCAACCGTCGTCTTGTCTCGGACTATTTTTCTTCTCCTTTTCAATCATTCTTCGTACCAGAAATCGATCGACGTCGTTCCTCGCCGTATATTGCCTTCCATAGCACCAACCGACAATCATCTTCCACTCCGAACTCATGGATGCCCAGTGTCTGCCCACGCCTCCGCCATGCTTCTGCCATCCAGCACTTCTGCCCCGCCGTCCAATGCCATCCAGAGTGCCTCTCATCTAGCGTGCCTGTCGTACAGCTAGCACATCCACCATCCACGACTTTTCCAACCTCGACTTGCTTCTCTTCTTCGATTAAGTTTCTTCTGTGAATTTTCATTATATTTCTATTATTATTTCGTCTTCTTTGTTTTGCGACTAGCTATGGTGAATCTTGAAGCCGCACCGACCAACACTGATCCCAACAACACTCCCAAAATTAATTCTCGCCCTCCTTTACATCCTCCCATCGCTGTTTCTTGATATCTGTCGCAGCAGGCTCGTTTTCTTTGGATGAATGAATGAATCGAATCGAATCGAATCGAACTGATTTAATCGAATCAAATATATATTAAGGGTAAATAATAATAATAATAATAATAATAATAATAATAATAATAATAGTAATCAACGACAACAACGATAATAGTAATATTATTAATAATAATAACAATAATAATAATTAAGATTAATAAGAAGAAGAAGAAGAAGAACTGAACTAAACTGACCTGTAAAACTGAAAAATAAATTCAAAAGAACATGACCTTATTCTCTTGCCAATCATCTTAGTGGAGAATCTAAATCTATCAACATTCCGGCTGCCTTCTTGGTTCGAGAAAAAGCAGCCAAAAAAGCGGCATGGCCCAAGCACTTTCACCTCTACTCCTGATATGACTTTAAGATTTAAGGTTTAATTCGTGCACGTGCTGCCGCTCTCTAGGCTTCAGAAACTCAAGGTCATTGGCGGTATAGCATGTTCACCTCTCATTTGGAAGCCCAAAAAAAAAAACTGAAAAAAAAAGGTCTCCAGGCATGTTAGAAATTATGAACATATAGGTATATGCCTCTTTCACATATGGTGTTATTATGTTCCTTCTATGAGGAAAGAAATCCAGACACGTAGCCGTATCATAACGGACAAATATCAAACATTACACATTCGTCACAACAAAATTTTTCGCTTCATTCGTAAAAACTAATATACACACATGATACAGTGTCATTATCCAGCACCTGTATCTTCGACAGATTTCTTATACTCTGGCTTCAGCTCATATGTGCCTTGGTTAGCTCCCCTTTTATTGTATAAACACAGATCATTCAGTATCTCCTTCATAAATTGCTGCAGAGAAATACACAGAATTAGGGGGCGTTAGCCCCATGATGTTAAACCACAAAACATGATTGTCATTTAGGAACATATCGAGCTGTCAGTAAAAAATAAATTTAAAACGAATGAAAAGCAAGGACATACTGCTGGTTGATCAGTCTCTTGAACCAATTGCTTCAATGTCCAATTAGGTTGCCTTTCAAAAAGCTTGAACATGATATCTTCCAGCTCCCCACGGTCCCTTCTTGTTCTTTTCATATCTGTTCCCTTGACTGGAACTGCTTTTTTCTTATCCTGCCGAGTTGCAACAAACTTTAAAAACTACGATTTCTGCTATTAAAACAGAGAACCAAGGTCTACTTTTGTGGGATGTTTGAGAAAGAAAAAAACGTTCATGCATCAATTGGTAAACATGAAATGAGAATTAAGTTGTCAACCAGAAGCAGGAAAGTCATAAGACAAATTTACATGCACTTATGGTTAGACTTTACAAAGCCTTCTTCTGATTTCAACATTATGGTTAGACTTTACAAAGCCTTCTGATTTCAGCACGCCAGATGAACTTCATGCTCGTTATAAGCATTCAATTTATGATTATATATTGGTCGAGACTAAAAAAAGAAAATATATTCTTTCCCACTGTCAATGTAAGAAGGCGCCTAAGTAATTTATATTTATTCATTCACCAACACGCATAGTGGAAAAAAGAAAAATGTCACTAGCCATATCACATAGTTTAATTGAAACTCTCTATTTTAAGAAAACTCTTCTCCATTCTTACCCTTCACAAAAATGTCAGAAACGAGTAGTCTTCATAGCCCATACCTCAGTCTTGAAAAGAATCACGGCCATTAGATTTTTCTGATTCTTATACACTAATAAGAAAAAGCACAAACAGTCTATCCAGATAAGTTGGATGGTTCATTGGTTTGTCATTAAAATTTCCTTTTTGCTACTTCATTATGGTGCTTTTATGCCTCCATATAGAAATTTAATGCGGCAACTTTCAATCATATATCGCTACTTAAAATAGGTTCAAAGATTACTAACAATCTAGAAAGCAGCAAGGCATCTAATTCTGGCTTTTTATTCCCAGGGGAAAGACAACCTCATACAAATTCCTAGACGGATCCGTACACGAAGATTTAATAGATTAACATTCAAATTTATACTCAGATCCGCATATTAACATTTCCGATTAAACCTAAATAAAGTGAATCAGATCAATATGCATGAACTCCACCTGAAATTAAATATAAAAGTGAAGCTAAGAAGGTAAGTAATTACCTTAGAAGTCGATGTAATTAGTCCCATCATTCCAGGAATAGGTCTCATATGCTCACCACGATCATTTTTTATCACCTGAGAACATAAAAGCAAAGATGAAACCACAATATTTTAGCATGAATGCGTCCAAAGAAAAAAAGAATAATACAGAGAAAAACAATTGTTGACGAGAGGTATAAAGTGAAAGCGGAGTGAGCATATGACCTGAACTTGTCTGTTCTTGACCATGGATTTATTTGTCCTATCCCGACACAATTTTCTGTACTCTTCGATGTTAGCATGGTGGGGTTTCATGTCAAATTTATTTTCCACCTTCCCTTCCACTGCTACTCTTCCTTTAATAGAAACCATAACAAATACAGACATTCGTTACATCCAAGCGAATCTGGTTACACATTTTGCAAAAAATATATACAAAAGTGGCAGAAAGGTTCATAGAAAATCGCAAATCTGAATAAAAGCTATTCATGTAACTGCGACAATACAGCACCTGGTATGAAGCTAACCTGAAACTCATCTAAAAGATGTGAAATATCATATCAGCTAGTAAATAACACCTGATAAGACTTGGATAAGCTTGTCAAATTGAACATAGAAAAATTAATCTCTCAACAAGTTTTGCTCTTTTACTTTACCATAGACCAAGAAACACCTCCATGTTCATATTTCTCTCTAGCATAAAATGATCAGAATCCCAGCCTTCACCTAAGCTGGAACTTTGCAGTCGTCTTAATCGTCTTGAACTCATAACAATAGTATGATGTTCAAATATTCACAAATACAACTAAAGGATGGTCCATTTGGTATAACTGATTACACAATTTTTTCACTGGATACTTCCACTAAGTTCCCATTGATAGGATTGTCTACCTCCCATTCCCCAATATCCTATATTTATCAATTTCAGGTACTTTAGAGTAAGTAAAGAGTTGTATGGTAATCACAATGATCTAAACATCATAGTGTTTTGACGTTGTGCCGAAGACTATAAGGTAAAATCTCAGTAGCATCTGCAAGAAAAAAAGTATACAATTTTTTGGGCAAGATTGTTTAAAAATAAATTATTCCTCCACTGTTCTTTAATATATCATATTATTCGTACTCCACGTGAAACTAAAACGTCAATAGCTCCAGTCCGCATGTTCATAGCACCACACTGTTTAAAGTGACTATACAAATCCATACTTTGGCAGTAATCAGTGATACGATTTGATGGTTATGCTGCACTTAATTTTCTTCACAATCTCATACAGCAAACGATATCAGTAAAACATTGGCCTCAGAAATTCAACCGTTACCATTGTTTAAATCAATTGCACAAAAAAGATGTTCGTCACAGATACTAAACTTTCAAAATCAAAGAAATCAATAACAAGAAAGCAGCAAGAATTGAAAAGAGAGTAACACATATGGGAACAAAATCTAGGATATAAATACTTGGCATTTACCTTGATTTGTCTCAGAGAAAACACCCATGGGAATGAAATCCTTAAACATGTTGAGAGTGTAACTCTTTGGCACGTTCACGACCTCACTCCCAGCCATCTCCATAGTGAACTGACGCACATACAATAAACAAATTCAAAAATCACGTCCCTATAAATTCCACTATTCGAACTTAATAAACCCCAAATTTTATAAAAGTACACAACAAATTCGCATAAATATCACACAAGCATCAGGTATAGGCAGGCACGCAAACAAATGGAGAAGGGAATGTTTACTTCGAGGGAGGAGGGATCTTCAGGCCGAAGGAGATCGAGGGAGACGACGACTTTGGCGACAGGCGGCGAGTCGGCGGCGGCAGCGGAGGACTGCCACGCCTTGGAGACAACCGGCGGGCACTTCATAAGCCAAATCGATCGGTCGGCTTTGGCCGTGTCGAGAGTGGTGTTGCCGTTGCTGTAGTCATCCTCCATGAGACGAGGGTTTACGGGTGAGAAGATGCGTAACGACTAATATGGACCTGCTACAACGTCGGGTCGCCTGGGGCTCCGGCTGATTAGAATCGTCTTTGACCTAACGGTCCTAACGGCAAAACTAGTACAAATATAGGCTCCCAAATATACGTGAGGGCTCGTTTGCTAAGTTGTATGGGATAAAGTTTGGTAAGATTGATTGAGATTTCTTATACAATATAAAAAATTAATATCATATTTGGTACGATATATTAAATTCACTGCAAAATATAGATATCAAGGTAGTTTATTGAATTTATTAGTTGTAGTATTGTTTAATATCACTTAATACCACCTCTTAGGTGGGATACGTAATACCAAAAATTAATATTATTTATACAGACTCGAATTTTATCAAGGGCTCTATACTTTATACCAAACAAGATATAGAGGTGTATTAAATATATTATATACCTTAATCACACGTAACAAACAAGTCCTAAATGTATATTGTAGAAATTGCCCAACCGTAATCATGGGCTATCTTCTAGCAGGCTATGTTTGGCTTCAGTTTTGGGCTACTAATTTAAAGTCCATGTATAAGGAATAAAAAGACAATAATGCTATTATGACAAAGTATGACAAACAAAGTGACAAACAAACGACATGTCACGAGATAACGATTTTAAAGGTGATATTTATATTTTCTACGAGAAATTGACAAGATCGAGATTTGGACATTCTAATCTGGTCTTGAACACAGATATACCGCTGCCATTTATTGTTTCACTTTCCCCTTTAAATTCGAAACTCAAACAGGTGGCCGCTATCAACACGCCGACAGGAGTTACCGCCGGCGACAACAGCATTCTCCTGAATCGATGTCGCCGGCTACATTACATTTGTAGATCTAAAGTGGTTGCATTCCCCAGTCCCGTTCTTGTTGGAGAAATTATTAAAAAATGAAACACTAACTGAGAATATTGATTGATTCTGCTGATCACTCTTATTATGCATTGAACTGGAATGAGGCCTTTAAATAGGCAAAACATAACAAAGACTCAACAGACTTTTCCTAGAAAATTGGAACTACAACTAAAGACTAGGAACAAATAAACGACTGGAATATTTCCAGCTTATTCTACTTTGACTAACTAACAACTAGTTTGAATGAGTCTTCCAACACTCCCCTTCATTCGAACTTGCGGATTCCCAACTCAAGACAAAATGCTTCATGCTTCTTTAGAGACAAACTCTTGGTCATCAAATCTGCAATCTGCTCTTCCGTGTTACAATTTTCCAGCCTCACTTCTCCTTTTTCCAGCAGCTCACGAATGTAGTGGTGTTTAATTTCAATATGTTTTGATCGACCGTGATACACTGGATTTCTAGCGAGCATCACAGCTGACCTGCTATCACAATAAATTTCAGTAGGTTCAAATTGCTCTTCTCCCAAGTCGGACAAAATTCTTCTTAACCACACTGCTTGACAACTAGTTGCAGTGGCTGCTACATATTCCGCCTTTGTGGACGATAAGGCTACAGTTGCCTGTTTCTTTGAATTCCACGATACAACTCCTGTTCCAAGAATAAAACAACTTCCTGATGTGCTCTTCCTATCTTCAATGGAACCGGCCCAATCACTATCAGTGAATCCCGTTAGTTTGAATTCTTTTGATTTGCGATACCATATCCCCAAGTTCTTTGTGCCAGCTAAGTAACGAAGAACTCGTTTTGTTGCTCCAAAGTGATGTCTTGATGGATTGTGCATAAAGCGAGATAAAACGCCAACTGCAAAACTAACGTCAGGACGAGAGTGAGTTAAGTAAATGAGTCGCCCAATTAAACTTCTTTACAACTGTCCATTGGCAGCTTCAGCACCATCTAGTGGTTGAAGTTTTTCGCCAATGTTCATCGGAGTAGCAGCCGGTTTACATTCGATCATATTAAATTTCTATAATGTATCTTCAATATACTTCCTTTGAGACATAAAAATTCCAGCACTTGTTTGCACAATTTGGAGTCCTAAAAAATAATGCAGCTCCCCCAAGTCCGTCATATCAAACATATTCATCATTGAGTTCTTAAATTCAGTTATGAAACGCATCGATGAGCCTGTGTAAATCATATCGTCAACATATAAACTAACAATGATAAGATCAAAACTACCTTCCTTTTTGACATAGAGTGTTGGCTCATGTTTACTTCTTTCAAATCCTTGCTTACGAAGAAACTCGTCTATCTTACTATACCAAGCTCGTGGAGCTTGTTTCAGCCCGTAAAGCGCTTTCCTTAGTCGAAGCACTTTATTTGGACATTTTGAGTTCTCGAAACCAGGGGGCTGAGATACATACACTTCCTCCTGTAAATCCCCGTTTAAGAAAGCATATTTAACATCAAACTGAAAAATCTTCCACTCCTTTTGAGCAGCCAATGCCAATATCATTCTTACAGTCTCGAACCGTGCAACCGGTGCAAATGTTTCTTCATAATCTATCCCTTTCTGTTGTGTGAATCCCCTCACTACCAACCTAGCTTCGTACTTCTCAATGCTGCCATCTGCAAGAAATTTTGTTTTAAATATCCATTTCAAACCAATAACATTTTTACCTTCCGGAAGATCGGCTTCTTCCCATGTTTGATTTTTTTGAATAGATTGCAATTCATCTTCCATTGCACCTCTCCATTCCTCATGCTTCAAGGTTTCATCTACTGTGACCGGATCACCAGCAAATAGTGCCAATAATGTTACATCATCATCTTCATTATCAAGCTCACCTTCAACTGGAAAATGACGTCGAGGAATATGACCACGCTAACTTCTACGTAGTTTAGTGGCAGGTGTTGGCATTGATTTGTATGAAGAAGATCCTTCGACTGAAGTGCTTAGGCTTGATGATGAACTTGATCTTGTTGGTGTCGGACTTTGTTCTTTAATAGGTGAGACTTTTTCTGTATCCTTGCTACTGATTTCTTCAACCTCAATAAGTTTATTCTTTGAAGATTCAACCTTATCATTCCAATCCCAGCTAGCTTGCTCATCGAACACTACATCCCTACTCACAACAATTGTTTTGCGTGTAGGATTGTAAAGTTGATATGCTTTCGATTGAGAACAATACCCTATAAAGATGTACTTCTGTGATTTTTCTTCCAATTTATGTTTCTCAGTTGTTCGCAATGCATAACACAAACAACCAAAAACCCGTAAATGACTGGCCGATGGTTTGTTCCCATACCAAGCTTCATATGGGGTCCTATTCCACACTGATTTTGTAGGAGATATATTCAGAAGATAAACTGCAGCAGCAACTCCTTCCGCCCAAAAATTATCCGGCAATCCTTTTGATTTCAACATCGAATGAGCCATCTCAACCACTGTACGGTTCTTTCGTTCCGCCACTCCATTTTGTTCGGGAGTATATGGGGCTGTTAATTCCCTCTTTATACCTTCCTCGTCACAGAAAGACGCAAATTCTTTAGATATAAACTCACCGCCACGATCAGTTCTAAGAACCTTGAGATCCTTCCCACTTTGTTTTTCTACTAACGCCTTGAACTTCTTGAAACTTTCGAATGTTTCAGACTTGAGTTGTAAAAAGTAGACCCAACTCATTCTACTACAATCGTCGGTGAATAAGAGGAAGTACCTGCTCCCGCCAAGAGACTCGGTCCTCATTGGACCACACAAATCAGCATGCACTAGTTCCAACACGTCCGCAACGCGTTTTGATTTTCCCACAGGAAAAGACATATTTGTTTGTTTGCCAAGCACGCATCCCTCACATACTTGTTTCATCGGCGCAATGGACGGGAGGTTGGCCACCATTTCTTTTGATTTCAGCAGTTGCAGCCCTCTATAATTTAGATGACCGTATCTTAAATGCCACAACTCGCTTTCTTCTAGATTCTTACTCATTAAGGCTGCATCTGTTGAAAAATCGAGAGGAAACATCCTGTTTCCCGTCATGTAAGCACGCGCCACAATTTCATTTGTAGCTTTGTTCTTGATTATACACTTACCATCATCAAACAAAAGAGAATGACCTGATTCCATCAACTGCCCTACACTTACCAAGTTGTGTGCCAAATTCGGAGCATAATTAATGTCTTTTATGTACCTTCGTGTGTTTCCTGTGATGATTGCAGCACTTCCGCGTCCTTCAATTTGTACCTTTTTGTCATCACCGAGTCTAACGTGCGATTTTATTGTGGTATGTTGATAGTGGTTGTTCACATCATGTCACTGGAGACAAATCAAAATTCAATGACCTTGACAGGTCACACATCACTTGTTGCTTTTTCTGTTTTTGTCTCGACCATAAACAAGTAGTCATCTTGTTCTCCGTCTTCTTCGGCATAGTTAGCTTCTTCGGGTTTAGACCAACAATACTTATCAGTATGCCCAGGTTTGTTGCAATATGAGCAATGCAAAGAAGAGTTACGACCACGACCTCGGCCTCGGCCTCGAAAACTTCCTCTATCTCTTCCTCGGCCACGTTGATTAGAGAAATCGGCCTCCCCCTTGATCTGAAATGCCTTTTCTTCTTCTTTTGCTGCACTTCTATTAATCCGAGCCTCATGAGCTTGTAGGGAACCCGTGAGTTCATCAAAAGATAGTTTAGAGAGATCTTTGGATTCTTCAATAGCGGCCACAACGTGGTCAAACTTAGGTGCCAAACTTCGAAGAACTTTGGCGACAATAGTTTCATCTGTGATTTTCTCTCCATATGACCTCATTTGGCTTACAATTGCCGAGACTCGTGCCAAATATGCTTGCACTGATTCATTTCCTTTCATCCCAGAAGTTTCAATATCTCTGCGAAGAGATTGTAATTTAACTGTGATCACCTTGGTTGATCCTTGGTATTCAGTTTTGAGGATCGTCTAAGCTTGCTTTGATGAAGTAGCTGCTGCGATTCTTGAAAAAATTGTTTCATCCACACCTTGTTGAATGAAAAATAGAGCCTTAGCATCGAGCTTCTGATTATTCTTTCGACTCACCTCATCGTCACTGGTCTCTACAATACCAGTTTCCACGAATTCCCAAAGTTCCTGAGACTTGAAAAGTGTCATCATCTTGGTACTCCAAAACTCGTATGAGTCACCCTTGAAGACAGGTATCTGCGTTGGTGATACACTGGTGGAACTTGAACTTGTTGCCATTGAATTTTGAACGAAGAAAAAAAAAAGGTGTTTAGGCTTGCTGTAACCTGGCTCTCGATACCACTTTTGTTGGAGAAATTATTAAAAAATGAAACATTAATGAGAATATTGATTGATTCTGCTGATCACTCTTATTATGCATTGAACCGGAATGAGGCCTTTAAATACGCGAAACATAACAAAGACTCGACCGACTTCTCCTAGAAAACTGGAACTACAACTAAAGACTAGGAACAAATAAACGATTGGAATATTTCCAGCTTATTCTACTTTGACTAACTAACAACTAGTTTGAATGAGTCTTCCAACAGTTCTCAATCGGACTCCATCTTTCCGGCGAGGAATAACGTCCGATTTAGGTAAGTGATTTAACATACCGGTAATATGACATTTGCAAATATGAATGCGTGGAATAATACAGATTTAAGGCTCTGTTTTTGCTTAATATTGTGCCACCATTTCCTTGAATAATACTGACGTTTGTGGAATATCATCATCATCATCAACAGCACCTTAATCCCAACTATGTTGGGGTCGGTGGCATGAAGATTATAGTGTCATTTAATTGTCTAAAATTAGTTAACACCATAACTCATGCAAATAACAAAGTGGCAAAGTTTTACGCCGGATGCCCTTCATGCCGCAACCCGTATGAAGGAGAAATAGAACGAAATTCCAAAACCGTCAACATCATAGGTTTTTCCATTTATATGGAAAATATCATGAGACGGCGATGAGTTTGAGATAATTGCTATTGTCATGTCACAATACGTAATTGATATTGTAAAATCTACACTGACGTTTGTGGAATAAGAAATTAAAATCACATTAACCATCCCATTTGCTTGAAAAAGCCTTCAAGTCAATGAAAAAGCAATTCTGCATAAACTATTCCATTTGCTTAATGTTTGATTAGAATGTAATTAGGAAAATTTATCATTTCTCTTTTTATTCAAATAATCCAAGTAGTTTCTTGTGATTTATTTCTAAGCCACTTGGATATTGGAGAGAGAATTTTTCTTTCTACTATTACATATGACTTTCTCTAAATGTTTTGACATTCAAAATATTTTCAGTCCTTAAAGTTGAGCAAATTAAAAGTTAAGTTGCATAAACTAATGCAGTGAGTAGAGAACATGAGTTCCATATTGATTTTTTTAATATAAAGAAAGAGAACATGAATGCAGTTGTTGGAATAGATCTCAGTAAGCCCTGCATTTTGAACTATTTTGACTCATGTGAATTGTTGTATTGTTGTAGGTAATCCACTTCTATTTTCTGATATAGAGACAGACGGCAAGAACGATACGTTCGTCGATGACAAGACAATTGGTTTGAATGAATTAATAGGAGAAGAATCCAAAGTAGGTGACATATATGTTGGGAAAAATACCGACTAACGTCACGTCACAACGAATAAAGCGGAATTTCGTTTGACAAATTCTCACTCTTCAATCGTAACTTTGTGGTTACCGACGAGTAGAGCACCAATTACAACTCGATAAGATTAATACAAATGATATTCGAAAGACAATAAACACGAGACACAAATTTTAGCGTGGAAAATCCCTCAAGACGAGAGTAAAAACCACGGGACCGAAGCCGCTTAAATCCACTATCACCAATACACACAAATACACAATCTTCCCTAATACAAACTAGGGGTACACACCAATCGTCAAATACTTGGTAATAAATGTTCTTCAAGTATTTGGAATCAATAACAACAACAAGATCGAGAAAGAAAACAACCGTAAATGGCTTACACAAAGAGCTAACGAAATACCCGTACTTCCGGACTCAAAAACTCGATCTACACCGGTGAAAAGATTTGCCTAATAGCTACCAAGCTCTTGTCAAAAGATCACGACGATCCGACCGATAAATCTCCGGGAAAATGAAGAAATGTATTTCTCTCTCTTGTTTCTCTCTCTATATCTCTCTCTTGTTCTTGAAGTGTAGGTGATGAATTGTAAAAGTCCCGATCCAAAAACTGCATAAAAGGTGCCAATTTGCAGGTTTTGACCCATGTGCCGCGGCCCGGGCCAAGTGTGCCGCGGCACACTGCGCAAAAATGTGCCCAGGGCTCGGCAGGGGCCAAGGCCCAGAGTACAGTCGGCCAGGCAAAAATGACGGGGCCGCGGCTTAGCAGGGATGAGCCGCGACCCATGGTGATCGGCATGTCTCGGCGGGTCTCGGAAGGATGGTGCTCGCGAGGCCGTGGGGGCGCGGCCCCAGTCTGATGGCTCGGCGAGTGAGTTATCGGTAGGGCCGCGGCTCGTTTGTGTCTGCGGCCCGTGATGCAGTGAGGAAAAGCGTCTTTTCAAGCGTAGTACCACGGCCCGGAGGGTTTGTGCCGTGGCCCGGAGTCCGGTCGACTCCGAAAATGCCTATATTTCGGAAATTACTCCTACAAATCTCCCCCTTTCCGGAATATAGGAAAAGTTCGCCATCCCGGCGATCGAACAACACACTTTCACCTTATCTCTACTTAACGTTTTCGTTAACATATCAGAACCATTATCATCGGTATGAACTTTATCAAGTTCAAACAAACCATCCTCTAAAGCATCTAGGATCCAATGATACCTCACATCGATATGCTTCGTTCTCTTGTGAAAAGTCGCATTCTTAGCCAAATGAATCACACTTTGACTATCAGAAAGAACTACGTAACGTCGTTGTCGGAAGCCTAGCTCTCGTAAAAACATTTTCAACCATAAGAGCTCTTTGCTCGCTTCCACCGCCGCAATATACTCGGCCTCCATTGTAGACAAGGCAACGTACTTTTGCAATCTTGATTGCCATGACACGGTTCTCCCTGCGAACGTCATCAAATAACCGGAAGTGGATTTTCAGTTATCTTTATTACCGGCCATATCCGAATAAGAATATCCAACAAGCATTGCTTTCCCGTTTCCAAACGTAATCCCCAATTTGGAAGTACCCCGTAAATATCTAAATATCCATTTTACGGCTTCCCAATGCTTCTTACCCGGATTCGATAGAAACCGGCTCACCACTCCCACGGTATGAGCAATGTCGGGCCTAGTACAAACCATAGCATACATTAAACTCCCGACCGCCGAGGCATATGGAATTTTATCCATATCCTCAATATCCTCCTTCGTCTTAGGGCAATCTTAACTCATCAATTTAAAATTGTTAGTAAGAGTCGAACTAACAACTTTAGCTTTGTCCATGTTGAAACGTTTAAGCACCTTCTCGATGTATTGCTCTTGCGACATGTGCAATTTCCGGGCTGCTCTATCCCGAGTGATTCTTATTCCAAGAATTTGTTTAGCCGCCCCCAAGTCCTTCATGGCAAAGGACTTACTCAATTATTTCTTCAAATCGGCAATCCTCTCGGCATTTTTGCCAACGATCAACATGTCGTCCACATAGAGCAATAAGATGATAGAGTCATCATCTCCGAATTTCTTAAAAAATACGCAATGGTCGAGAGTCGTCTTCCGATAGCCTTTCTCCCCCATAACCGACTCGAACTTCTTGTACCATTGCCTTGGTGCTTGTTTCAACCCGTATAAACTCTTCCGAAGTTTACACACATAATCCTCTTTTCCTTCGACCTCAAATCCTTCCGGTTGCTTCATATAAATTTCTTTGTCAAGGTCTCCATGAAGAAAAGCCGTCTTGACATCCATTTTCTCAACCTCAAGATCAAGGCTAGCCGCATACCAAAGACCAATCGAATCGATCCTATCTTCACAACTGGAGAAAAAATCTCATCAAAATCAATGCCCTTCTTTTGACTAAATCCTTTCACCACGAGTCTAGCTTTGTATCGGGGCAACGAGGTATGCTCCTCCGACTTCATCCGATACACCCATTTGTTTCTCAAAGCCCTCTTGCCTTACGGCAACTTCACCAACTCGTAAGTGTTATTCTCATGCAAGGAACTCATCTCGTCTTGCATGGCATCCATCCATTCCTTCTTCTTTTCATCCTCCATGGCCTCCGCAAAATATTCGGGCTCTCCCTCATCGGTGAGTAAGACATACTCATCGGCCGAATAACGGGTGGAGGGATGACGGTCTCTCGTCGACCGCCTATGTGGAACAAAAGATGGCATGTTCGTCACGGGTAGCTCGGGATGAGCTCCATCGGTGTCATCTTGCCTCAATTCATCGTTCTCACCGGCATCATGTTGTTCATTATTTTGGACGTCATCTCCAATGGGTGTCTCAACATTTTGTGGAGGAACGGAGTCCAAATCAATAAGATCATAGTCGTGTTGCAGAGCCGACTCTCCATTCTCAACATCTTTCATTGTTTGATCTTCTACGAAAACAACGTCTCTCGACCGAACAAGCCTCTTTGTAACCGGGTCATATAATCTATACCCGAACTCATCAAGCCCGTAGCCAATAAAAATACACGGCTTCGTCTTGGAATCAAGCTTTGATCTCTCATCATTCGGAATGTGAACAAAGGCTTTACATCCGAAGACCCTCAAGTGGCGGTACGAAATTTCTTTACCGCTCCACACCTTATCCAGCACATCAAACTCCAAAGGGACACACGGCGTCAAATTGATAACATGAACCGCCGTGTTCAAAGCTTCTCCCTAAAACGACTTTGGAAATCCGGCATGTGAGAGCAAACAACGAGCTCTCTCGACCAAAGTCCGGTTCATTCTCTCCGCCAAGCCATTGAGTTGCGGAGTCTTCGGGGGCGTATTTTGATGTCGGATCCCTTGCTCTCGGCAATATTCATCAAAGGGTCCGGTGTACTCTCCACCATTGTCCGTCCGGATACACTTTAGCTTCTTCCTGGTCTCTCTTTCCACCGAGGCATGAAATTGCTTGAAAGTGTCTAACACTTGATCTTTGGTCTTCAAGGTGTAAGCCCACACCTTCCTAGAGTGATCGTCAATGAATGTGACAAAATATTGGCAACCACCGAGCGTCCTCGTCTTCATAGGACCACAAACATCGGAATGAACAAGATCAAGAACATTTTCCTTCCGTGAAGAAGTATGACTCTTAAAAGTAACTCTCATTTGCTTCCCGGCTAGACAATGAGAGCATCTTTTAAGGTGTACCTTGTGAACCCCGGACAACGCCTCCTTCTTCGACAAGAGCGCCATTCTTTTTTCACTCATATGACCGAGCCTCTTATGCCATAGCTCGGCCATGTTATTATTGTCGATTGTGTTCACGAAATTAGTCGTGACCTTAGGAAGTGTCACTTACAATTTTCCTTCCTTTTGTCCTCTCCCGACAATCAAGGAACCTCTAGTGAGCTTCCACAACCCCTTGCCAAAACCGCTATGGTAACCGTCATCATCGAGTAAACCAACGGACATAACATTAAGCCTCATGTCCGTAACATGTTTTACGTTCCGTAAAACAAGTTCCATTCCGGTGTCGAATCTCAAATGCACATCTCCCACTCCAACAATCTTGGATAACCCATCGTTACCCATCTTGACTATACCAAAGTCGCCCGGAGTATAAGAGGAGTAAAAATCTCTACGTGATGTAACATGACACGTAGCTCCACTATCGACCACCCAACTCGAATCATCTCTAGCAAGATTGACCATATCATAATCACAACAAACAAAGAATTCTTCGGTAGTAGTATTAACTTCGGCTTTATCATTACTACCGCTTTCCTTCTTTTGTGAATTTTCTCGGCCTTGGCGATTCTCCTTCTTCAACTTTCGGCAAAAATTCTTAGTATGCCCTTCCTTACCACAATGGTAACATTCGATGTTGGCATACTTCCCCCGAGAACTACTCCTTTGTGGCCCTCTATTACTCGGACCTCTACTTTGACCTCTCCCCCGTCTTTCGGTAACTAGATCATCCGACTGTAACGAAGATCCTTGTGCTTTTCTTCGGACCTCCTCATTCAACATGTTCCCTTTTGCTAGTTCCATCGAAATGACTCCATCGGGGGCGGAGTTAGACAACGACGTTTGAAACGTCTCCCAAGAATCCGGCAATGTGCCTAACAACCACAAAGCTTGCACCTCCTCTTCGAATTTAATTCCCATTCCGGCAAGTTGATTAATTATGCCTTGGAATGTATTTAAATGATCCGATAGAGGAGTCCCGTCTCGAAACTTCAAATTCATCATTTGTTTAATTAGGAATAACTTATTATTCCCCGTCATCCGAGCATACAATTGCTCGAGCTTGTGCCATAACTCTCGAGCATCCTTCTCTCCACTAATATGGTTCAAAATGTTGTCATCCACCCATTGTCGAATATATCCGCAAACTTGGCGATGCAAAATAGTCCACTCCACGTCGGACTTCCCATCCGGTTTATCTTTGCTAAAAACCGGCATATAATAATCTTTCACGTATAGAAGGTCTTCCATCTTCCCCTTCCATACGTGGTAGTTTGAACCGTTCAAGTTAACCATTCTACGCAGTCATCAAATTCAAACGGTAATTTCATCGACGATCGACCACCAGTTCACTACCGTTTCGTTCGCGGTTCGCCTGAGTTTGGACGGACCAAGGACGGAATTTGATTTAACTATTCACTTTCTCATATCATACTCCCCATGTTGTCTTTCTAAATTTTTGATTTTACTTCCCAGTAAATTTTTAGTTTTGCTCCCAAATCTTACTGTGTTAGAAATCAGATCAGAAGTTACACTACAAGAAACAGCTCTATCAACGACCGCATATCAGCGACCGCACTCAGTAGTTGAAGGTCATCAGCGACCGATCCCGGTAGCTAAAGGCAGTAGCAAAAAAACTGGTCGCTAAAAAACACTTCTGCGATGCCTTTTGGCGACCGTTGCCTTAGCACCGGGTTTTGGCGATCGACTTGGTCGCTAAGCTGAGTCAGCATTGGTCTGACAGAAAATCCACATGTCTGCGAATGACCCAGCGGCCGCATTCCGTCGCTAATTATTGTGACTATTTTTTGCTACTGATTGCTGTCGCTACCATTTGCGACTATGTTAGTTACCGAAAGCGGTCGCTAATATTTGCAACTACTTTTAGCTACCAAATTTCTGTCGATACAAGTAGTATATCTTGCGACCAACATTAGCTACCGATTTCTGTCGCTAATACTTGCGACTATTTTTAGCTACCAAATTTTCTGTCGCTAGAAGTAGTATTCTTGCGACTAACATCGGATATCGATTTCGGTTGCTAATACCATTTTTCAGAATTTACTGGATTATTTTCTAATATTTTATACCTGTTTTCCCAAAACATTCACAACAATACAACTATATACTTTGGCAGGACATATTCACTTATAAACATTTGCTAGAATTCAAATAATCAAACCGAATTAATATATAAGTTCACATATTTTTACATCATCTAAAAAACCAACAAGGCAACCATAGGTTCGAGTATCATCCAAGTACGAAAGTACAATACGAAATCATAAAAGCTACCAAGTTCGAGTACAAAAGAAACATAAATGTGACTAAGACACTCTACGAAGATCCGCCAAAACCGTCATCACGATCATCATGATGTGATCCATGTAAGTAACAAAACAATAAAAAAATATTACATATACATAGTATATATTTTGACTATGTATAACAAACTAACTCCGCCATTCAAGAACATAAAGAACATAACTTCAGGTAGCTTTACTAAATAAAATACCTCGTCGCCATGCTGCTGCTGTGATGCTGCTGCCGCTGCTACTGCACGAGCCAGATTCTCGGGATCCATAGCCCCTAGATGGCCTCCCAATTCAAGAAGAAGCTCACGATTTTGGCATATAGCTCTCACACAACCAGCCGGAGTAGCATAACAAATAAAGGCACTACAGTTGGTTTTTATTTTTGACGACTTTTACATATTTTCAGTCATATTTTTACCGGGAATTCGTCTTTTCTGATTTGGGCGTAAGAGTGTTAACATAGGGACCCGGTGCTTTTTGCTGGTGGCAGACGGTCGAATCACTGAGTGTTCATCACTTTGATTCTTGGTGGCCGATTTCTTCGTGCTCATGAGCGTATAATAGCTATTTCGTCTTTCAATACCCCAAACCCCCCGATGGTGTCTATAATCATTATTTTCGTTCAATACCCACCACTCCTCATGATTTGTAGTCGTGGATCCACCCTACCTCTCAGCGGTATATGACGTCGTTCAGATAGCATTTTGTGGTTTATAAACATATACAAGGTGGACGACGAAGCACAGCTCAGTCGGTAAAACGCTTCCCTCTAACCAATCGGTTGGGGGTTCGAGTCATCTCTGGTGCGTATGTGTGTAAATCTCCAAAAAGAAAAACATATACAAGGTGGAGGCATGGAATTTCCAATAATTATTGATGCTTTTTTTTACTTGTGTTTGTACGTTTTCTGCATGTTAGAGAGAGCCCCATATTTTCGTTTTGCCATAGGCTCCCAAGATGCCTGGACCAATCCTCTAGGGATGGGAAGGGAGGTGGCACCGTGGCAGCTAGAGTTTTTCTGTTTTCTGGAGGAGAGAGAGAGAGAGAGAGAGAGAGAGAGAGAGAGAGAGAGAGAGAGAGAGAGAGAGAGAGAGAGAGAGAGAGAGAGAGAGAGAGAGAGAGAGAGAGAGAGAGAGAGAGAGAGAGAGAGAGAGAGAGAGAGAGAGAGAGATTCGTATATCAATTAGTACAAGTTTTCATGTTAAAAAGTGAAAATTTGGACCACATAACAGGTTCGACCTCAATTGCCAATATGAAGCATACAGTAGAATGAAGCACGCGATTCTGTCCCTCACCCTACAAAGTCTACTTTTTCTTTTGAAACTTTTGGCTCCTTCCCTGCTAACAACTGTTACCTTCCAAATTTTAAGAGCCTTTTTTTTTTTTTTTTTCCAATTTTTTCCTGATAATTTACACTGATGTTTAAAAAGAAAATTCACCACTAGTTTACTTTACTTCTTTGAATATTCACGGGCAGAAATTATTATTTATTATAACATTATATAATAAATTAGAATAATACGAAATAAATATTCTAGTCGGTTTGCATGAAAACTGAAAGGAAACTCACATAGTGTAGATAAGATAACAAAGACGACAATAATCATGAAACGTATATTGGATCAGAATTTGATCTAAATGTTGATGTGGGAACTAGAGGTGGCCATGGCCGGCCCGCCGGCCGGGCTGAAGCTTGCCTGCTCAGGACCGCCCACTGATGGGGTGGGCTGGGCTGGGCTGGGCCTGAATGGCTAATGGGCGGCCGTAGCCCATTGTCCGCCCATCCCGGGCTGTCCGTGGGCCGGGCCGGGCTGATCTTCTTTATTAAAAAATCTATTTGGACTTTAAATTTTTTTTAATATTTGATTAAAAAATCAGTTTGAAAAAATCTGCTTCGAATTTTGAAATAAATCTGCTAACATTGATTCAAAAATCAATTAAAAAAATCTGTTTTGAATTTTTTAAAAAATATATATATTAACATTAAATTAAAACATCTAGAAAATCCATCCTGGATTAAAAATATGTGTTTTGAATTAAAAAGATCATTTAACATTAAATGAGGAGAAGAGGGAAGAAGAGGTGTGAGCTGGGGTGGGCTGTGCAGGTTGGGCCGGGTTTGGTTGAGCTGTGGGCCGGGTCGGTCCAGGCTGTGGGATGAGACGGTGTGGGATGGGGGCAGGCTCAGTGGGCTTGAGCTGGGGAGTTTGGGAATCGGATCGCCCGGAGGTCCTTGTGGGCTGTGCTCGAGCCTGGGCCGGGCTAGCCCGGCTGGCCCATGGGTCTGGAAAAACCGGGCTGGGTCAGCCAGCCCAATGGCCACCTCTTGTGGGAACGATGAAATCGTCATTTAAAATATAGAGAAAATCGAAGGAAATGCCTAAGAATTATTATAAATGTATGTACGAGTCGAGCCAGGATTTTAGATTGAGGATGCAGGGTCTCTTAGACAACTCCAAGGAAATGGAGGGTACATGCAAAATTGAAAAACATCCGAATAATGGACAAAGAAAAGCTCTGAATGTATCAAACTGATGGAAATTGGTTTTAAATACCAATCTGGAAATTATTATTTAAATATTTATTATTTAAGTAAAATAATTATTGGATGTTAATCTACGTCTCGAGTAGATGAACGTGGTATACTTGAAGTCTCAAAACCGATTTCCGGTGAGTGATATATTGTATGTCAAAGTTTGGATGTTGTGTAGGGAAGTAATACTTGGGAAGTATTATTGTCCCACATTGGAAAATGAGAGAGGTATTCTCTTGTATAAGAGTAGCAATGCTCATGGAGCTATTAAATTGTGGACTTGCTAGTGGGTTTGGTGAAAGCCATGACCTTGCATACACACACGCATATACAATTTTTTTCGGCCATTTTCAGAGCAGCCTACTACTTCTATGCTTACAAGTATTAGTGTATTAGTATAGCCCAAGTTCTCAATCCTCGTCCAGTTCGTCGGAGCTCTCCGATTTGCGGTGTTGCTACTGTAGAGACGTAAAGTCGTTGACCTTTGGGGACGAGCCGCCAATCCGTGAACACTACCGGGGCGTTTCTCATCTTGCGGGCAGAAGGCATCTTCGGGCGAATTCTACAACAATCTGGTTTCGTTTCTAGTTTTTGTTGTTTCGATTATTTCCTTGTATTTCTAATTTGGTTCTTGTTAGTTCAGATTCCATTTCCATTTCATTGTATTTTTTTTTCAATTCTGTCTTGAGTTCTGTAATTTCTGGATTTCGAGTTGTAATTTATTTTTCCGCCTAGCAAGTTTCTACGACAGAGATACCAACAAGCGCAAGACGAGAAAATACTTGCTAAATTCTACAACTGGAGATGACGATCGCTGCTTCCACCGACTCGAACACCACCGCTGTCGTTGCCTCCACGACCGCCGCCTCAACCATGGCAAACTCCTTTGCTGCGACTATGTCACATCTGATGAGCTCAACTACCTCATCAACAACTCCATGGGTGTTTTCGAATCCCTTTCTAACTACCGGTGGATCCAGCTCGAGTGGCACCGTAGGGTCCATGTTAGGATCTAGTGTTGGAGCCTACGGGTTCAACACGAGTGGTTTCTTTTTTGGAACAACCTCGGGGCCTAGGATGATGCCTACCGCCGAGAAGCCACCAAAGTTTGGTGGAGCCGACTTTAAAAGGTGGCAACAAAAGATGTTGTTCTATTTGACAACACTGGGCTTTGCAAACTTCCTTAAGGAAGATGCGTGTAATATCCGGAATTTCTACTACTGTTATTTAATATTATTTTATCCGAGTTATGTTGTGCAGCGTGGAATCTGTACAGTATGGATAAAATAAATTCGGAACTGAGACAGCTGTATTGGTATATGTTGCTGCCCGAAATATTATCCGAAGATGAATATTGCTGGAATGGACGGACAGCAAACAAAGTTGCGGGAGCACTTCCGCGAGGGTGTGAATAACACAAGATTTGCCGGATTTGTTAGGCCCGGGCTTGAATGTTCTCGCGAGATGTTATTAATACAAATATTCGTGGATACAAGTACTAATGTACGAATCTAATTACAATGAGTGTAAAAGATCCTATTTATCTAGCTCTTGAGCGAAGCTTTGGTGTTCTTGCTCTCTGACGATCGTCTTATGTGTAAGAGATGCTGAGAGAGAAGAGAGAACCGAGAGATAGCTGTTGCCAAGAGTGAGAAAGCCAAGATGTGAGTTGAGCTTGTTAAGAAGCAGCCCCTTTTCCAAGTGTAGGCAGCCTTCTATTTATAGGGGCTGAGATGCCCTGTTTACTGGCGGGCGATCGCCTTTCGTGCAATATAATAAAGGGGCGATCGCCTTTATGTCACATGGGATGTCTGCTTAAAGTCCACGGCTGCTACTGGCAGCCAGCTGTGCGGTCCAATGAGGAGCCGGCACGCATCCTGAGTTGCTGTCACGGGCGGTCCCACCATACTACTTTCGGCGGGTCTGTCGGTTGGTGGAAGGATGCTGACAGGTTGTGGTCAACGATCCATGTGCTGGGGCGCCTTTTCCGGATCTGCACGTGGGTTCTGTCCCGAGCTTAGGCCTTTGCCGATCGGACGGGCGATGGCTTCGTGTGGCATGAGGCGGTCGTCATTTGGTCGGTCACCAGGGGTCGATCGCCAAGTACCGAGAGACGATCGCCTTAGATGTTGATCGCTCGGCACCGGGACTTATCCTGGGACCTTCGGTCGGCCGATCTGTCTTGGCTGCTGGACTTTGGCTCGGTCTCCCGGTCTCTGAGGCGATCGCCTGTTGAGACGTATAAATCTCGACACAACA
Source organism: Orobanche coerulescens (assembly GCA_033398695.1). Taxonomy (NCBI): domain Eukaryota; kingdom Viridiplantae; phylum Streptophyta; class Magnoliopsida; order Lamiales; family Orobanchaceae; genus Orobanche; species Orobanche coerulescens. The sequence continues at coordinate 8,554,309 of CM065802.1, read as the reverse complement.
GTATAATTGTCGTAGTTGGTCGACAATTACGTTTGAGGGTATCGTGTATTAGGTTATCGTGCTTTTGATATTGGGTATATCATATGAGAATATTATTGGATTGAATATATGTATTCAGTATGTGTGTATACGTATCCAATATGTCGAGACGGACAGGAACGGTTGGAAATGGCTAAGTATAGAGCCCTTAACATACGTTAAGATATTGAGATAACGTACACTAAGTTGCTAGTGTTACGTACGTTATGGCCAAGGCATTACGTACGTAACAAGATGAATCAGACAGGACCGAGTCATGGTCGGCAGGTGGGGCCCTGTGTCGGTAGCTTTCGGCAGAGAACGTGCTGGGTCGAGTCAACTCTTGGTTAACGTACGTTACGGGTAATGCATTACGTACGTTAACTGAGGAATTATTGTAGCAAATCAACGTACGTATTACGTACGCTATGAAGGTTATGTTACGTACGTAAACGAGTGAACGAAACAGGTCAGTAAGTTCTGGAATGATATTACATACGCTATGAAGGACACTTAGCGTACGCTAGGCGGCATTACGTACGTTAATGCTGATGGATAACGTACGTAATGATTGATGCAGTTTATAAAATGAAGATCGGTCTTTCATTTCTTCACGAGAGAAAATCATTTCTTCCTCCAAAGTTCGTCCTTCTGAGGGTGTTAGTGAGAATAAACTTCTTCTAACTCGGTTATGAGCTTGGGAAGCATGGATTGAAGCTTGGATACGAGGATATTGATGATTCTTCAAGTGTTTGCTTATGTATTTCATCTTCTAAGAGGTATGCTGGATAATCCTCCCTTTCAATCCAGATTTTGATGTTGTTGCTGATGAATGATTCGTAGGAAGATGATTATGATGTTGTTGTTACGGTTCTTGAGGTTATATGAACTATATGTTGAAGGATATGATGGTTTATGTCTTGATTATGTTGTTTATGATTATAGATTCATAGTGTTCTTGGTAGGATTGTTTCGATTCTTGATGTTAGGAGGATCATATATTGGAAAATATGATAATATACACCTTGAATTATGAATGAGGATTGTTTAGATGTTAGAGGATATCGAATTACGTTGTTTTGATGGCTATGAAAGGTTTCGAATCATTTAGTGTTCTTCAGGAACTTCTTGATGAATTTAAAATAGCAAGACGATTGTATGTTGAATTATCGGTATCTTTAGATATGAAGATCGAATCTTCGTTGATTGTAGTGGTAGAATTCGTATGTTCTTGATGAAATACGAATCATGATATAAATTTAGAATCCGGAAAGATGATAGTTAATCTTATAACAAGATTCTCAAAGGTATTGAACTCGTTGGGTAATTCGGGTTGCCGATTATGCCGATGGTATTTCCTACTATGAAATTTATAATTATAAACAAGGAAGAATCATGTTAATTCGTATGAATTCGGAATAAAGTGTGTTATGTAATCCTTGCTATCGAAATGAGTGGATCGTTGATATGATTATTGGAATATGGAAATGTGTCATGGTTATGAGTTCGTTCGGATTTATGTTTAATCAAGGAATTGTTGAGCCGTTGAGTTTAATTGATTGGTAACATCGGGAATTGATTATTATCGAATATATGTTAATTGATTACTTCATTAAGTTGATAATATTGATTGGTGATTATAATCGTGTGTTGCGGTCGAGTTCGAGGATGTTCGTGAATTGCTTTGGTCGGGACCGAGGAACTTATAGACGAAGGCAACGGAATTGGTAACGGCTTCATCATCGTCGTATCGGTATCGAGGCAAGTTTATTACTTGCACAGTTTATAATATTTAATGAATGATTTCAGTTTCATTCGTTTATAATTCGTATAGCAATGTTTATAATCGTAATCACGGGAGATTTGAGATTATAAATTGTATTCGAGTTTTGGGGATTAAATCATAATGTATATGATTTACATTTGTTGTTGGCATACTTGGTATCGAGGATACATTGTGTTATAGTCGTAGACGTGAATTATCTATCGTCCATGATATTTTGGATCGTCGAATATTCAGAACAATGGTTGGTGATGGTTTAGATAACGAGATTGCTCTCGAAGGACTCGGAGCAAGTATTTAAATCATTTTGTCATTTGTGTCGATCATATTCTGATACATTTATGTATCGTTGTTGTCATGCATTTGTGCACGGTTGTTGTCGTGCATTGTGTACTGTTGTTTTGTGCAGTTGTGCATTGTTGTCATATGTCCACCATGCGTTGGCCCGACAGAATCAACATGGGATATCTATAGTTGTGTGCGCTGGATCGTTGGACAGGTAATACCACCATGCGTTGTTCCGACGGGATCATCATGTGGATCTATAGTTGTGTGCGCTGGATCGTTGGATTACCATATGTGTTGTTGTTATTGTGCATATGTATATTATGGATTGCCATAAGTATACAATGTCGTTATTGATGTGAGCATATTGACGTTGTCATATGAATATGCATTTGTAGGTCTTGCGTTATGACCATGTCCGTATGTTGTATTGATCTGATCTCGGATTAGATTAACGTGATTCGTCGTGGCATTGCGTATTCTGAGGTATGTTCCGTATTTCCTTTGGTATTTGTCTTTGATGGACAATAGATTATCGTGTTGAGATGTGATGATGTTACCCGACGGATTGGGTTGGACAGAGTTAGTAGATTTCGTAGCAGTGAGTTATAATAATGTTTTGAGAACCTTGGGTATTGTTGAGATACAATACAGATATTTCGGTATGAGCTCATCATGTTGTTGAAAGAATACGAGATGTGAACTTTTGTATTTATTATCACGAGTTGGTAAAGTTATGGCGGTAAGATTACATTGGTCGTATTCTTACTTAGTATTTTCATTGGTATGTAATTATTGAAGCGATGTGATAGTTATCATTGTTGGATATTATGGCTGACCTTGTCGTGGGCTTTCTTTTTAGGTTCTTGGATTATCAAGCTTGTAGCGGTCGTGAAGAGATGAGCTTCCCGGAGGATACTGGCTAGGGCATGTATTTATGTATTGAGTTTCCTGATCACTTGTTGTAATTCCGCTGCTAGAGTATTTTAATTGTTTGTCTTTTTCCGCTGCGTGAGTATTTTTAAACGGCCTTTTGGAATCTGGTAACTTAGGTTACTTTCGCAATCGTTTTCTAAACTATTTTATCGGTACGTGTAAGCGATAGCTTAACGTATGTTTTTAAACTATTGAGTCTTGGCATTTCGGGCCATGTGGTTTCAAATGAGATTTTACGACGGTTTGATTAACGAGTTTTATAAAGTCTTCGAATGTTTTTAAAAGACAGTACCGTCGTTAGCCTCTTGGGCGTTTGTGAATGTTTGTAAATCTCTCTTTCAGCCTTGTGGGTTCCATCTCGGTGTTACAGAATATGGTATCAGAGCTTAGGTTGAGAAAACTTAGGCAGTAGGGTCAAGTTGGGTCGTGTTTTGTTGCATCATTCGAGTTGTCGATTGACAAATATTAGAGCTGTGAGTTTTTGTTGTTCACTCGGGCTTGTGCGTTAGGTGATTTACCAGTGTAGTACTGGGGTTGTTGTAAACTTTTCCAAATAGTGTTGACGTGTTTCTTCGGATAGAGATATGTTGTGTTCTCGAGTTGAACTGATTTTTGCAAAATGTGTGTTTTGAAAATATCTGTGTCTTGTATTTTCTAGAGTTGAGACATGTGCCAGTATCACGGGAAATCGTCGGCTTCACGATTTGTAAGTATTTGGATTTTTGAATTGCATTGAGATTTATTGCCATTCTAAGTTGATATGTTTTGAAATTCAGAAAGATGTTATGCGTTACAGTATAAGCTGACAGAGTTGGGACATGATTGATGATCTTGAGAAGTTATAATTTTGGAAATCAATATGTCGGTTAGATTCTTCGGAACAGAGTTGTGCATTTGAGAGAAATGTTGTGGATTGTTGAGAAGAACATGTAGTCATGTTAATTCATTTTGTGATATATGAACTATTTTCGAGCATTTCAAAATGATACTTTTCGAAATGAATGTTTTACGGAAAATGATTTTGGGCCGAGACCCAATCGATTTTGAAATCGTTTTATAACTCAGGACTTGGGATCCAAAAGAGTTTTCCTACTTTTAAAACTTTTTGTAATACGGAACGAGATTCGGGTGAGACCTAATGTTTCAAAAGGCTTTTCTGTTTTCTTAAAACTCCCGAGATTTGTAACACTTTATCAATCGTTTATCTATTTCGTTTCTGCTTTTCGAGGTTTTGGTTTGCTTGTTCAAATGAAACTTCTCGGGAAGTCTTTTGCTGTGCTGATTTGTTTCAATATTTTGTCATGACATATTAGAGGTGATTCAGGATGGATTAATGGTTGACGTTGCGAATCATATGTGGAAAAGGAGTTCTTATCGAAGTCTATATATATTGAGGTTTTGGATTCTATCGTGTGGTTTTCCGATCGAATGTCAAAATTGGTGACGGACCGAATTGGTATACATGAGTATGGATGTGGTCAATCATTTGCATAGTTTTCATTTTAAAACTTCGAATCGTGTGGATTCAAAGGAAACTGTTATCGAATACTTGGCATTAACGAGCCAGTTTAACTTTTCAAAAATTAATTTCGTGGTCTTACGAAAATGTCTGTTTTGAGTTTTGAAAATTTTTGAAAGAACTTTCGAAAATTTGTCTTCTTGACGAGACTGTATGATTTCAAACTGGTTTTGAAAATGTGATTGATATACATACGCATTTAGTGCATAATGTATATCGTGATAAAGTTCTGAGTGAAACTCACAAACGGGATAACACAGTCACGGTACGAGGAAAAGAGATCCGAACTCTAGTATGATAGTTTGGTTATCCAGGGATGATCGGTTAATTGATCGGATAAGAGAATTAGGCTGCATGTTGTAGGTTCGGGTACAGAATGTAATTTTGGAACTATGGGTTTTATGAAACCTGGACATATGTGTTATGTGATTAAATTGGTATGGTAGTAGTACGATTCTACCATAGTGAATTTGAATGATTTCTTCGTAAGTGTAGGTTTGGGGATGGTGACCCCATACCGGTTGTTTTGGATACTGAGTGGTCGTTCCCACTCCATGTATGATTTGGTATGTTCGCCGATTTGCGATTGGTTGTTCATATGCTGAGGGGTATGTTCACCAATAGGGTATGTTTATTGAGATCCACTGTATGTGATTGGTGTGTCGTTTTGAGAACTTTATTTGTTCGTATATCGATTTTTGTGGTTCTGTATTGATCGTGTTAGAGCTTACCGTGTGAAGGTATTCTCGATTTTAATTAATCGTTCGTTGGTAGTATTGGAGGTTATCATGATGATGATATTCTCGATTGTGTTTTGACCTTTGGATTGGTCGTATTGAAGTATATCATGTCGATGATATACTCGGTTAATGTATTGGTTGATCATTGCTGGTGATCATATGAGCATTCAGATTTCGTGTCGATGTTTCGCGATTTGTGGCATTGTTCAAGCAGTTGTTTCACAGATGTATCGTACATCATTCGTTTTTAGCAGATTGGGACTTGATTGTGAAATCAGGCAAACATGATTGGACACGGATAGATTATTTCATCCGAAGATGATATATTTTGTTAAGACTCATGGAATTGTGATCATAAGCGTGTTGAGGCTTTACAGTGAAGTCACTCGCTAGTATCTCACGAGATCGTCGACTTTGTGCATTTGTAAGCATGTTATTCGGTAATGATGATAATTGATCGTTGTCGTGAAGATTTCGGGATATTTTGGTCGAGCAAGTTGTTTCTTTCTATGACGGATTGCAAGTTTCGAGGACGAAACTTATTTTAAGTGGTGTAGTATGTGATATCCGAAATTTCTACTACTGTTATTTAATGTTATTTTATCCGAGTTATGTTGTACAGCGTGGAATCTGTACAGTATGGATAAAATAAATTCGGAACTGAGACAGCTGTATTGGTATAATTGTCGTAGTTGGTCGACAATTACATTTGAGGGTATCGTGTATCAGGTTATCATCCTTTTTATATTGGGTATATCATATGAGAATATTATTGGATTGAATATATGTATTCAGTATGTGTGTATGATATTTTGGATCGTCGAATATTGAGAACAATGGTTGGTGATGGTTTCGAAGGACTCGGAGCAAGTATTTTAATCATTTTGTCATGTGTGTCGATCATGTTGTCATACATTCATGTATCGTTGTTGTCATGCATTTGTGCACGATTGTTCTCGTGCATTGTGTACTGTTGTTTTGTGCAGTTGTGCATTATTGTCATATGTCCACCATGCGTTGGCCCGACGGGATCAACATGGGATATCTATAGTTGTGTGCGCTGGATCGTTGGATAGGTAATGCCACCATGCGTTGGTCCGACGGGATCGTCATGGGGATCTATAGCTGTGTGGGCTGGATCGTTGGATTACCATATGTGTTGTTGTTATTGTGCATATGTATATTCTGGGTTGCCATAAGTATACAATGTCGTTATTGATGTGAGCATATTGACATTGTCATATGAGTATGCATTTGTAGGTCTTGTGTTTTGACCATGTCCGTATGTTGTATTGATCTAATCTCGGATTAGATTGACGTGATTCGTCGTGGCATTGCGTATTCTGAGGTATGTTCCGTATTTCCTTTGGTATTTGTCTTTGATGGACAATCGATTATCGTGTTGAGATGTGATGATGTTACCCGACGGATTGGGTTGGACAGAGTTAGTAGATTTCGTAGCAGTGAGTTATAATAATGTTTTGAGAACCTTGGGTATTGTTGAGATACAATACAGATATTTCGGTATGAGCTTATCGTGTTGTTGAAAGAATACGAGATGTGAACTTTTGTATTTATTATCACGAGTTGGTAAAGTTATGGCGGTAAGATTACATTGGACGTATTCTTACTTAGTATTTTCATTGGTATGTAATTATTGACGCGATGTGATAGTTATCATTGTTAGATATTATGGTTGTCCCCGTTGTGGGCTTTCTTTTTAGGTTCTTGGATTATCAAGCTTGTAGTGGTCGTGAAGAGATGAGCTTCCCGGAGGATACTGGCTAGGGCATGTATTTGTGTATTGAGTTTCCTCATCAGTTGTTGTAATTCCACTGCTAGAGTATTTTAATTGTTTGTCTTTTTCCGCTGCGTGAGTATTTTTAAATGGCCTTTTGGTATCTGGTAACTTAGGTTACTTTGGCAATCGTTTTCTAAACTGTTTTATCGGTATATGTAAGTGATAGCTTAACGTATGTTTTTAAACTATTGAGTCTTGGCATTTCGGGCCATATGGTTTCAAATGAGATTTTACGACAGTTGGATTAACGAGTTTTATAAAGTCTTCGAATGTTTTTAAAAGACAGTACCGTCGTTAGCCTCTTGGGCGTTGTAAATGTTTTTAAATCTCACTTTCAGCCTTGTGGGTTCCATATCGGGGCCCACGGTACTATAATATTCCCGGTCGGATTTGGGGGTGTTACAATGCGCCACCGGCACCAAGTGCCGAGAGACTAGTTTCACAGTCCGAGCTGCCTATGACAACTGGCACAATGGAAACTATCTTTGTAAAAACTTTATTCTGAATTCTTTAGAAGATAGTTTGTACAATGTATACTCTGTTGTAAACACATCAAAAGAGATGTGGGATGCACTTGAAAAGAAGTACCGTAGTGATAATGCAGGTACAAAGAAGTTTGTAGTCGCCAAATATTTGGACTACAAGATGGTTGACTCAAGACCAATCATGGAATAAGTGCAATAGTTCCAACTCATCATTCATGATGTCAATGCCGAGGGAATGGTCCTGCCGGACGCTTTTACTGTTGCAACTGTGATCGAGAAGTTGCCTCCCAGTTGGAAAACTTCAAGAGCTACCTCAAGCACAAGCGAAAGGAGATGACTCTTGAAGACTTGATTGCGAAATTGCGCATGGAGTCTGACGTGCGCAAAAATGATCATAACCAAAAGGCCTAATCGATGCTAAGGCCAATTTGTTGGAGCAAGGCGGTCCCTCCCTCAAACGAGCTCGCCCAAGTGCTCAAAACAAGAACAAAGGGAAGCAACCAGCCAAGAAGTTTGATGGTGATTGCTTCAACTGTGGCAAACATGGGCACGTGGCGAAGGACTGTCGAAAGCCGAAAGCCAACAAGAAGAAGAAACATGTTGCCAACATCGCCGAAACTAACGGCGAGTGGAAAGAGTATGACCTTGTTGCTGTGGTCACCGAGGAGGTCAACCACGTTGAGAACCAAGGTGGTTGGTACGTCGACACTGGTGCGACTGCCCACGTTGGTGCCGATAGGAGTCAGTTTAAGAACTATCAAGCTGTTGAGGGTAGAAAGCTCAACATGGGGAATCCAGCTTCATCTGAGATTATCGGAGTTGGAGAAGTGGACCTCAAACTTACGTTAGGACAGACACTCACTTTGAAGAATGTGCTTCATGTTCCTGATATGAGGAAGAACTTGATCTCGGTCTCTATACTAGTTAAAAAAGGGTTTAAACTAGTGTTTGAGTCAGATAGAATTATCATAAAAAAGTTTGATATGTTTCTTGGTAAAGGTTACCCCACGGAGGGACTCTTTAACCTCAATACTTTAGCTATACGCCATGTAACCAAATCTTCAAATGCTAATGAAAGTGCTACTACTTTCTTATTTGACCGAGTGTTCTGATTTATGGCATTGTAGATTAGGTTATGTGAATATAAATGCTATAAAAAGATTAGTAAACTTATATTTACTAAAATTAAATGAAGTCAATACTCAAAACAAATGTGACATTTGTGTTGAAGCAAAAATGATGAAACTTCCGTTTCATTCGGTAAAATGGAACACAAAACCCCTTGAATTAATTCACACAGACGTGTGTGATTTAAAGTTTGTGCAAAATAGAGGTGGTAAGAAGTACTTTATCACTTTCATCGATGACTGCACAAGATATTGTTATCTTTATCTTTTGAAAAGTAAAGATGAGGCTATTGAAGCTTTTAAGAACTTCCAGAATGAAGCCGATAATCAATTAGGCTGTCGTATTAAGATGGTTCGAAGCGATAGAGGTGGTGAATATGTAGCCCCATTTGAGGAATTATGCAACGAGAGGTATAATTCATCAAACAACAGCTCCATATGCACCACAATCTAATGGCGTTGCTGAACGTAAGAATCGAATACTTAAAGATATGATGAGTGCCTTAATGATTAGTTCAGGGTTGCCCCAGTACATGTGGGGGGAAGCTGTCTTGACAGCCAACTACATATTGAACAAGATTCCACGCAAAGGTAAGAATGTTACTCCTTATGAGTTGTGGAAAGGTAGAAAACCTTCATACAAATATCTCAAAGTGTGTGGGTATTTGGCGAAGGTTGAGGTACCTCTACCTAAACAAGTTAAAATCGGTCCTAAGACGGTCGATTGTATCTTTATTGGGTATGCACTGAACAGTAGTGCCTATCGGTTTGTTATCCACAAGTCAGAAGTATCTGAAATGACTGTGGGAACAACAATTGAATCAAGGAATGCTGTATTCTTTGAAAACATATATCCTTGTAAGGACAATGATAAAGTTGAGAACAATTCTAGCAATAGAATTGAAGATGAAGAAACAAGTTCAAAACTTGTGGATGTAGATCCAAAGTCACGTAAGTGATCGAGATCTAATCTGGAATATGTAGAACCGAGACGTGGTAGTAGGGTTAGGACATCAAAGACTTTTGGACCTGACTACATAGCATTCATGTTGGATGAAGAACCAACACCAATCAAAGTAGCTTATGATAGACGAGATGGGTTGCTCTGGAAAGAAGCTGTTGAGAGTGAAATTGACTCAACTTTACAAAACCAAACTTAGGTTTTGGTTGATTTACCTAAAGGTTGTAAGCCCTTAGAATGCAAATGGATCCTTAAAAGAAAGTACAAGACTGATGGGTCAATTGATAAGAATAAAACTCGTTTAGTAGTCAAAGGTTTCAAGTAGAATTAAGGGTACGATTTTTTCGATACTTGTTCACCTGTAACGAGAATTACATCTATTCGAGTGCTTCTCGCGATTGCTACTTTGCACGATCTTGAGATTCACCAAATGGATGTTAAGACTGCTTTTCTGAACGGTGATCTGGATGAAGAGATTTATATGGAACAACCTGAAGGGTTTGTAGTAACTGGACAAGAGAAAAAGGTTTGCAAACTAGTTAAGTCTCTATATGGATTGAAACAAGCTCTGTAACACCCCCAAGATATTAGAGGTATATTACAGCGCCGTGAATCCCTACATCGGACCCACCAGGCTAAACGACCCAAACATACTCAACTACTTGTGAAATCAACACAACAATTCCTCATCATAATGACGCAAAATAAAATGATTCACCCGGTTCAACCGGTCAAACACACCCCACACATCCGAAACAAACATAACGGACAATTATCACAACCTGAACAAACGTAAATTTCCTAAGTACTGGAGTACTTCTATTAGTTTACAAATGGATAAACGCATCAAAAGGAAGGACAACCATAAAAACACACTCATGCACAATCATCACGCCCGACCATCATCCGCGTACTGGTCCAGCGCCCGTTCATCTCGATGGACCTGACCTGAAATTCATAAAACAAATTTCCCCAAAACGGGTCCCCGGAGGGGTTAGCAATTACGCTAGTACAAGTAGCCAAATGAACAACTTACATCTTACACATATAGTCAAAGCATGCAATAATGAAAACATCGGTTGAAACACACATTTCCGGAAATGCCAATATCAAAACACATTTGTGAAATACACCACAATTAACCGTGGATCCACCCCTCCGTGGACCCCAACCGAGACCCCATCGGATCTAACCCATAGTGGTTAAAAGCAAGCTCGCGGATCCACCCCTCCGTGGACCCCTAACGAGACCCCGTCGGGTCTAACCCATAGTGAGCATACACACACACACACACACACTTCTCATGCAATACTACTACGTTAAGATTGTAAGTTCATAAGGGTACTTGCCTCGGTTAATAGACGGTGACACAAACGGAAAAGAAGAATCGAACACGACCCTGAGGAATCGGCGGAAACGAACCTAACGATTCGAAGAACACAATCACAACCACAACTAAACGAATACAGAAACGGAATACACCCAAAATCCCGCCTACGATTCATGTATATCCGTTTAACAACAACAACGAGGGTGGACCACAACCAAACCCTCTCGAATACGCAACAACTACGAAATATACCATGAATCCGTAGGAAAACCAATAATACCAATAAGATTAATCATAGTCATCATGAATTAATCTATCATACGGAACGAATCGGACGAAAATGTGAAAATTCCCAATTTACCCAAAAACAAAGTTCTAGGAGTTTACCTCGGATTAAAGGCGAAGGACAAGATTAGATGACGATAAAACACTCCAAGAGCTTGAAGCAAATGATGGCTCGGAGTTGCTAAGCTTCCAATCGTCGGTGATACCAAGAAAATCGCCCAAAAGAACGCTGGAGTCGGAGAGATGAGAGAAGAGATGAAAAATGACCGAAATGGTCAACTCCCGGGTTTATAACCCAGGATGCGTTACGTACGTTAGCCACCAATTGCTAACGTACGTAAGCTGTGTTACGTACGTAAGCCTTAAGGACCTTACGTACGTAACCAAAAAGGCAGAAATGCCTGTACCTTTTTACACAGGCCGTTACGTACGTAACCAAAAGGTGTGTTACGTACGTAACATCCCTTCCTGGGAAGTACAGGCCAGAAATAGACCAGGGAGGTACCGAAAAAGAGTCGAAATACAACAGTGAACAATTCACTATGGTACGAACGTAAATAATTCCCGGAAAAGAACTCAAATGCTGAAGAGAACGTACTCCCAACTGTCCGGGATTCGGAACCACATCAACAACGTAATTACCCAAGACTTTGGAAAATTACGAAACGGCCCAACACATCCGAAATGTACGACACATGGTCGAAACATCAACCGAAAGCGAGTCCGAAACAAGCTCGAACGACAAAAAGTCCAATATTAATTATTCCCGAAATGTCAATACGGTTACAAACGAGTTGCCAAAAACGAAAATACACCGAAATGAGAATATCAAGAGAAAGGAAAAAAATGCGGATATTACAAGCTCCACTACAGTGGCACTTGAAATTTGATAATGTAATGTTATCAAATGGTTTTAAAATAAACGAGTGTGATAAATGTGTTTATATTAAGAACACTAATAATGGCTATGTTATTGTGTGTCTTTATAGAGGACATGTTAATCATGGGTAGCAATATACAAGTGATTAACGACACTAAGAACATGTTAAAAAAAAATTTGACATGAAGACATGGGGCTAGCCGATGTGATTCTTGGAATGAAAATTTTGAGAAAATCGGATGGGATCATCTTGACATAATATCACTATGCCGAGAAAGTTCTCAAGAAGTTTAATGCTTTTGATAGCTTCCCGGCTAAGACCTCAATAGATTTAAATGATCACTTGAGCAAAAATCGAGGGGAGCCCGTTGCACAAGAAGTATATGCACGAGTCGTTGGGTGTTTAATGTATCTTACAAATTGCATTCAACCCGATTTAGCTTGCGCTGTGAACAAGTTGAGTCGTTACACGAGCAATCCAAGCAAAGAGCATTGGAAAGCTCTCGTTAGAGTTTTGAGGTACTTAAAGATACTCAAAACCTTGGGCTACACTATTCGATATACCCCCGGTACTTGAAGGGTACTATGATGTGAATTGGATATCCGATACGAAAAGTTCATTTTCTACAAGTGGTTACGTGTTTACCATTGGGGGTGGAACTGTCTCGTGGAAGTCCGCGAAACAAACGTGTATAGCCCGATCCACCATGAAATCGGAATTCATAGCTTTGGACAAAGCTGGTGAAGAAGCCGAGTGGCTCAGAAACTTTCTAGAAGATATTCCATGTTGGTCAAAGCCAGTGCCTACAGTGACGATTCACTTGATAGACAAGCTGCTATTGGTAGGGCGAGAAGTAACGTGTATAATGGAAAGTCTCTACATATTCGATGACGCCATAATACCATGAGACATTTGATCAAAAGTGGGATTATCTCTATTGACTACGTGAGGTCAGTAGATAATCTAGCGGATCCGCTAACCAAAGGGTTAAATCGTGATCAAATGAATAAATTGCTAGAGGGAATGGGTTTAAAATCCACAAATTGAGAATTATCATAGTGGTAACCCAACCAAAGTGACTGGAAATCCCAAGAACTTGGTTCAATGGGAGAACTAAGCTATGAGAGTTCGTGTGAAACACTCATCTAAGTTTATTCCCTATAAAGCAATTGAGTGTTGAAAGCTTACCTAGTGGTGAGGTTAAGTCCATGACTTTTAATGATTCCTAAAGACCTCGAAGAGATTGAGTATATCAAGATACTCGGTAAAGAATCACCTATATAAGTGAGAAGTGGGGGTCGTTTCATGAAATACACTTATGAATCCAAATGGGTGTCCAAGGCCTGCAAAGAACACAAAACGTGAGAATGGATGAGGTTGAGGTGTTCAAGTGTTAGCACCATTGTCTCGGTGCACGTCGTGGGGGAATAGTTCAAAGCATCACGCTACTAATCCACCTGTGTATCCGATAATGTTGACTATGGAAGGTTCAAAGCCACTAACTACCTATCCTTATACTTTAACGCCTCTTGCGAACTGAGCTAAGTGGCTGCATACATTTGCATTCGGCTTTCTCACTCATGTGGGGGATTGTTGGAAATTGATTTTAAATACCAATCTAGAAATTATAATTTAAATATTTATTATTCAAATGAAATAATTATTGGATGTTAATCTACGTCTCGAGTAGATGAACGTGGTATACTTAAAGTCTCAAAACCGATTTCCGTTGAGTGATATATTGTATGTCAAAGTTTGGATGTTGTGTAGGGAAATAATACTTGGGAAGTATTATTGTCCCACATTGGAAAATGAGAGAGGTATTCTCTTGTATAAGAGTAGCAATGCTCATGGAGCTATTAACTTGTGGGTTTGCTAGTGGGCTTGGTAAAATCCATGACCTCGCGCACACACACACACGCGCGCCGCCGCCGCCCGGCCGCCTCGCCTCCGCCTCGGCCGCGTGCCGCGAGCCGCGGACCTTGGGACTTTGGCCGTGGACTTGGATCTTGGCAATTGGTGCTTTGGGTGGTGTTTGGGAGGTGCTTGGGGCCAACTATATTCTTTTTGGACAAAATACTTTTGGGCTTCATTTTTTGAAACTAAAGTATGTCTTGGCCCAAACCGAAACGGATGCTATCAGTTGAGTAACTGAAACAGATCAGATTTGAAATCTGAAACAGCAGGATTAAAGCTGAAACGTCCAACATGAATGCCATTGAATTCTGTAACATCAGAATTCAAATTCATGTAACATCCATTGGCAAATTAATGAGGATAAATCTGCATTAATCCTTCCATGGTTGAGAGTAGCCTGTAAATAGGCATAGGCATTTGAGCATTTCATATACAATTTTTTCGGCCATGTTCAGAGCAGCCTACTACTTCTCTGCTTACAAGTATTAGTGTATTAGTATAGCTCAAGTTCTCAATCCTCGTCCAGTTCGTCGGAGCTCTCCGGTTTGCGGTGTTGCTACTGTAGAGACGTAAAGTCGTTGACCTTTGGGGACGAGCCGCCAATCTGTGAACACTATCGGGGCGTTTCTCATCTTGCGGGCAGAAGGCATCTTCGGGCGACTTCTACAAAAATCTGGTTTCGTTTCTTGTTTTGTTGTTTCGATTATTTCCTTGTATTTCTAATTTGGTTCTTGTTAATTCAGATTCCATTTCGTTGTATTTTTTTCAGTTCTGGATTTCGAGTTGTAATTTTTGGATTTCGAGTTGTAATTTATTTTCCCGCCTAGCAAGTTTCTACGACAGAGATACCAACACAAACCAGAGTTTGTCAATACCTAAGCATGAGTCCATAAAGTAATTTATAAAAAATTTAATAAAATCTTAAACATATGTCAAAATCTGTTAGAGATTCATTTTATTAACCCGTGCTTATCTATTCACATATTCGTAATATCCTTAAGCTCAATTCTAATACTGCTAATCTTGGAGGAGGACGGGTGGGATTCAGTTTCGTGGTCCATAATGAGATGGGAGAGGTTATGGTGGCGGTAGCAAAACACGATGTCTACAGCAGTACTCTCATTGAGGCACTTGCTCTTCGATTTGATTCGCCTTACAAGTTGCTTGAGAAGCATGTTTGGGACAAATTGAAGTTGAAACGGACTCCTAAATTCTCCCAAGACACTGAATGAGAAAGTTGAGAGCGAGCCCACATTATGTTTGTGATCAAAGATACCATATCCATTGCAAAAACATTCTGTATCCAAGTTCTTTTTTATTTTTGGCTAGCAATATGTTCACCTTACCACATATAAAAAGAGTGATTTACACTGGTATAAATTAAAAGTCTCTACAGATGTATATCATTCTCAATGCAGTAAAGTGAGCACTTTACTATAAATGACGACAACATGAATGACGGAAAAGATCGGGGGGCCCTACTAGAATCACTGGGACTCCTCGCCGTCAACATGCTATTCCCGTGCTTTTGCCTTGCCATGACCTAAAAACAAAATCCCAAAACGGGGTCAGTTACACAGAACAACAATCCTCAAGAGTTGAAAATATACAATCATGATATATCTAGTATAAACCACAAGTTCGATCAAAAAAAATGAATCGGTTAGATTATAACCCAATCTTGTTGAAAACATACGCAATCAAACATGCTGTATGAATCAACTAACAGTACGGCTCAAAGGAATGGCGCCACACTACGTCCGGGATGGAAATGTGTCCGTGCACAAGCCACCAACGAGTATCGATCGAATACACGTGTGGTCTTGTACCTAATCAGTCTCACGAAGCAATCGACTCGTGTGCACAGTCCAATGTGAGGCCAACAACCAACACACGACTTAAATGTGCCCGACATGAAAATCCTACACATACCAACCGGCACGCCAGTATGACCCGGAATACCACGAGATAACAAAGTGACATCGAAATCAATAATGACTCACCGAGATGAAATGATAGTGAAATGAATGACAGCTCAATGAAATGATTAGAACCGTCGTTCCTTGTGACTGAAGTGATTCATTGACAATGACAAGTCTTGATACGGTTAATACAATATGAATGAATTATGATTATGAATGAACAACAACGAAAGGAATGAATATCCTTTTAACCGAGTAAGAATTAACTTACACAACACCGATGAAGAATGTCCTTCCACGAACAATGTCCTAAACGGGATGTCGGTCGCTCGAACAACCTTGAATAACACAATATCGAACAATCCGTTCAACATACGAATCAAACACGATGATAACCAACTCAAAACGTCGATACGACTAAACTAAGTTCGTTGGGGCATTATATCAAACACGTTGTGACCAATCTCCGTTTGTTTACAATCAATCCTCACATATACAAACATTAAATTCCCAAGAAGTGTTTCAAACCAACAAAACATCTTCAATACGATCAATAATCCAAGATGAATATCCAAAATCGTGATTACAACAATAACTAATCGAAAACCCCCAAATCCAACTCAATATTCAAAGTGTTCTTGAATAATCCTTCAATAATCCATTGAATCTCTATACAAACTCATAATCATATACATATCCCTCCATATAACATGATTATAACGTCCAAAATATCATATCTCAATACAAAATCGAAATCCAAGATGTTGAAGAAATTACCTCTTGAAGATACAACCACTTCGATCCGATGAACACGAGTTAAATCGAGTATCCAAGCTACCCAAATGAATGAAGATGATGAAAATCTAGCACTCAAGTGATTAATGATGGAAAATCCCTCCCTCAAGCTCTCTCTCTCTCTCGGACAAGATGGAAGAAAAGGGTGAAAATGAAGAAAAAGTCCTAGCCAACACTATATAAACTGCCAGAAGTTACGGCCGTAACTCGGCCTTCTTACGGCCGTAACATTCCAGGTCAACGGCCTTACGGCCGTAACCGGACAACTCGTACGTCCGTAACTCGGCGTCGTCCAAACACCTGCCGACAGCCTTACGGCCGTATCCACTCCTGACTTACGGGCGTAACTCGCCCTCGTCTAAAACATCTACCGACATCCTTACGGCCGTACCCGTACACCTTACGGGCGTAACTCGGACGATACGGCCGTATCCGGCCAAACATACGGGCGTAAGCCCCCTTCGTCGAAAATGACCAGGTATCCTGCCTGTAACGTACGGCCGTATCCGGCCAAGCCTTACGGCCGTATCTCCCTCGCCTTACGGCCGTATGCCACAACCCTTACGGCCGTAACTCGCCTTCGGCCAAAAACGCCTGGGCACCCTGCTCGACACGTACGGCCGTATCCGGCCGAAACCTTACGACGGTACTGCCTAACTTACGGCCGTATGCCGAAATCCTTACGGCCGTAAGTCCCGCTCGTCCAAAATGGCCTGAAAACAACGAACGTCTGTTGCGGCCGTATCCGACACTCCTTACGGCCGTACTCGTTGCTGGACAAGATGAAAATCCAACAACTCCGATTTCTCGCTACGATTGATGAATGATTCGACATACCATACGTATGTGAAAGTGAACAAGTCCAACACATGCCAAAAATGATACTTCCAGTACAAGACTACCAATCACGATGAAAATGATAAAACTCCCGTCTCGATCTATGAACGGAGATGAAATGACGATCGGTAACTGATACACGGTTACAAAGTGCCAACGATGAACGCAAATGAATGAATCATGAATGATGAATGATTATTAATGAGTGGAAATTACTGAGTGACAATTACAGACTGATAATTACTGAATGATAATGAATGAATTACATCCGGGTATTACATACTCCCCCCCCTTAAAAAGAGTTTCGTCCCCGAAACTAAGGGTCAAACAACTCGGGATAACTTTCCCGCATACTCTCCTCGGTTTCCCAAGTAGCCTCTTCGACTCCGTATCTAGACCACTGAATCTTGACCAAAGGAATCGTCTAGTTCCTCAACTGTTTGATTCGCCGCTCTAAAACTCGTATTACGCTCCTCATACGAATGATCATCCGCGATCTCGATTTCGTCGAGCTGAAGTATGTGCCTCGGGTCGGCCATACTTCCGCAACTGAGAGACATGAAATACATTATGAATTCGGCTCAACGCTGTAGGTAAAGCCAATCGATAAGCTAACTCGCCTACTCGATCAAAATCTCAAACGGTCCAATGAATCTCGGACTTACTTTCCCCGCTTTCCGAAACGGAAAATGCCTCGACTCGGGGATACTTTGACCAGCATGTGGTCACCTGTCTCGAACTCTAGTGGTCGACGACGATTATCTGCATATGATTTCTATCGACTCTGAGCGGTCAACAGACGACTCCTGATCAAAGCTAACCTTCTCTCGGGCGGCTATAAGCATATCGGGCTCGGTGTCGATTGATTCTGATAAGTCGTCCCAACACAAAGGAGATCGACAACGATGACCGTACAAGGCCTCGTAAGGTGCCATCTAAAACGAAGAATGCCAACTATTATTGTACGTGAACTCGATCAACGGTAGTTGGGCTTCCCAATCATCTTTCCAATCGAGGATACATGCCCTCAACATATCCTCCAAAGTCTGAATAGTCCTCTCTGATTGTCCGTCGGACTGAGGATGAAAAGCTGTACTGAGATTAAGCTGAGTTCCCATAGCACGATGAACTGATTTCCAAAATGAGATACGAATCGCCCGTCACGATCGGAAACGATACTTTTAGGAGTACCGTGCAACCTCACTATCTCTTGATAAATAACTGGGCAAGTCTCTCGGGACCCCACGTATCCTTAATCTCAAGGAAATGAGCTAATTTAGTTAAGCGGTCCACAATCACCCAGATTATATTCATGCCACGACGACTCGTCGGCAAACTCGTGATGAAGTCCATAGAAATATCTTCTCACTTCCATTCTGGAATAGGGAGCGGTTTCAGCATACCCGCCGGTCGCTGATGTTCTATCTTGACTTGCTGACAGGTTAAGCATCTCGAAACAATTTATGCGACTTCTCGCTTCATATTACTCCCCCAGTAATTTTGTTTTAAGTCCTTGTACATCTTTCTAGACCCCGGATGAACGAAAAAAAAGGGTAGCATGAGCTTCTCTCGAAATCGAGTTTTTCAACTCGTCATTAGCTGGTACACATAACCGATTCTTAAATTGCAAAAGTCCATCCTCATGGACCACAAATCCATGGCTTTCCCTTGAGCCACATCCTCACGGATGCGCAATAATGATGGGTCTGAACCCTGATCCACTCTAATTGCCTCCTCAAGTGGCGATGAAATCTCTAACATGCAAAGTTGCCCTTGCACTCGCTGACGCCAGACCTCGATCTCGGGTCTAAGGAATTCCTGCTGAAGCTCCTCCTGAACTGTTAAACGAGCAAGCATTTGCTCCTGAACGGACTTACGACTCAAGGCATCGGCAACCACGTGAGTTTCTTACCCTTTCGCAAAAGTTTTGTCGTTGATTGAGCGATTTTAGAGAATCCTCCCACAATTCGCCGATAATAACCGGTTAATCCGAGAAAGCTTCGGATTTCCTTATCATTCCTCGGAGGTAACCAATCTTGGATAGCCTCCGTCTTCTGAGGATCAACACGCACACCATATGATGAAATTACATGCCTGAGAAACGACACTTCGAACATCCAGAACTCACATTTGGAAAACTTTCCATAGAGTTGCTCTCGTCTCAACACGTCGAGAACCTGATGAAGGTGAAACTCATGTTCTTCCTGGTCACGAGAATAGATTAAAATATCATCATTGAAGACAACCACAAACTGGTCCCAAAAGTCGATGAAAACCCGATTCATTAATTACATGAATACCGCAGATGCATTAGGTAACCCAAACGGCATTACCACGAACTCATAATGACCATAGTGTGTTTGAAATGCCGTCCTCGCGATATCCGACTTTCGAATTCGCAACTGATGATATCCAGATCTTAAGTCGATCTTTGAAAATACTGAAGTTCCCTGAAGTTGATCTAAGAGATCATTGATACGGGGTAGAGGATACTTATCCTTGATCATCATCTTGTTCAACTCCTGATAATTAATACACACACGAAACGAACCATAATTCTCCTTGACAGATAACACTGGTGCTCCCCACGGGGACGCATTCGGTCGGAGATAACCTTTCTCGAACAATTCCTCAAGTTGAATCTTCAACTCCTGCATTTCGATCGGGGCCATCCGGTATGGTGCCTTCGATAATGGGAGCGTAACAGGCTCCAACTCTATTGTGAATTCCACATCCCTCGGTGGAGATAAACCAGGTAGCTCGTCTGGGAGTACATCGTCAATCGATAAAAATGATACCACGAATGATTGAACGCCTTGATTGCCCTAGAACGGTCAATCGATGACAATGATACAATGAATGATTGAGCACCTCGATTGCCTTAGAACGGCCAATTGATGAAAATGATACGATGAATGATTGAACACCTCGATTGCCTTAGAACGGCCAATCGATGAAAATGATACAATGAATGATTGAACACCTCGATTGCCTTAGAATGGCCAATCGATGAAAATGATACAATAAATGATTGAACACCTCGATTGCCTTAGAATGGCCAATCGATGAAAATGATACAATGAATGATTGAACACCTCGATTGAGTAGTTTCACTGTCTCCCTCATATTAATAATTCATCTGGAACAACGGGGATTACCTCCCTGAAATACACACTCGGCTCCAAAGACTGAAATGATAGTGACCAAACACTTACGATCACTGAGGATGGTATCATGACGATCCATCTAATTGACACCTAATATTACATCGTCCTTAGGTAAGTCCACCACGATTAGGTCCACCAACCAATCGCGGTCATTAAGCTTAATTCGGTATGATTTCCGAAAATTCTTCCATCGTCAGGTAGACCGATGGTATGAGGTCCACAAGCAATAGGACTATCCAAATTAAGTCTATTCAAACATGATTCGAAAATGAATGAATGCGGTGCACCATTATAAAAAGGTACACATAGGTTGAGATAAAATTACGAGTATACCTGAGATCATTCGGGCCAATGAATCGTCAATCCTCTTCATCACATGATTCCGGGACTTGCCGGCCCCCGAACCGGACGCTCCCGTCTGATAAATGTGAGCTCCGCCTTTATTCGCTTCTATCGTCTTAAACGGCGCTGACAGAGCAGTCTGATTCTGAATCGCTGATTGCTTCGGGGCCTGAGATGCCGCCGGAGCCGACTTGGAGTCCTTTCGGCAAAAACGGGCCTTATGCCCAAAAATCCCACAATTATGGCACGTGATAGACGGTTTCAGACACTTAGTGCTGTAATGACCCGGCGCTCCACAGTTGAAACAGGTGATGGCCGAACTGGCCGCTCGAGACTGAGATCCCGCACGATTATGCGCCGTAGGAGGTCGCTCAGAAACGTTAGGGCCCGCACGAGGCTTCTTGAAGGTTAACTGACCGCCTTCGGACTGATTACGCTTCTTTGATTTCTTGCTGACAGATAAAGATTGTTGCTCAGCAATTTCCTTAGCAGCAGGCTCATAAGGGAGAGTTCTCTCAATTAATTCGGCCAGAGTGGCGCAATGATGATTAAGCAATTGCATATGGGTCATCATGACCTGCATAAAAGTGAGTGGATCAACCCGAACATCTTCCGATCGAGCGGAGTCCTGGGTACGGTTTCCCGACAGTGAGTGATTATTCCCCGGGTTTCGGCCCGCACCGCGGCCTCTTCCCGTGCGTCCCCTGACAGCTCTCTCCATACTGAAGTAAGAAGGTCGCATGATAATCATACATCTCGTATGAGTACCGCATTATGATTTACGTCATGAAATGATGAAAATGAGCATACGCGCTCTAATACAGTGATTACATGAATGATTAACTGAGGTGACATGATTATCTGATGAAATTCTTAAAATGAGTATTTTGAACAAGTTAACAAGATTAATGATATGGTCTTCCAGATCAACAACTGAGTAATGAAATGAATTGAGTGATTAATGAGTTAACATGATTGTCCTGATCATAATGAATGATGATGTTTGAGGATTGTTAACTGATGAATGATGAATGAATGATTATTGCCAGAAATTATACCATGGCGCAGAAATCTTACAGTTCTTTCGGTCTGATTGGCTCGGCATTTGCTCAGGTCACACGTGACGCGAAAGTCCAATGATACTAGTCTGATGACGATGATTTCAAATGAGACATGACTCGGAAGGTAGTATTCAAAACCACTCTCCGATACCAACTCTGTAACACCCCAAACTAGGCGGATATTACAGTCTGGATCCTCGATCGGGACCCACCAAAGTAATGAAACTGATGAATTAAATAATATAATTATAGAACCGAACCACATTATATTACCAAATACTCCGATGAGGAGTTTAAGTACAACACACCAGGACAATACCGAATACTAGTATATTTTATATGAAGATAAAATACACAACACTGAATGAAACGGAGTATCCAAATGAAAATGTGCAGCGGAAAATAAATGACGACAACATGAATGACGGAAAAGATCGGGGCCCCCTACTAGTATCACTGGGACTCCTCGCCGTCAACATGCTATTCTCGTGCTTTTGCCTTGCCATGACCTGAAAACAAAATCCCCAAACGGGGTCAGTTACACAGAACAACAATCCTCAAGGGTTGAAAATACACAATCATGATATATCTAGTATAAACCACAAGTTCGATCAAAAAAAATGAATCGGTTAGATTATAACCCAATATTGTTGAAAACATACGCAATCAAACATGCTGTATGAATCAACTAACAGTATGGCTCAAAGGAATGGCGCCACACTACGTCCGGGATGGAAATGTGTCCGTGCACAAGCCACCAACGAGTATCGATCGAATACACGTGTGGTCTTGTACCTAATCAGTCTGACGAAGCAATCGACTCGTGTGCACAGTCCAATGTGAGGCCAACAACCAACACACGACTTAAATGTGCCCGACATGAAAATCCTACACATACCAACCGGCACGCCAGTATGACCCGGAATACCACGAGATAACAAAGTGACATCGAAATCAATAATGACTCACCGAGATGAAATGATAGTGAAATGAATGACAGCTCAATGAAATGATTGGAACCGTCGTTCCTTGTTACTGAAGTGATTAATTGACAATGACAAGTCTTGATACGGTTAATACAATATGAATGAATTATGATTATGAATGAACAACAACGAAAGGAATGAATATCCTTTCAACCGAGTAAGAATTAACTTACACAACACCGATGAAGAATGTCCTTCCACGAACAATGTCCTAAACGGGATGTCGGTCGCTCGAACAACCTTGAATAACACAATATCGAACAATCCGTTCAACATACGAATCAAACACGATGATAACCAACTCAAAAAGTCGATACGACTAAACTAAGTTCGTTGGGGCATTATATCAAACACGTTGTGACCAATCTCCGTTTGTTTACAATCAATCCTCACTTATACAAACATTAAATTCCCAAGAAGTGTTTCAAACCAACAAAACATCTTCAATATGATCAATAATCCAAGATGAATATCCAAAATCGTGATTACAATAATAATTAATCGAAAAACCCCAAATCCAACTCAATATTCAAAGTGTTCTGAATAATCCTTCAATAATCCATTGAATCTCTATACAAACTCATAATCATATACATATCCCTCCATATAACATGATTATAACGTCCAAAACATCATATCTCAATACAAAATCGAAATCCAAGATGTTGAAGAAATTACCTCTTGAAGATCCAACCACTTCGATCCGATGAACACGAGTTAAATCGAGTATCCAAGCTACCCAAATGAATGAAGATGATGAAAATCTAACACTCAAGTGATTGATGATGGAATATCCCTCCCTCAAGCTCTCTCTCTCGGACAAGATGGAAGAAAAGGGTGAAAATGAAAAAGAATCCCGGCCAACACTATATAAACTGCCGGAAGTTACGGCCGTAACATTCCAGGCCAACGGCCTTACGGCCGTAACCGGCCAACTCGTACGGCCGTAACTCGGCGTCGTCCAAACACCTGCCGACAGCCTTACGGCCGTATCCGCTCCTGACTTACGGGCGTAA
Organism: Orobanche coerulescens; assembly: GCA_033398695.1. Classification (NCBI taxonomy): domain Eukaryota; kingdom Viridiplantae; phylum Streptophyta; class Magnoliopsida; order Lamiales; family Orobanchaceae; genus Orobanche; species Orobanche coerulescens. The sequence continues at coordinate 8,530,115 of CM065802.1, read as the reverse complement.
CTCGCCCTCGTCTAAAACATCTGCCGACATCATTACGGCCGTACCCGTACACCTTACGGGCGTAACTCGGACGATACGGCCGTATCCGGCCAAACATACGGGCGTAAGCCCCCTTCGTCGAAAATGACCAGGTATCCTGTCTGTAACGTACGGCCGTATCCGGCCAAGCCTTACGGCCGTATCTCCCTCGCCTTACGGTCGTATGCCGCAACCCTTACGGCCGTAACTCGCCTTTGGCCAAAAACGCCTAGGCACCCTGCTCGACACGTACGGCCGTATCCGGCCAAGCCTTACGGCCGTACTGCCTAACTTACGGCCGTATGCCGAAATCCTTACGGCCGTAAGTCCCGCTCGTCCAAAATGGCCTGAAAACAACGAACGTCTGTTATGGCCGTATCCGACACTCCTTACGGCCGTAACTCGTTGCTGGACAAGATGAAAATCCGACAACTCCGATTTCTCGCTACGATTGATGAATGATTCGACATACCATACGTATGTGAAAGTGAACAAGTCCAACACATGCCAAAAATGATACTTCCAGTACAAGACTACCAATCACGATGAAAATGATAAAACTCCCGTCTCGATCTATGAACGGAGATGAAATGACGGTCGGTAACTGATACACGGTTACAAAGTGCCAACGATGAACGCAAATGAATGAATCATGAATGATGAATGATTATTAATGAGTGAAAATTACTGAGTGACAATTATAGACTGATAATTACTGAATGATAATGAATGAATTACATCCGGGTATTACACCGACAGTCACTTTTCGTCGCCTCTGCTGACACCTGCAGATAGCCGGTAAATTCTTTTAAGATCTGCCTACAGGCACTACAAGTAGTCGATTGACCATTGGTCGTTGTTATCGGTACAGACAAATGTTATTTTTATCGACGCGAATCACCGATCGCCGCCCCGACCCCCTATTATTATTATTATTATTTTAAATGGATTGTCGTTGAGTCAAACTGGCCCGCTAGTGCCGGCAACGGCCGACTACCAGCGAGTTTTAATTTTTTAAGATGCGCCGGTAAATCACTCAAAGTCGTCGCTTTGCAGGTAGATCACCATCGATTTCTTCTGTTGAATTATTCTTCAATTAATTGCTGGTCTGTAACTTTTTATTCGGGTAACTAAGTCAATTGGTATGGAATATGTAACACCAACTAGGATATTTAGTATGAAAACAATAATAACAACTATGAAAATTCGCGGTTACAAATATGTTAATTAGCATGGAACTTACAATTTCAACTTGGTTTAGTATGAAATCAATATGGAATTGCATAGTAAATATCATACACATTATACTATCTCCGCTCGCCTAAAATTTACATGTGCAACTCTACACATTCATATCAAATAATCACCTTAATCTCCATCACAAACTTAATCAGTACAGTTTATCTTTTAATCTCCATAATATATACAGCATCACTACTTACACAACTTGTTAATTTGTCACATCCAATTATTTACCTAAAAATATCAAAATTACACTATATGTCAAACTTCGAGCGGCTCAGAGGGAGTACTAAATAGGGAACTCCTTATTTTATTGAATAAGATACAGAATATACTAAATTTCATAGTAAAAATGAAATTTCATACTGAGTAATACACTTAGTATGATGGATACCATATTGAATTCCTTACTAAATAATAAGTTACATCTTAACGACATACAAAATATTTCGAAATCGGGACTGTATAGTTTAGTATGAATCTACAATAACAACTGTCTCAATTAGTATGGAATTTCATGCTAAGTAAAAAAGTGCATACTGAAGTCCATACTGACACTATAAGAATAAACGTCAAAAACTTCGGATAATATCTGAAGTAAAAATGTTATAATTACCGAAGTCTATGTTCGTGTAGTAAAAGGTATACTTTAGACTTCGCTTTTTATGCGAAGTCTAATATCCTAATAACCGAAGTCTATCTCGGTTTTTTTTTTCTAATTATGATCCAAATATGGGGTAAGTGAAGTAAAAGAATTCCTTCAACTTTGGTTATTTTATAATTGGCGTAGTAAAAAAAGACTTTTTACTTCAGTTATTGTATAATATATATTAGTATTTTCTGCCGTAATATATATTAGTATTTCACATTTCAATTTAAAATTCATTGCCAAAATTTACATTCACCTATAACTAACCATCAACCACAAGAGCTCAATAATATAAGAACCAATAATTTCATATCATCCCATCTAAAAAAAATAACATGCGTTTCAACCAATTCAAAACCAGATACATATCATAACAAAGACAAAGAATGTGTAATAAAATTCTATCTATTTCATCATGAAAACCACAAATAGGACAAAAAGGATTAAAAAAGATCATATACTTCGAAACGACCAAGTCTCTCTATAGCACATCATTGCTTTTCATCAGACGATCATACTTATCAACTTTCTTCTTCAAATCTTCAACATCGGCACGTGAAGCAAACAAATCCATAATCACTTTGTTGCTGGTTTAACAAATCTTCTTCCCCAATAAAGAAATTACAAAATTTTGCGAGAAAGCCAAAATTATATTACCAACTAAAACATATTAGCATAAAGTGTCGTAACACACACATATTACAACGTTATCAAACAGTCAAAGATAACTTCTACCCAAACATATTACTTCCCTAGACGTAATAGTCAACATTTTCAGTTACCTTATCAAGATTACTAGTTGTTTACAGTACTTGTAACACAAAAGCAGACCACACGTTCAGGATAACAAAAGTTCTACTCAATTAACAGTATCATTTTTCCCAATGTTGTCATCTTATCAACAGAAAAAGTTTATAATGGCATACCATCGAACGGTTTTCCAAACTAATAATCAAGTACGCAAGATATTCATCTTCATCAGTTGCCGTTTTTGAGGAATCACTGCGTAAATTCTTGTGGTAGACAGTCCAAATCCCTTTACAACCAGGTAACGATTCCTTCACATATACATAGGGCTGTTAGCGGTCCAAGTATACCCGAGAACCGCCCGAGAACCGCCCGATAATACCCGGGACCGATACTCACCCGAAACGTTAGCGGTCCGGATACTAGTATTGTAATAAGAACCGAAACCGATAAGGACCGAAACCGGTAACCCGGTAAAAAACCCGGTAATTTTTCAATTATTTTATGTATACCAAATATATCCTTACTCGTAAGTCATACCAAATATATCCTTAAGGTCCAGGTATAAGAACTAAACGATTTATGTATATGTTCTGTTCTTACGATTGAGTACTGGCAATTGTATTCATTTATTTAGCTTGAAACAGATGAAGAGCGTTTGAACTACGATTTTGGACAAGTAATTTATTAAGTCTCATTATTCTGATTTATTGTACCTTTGAACGACTTTGTTGTTTATTTGTTTGTGATACGAACTTTTAGATATTATTTTTTAATGTAGTTGGATATTAGAGACAACGTTTCATCAGTCGTTTGAGAGCCTATGATGATTGGTGAACCTGCTTATGATCTTTTTGAGCCTATGATGAACCTGTTCGGAGGCTGGTATTTTGAATGTAACTGCAAAGTAGCTATTGAAATTATTTAAAATTTGTCGTACTTAATTTCTCTATGTATTTTGAAACTTAAGTTATGCAGATTTTTGAACCCTTCACGAGTAATTTTTCGGTTCTGTTTCGGGTAATTAATGAGTACACGAACCGGGTCTTGTCGGTTCTTAACCGGTTCGGGTCTTACCGGTCTCGGGTCTAAAGTACCCGTTAGGCTTACCGGACCGGTTTCGGTTCTGACATTAGAACCGATTGCTTACCGGTCCGGTTCCGGGTATACCCGGTAACCTTACCGGGTCTGGCCCGCTAAGCCAATACCCGGACCGAACCGGACCGGTAACACCCCTACATATACATAGTATTAGGTAATGAGGTCGTAACTTCTGCTTATCATATAACACGATCAACAACAAATGAAGACCTGTGGTTGTGGTACAAACAACAAATAAGGACAATGAAGTACTGAAACATAAGTCATATGAAGATCTTAGTATTGGAGTTCAGTTCTACTATGTCTGTGACTCAAGATAATATACATTGTAAAGAACATAGAATTATAAACTGTCATATGGAGAAGTGTACTTCACTGAATCACTACTTTGAAAATTTTTAAAGAAACAATTTAAGAAATTGTAGAGGACATTCAGAGTTTTGAAGAAGATCATCATCATCAACAGCACCTTAATCCCAACTATGTTGGGGTCGGTAGCATGAAGATTATAGTGTCGTTTAATTGTCTAAAATTAGTTAACACCATAACTCATGCAAATAGCAAAGTGGCAAAGTTTTACGCCGGATGCCCTTCCTGTGGCAACCTTCATATGAAGGAGAAATAGAACGAAATTCCAAAACCGTCAACATCATAGGTTTTTCCATTTAAATGGAAAATATCATGAGACGGAGATGAGTTTGAGACTATTGTCATGTCACAATACATGATTGATATTGTAAAATCAACACATACATCATGGAACATGACTGAGAGTTTTGAAGAAGAATCAAACTAAAATATTAAACGACTTGCTAATTAAAAGGATAACATGTGATTGAACAAAGACTAAAATATTTCAATGGTTTCCAAATAGTTTACCTAATACAAAAACTTCAACAAATAAATATATTTCTCTATATGTCTAAAGTATACAAAATTAGCAAACTTCAAACATCAAACTTAAAAGAAACACCAAAAATTAAAACAGCATCATAGATGGCAAAATGAAATCATTAAAAAAGTCATTAAAGTAGATATCGGTTTTTTATACAAAATCAAAAATTTAATTACCATCACTTCAAACTAACAAACCTTCAAACAATTCCCAAGCAAGAACCATGCCTGCAAAGCAATAATGTCCCTACCAAAAGGTGAAAAGCGAAACTATACCCTAAAATGACAAACCTCGAATTTACATCCAAGGAGGGGACAGTAGGTAGAATGGGTGGTGAAAAAAAGATCAATTATCATACTGTAAAATATAAAGAACTAAAAATTTCAGTAGTTCAGCATTTTAATTCATGCGACTTGTTTCCCAACCGAACCTAAACTAGCATATTTCCCAAACTAGTATTTAAGCTTTTTTTATTACTAGTTCCCCTGGACCAAGAAGAGACATTTGCAATACATTTACAGAAAGTGCCACCATTACCGATAAGACATATACTAAATTACTCCAAGTATCCAACACTAGAAAAAGCCAGCTCACGACAGGTAGCATTAGGTACTAAAATAGGTAATAAAATTACACTGTAGTAACAATGATTTGGCCAAAGAACTAAATTTCACAAGTACAAAACATACAAGCTATCAAGAAGAACCATAAACTACTTGCAGTCCAGCAACGACTGGTAAATTTGAAGTTCAAGAGAGAAAAGAACAGCACATGAATGTTACCTTCCATATCTACTGAAGATGTGTTCCAGATCCCAGGAACGAGTCCTTGAGGACAAGTGGCTAACATAGAGGCGAGCGGTGCCACCATACCTATCTTCGTAACGAGGCATTCTCGAGCTGCAAGATCAAATTTTGACAACAACCAGAAGAATGACGAATCAAGCCCACAAAAGCAAAAGATATTACTCCATGTAAAAAGAAAAAATAATTATTATTTCTTTAAAAAAAGATAACAGTTCAAAAGAAACAAGGGGGAATAAGGGACCTCTGCGGACGGCCACAAACCTTACGGCGTGATTGAAGGTGTGATTGAAGGAACGAAACAAGTTAAATTCTTTCACCGGTTCTTTTCTTTTGGGATTAACTTCATCAAAACACACAAAATATGAAACGAAATCATATCAGTTAAATCGTTCTCTGCGATCAAAGCAACTATAGCAGACTGCATTCTCACAAATAGACAGTAAACCCCCACTACGATCATCTTCGTAGGCCCTAGGGTATATCTTGAGAATCGAACTCTGCAGTGGTCGATATAGTTATTTATAACACGAAAGACATTATTTATTAGTATCTTTTCGTGATGCACACACAAAATATATTTCCTATTTTATCCCACTATTAAGAAGGAATAAAATAAGAGTCAGACCTGAACCACAAACCACGACGCAGTCGATACAGCTTGAGTTCTTCACAATAAGTTTGCAATGGATTCCCTCTGCACAACAAACAAAGAATGAGCATGACGAAAAAGCAAGGAAGTCCAATCTCGACGTTCGTCATCCGATCATGATCCCAGTCGACTCCAGCCGATAATTCAAATGGACGTCTCAGTCCAACCGTTCAACCCCTTCGGCAACTCGACTTTTTCCCGATGAGGTAACGCAATTTGCCTTCCCTTGCTTTTAGTCTGTCGATTGGAAACTTGTAAAATCTCGTAAAGTCTGAACCTGAAAGCCAAAAGACAAACCAAAAAATTCATCCAAAATAAAAAAGTTGCACCTTATCATCACATTTCTTCATCACTCTTATAACAAACTAGAATCCCAATTTAAATCAATTCTCGTCCATACTCTTCATTGTAAATCACCTTCAACTTGGTTGGCTTTCACCATTCCACTCACACATAAAGTTCTCCTCACTCTATCTTCCCCGTATACTTATTCTGTCAATCACTAATCACCAATACAAAAACCATTCAAATCAACCAAAACCCAAATTTTACCCTAACGGAGACTCACTAACACGAACTCATCAGGCCCGATTCTGAGCCTGGAAGCACCCAAACTAAACATAATTAAAAAAAAAAGTTCTTCAAATCCTTACCAGAAGATGAGATTTTTCATCTGTTATGGAGGAACCCTAATTCTACTGGACTTTCAGTCGACTTTAATTCCACTGTATAGTCAATCGAGGCCATCGTAAACCAGCATCCAACAACCCAACTCGGCCCGAAATTAGGAACCACAGCTCTCAGACTGGAAGCCCGCAACCCGAGCTCACCAGCGCCGACCGTCGCAACTCCCCCGCCGCTCAGCCGGATGCTATTTAATCATCCTTATTTAATCCATTCGTGTAATCTTGAGTGTATGCGTGCTTTGGTGTGTGTAGAGGGAGAGAGATCGATTTTGCGGAGAGATTAATCGGGTTTTTGCAATCGAACTTTTTAAAGAGAAACATCGGAGGAGAGAGAGTTCACGGGAGAGAAAGTAGAGAAGTGAGGGCTTGTCGGTCATGGTGTGTTGTGTGAAGGGCCCCTATAAGTTTTGCAGACTTTTCAATTCAGTCCCATGTTAAGAAGTTCTACTCGATTAACAGTATCATTTTTCCCAATGTTGCATCAGATTAATTGACTATAATAGCAAAATTTAAATCCCTAAAATCAAATAAAGCAAGATGAAGCAAAACATTTCAAATTTTGAAATACCATTTAGTAAAGTAACGTTTTGGTTTCCAAAAAAAAAATTGAGCTAAGTGTTTTTTGGAGCTCAAAATGAAAAAAATTGAACCTCAAAATATTAATTCCCGGTCTCAAGACATACACTTCGCTATTGTAAAATTTTTTTGGTAAAAAATAAAATTTCACACTTTTTAATTCAGTAATTATCAAATTATCGAAGTCTTTGTAACTTAAAATTTCTAACTAGCTTCTGTTTTTCTGTTTGGTACCATTTACTGAAGTTTATGTGGATTTTTTACTTCAGTAAATTGAAAAGCGAAATTGTTTGTTTTTACTTTGCTAATATATATTACCGAAGAGAGACGTACTGAAGTCTTTGATATTTATTCTACTAGTGTGAATAAGAAATTACATATTGAATTCCACAACGAATAGAAATTTCCATATTTAATAAATATTGAATTCCATACTGAAGAACATAGTTATTTTTGCAACCAAAATGAAATTCACGACTGCAATAACTAGGGCTGCAGAACCGGTCGAGTATACCCGGGTTCGACCCGGGTTCGACTCGGTTTTTTTGTACTCGACTCGGTTCCGTGAGTCCGATCCGGTCGAGTTCGGCGCGTATTGGGAGCTCGTTTTCATACTCGGGTCGAGTCGGGTATACTCGCCTACCCGCCATAATACTCGATTAGATGACCCGGATTCGACTCGACCCGTCTGGTACCCGACTCGGCTAGGTTAATTAAACTCTCATCCCGTGCAGTGCATGTGCAGTCTTTATTCTACAAAATTTTGTAGAATAAAATAATTTGAATTTTATAAAAAAATATGCAGAAAATATCAGAAAAATAGGTACAACTCGACTCGACCCGAATCCTACCCGACCCGCCCGACTCGACGAACTACTCGAGTGACCCGAGTGTACTCGAGCGGGTCGAACTCGGCAGGCTTATGTGCTGCTCGACTCGACTCGGGATAACTCGACCCGAATTCCAAAACTGAAAAACTCGACTCGAGTTCGGGTGTATTCGACTCGAATCCAACCCGTTTGCACCTCTAGCAATAACATTATTTGGTATGGGATTTAAAATATATGGAATCTGCAACAATTTAATATATAATAAATAAAGAACTTATTATTCCACCCTTAGTAAGTAATCTAAAAATAAGTAAAATACATAATATATTGACATCCTAAATACTGAATTTCATACTCAGTAACTATATAATATTTTGAATTTCAGATGATGTGGTTTAGTATGAATGCGACAATTATGTAATTTATTATGAAAATTTATATTCATAATGAAGTACATACTAAATTCCACATTAAATAGGGAATTCCGAGGAACAATTTTTTCGCGTCCCATAATTTTTCAACTTTTCCAAAAATATCTCTGAAAACTTATTGTTTCCAATTATGACCTAATTTATTGTTAATTGTACAACTTACGCCCCAAAGGCCAGACGTCGGAAATTGTCAAAACAACATCTTGTTTGTCTAGGTGTAATCCAAAATTGGGGTTTTCAGACGCAAGGTTGTTACGGATTATGTCACACGCTCTAACAACCATGAGAAAAAATATCATTGTAGGTTTGTCGACCGGCGCTTGAGATTAGCTCGGGATGGCATCGACCGTCAAGAAAAAAAGATCACTTGAGGTTCACCGACCGGCATTAGAGTTGGCTCAGTACGACCGCGTTTGTAAAAAGCATGTGATTCAGCAACCATCGGTAGAGTTGATCGGGCATAGCAACAGTTGCCAAAAAGGAGCTCATCACATGTTCGCTGGCAGGTGACCACCGACGCCAATGTTGGTTGAAGGCGAGAAGTACTGTAGAAAAAAGAAAGAAGATTGGGGGTTCGTCGGTGGCAACTGACCAATGATGGTGCCAGTTGCGGCTTTCCGATCGACCTATGGTGGTAGTATGGTGGAGGTGTCAATGCTCCTTATCGTTGTTGGAAATTGGCACCCCACTTAGAATGGTGTATAATATCGTGGAGTAGAGTTTTAAAACTCTTTTGTGCTTGCGGAAGCGTAATTAAATTGCGGAAGATAAACGACACAAGATTTATAGAGGTTCAGCCAAATGTGCCTACGTCCTCTCTCCGTATCTTTTTCTATAGGCTCAAAATCAACCTCTACACATCATCTTCTATCGGTCCGAGGGATATCATTACAATCTCGTCTTATATCGGTCCAAGATAAAGCGTTTTTCTTTTCTATCGTACAAGGAAGCAACCTTTCTATCTTTCTATTGGTACTAGACAAACCTCACTTGGATTTAGATACGATTCTAATAATGCCGGATCAACGATCCTAATAACACTGAATCAATCTACAATCCGTATCTTTCCTCTCATGTATATATTTTCGTGTATAAACACTCAAACACTTATCAATTAAGCACAAATACAACAACAATAATGTATACAATGATATCTGATCAACTAGCCGTTAGCTCACTACCTCTTCATAGCGTGCGTTATGCTTCATGCATAGCGTACGTTAACGCTTTTACGTCCCTTAAATCCTCTCTGTAGCGTACGTTATCTGTTTGCAGTTTCAGTCCGGTGGCTTCTGTCCAACCTTTAACTGCTTGATGTTGCGTACGTTAGCTCTTCGCCATTACGTACATTAACTGCTTGATGTTGCGTACGTTAAGCTTGATTCGTAGCGTATGTTAATCCTTAAGGTCATAGATCCGTTGCATGCTTTTTTGACTTTGACTCTGAATCTTTCAACGGTTCATTTGTTTGAATTCGTATTCAAACTACATTACGTACGTTAAGCCCTCTATGTTACGTACGTTAAGCTTGTCTGATAGCGTGCGTTAAACTTTGCACATAGCGTGCGTTAACTGTGTCATGTGCGCTCTCGTCTGCCTTCAGGTGATTTCTCATTACGTACGGTATACTAAGTATATTACGTACGTTAACTTCATTAAAAATAAACTTATTTGCTTTTCAGACCGGTTCGAGCGTCTTCGACTTCTATGTTGTTTTGCATCATTCTGATATTATTTTCTTTGATCGATAACATCATCAGCTCATCATTAACTCATCATCAAAACAAATTTATAATTATGTGGAATAGAATATTCCAACAATCGTAATATGTGTTTAGGGGTAATTTGATAAATTGATTTATAAATTTGGTATTGATTTGGAGCAAATTGTATAAATCTAATTCAACTGACTAAAAGAGAAGATAGTTTCGATGGTGTATTATATAGCAATTTTTTCATTATTAAAATATAGTTGATCTTTTTATAAAGAAAAATATTTTGAATACAATATAGGTACCACGTAGTATATGTGCTATTATACGAAATAATAGTTGTAATAATAATCTTATCTTTTTTTATTATATTTGTATCGTGCATTTGAACCCAATAACTTTTCAATATTTTACTCATTATGGTTAATAATAATACCATATTTCTCTCCTTATACACAACATAATCAAAAAAATACTTTGTCAAAAAAAAATTACTTGCTCATTATGATTATAATTAATTGTGCCATATTTTTAATTTTTTTAGAAGCTAACTTTCAATCATTAAGTACCATATGAAGTACTATATATATGCCTTCCTTTTAGGACTGAATTGTCCTTGTTTTTTAATTTACCCTAAGGTACACACACTTGTGAGTCTAGGGAAAGTTTCTTCTCCAATTCTTCGTTCTTTAACTCTTCTCTTTTTTCAGCCTACAAATGTTGATATGTAGCGGCCTATAGAATAGCAAGCACCTTTAATCTTACCATATCCGATGATCTACAGCAACAATTACATCCTTGTCTAGCTACTTACTGCATATGACCGTGTGTGTGTGTGAATTGAATTTGCCAAATATTTGACATAACTCCGAGTCACATCCATGCATAGGCGGATCTACATGTAACATGGTGGTGCGCGTGCACCACCAAATTTTTTGAGAATAAGACCTTCTTCCCCGATAATGTCTAATATTATCTTTCTCGTTATTATATTTTGGCAATAATTGAATTATCGAGGAGTTTAATTATTTTTTACTCTCGAAGTTTAATAGGTAAAGTCATATATACCTATAAAATATATTTTTTGATTTGACGTAATCTGTTTTGATCAAGGCGATATTAATTAAAGTGTTTAAATTGTTTATTCAACCTTGAAGTATTTCGCAAACACTTGCTTCTTTTGAAGAATATTTATTGTAATGTGATGAAAAAATTAAAATGCACCCTTAATACAAAACTAGTCGAAGGGTTTCAGTTAACCAAATATTAGAAATTACTTTTGAAAGAAATGTTGATTTTGCCCGTAGCAACTGCAAGTGTTGAACGAGTCTTCTCAGCTATGAAGTATGTGAAGAGTGAGTTATGTAGTAAGATGGGTAATCAATGGTTAAATAATCGTCTTGTAACATTTATAGAAAAATACTATGTACTTAAAACTATGAGTAGAGTTATATTAAATACCAAACTTTTCTTACATACCAAGGGACTCATCCCCACCATCCATCCAAAAAAAAAAATTAATGGTTGAGATTAAAAGCATTTAATATTTCACACATTTTTTATAATTTAAATATCTCTTAAACCGTTAATCGTTAAGCGAAAATAATTACACCATCGCGACGAGCATTTAATTATCTTTCTATAGACGAGCACTTTGATATACTTCGACAAAAAACATCGTTTTTTCACGTTTTTTTCGTGGCCGAAAAAATCATATGTGATATATCATATATGATAGAGTAAATTACATAAATAGTCCTCGTGGTTTATCGGGTTTCACAGATTTAGTCCCTATACTTTTTTTCAGCGGGTCATGTCCTTGTGGTTTTTGATCCGTTACGGGTTTAGTCCTTGTGGTTTGTCGGGTTTCATAGGTTTAGTCCCTATACTTTTTTTTCAGCGGGTCATGTTCTTATTATTTGAGTATGTTGCAAAAATCGTCCCTATGATTTGGTCGAATTGCAAATTTCGTCCTTGTGGTTGAAATTTCAGATTATTATTATTATTATAACATCACTTTATTAGAAATTTATAGGATTTACAAGAAATTAGTCGGAAGCCGAGATACTATCTGGGCCCCCACTCCTCTAGCTATAGCACAGTTAATCCTACTAAAGATATGAGTAGCAGCACGCACCGACCAAGCACAAAATCAACCATACCAGTTTGCGTATTTTCTAACTCTTTATTTTATTATTATTATTATTATTATAACTCTTTATTTTATTATTATCAGAGTATTTTGTAACTAACTCTTTATTTTATTTTGTTTTGTTTTTTTGTATTTTTATTACTTTTTTATCATTTTTTAATTATTTTTATCTTTTTTTATTTTTAATTTTTTTAGTTTCGGTTCTTTTTCATTAAATCCGTTTGATTTTGAATTCTTTTTGGTTATTTTGAATTGTTAGATATTATGGTACTATTAATCGCATTGGAAAAATATTGTTGGAAAAGATAATTTCTATATTTTACTACTTTTTTGTATTTATTAAAATCAAAATAACTACGAAATAAGTTAAGAGTTATGATGGTTCATAACTAACTAGTTTATTTATTGGTAAATTAAAATTGAAAAAATGCTGAAAAAGAAATTGAAATCAAACCATTATAATATAAAAATCGAAATTGAAAAGATCGAAAATTAAAAAAAAAATATAAACATTTACAAAAATGATAAAGAAAAAGTAATAAAAAACAAAAAATAAAATAAATAAATAAAATAAAGATCTAATTACAATGTACTCAAATAATAATAATAAAATAAAATTTTATTATTAATAATAATAATAATAATCATAAAATAGAGAGCTAATTACAACGTACTCAAGTAATAATAATAAAAAAATATGAAAAGACGAAAATACCCTTCAAATTAACGATCAACTAACAGAATTATTGGTCAAAGGACTAAACCCGTAACGGATCAAAAACCACAAGGACATGACCCGCTGAAAAAAAAGTATAGGGACAAAACCTGTGAAACCCGACAAACCACAAGGACTAAATCCGTAACGGATCAAAAACCACAAGGACATGACCCGCTGAAAAAAAAGTATAGGGACTAAACCCGTGAAACCCGACAAACCACAAGGACGGTTTATGTAATTAACTCTATATGATATTACATATCACATACATATCACATATGATATATCATATATGATTTTTTCGGCCACGAAAAAAAACGTGAAAAAAGCGGGAAAAAAAATTGTCGAAAATATATCAAAGTGCCTATCTATAGAAAGATAATTAAATGCTCGTCGTAACGGTATATTTTTTGACTTAACGATTAACGGTTTGAAAGATATTGATATTTGAAAAAAATGATGAAAGTGGGTTTTTTAAATTGTTGGGATTAATCTCATCCATTATATCAAATAAAAATGGTGGGAAGATGGAGGGTGGAGATTAGTCCCTTGGTATGTAAAAAAAGTTTGGTACTCAAATGATCTTAAATCTAAAACTATTAGTAATGATGTTATTTTAGCACATTTTCAGGAAATGGACAATAATTGTAGGCGATTTTCTTTGTAAATGTACGGATCCTTTGTTTTTTTTTGTTTTTTCCCACGCACGCACACGAGGGGGATCGTCCCCTGTCCTGAGTACCCCCAAGAGGCTCGACCTCACCCCGATCTAGAGGTAAATTTTCCAGCATGACATGTTCGCCTCATTGTCCCCCGCTTTGTTATTACTGACTTTCTTTATGTATTATTTGTTATCTTTAATGTAATTTTAATATATATTTTATCGTTCGACATTGTTTTTCGTGGGACAGTCGGTGCACCAATGGTTTTTCGGTCCTGAATCCGCCTATGCCTCCATGCCTGTCAGTCTCTAGCCTTAAACCCGATAGCTTTCTTCCACAGCAGGCACTACAAAAAATGTGGGTTTTACCCACACATGCATGTGTAGGTGAAAGTACCATTATGTGTAAGTAATGTGTTTGGGTTGGGATCCTTTGTGGTTCAGCACGGTGCTGTGTTGTACTGCACCGTGCGATTCGACACGTACACACACACGTATGGGTGTGTGTAATCTAACGGTTGGGATGCAGCACAATACTGTGCTGTGCCACAGAGGATCCCAGTCCAATGTGTTTTCCCCCACACATTACTTAAATGTTAACTTGTGTGGTTATAATTTCGTTAGTAAATGTATTTACCCACACATAGATGTATTCGTAGGTATAAATCATTTATATTACCTACACATGTATACGTCTTTGATGCTATCTGTCATGTGGCTAAATATGTTTTTGTAAAGTGAATGATGACATGGAAATTACGTGCAAGTGCCACGTGTCGTACAAGTGTCACATTGTATGTGTGGGTGAAAATATTTTTTGTAAAATATAATACTGAGGTGGAAATGACGTTTATGTTGACAGGGATGATGACGTGTCATGTTGGGATAATTAGGGTTTATGATGGAGATTCGGATTCCCAATGGATCGTGTAATCACTTTCCGAACTGATATTTCTACCCTATGTTCGAGTTACAAGAAATCCAGTCTAGGATAATCCAAAGGGACACTTACGAATCTAGGCACAAAAACGTAAGCCAAATTGCTGGAGCTGAGTTCGTCAGAAAAAGAGAAAGCTGAGAAAGGTGTGTCCAGACTCAAAAGAGAAGAGCCTTATTTATACATGTTGAGTTAGGGTTACATTAGGGCGAAATTAGGGTTACATTAGGCGGCGCCGTCGTTAGGATTAATTAATGATCCGAAATTAGGGGCATGACTGATGGTTTCCAAAATTGACGAAATTAGTTAATTTTACCATAGTCTCCCTCTAAAATTCGGTGTTTTCACTAAGTTACCAATCCAAATTTTCGAAGATCCTTTGGGGCGCTGCCCCAGGACCCCCGACATTTTGTCGTACCGCCTTATAATTCAATCTTATACATGCGTGCACTCCGCACATACTCGAACATATATTAGAATACAAATTATAAAACTCTTTAACTCACATATTAGTTCCAATTATATAAAATACCCGGTGATACAAAAATCACCAACAGGTCACACTCCTGACACTTTGTATATGTGGGTAAAAAGAAAAAAAAAAATAGAGAGGAAAAGCCAAAGTCTTCTGCAAATTAAATTAGCAAAACCAACACTTAGAACTTAGACTATTTGCATGGTCGGAAACCCTTCTAAAAGAACTTTCAAGTATTTTTTTTTTTTTCTTGGAAAATAATATACTACATGACATCGGTGCTTTTTGCAGTAACTATTCATCGAATAATTTAAAAACATAAAAAATAAAAAATATAAGTGACCGTAACGTAAAAAATAAAAATAATATAAAATATAAAAATGGTACCACAATTTATTTTGTTTTCTTTTTTTCAGTGGAATAATGTATACATATTTTATATTATTTTCTGAAATTAGTGTCGAAAAATATAGTGTGGAATTTTTTATGAAACAGATAGAAGTATGTAATTCTGGTCGTTACTTTCTTAAATGAACTTTTAGAACAAATCACTTGTCATAAAAATCCATTTGTAAGAAACACAAATTTGCGAATTTGCCAATATTATTCACAAGCACTTTCTTAAAATCCCAGATACTAATGGAAAACTCATTTTAAATTCGTATACATTTCATTTGTGTCAACTGAAGTGTCCCCAAGATAGCAAGTCTATTGACAAACCCCCAGCCTATTGAAATTTTTTACATTTTCTCCGAATTTGTTTCCAGCGAGAAAATGCGGTGAAAATAAGGGTATAAATCAATCCAAAGAAACTGAACATACGTTTATTCAAGCTTGTTTGAAAAATATCGAGTTTTAGACGTTATGTATGAGTTTGGTTGATTAATAATCGAGCTCGAGCTCGAGCTTGAGCCAGAGTTGATCGAGCCAAACAAGAATCAAGCTCGAGTAATTTGATATTTTTATAATTTTTATTCAAATCCCGAATCGGGTTTTATATCTTAACTAACAAAAAACTATGTTCGAACTTGGTTTATTGTGTTAACAAACCGGGCTTGAACAAATATTTTACTAATCGAATTCGAATCGAGTATCGAGTAGTCTAGTTTGATTTCCGGCTCTAACAGAAAACAATTCTCCACTTCAAAAATAAGCATGAATTAATGCTGGATTGATAAGACCACCAATTTAATAAAAATTAAAAAGTATATAATTATAAATAGAAATAGGAACACAAATAATTAACCACAACCCAATGCACCTTCTACAGCTTCTTTCACACTCCCAAAATAGATATCAGCCAAAATAAAGTAGAACTGAAGGAACGGAAATATCATACCCAAAATAGAGAGTAGCAAAAATCTAACTCAATGTCTCGGTGGCAGAAAAAATTGAGTACCCGGCATGAAGCCGCCGCTCAGGTGAGGAGAATAAATAGAAGGGTCAAGAAACATGTTGCTAGTGGCGGCGGCGGCGGCCGAGGATGTGGTGGCGCCGCCACCACCGGCAACGAGCTCAAGCGGCGGTTGTTGTTGTGATCCGGAGGGTCCCTCTCCTCCTCCTCCTCCGCCGCCGCCGGGGAACTGGTTCGCAGGACCTTGATCGTAGAGAATTCCTTTGAAAACATGGCCTCCGATGCTGACGGCTGTCTGATAAGCCAACTGCTCATCCCCGTCGTCCATTGCACTCACTCTCACGCAGCGGAATACCGCCGGAGAATTCAGTTCCGGCGGAAAGTGTCCCAGCTCAAACCCTAATCAACACCCAAAACATTAATCAGAAAATTAAAAAAAAAAAAACACGAGTCATGAGTTTTATATAATTTCCCCATATAATCCAAAAACTAAAAATAAAAAAGAACATCAAAAAGCATTTGTCTGTAGTCACTTTGTATATATGCCTCAATTTTCCTCCACAACAGTAAAGAGAAAGCAAAAAGGTAAAGTGATTAGTAAGCACCGATTATAATTAAGAATTTTTAGAGGTATATTATATCAATAATATACTCCATCACATTTAAGGTAATTTTTACCTAGTTGTTTGCAATTTTTGTGATTAGTCGGTAGCTATGAAGCACCGACTGTAATTAAAAATTTTTAGACGTATATTATATCGACAATATACTTCCTCCACTCCTTATTATAAGTCACATTTAAGGTAATTAAAACTATCGAAAATACAAGTTATTTTACCTAGTTGTTTGCAATTATTGAGATTAGTCAGTAGCTATGAAGCTCTGACTGTAATTAAGAATTTTGGACGTATATTATATCGATAATATACTTCCTCCGCTCGTTATTAAGGTAATTAAAACTATCGAAAATACAAGTTATTTTACCTAGTTGTTTGCAATTATTGTGAATTATTTACAAAAATACCCTTAATTTAGTCCATCTCCATAAAAAATAGAAAATTATGGAAAGATAATATTATCATTATTAATAAAGGTAAAATAGAAAAATTATTTTTTAAAAATTATTATTATAATTTTAACTAATTATTCTTGTTATTAATGAATTAGTTAAAAAGAACTTCCGATGGAGTACCGTCAATAGCCAGCTATGGTACATATTATAATTAATTATAGTGCTATAAGACAAATTATTAAGTGTATTAAATTCATCTTTTACATTATTTTCAGGCCCTTTATAGATTTCATGAAGCATTAGAGATTCTTAAAAATATTGCATTGTCTTGCTTTCTATACGCACATGCGTGCACGTATAGAGAAAATTTAATTAAAAAATAATTAAAAACACGAAAAATGGTAGAAGATTTGGACCGGATTAGTAAGTGGTGAGAACACCTACCACCATCGCCGGCGGCATTATCTCTCAGCCGTTTAGGGTTTTCCCCTCCGATCGTCACCAGCCGTTGATCTTGCTGCAACTGTTGCTGTAGTACTCTCTCGCGGCGTTTGGCTGCTGGTACCCACGTGCTCTTCACGTGTGTCGGGCACGGGTAACCCCGGCTCTTGCAGCAAGTCCTGCACCTCATATGGGCACAATCCCTCTTCGAATGGTTCCCGCAATCCTGACAGTGCAATCCGTCGTCGTTTCCGCTTCTGCCTAATTGGTTCATCACCTTAAAGTCAAACCCTAATCCCGCCGATCTGTAATAATTAGTATCGCAATTAATAGGAGGCTCATCGCCGCCGGTATTATTGCTCGGCCCGACGGAAAAACCCACATGCTGATGAGACGACTGCTGGGACTGAAGTTTTTGTTGCTGAACTTGAAATTGATAACTCTGCTGCCATACCTCAAAACCCTTGTTGTAAATATCTTCGTTTTTCGGCAGAAACAAGCTGTAATTTGTTTCTGCCTGTTGCTGATCTTCTTCTTCGTGATTTTTACCACCTAGAGAGAAAAAACCAGACATTCTAAGCTCAATTTTGGGATCAAATCCATTGAAAACTGAAAACACACACAGTTATGTGTTTCTGTGTATGCGTGTGAATTTTCGCTTTTTAATCTCTGGAAGACGAGTTATGGGACTCTCGTGTTTTTTTTTTTTTTTTTTGGCTACAAAATTTTCGCTGGCTGACACTGTGTGTGTGTGTGTTTATGTGATTTTTTGGGGGTTTGTTTTCTGTTGCAGCTTTTTTCTTTGATATCAAAATTCAGGAATTTTTTAGCTTAAAAGGAAAGGAATGGGAGAGATAGAGAGAGAAAGAAAAGTTCTGAAATCATCCTCTCTCTCTTTCTCGAATTGAATGACACGACGGGATGGTGGTGACTTGAATTGAATTCTTTGTCGATGTTTGTTTTGGGGATGGCATTAAAGTCGCGGCTCTGTGAACGCCGCCATCGGCCACTGCAACCACCCGTCTGCAACCTCAATTTAAGACCCCACAGTAAAAACTCTCTCTCTCACACACAACACATACTCTGGTTTTGTATTGGCACCAAAGGGGTGTGTGCCCGGTTAAGTAAACCCTTTGTGTTACATAATTAGAAAGTAGTATTTGTTTTTCCACGTGTAAATTTAGTAATTATACTCCCTTCTTCTCATTGGCGGCCTTTATTTATTTTTTTTCGTCAGAAAATTTCATTTTCTAATTTCACTTTTAATATATTATTTACTTCTCCACGTAATCTGAGAAGTTTCATTTTTCTTTTCTAAAATAAATTTTTTATTTAAATATTATTCATCATTATGTTACTGCATCACTACCAAAAAAAAGTACTTAAACCGACGACCCGAAAAAAAACGGCCGACGACTATAAAGTGTCGTCGCTAAACTTCGACTTTACCGACGACTCAAAATACCGTCAATTAAAGGGTTTTAGCCGACGACTTGGTGGAGGTCGTTGGCTAAAACTCGAAATAGTCGTCATTATATTGAAGATATTTAGCCGACGACCGTCATAACGCTTAGCTTGAGAAAAGAAAAAAATATATACTTTAGCCGACGACTAGATTTGGTCGTCAAAATCCTTCCGAAAAAAAAAAATAATGTAATGGTTTAGCCGACGACCTAGATCTCATTGTCCGGCTAAACCATTTTTAAAAAAATAATTTACTTTAGCCGACGACCTAGATCTAGGTCGTCGCTAAACTCCTTCCGAAAAAAAATAATAATGTAATGGTTTAGCCGACGACCTAGATCTAGGTCGTCCAAACCCTTTTTAAAAAAAAATAATTTACTTTAGCCGACGACCTAGATCTAGGTCGTCGGCTAAACACCTTCCGAAAAAAAAATAATGTAATGGTTTAGCCGACGACCGAGATCTAGGTCGTCGGCTAAACCCATTTTAAAAAAAAAATAAATTACTTTGTGACGACCTATATCTAGGTCGTCGGCTAAACCTCAAAGTGAAAATTATTTATAGTTCAGGGAACACCAACCCAATGTTGCACCTCTCCTCGCTAAAGAGCACATTTCTATTCCCGATTATTTCAATTATTCCCGAAAAAAGCTTGTGAGTTGCTACTTTGAGTTGTGCTAGCTGGAGTGCCGAAGGTTTCTATCGGTTGTTATAATCACCATTTCGATTAAGGTATGTATTTTATTGTATTTTTTATTGTGATTTCGAAACTTTGTATTATTCATGTTACATTCGATAGCTTTTATGTAAAACGATTAAGTTTTATGATGATAATCATTATGATTAATTGTTTGTTGTGATTTCATTTATAATTTGAACCAAATTAATTAGTTGGATTAATATTGGAAAATGTATACATTTTCAGGATGGATAAGAGTTGGATTGGGTTACGAAAATGGGATCCAAGTGTAATGGATGGGATGAAGCAGTTTATGAGATTTGTAAAAGAGCACGACAGTGGTAATACGTTGCACTACTGTCCATGTAATAAATGTAGATGTCGCAGTGATATGTTTCGTTTTCCATTTGATGAGGTCTGGGAACACCTAAAGAAGAATGGTTTTTGGAGTAAATATACATGTTCGATATACCACGGTGAAGCACCGAATTCTGTTATTCCGTATGATCACGGACAATTTAGTGGTAACGGCGGGTTCACCAATCCGAAGAGGAGGTTGATTGATGATGTGTTTGGTTTTTCCGAGATGTTTGTACCAACTGAGCAAATCCCACGACCCCGTAGACCGTTGCCTTGCAATACTGTTGGGCTTGACAGGTACAATAAGCTAATTCAACTCCAACAGACCCCTCTATACCCAGGGTGTAACAAGACTGTTCTTGATTGTGTCATGGAAACGATGAGATTAAAGGTGGAAAACAAATCATCCATCAAGTCTGTAGATGATTACTTGGAGCTTATGAGTAATATGCTTCCACAGGGTCATCATCTTCCTAATACATATTCAAAAATGAGACGAATTTTAAAAGATCTTGGTCTTTCCTACATTAAAATCCACGTCTGCATGTATGATTGTGTTCTATTCTGGGGGCATCCTAATGAAGACCTCACGAGATGTCCTGTATGTGATACAGAGAGATATAGGATCACTCCTTCTGGAAAAGAGAAACCGGTGAAGGTACTTTGGTATTTTCCACTGAAGGACAGGTTGGAACGGCTTTTTATGTCTCCTCACACGGCAAAAGCAATGAGATGGCATGCCGAGCCGCGCACTAATGACAGGGATACTATGATACACCCTTCAGATGGAGAAGCGTGGAAGCATATAGATAGGGAGTATCCGAATTTTTCTTCAGATATCCGAAATGTGAGGCTCGGGATTGCATCTGATGGTTTCAACCCTTTTGGTAACATGAGTCTTTCATATACCATATGGCCTCTTGTAGTGATTCCTTACAATCTTCCTCCGTGGATGTGTATGTGGAAGGAGTATAATATGTTGACCTTGTTAGTAAAGGGGCCGGGATATCCGGGAAAGTGTATCGATGTGTATATGAGACCTTTGATAGAGGAGCTGAAATTGTTGTGGGAGCAAGGTCATCCCACGTACGACAGTTATTCGTCCGAGACGTTCTACTTGCACGCCATGTGTATCGGCACTATTAGTGATTTTCCTGCATATGGAATGCTGTCTGGATCTGTTATTAGCGGATATAGAGGTTGTTCAGTGTGTTTGAATGCAGATTGTGCTAGGTACCACTGTAGGAAAGTTATCCGAATGCGTCATCGGATATGGCTTGACAGGGAACATGAGTGGCGTATGGATGCTGCAGCATTTGATGGCACTGTAGAAATGGGCGAGCCACTGAGGTTGACGTCTATTGGAGTGTATTACGCATATCAAGTTGTATTTGGGCAACTTCGATCCCCCTTCCCGCTCTATTCCAGCAGATAAAATACAATTCAATCTTTCTATCATATCCACTGAGGTTGACGTCTATGGGAGGTTGCCAGGAAGACAATTAGACCCGTACGAGTCACGAATTGCACATTGGTGGATATTGCTCAATTGTCCAGAAGTTCAGTACTGGAAAGACATCCACTTGTCATGCGATATGGTGCGAGGTGACACTAGATTCCACAATGACACTTTTGCCGACTATTTTGGAGAATGGGTACGTATACATTCAATTGCTATTGCATTTTGGACTTAAGATATTTTTTTACATAAAAAGTTTATTTACGACAGATGACACACATACAAGATGACGGACACCCTAACTGGTCGCGTGAACTTATGCTTATTTCTATGAAGCCGGTTATGTCAAGAATTTATTCGATGGCCAAAGTCAACGGTGTCACATTCGTATGCCTTGGGAGATACCAAAAAAGAAGATGTCAAAATTCTGGGGTTATGATAGATGGTGGATATTACGGTGTTCTTTTGGAAGTGGTAGAACTAATTTACGGGGAAGGCATGACAATTTACTTGTTTAAGTGTCGATGGTACGACACCGATCTTGGAACCGATATGCAAGACGACTACGGGTCATTATCTGTTGACACTTCCACTTCATGGTATGAAAGTGATCCTTTTGTATTTGCTACATCGGCAAAGTCGGTGTATTATTTGGACGACTTGGTGAAGAAAGGCACATGGAAGGTAGTGAATGTTGTGACAACGAGGAGTATTTTTAGTCTTTGCTACATCGGGAGAAACAACAGTAATCGATGACGATGATGCTTATCAAGAGCCAAATGCAAAGAAATATTCCACCATCAACGACAATTACAATGAATAATGTTCTGAAGGACGAGTCATCCGACTCGTGGTGATGCTCGCGGTACGTTGACGTTGATACAAACGAATTACTTGAAAATTCGATGACGATAATGTGGACGACTTGAGGCATATGTTGCGGATATCAACTCGTATAATGAGACAGATCGTAGTGATGACTCAAACTATGAGCCATAAATTTAGTATATGTATATTTTTATTTGTTAAATATAATTAAAAAAATAGTAATAATAATAATCATAATCATAACATTAATATAATATCAATAATATAATTAAAAAAAAACTGGGGTTTAGCAGAAGACAATATCTACGTCGCCGGCTACGCTTTTAAAAAATATATACTTTAGCCGACATATATGACGACGGCCGGCTAAACACGGAAGTGACCCGACCGTGTTAGGCAACACGGTCGGTCGATCATACGATTTGTTTTCCCATTCTGGGTGGTGCGACACGGTCCGTGTCCCGACACGATCGACTAATGTTTTTAAAAAAAAAATGAACTTTAGCCGACGACTTATAAGAAGGTCGTCGGCTAAACCCCCGACCGTGTCCATCAACACGACCCGTGTCGCACCCGCCCAGAAATTGAAAACAAACTGTTTGCCTGCCCGACCGTGTTGTCTAACACGGTCGGGTCACTTACGGGTTTAGCCGACGACCGTCATATATGTCGTCGGCTAAGTATAATTTTTTGTTTTTTAAAACTTTAGCCGACGACGTAGATCTTGTCGTCGGCTAAACCCCCACCTTTTATACGTTTCTCGTACCTCCCTTTTCTTATTTTCTTCTTACGCCCCTTAGCCATTCGCCCGCCGATCGTCACCTGTGCCCAACTACAATCGCCGCCGATCGGCCACCTTGACCCGGTCTCGTCGCCCGCCCGCCCGCCCTCCAGCCCGCCAGCCCCGTCCCGTCGCCCGCCCGCCCGCCCGACGCCCGTCGCCCTCCGCCCGTCGCCCTCCGCTCCGCCCGTCGCCCTCCAGCCCGGCCGCGGTAACCCTTGTCCCTTTTTTTTTATTTTTTTTGTTGAATTTATTGTATTTGTTTGATGAATTTGTTTAGAATATGTGGTGAATTTGATAAAATGTTTAATGAGTTGTGATGCAATATTTGATGAATTTAGTATTTTCAATATTTTGTGTTTAATGAGTTGCGAATATGATGAATTTGTTTGAGGAGGAAGGGATTGTATAGCCGGCGTTAATCGAAAGATTAATGTGGTATGGCATTGATAATTACTGTTGTGTTGAATAGTTTAGTTGATGAATTTGTTTAGATTATTTGATGAATTTGTTTAGAAATATTTGATGAATTTGTTTGAGGAGGAAGGAATTTTATAGCCGGCGTTAATCAAAAGATTAACGTGGTATGGCATTGATAGTTACTGTTGTGTTGAGTTGTGAATTTGATTGATTTGTTTAGATTATGGATAGAATAAAGAAAGCGTTGGGGAAGAAGTCGACAAAGTCGACCACTCCCGATTCGGGGGGGAGTTCCGAAGCCTCTAGTAAGGCGGATCCCGGTACACTATACATATCTCAGAGCAGCGTTCGTGCCCGCCAGATACTAGAAGCTACCGGCATGAACGCTGACGATTTTTATAGGGCGACAGATGAGCCCGCTGCACTAGCGCGGCGTTTATCCTTTCAGACACCACGGCCGACCCCTCGCAGGAGACTCGTATGCCTCCCATCCACCGACCCACGTCTAGCCCTCACACATCAGGGAGATGTACGGAGTTCCTCGTCCGCGGTGCCCCACGGTCCGCCGCCGACTCTATTCATGCCTCGATGGTTCCGACTATTAGGAGGTCGATGAGTCGGGAGCCCGAGTTCCGTTCGATTGATTAGCCACGACGAGGCATACGTGTATGAGTCTTGGCCAGACAACATGTTTTGGCGCGGTTTGTCGGGTTTCAAGACGAAAGCGTATGAGGAGATAGAGAGGGAGAAGGAGAAGGGGAAAATGTAGTCGAGGAGGAGAAGAAAAGAAGAAGACTCGTGGCCCAAAGAAAGGGTCTCGGCGCTCGACTCGTACGTAACTAAGAATGGCCGTTATGAGATTCCTCTGCAGACACGGCCGGCCGGTGATGTCTTCTCGACGCGGCGTCATATAGCCGTAATACTGGCTTTGTCATTCGGGACAGAGTCCCCGTTTTGTGGCCCGATTGGGGGGACATGCCGCAGTGCGTGAAGGATGCTTTGAATAATGCTATGTCGGTAAGTTAATAAATATTTAATAAGTGTTTTTCAATCAACACGTAGTTCTTGAAAATGCAATATGTGATGTTTTTAAATTACTGCGTATTTATGCTGTTCATAGGTGTGGTTTGTCATTCCCGACTCTCTACTACGTACTTGGTGTGACGAGGTGCAGTCTACCAAGTAAGTCATTTTAATTTATTTTGTATCTACATTGTTTGCGTAATTTTTTTTCTTACGAATGATATATGTTGTGCAACGTGTGTTGTAGGTACAAATCTTGGAAAAATGAGATGCACATATTCTGGACAGCCTGGGGTGATACCCGAGAGGCTACCCCGGAAGAATTCAAGTTCTAGGAGTACGAGTGGAAGTGGCTACGCGCCCATTTTCGCGACCAAGAGTTCATGGTATGACTAAAATACCCTCATTTCATTCTTCCTCTTTCAGATTTTATTTTTTTGAATTCTAAATATAAACTCCATTTTTTTAAATTAATGTTTCAGAATATAAAAAATACTTGAAGTTCCGGTTTTCTTAAATTAGAAAAAATCAGAACTTCATGTATTTTTTTAAAATTCTGGAATATTATTAATATTAAAAAATCGGAATTTTTTTATTCAAAAGTGGAAATAAATTGTTTTAATAAAAATAAAAACTAGAATATTATTTTCCATAAAAAAAAATAAAAATCTGAATATTGTATTTTATTTATTAAAAAAATGCTAGTATTTAATAAAAATAATAATATTTCGCTTTTATTTTTTTGAATTCTAAATATAAACTCGATTCTAAATAATATTTTTTGAAGGCGACTAGCTTGACCAACACGACCAATCGTCTGAGTCCGATGACCATCACATCGGGTTCTGGTCGTTAGCCAGAGTTGCGCACGAGGCCATTTCTTCTGATTCGTTGGATGCATTTGCCAACGTGACTCAGAAAGCATTTCCGAACCGTCCCGAGGAGCATGTAAGTCTTTTTTTATTTTACTTTAGTAATAAAATAAATGCCTTTGTATCATACTTTTATTGATATTCAAATATTTATTTTCATATTAACTTAGGAGCGTGTGCGGGAGGAGTCTCGAGAGGATGCTTGCCGAGATTGCTGGGAGCAGATCCGGACTTAGCGAGATCGACCTCGATCTGCCATTGGACGATCGATCAGCCGATCCTAATGTTCGCGCTAGGGTGTGGGGTACCGTCTACCCTCCTAGAGGTAGTCGGTACCGCACTAAGATGATGGGAGCCGAGGGTCACCATGTATTGAAAGATACCCCGGCTTCAGCGCCCTCGCATGACGGATGCACGGACCGCCTATCACGAGGAGCTTGAGGGCGGAGAGGGAGCTCCGGCCGAGAATAAAAGGAGGACTCGACGCGTTACATGAGAGCGAGCAGAGGATCGAGTCGCGGTTAGAGAGTTTCCAGAGGCAGCAGGCCATGATGGACTATATGATGGCCGGCTCGGACCATTACTCAGCCGGGCTGCACAGCACTGCTCCACCGCCTTCTCTCTTGGACAGACCCCATCTTCACAAATCGTGACGAGGATCTAGGGGATGGTGGTAATCCTTCTACTACTACATTTCGACATTTAGATGATTTTGGCAGTGGATTCTAGTTGTGTTGTTGTAGTACTCTTGTATATTTATATTTGTGTTACAATTGTGTAAGTGATTTTATTGACGCTACTAGTATGTTGATGAAATTAATGTTCTTGAATATGTTGTGCGTTGATTGTTGTTGATAATGAGAGCTGGTGTATAAAAATTGCAGGTGCAAAAAATACAGGTTTTGGGATACCAAAATCTGAATTTTTTTTTTTTAAAATAGGGTTTTAGCCGACGACATATAAGACGGTCGTCGGCTAAAGTAGTTTATTTTTTTTATTAAAAAGGGTTTTAGCCGACGACAAATAAGACGGTCGTCGGCTAAAGTAATTTTTTTTTTTTTTAAAAATAGGGTTTTAGCCGACGACCTGTAAGACGGTCGTCGGCTAAAGTAATTTTTTTTTTAAAAAAAAATAGGGTTTTAGCCGATGACCTGAAAGACGGTCGTCGGCTAAAATAATTTAATTTTTTTTTTAAAAATAGTTTTAGCCGACGACATATAAGACGGTCGTCGGCTAAACTATATTTTTTTTTTAAAAAAAAATGGTTTTAGCCGACGGTCTCGTTACGGTCGTCGGCTAAATGTTTTTTTTTTTCCAACAGGTTTAGCCGACGACCGTGTACTAGTGGTCGGCTAATGGTTGAACTTTAGCCGACGACTGCACAAAGGTCGTCGGCTAAACCTTGGCCGACGAATATCGGCCGACGGTTTTTTAGCCGACGGCTGGCATGATTAGCCGACGACTTTGGGGTTTAGCCGACAACTTTAAGTCGTCGGCTAAAGTCTGATTTTTGGTAGTGCATATTCGGTCAGCTATGCTCGGGACGATATTTTCGACTATTTTCATTTCGGGACAATTTTCGATCTATTTCGTCTCGAAATCTTATTGTCGACTCATTTTATCCCAAATTACCATCTTTGACCCATTTCGCCATGACATGATATTTTCAACCAATTTCATAGGGAGACGTTTTTTCGATCCGTTTCGTCATGGGGCGTCATGTTCGATCAGTTTCGCTCCAAAACGTTATTTTCGATTGTTTTCATCTTGGGACGTTATTGTCAACCCATTTCGTCTACGTGTATCATTTTCGACTCGTTACAACCTGAAACAATATTTTCGACCAGTTTCACCAGTGGATAATATTTTTGACCCCACAGAGCCATTTTTTTCCAGGACGTTATTTTTTGCCCGTTTGTTCATAAGATGTTATTTTTGACTCGTTTCGCCCGAGATGTCATTTTTAGATTATTTCGTCTCGTGAGGTCATTTTCGACCATTTTCGCCTCGAGATATTTTCAATCATTTTCACCTTGTGGTGTCATTTTCGGCCCGTTTTATCATGTGCAGTCATTTTCGACTCGTTTCATCCTAATGCATCATTTTCGACTCGTTTAATCCTAGTGCATCATTTTCAACTTGTTTCGTCCCGAGGTGATATTTACTTATTTCGTCACAAGATATTATTTTTGACCTGCTTCACCATGTGATATTATTTACGAATTACGATCAGTTTTGTCAAAGAACGATATTTTCGATCGGTTTGGCCATGGTATGACATTTTCGACCCATTTTGCCACGGTACGATATTTACGATCCGTTTTGAGCATGAAAAGTGATATTTTTGGCCTTATAAAAAAGGATCTTGGGCAAAACTTAGTGATATTCAGATTTTGAGAGAGTTTTGGAGAGATTGGAGAGAGAAAACAAACACAAGATCAAGATTTTTCATTCAAAAAGAAGGAGATTTGAAGAATTCTTAAAGAACACTTCAAGAACATTTGAAGGCTTCAACCGGGATCAATCAAGACACCATCCGAGTTTTATCTTCTTCCTATCTTTTATTTATTTTGTTGTTTTATTTAGCATGAACATGATGAACATGATGATTATTAATCTTTCTTTCATTACCATGTCCGGCTAAACTTATTAGATTCCGGGCATGGGAGTACGTTGATTTGCTAAGATTTTGAGGGATTGATAATTATATATATCTAGTGTGATTTCTTTACCAAATACTTGGTTTTGATTCATGTTTAGACACTTGATCAATATTTTTACATGTTTAACTTAATTGCTCATAATTCGAGAGAAGAGGGCATTAATAAGTTTCGAGTATTTGACGTAGTAAATTACGAGATTGAGAAATCGGTGATGAACTATGATGATGTTTAATCTTATGAACATATTGGAGTTAGATAATTTATAATAGACGGAGACGTTGTTATAGGTTGTTTAATCTACGTTTTAATACATCTCGAGAGAGACTTTAGAATATTGTTGTGATCATCGTTGTGGAGATGCACTTAGAACTTTTTGGAACCAATCTCAACTAAATTTAGTAATCAACGGAAACCTAGCCTTGGAATCTACCTTTCTAAACTCTTGCAATTCGCTTTAATTCGGATATTTTCAATTGTTTTAATTTATTGTGATCATTTTATTTTATTTCATTAACCATCCATTTTACCTTTCGATCGTCTAGATAAAACCAGAAACACTATAATCTAGTACTCAATACAATAAGAATATTTAGTCTCTGTGGAATACGACCTTGCTCGCTGCTTTCTACATATTCTCCGTACACTTGTGGATTGTTTAAAAATATATCGAACACGTTGCCATCCCTAGTGGTCGAAAATATCACCGTAGTAAAGTGGCTCGAACTTGACGTTCTGGGACAAAACGGCTCGAAAATAATGTTTTATGGTTAAATGGAGCGGAAGTAACGACTGTGTTGAAATGGATGGAAAATATCTCTTCGTGGAAAAGAGGTCAAAAATAACGTTCACATAACGAGTCGAAAATGACGTCTCAGACGAAACTAGTCGAGTACCATGACGAAACAGTTTTAAAATATCATCTGAAGTGAAACGGATCGAAAATAATATTGAGGGATAAAACTAGGCGAGAATAGCGTTCGGGCAAAACTGGTGAAAAAGATGTCTCGGGGCGAAACAAGTCAAAATGATGCTCCGGTGTGACACAGGCCGCAAATATTGTCCCATGACGAAACGAGTCGGAAATATCGTTTTAAGGCGAATCAGATTGAAAATGTCATCACAGGGTGAAACGAGCCAAAAATAATGCTCGCAGTGAAATGAATCAAAAATAACGTCATGTGAGAAACTAGTCGAAAATATCTTACCCCATAAAAATGGATTGAAAGTGACGTTTCAGGTGGAAATGGGTCGAAAATGACGTCTTGAATCAGAATGGCTAAAAAATAACATTGTATGATGAAATGAGCCAAAAATAACAATATTGGGAATTTTATTGAGATGCAATAATTTGTAAAATAAGGATAGAAAGATGAATGATTGCCAATTAAAAAGTTTATTTTGAAAATTGTGAAAAAATAAAATATATCACTTAAATTGGAAGGGGTGGAATATTCTTTTTTTTAAATAGTCTATTTATCTTATAGGTCTATGGCCCCAAGTGTTCATTTGTATTCTTAAAAAAATATAGTTTCACTGTCACAGTCGACGTGTAATATTTGGAGTGAAATTAGTGTTCTCTAGGAGAACAATTGGTTGTGAAAGATGTGTAAGTTTTGTAAGTAATGATGGTGAGTGTGTGGTGTAGATTAAAAGCTAAAATGTATTGATGGTGAGTGTATGGTAGAAATTAAAAAATAAAATATAATTATTTGATGTGATTTGAGATTTGTAACGATCTGTTGCAATTCTAAATAACTTATTTTTTATTTAGATCAAATATTGCAACCGAAGGAGTATGTCACCTCCTTTGTCGATTTGTGCATAATGGGTTAAAACAATTTCCACGTATGAATAAAATGTTGAAAGGTAATCAACACATTGTTTGGATATAAAAAAATAATATATCATTTAATTTATACAGAAAAATAATTTTTTTTTGTAGAATACAATAAAATAATACGACTACTTAATTTCAATAGAAGATAAAAAAAAAAAAAAAAAAAAAAGATAAACAATTCGCTTTGTGAAGGGGGTCCCTCATACAAAAGGGCTGTGTTGTTACTTACCATTAAACCTAGTTTAAGCTTGTGCTTCACTAATCCCGAAGCCACTAATACAGACATGAGGCACTGTCGGGGCGAATATCTAATGGTTCGCCGAACTTTTTACTCCAATAATTAATGGTTCTATTTTAGAATAGTTACATTTGATTCGATTAAAAATAAATTAGCATAATCTTATTGTTTAATACGAGACATTATTCAACTCGTGCGATGCACGGTCTTTGATTGAATATCTACGTGTTTTGTATCTAATGTTGGGGCAGACGGTTGAATGAGCAGATGGCAAAATTTAAATGCCTTTTAGAGAAGTTTATATATTTTTTTATTGTTATTGTTCTTTTATTTTAGTCTATGTAATTAGTTATATGAAATGAGGCTTTACTAACCCGTATGTTGCTCCGGGGTTGTTTTTGGTTTATTCAACCTGTGCGATGCACCGATTGTATCTAAGATTTCATAGCTAAAGTTTAACCATCTTGTAATTTATACTATCATTTAAAAGTTCATTTTTATCACCTTGTGTATTAGAAGGTACATTTGCATTGTGATATTTATCATAACTTTTGTATTTAAATTAATTTATTTACATTAAAAGTTACAATTAAAATAGTCTCTTCATATATTTACAATTAAAAGTTACAATTAAATCCCCCTTCCATATTAAATTAAGGGGGATAAGTATTATATAATATAGATACGCATTTATTGTTAATATATTTTATCTTTTAAATTCCATTATATTTATTATCACTACCTATAGTAAGTAGAAGTTTCAAGGGGTAAAGCTCGTGCGTATTGTCTTTACATTTTGATGGAGATCCAGTTTGACATTTAACAATTATATTAGTAGATTCTATTGGTACTTAGTTGATTGTATTATCTAACTTGACTATTTGATTGTATAGCCTGTTTGTTTATATTCTAGAGCTGTTATTCGAGCCGAGCCGAGCTCGAGTACTTGATGCTCGAGCTCGGCTCGAGCTCTTAACGAGTCGAGCCGAGCTCGGCTCGATAACAATAACGAGTAAAGAGATGAGCTTGACTCGACTCGTAAACGAGTCTAACGAGCCTAACGAGCATATCGAGCCGAGCCGAGCCCAACGAGTCTAATGTAATTATAAGAAAAATCTTAGTTATCGAGCCTAACAAGTCGAGTTCGAGCCGGCTCGTTAATAAATCGAGCAACAAGTCGAGCTCGAGCTCGGCTCATTTAATATTCGAGTCGAGCTTTAACGAGCCTTAACGAGCCGAGCCGAGCCGAGCTTTCGAGCAGCTCGTTTCGCATAACAGCTCTATTCGACCTTTTTTAGTTATTCAATTTGACTTTTAATCTGTCAAATTGACTAAAATTTGATTGAAACTTACGAATTTTATATAATTGATAAAATAACAAAAATTATATCATTGTAAAGTACATATAATCTATTTTAAAATAAAAATTTTACACTCTAAAAATAATAAAAGAATTGTTCATAATCTTTGATTAAAAATTTGTCATTTTGACCATTGAAAGTCAAAACAGGACAACTAAATAGGAACGGGGTAGTACTTTACAAGTGTTTGATAAATAGATGATCGTTAATAACTCCTTAATTTTTATAAAAATTAGTTATTATTTTCAAAATATTACATTTACAAATAAATTTGTTCAAGAAATATTACTATTACGAAGTTGCTAATACGGAACAAATTGAAAGTTAATTTCTTCAATTGTAAAATCTGAACACGAAATCATTAAAACAAAGCGGCAATCTTGAAATAAGGAAAAAAAGGGAAAAGAAAAATTTGATGCAAAATAACGAACAAAAAAAGGCAACAACATAGGAACAATAAAATACCATTTCCATCCCACAAAGAGGTTGTCTGGACTTGAATCCTCTGCGCAGAAGCCGTCTTTGTGCAGACAATTGTTGATTACACACATCCGTACGGTGTGTGTGTGTGCACAGACGTGATCGATCCGACGACAAGAACAGACGGTCATGTGAGAGATCCAGATCCTTGTTTTCTATTTAGTGCCTCCCAAAATATAGGCCACTCTTCACCTTAGTAGTATTTATTTATTTTTATTTTTCAATTATAGTAAAAGTACAATAAAATTCTATTTTTTCAGTTAATTATAAATTCTTAAATTATGTGAAAGTTAAACTATGAATTTCAGTCCAGAAATGAAATTGTGCTTTTCGATGATTTTTTACTCTCTTGAATTGCCACAAATTTAAAGTTATCTCATCGAAGATGAATATAAATATACAATACAAAATATTATTAAGTATGAAATAATATAAGGTAATTTAATAGATCTAAGAGATTTAGTTTCAAAATCTAATTAAATTTATGAACTTTTAGATTTTACATTAATTTTGATTATAGAGAAATCATTAAGATTTAATATGCTATACATAAGTGTATAATTTACATAAAAATGCATATATATATATATATATTATCTAAATGTGTCTATTCTATTTAAAAAATAGGTCACGACAAATAAAATTTAAAAAAATATTTAATATATATATTTAATAAATTTAAATATTATTGTATAAGTTTGGCCATAGTATGAGTTGATAAATTAATGATTTTTTGCACAATACGACAAGTTAAGAAACACTTGATACATGCAAGACATGTACCGTCAAACATTACCCAAATATTGCATTATTGCATGAACTTGTGCACTTACCACTTTAAGTTTGAATTAGAATTCAGTCATATCTCTATGGTATCTAATGAAATGAGTATATTTGCTAAGTTTTATTTTGACAAAGCTAGACGTTTTAAGTTTCACTAAATGAAAAATAATCACTAATTGAATAACTTTTATTTTTATTATTTGTTAAATTTACATTTGTACATTAATATAATTTAGATACTTGATTCCTTGAGTTGTTGTATCACGCATCTGAGTACTCATAAACAATATATAAAGTACAGTAGAAACTCTATAAATTAATACTGTTGGGACAACCAAAATTTATTAATTAAAAGATTTATTAATTAATCGACAAATTAATAATTATTAATTTATATATTAATTAATATTTTATTAATTTATAATGAAATACTTAATTTACAAACAACTTTCAAACTTTCACTTAATTATTGTACAATGCATGTACATATCAAATGAAGGGTCCAATTTAAAATAACGCTCCAATCTCTCATCTTATTATGCGTCATGTGTTGAATATATCAGAGTATATTTTTTCTATAAATACAAAATCAAAATATGCGAACATTAAAGCGGCCATCATATTGAATAATTTATTGCTGAGCCTATATGAGAATACAACACTAGAAGTTTTTACGGTGATAAGGAAAATTAGAGATACGATTTAAGATGAAATTGATTCCAACAAAAAAGAAATACAATTGAGTAATTTTTTAAGAAACCTTCATAAATTATTCCTATAATATGTACAATATATAAGGAATTATTAATTTATATTTTATATGGGACCTATAGAAATTATCAAAAATGTATTATCTTATAATTTTAGCGAATTATTAATTTAGCACCCTATCCCTGAGTCGGGACCGGCCAAAACTATTATCTTAGAGAGTTTATTAAATAATCAAGTATTAAATTATCGAGTTTCTGCTGTATGATCATATTAATTGTCATATTTATGTTATTTATCTCTTATATATTTATCACGAGTCCATGATGCATCATGAATCGAGATGCCAGAGATTTTAAAGTTAACAAGGTAAATCTTGCCGCAACGGGTACTAAAGTTTCAAGAATAGAATAAATAGTTACTTTTAAAATAGCAAGTTTCTTTTTACGTATTTTTTTTATGACGGGGAATTCGCAGCCGCTACTCTTCGAAATACAAGACTTGAATAAACCCTACTTGGACGTAATAGCCGCAAATTACGCCAATCGCAGAAACCACACTGGCAAAGATCACATGATGCGCTCAATCAAGAAAGTGTTGATAGGAGAATCGAACTCGTGATCTTTCAGTTCCGCACTCACCCACTCCACCATTTGGCTACATTTACGGGTTTCTTTTTACGTATTTTAATTTTACTCGTGGAAGATCTCAATGAAGTATATAATATACAATTAATAAAAGAAGAGAAGAAAAAAAAAATACATTTGGGGAGTAATCTTTTTCCTAAAAAAAGTATTCCCTTGACGTGTGATTTAATTTATGAGACTCATTCTATAATATTTTCTCAACGAATGCTGTCCTATAAGGAATTAAATACCAATTAAACTCAACTTCATATAAGATGTTGTAATTCAAATTGTTAGAATATGAAACTCCCATGCATAGTTCATTGGTCACAACTCAATATATATAACTTAAAAAAATAAAAAGCCTTAAATCTACGAGAAAAAAAATACTTGATACACAAATAACAAAGACCTATACAATAATAGAATATTATACAAATTCCAAAAAATAAATACAAGAAAAATGATAATATAAGAATAAATAAAATTATATTCTAACAGAAATGGCAAAACATTTAAGAAGTTCATAGATCAAATGTTAAATTTAAATCACCATAGGAACCCGTAAAATTTAAATGACCATGGGGCTCCATATAAATAGGTGTGTTATCGATTCCGTTCGAGTCGGTTATTGGTTTAGTGGGTAAAATATGGTAATATTACCTAATAGATACGGGATCAAACTGGTAAACTATCAGTTCTAATATCATAATCGAGACCGTCTCGATAAGCCTACCGAGTATTTTAGAACCGAACTGGTCATTTTGAGTTGTTTCTCGGGTGAGAATCGATCCCCATCATTTTGAGTTGTTTCTCGGGCGATTATCGAGTATACTTGAATCCCTAACAACTTCACATATAAATAGCTGCCATTAAATATGTCTAAAATGGTTTACTTATAATTGTCGATAAACATTTGTTATTTATGAATGCATTAAACAGTATACTAATTGCCGTTGAATTTATGTCGTCGTGTATAGTTTCCACCTGACTCATCAATCCCAGTCAAGCCATAAGATAAGAGTGGGGAGTATTAATATTCTTCTGGAATTAAGCGATAAAAGCGGTTTGACAAGACATCTCGAAGGGACAACCAAATACGAAGAACTCACATAAATTTTACTCCTCTATTCCATCCGTTCCTCTTCGAATTTAATGGACGGTGTAATTTCGATACTCTTTTAAATAAATAACGGACCGTGATAGATTGAGAAGTTACGGAAATAGCGTGATGATAAATATGTGGTGAAAAATTAAAAGATAAAATATTAACAATAAGTGTGTGGTAAAGATTAATAATATTTTATTGTACTGTCTAATGTGAGTCTGTAAGAATTTTAAACCTAAATTTTTTAAATGAACAGAAAAAAGTAAACATAAATTTTTGACCGAGATTGAAGTAAGTAATATAGTAGTAATATCTTCATTCCAATCAAAGGTTGGAAGATGTATTGTTCATGAGTTTTTAGGTGAAAAAGTGCAGGTGATAGATTGTATAAATATAACTGTGAGTGTGTGATCGAGATTATAAAATAAAATTTGTTGATGGTAAGTGCGATATAAAGATTGAGAGATATGATTATAATTATTTGATTTGATTATCTAAAAATAATAATTACAATTTTTTTGGGGAAGAAATTCTTCTAAGTATATTGTAAATTTTTGAATAGAACGTAGAGACTAATATTCATATGGAGAACAGAACAGGAACTCACAATTATGTAATTTAGCTCCCTCCCTCCAGAAAACAATAACTTGCAAGGGCAAAGAGTACTGCTGGAAACTCGTCTCCATTTAAATACTTGGCTCTACAGACACTCAGCCAGAGATCAGATGCACCCTTGATCAGTTTCCATCCCTCCTTAGCTAGTAAGGCGATGTTAGCCTGTCTCGTGCGCCGAAGGCCAAGACCCCCCTAAATTCTTTGCCTTGGTCACTGTATCCCATTTCACCAGATGCATTTTATTCTTGGTAGGTCAGACGACCACAAAAACCTTATGTTCAGACGGTCAAGTTGTTTGCAAGTGCCCTCACGTAGCCAATGTGCCTGCATCACATGATTAGGTAGGGCACTGGTCACAGACTGGATAAGGGTAGCACGGCCCGCCAAGGACAGCAACCTAGCTTTCCATGACTCCAGTTTCCCTGCCACCCTGTCAACAATACCACGAAAAGAAGATACAGTGATACGATCATGAATCAAAGGTATACGCCGAGATACCTGCCAAGGTTGGAGGTGATCCCAAAAACAAGAAAATCACTGATATTCCTCTTTTGGCGCATATTCCGACGACCATAAAAGAAGACACGAGACTTGGCATTGCTAATTTTCAAGCCAGATGCCTCGCAGAAATCTGCCAAAATGTTCTTCACACAACGAGCATTTTTTTAATCTACTTTGGCAATCAAGATGAATTCATCCGCAAAGAAGATATGGGAGAAAGACGGGGGCCCTCTACATACCCTATGAGGATCCCAGGCACCATCGGCAACATACTCCTGAATTTGATACGTCAAGCGCTCAACACACAAAACAAACAAGTAGGGGGAAGAGGATCCCCCTGTCTTATACTACAATTGGGCTCCAACGGATCAATTGGAGACCCATTCCACAAGATACGTGGTCTAGAATTCCTAACGCAATTGTGGTAAATAAAACCAAAATAAACTGGTGATGAACTCCTAACGCAATTTAGGAAAACCAAAATAAAACAGCGCCTCCTCAACAAAATTCCAACTCAACCTGTCATAGGCCTTCTCCAGATCCAATTTAATAACGACG
The DNA here is from genome assembly GCA_033398695.1 of Orobanche coerulescens. Lineage (NCBI taxonomy): Eukaryota > Viridiplantae > Streptophyta > Magnoliopsida > Lamiales > Orobanchaceae > Orobanche > Orobanche coerulescens. The sequence goes on along the minus strand of CM065802.1, from coordinate 8,492,659 downwards.
TGACCTGTTGCATTGTTCTTTCTACCCCTGAGAGTGTGGACAATTTCTTGACACAAGCCATATATTATCATGAGTACTTCTGTCCTTGATAAAGCTGCTCTGAGTAGGAGCTATCAGGTCAGGCATCAGATATCGTAGTCAGGTAATGATAATCTTGGTCAAAATTCTGTAAGTCACATTACACAAAGCAATCGGTCTGAACTTGGCAATACAATTCGGATTTGGAACCTTGGGAATGAGACAAATGAAAGACTCCCCAATCACATTCCGAAACTCATCCGAATCCCATGCCTCATAAACAAAATTCAGAAGAAGGTCCTTAGAAGACTCCCAAAAATGTTGATAAAACTGGGCTTGAAAACCGTGAGCTTTGGAAGGGTTGATACTCCAAAGGACCTCTTTCAACTCCTTAAGGTCAACCGGACCCTCTAACGAAGCTCTATCTTTCTCCGAAATGTAAGCTTGAAATCTGGACAAACCCAGGGGTCTTCCTGTATAAGAGTTACCTCTAAAAAGCTGATTGTAGAAATGCCAGACATGAGCTTTGAGAGTAGCTTCCTCATTACACCATGTACCATCAACCTGAAGAGCTGAGATATTATTCCACCGCCTTCTATGAATTGTGGATTGATGGTAGAAGCGAGTATTACGTTCGCCTTCCACCAACCAACGAACCCGAGATTTTTGTTTCCACAGAGTCTCTTCTTGCTTGAGTGTAACATTAAGCATATTCACCAACTTGCTCTCGAAAGCCAATAGAGATCCAGTGACTAACTCTCCCAAACTCTTCGGAACACCATTAATACGAGCCAGGAGCCATCTATTCCTTCGAAAAATATTCCCAAAATATTCTCTATTCCACTGAGTTAGGACCGGCGGCAGATTGGAGTTCGCCTCCTCAATGTTCACAACCCTACCACAGTGAATAGCCACAATATCCGCACAGCTACTCTCAAAAAACCATGCTTCCTCGAAACAAAAAGGCCTAGGGCATCGAAACTCAGTACCTCCACAAAGAGTTAAAATCAGTGAATGATCCGCGAAGGTACGAGGAAGATTCAAAACCATAGCATTGGGAAAAAGTTCCCGCTAGTTTGCATTGACCAAAGACCTATCCAAACGACTCCAAATCCGAGCTTGACCCTGGCGACCATTACACCAAGTAAATTGAGGACCCTGAAAAGTCAAATCATGAAGCTCGCATGTATCCATACGATCCTGAAATGCCCTGCACCTGGCCAAAAAAGGAGTCACCCCCCCCCCCTCCTCTCAGATGAGGAAGAAATGTCATTAAAGTCACATGTGACACACCACGGAAGCTTATAGGAATTATAAATATCGACAAGGCTATCCCACGTCCGTGTCTTATCATCAGGATGTGGTTTAGCATAAATTCCAGATAGGATCCACTTGTTAGGACCCTGACCATCAACCATAATGTGAATACCCTGATAATCCCAAAATAAAATATCTATATCCACCAGGTTCTCATCATAAAGCAGCCACAGACCCCCAGAAGCTCCATTAGAAGGAGAAAAAACCTGATTAGGATACCCCAAGGTAGTGCCAATTCTGTTAGAAGCATCCAAACTGGCGTGTGTTTCTGACAAGAATACGATATCTGGTCTGTGCATATTCCTGACTAACTCAAAATTCGTCTTAAAGCCATATTTCTGAACGCCTCTCACATTCCAAGCTAATACCTTCATGCGATTCATCATAAAAGATATTTGGAGAGAAGAGAAAGGTACCTCAAACCATAAAATCATCGGGAGGGAGAACCTCCTGAACATCCGTCACACAAGCCAACATCTTCACATTCGAAGCCCCACCTGAACTCTCCTGGTTGCTCCGCAAAATAGGAATCTTGGCCATATAGTCAGGACCAATCAGTCCGCCTGAGTTAGCTCCCCTCCTGTTATCTATTGAAGCTTGGCGATCCCTAGGGTCCTTGAGAGAAGATGATGAACCATTACCTCCATGCACCGGAGGTGGCGTATTCTCCTTATCTAAATCCGGCAACACAATAAACTGATTGGAGGATGATGGTCGTGAGACCGAAGACTATTTCTCCTAACCACTACGAACATATGAAGGATGAGTGGTGCCTAGGGTGAGAGAGAAAGGTAGTATTCTGCTCCATTGAAGGTCCCTTCCCTTTGGATGTATTAGATAACACCTCCCTGGGTTTCCTTGCCACACTATTATGCTTCCGGACATTTTTCTTCATCAAGAGCCAAGGACCGAACCCTCTTCCCCTAGCTATTGGGAGACTGATGATTTAAATCATTAGAAGGCTGAGGAATTGAACTTGTCTAGTTATCAGTAGCGGTCGTAGTATCACCATTGGATGCTGCCTTGTAAGAGTTACTCACATCAACCCTAGAAGACGGACATGAGGGAGCAGTGTGATCCGCCCGACTACAAGAGAAGCACAGAGTCTGCAAATTTTCACAAACCACCGGGTAGAATCTGCTATTAATTTGAATACCCTTCTCCAAAGCCTTTGACAGATCCACTTAGACACAAATCCGAGCAAATCTCCCTCGTTCCATCTAAAAAGTATTGGCGTCAATTTTAACCGGCTCCCCCAATCCGCTAGCAATCTGAAGAAGAATAGATTCCCGATCAAATTGGGCTGGAAGATGATTGACACGAACCCAAGTGATCGCAGTATCCATTTTGTAGTCCAGTGGATCGAAATCCGGATACCACTTCCTAAGGTGCATGAAATGTCCCGAAATTTTCCACGGACCCTGTGTTAAAATCTCCACAGATTTCGCCGCATCTCGAACCCTAAGAATAAATAAATCAGGGCCCACATCAAGGAGTTCCCATTTATCACGAAGGTTCAACAGAGTATCAATCCTCCCTCGTAATAGTTCAACACTCCAGACACGATCAGGGATCATAATGATGATCGAGTGAGTCCATTCAGCATTAATCTTATCAAGAAGGACATCTGCAATGGTGATTTCCGGAACCCCAGCAATCCGCCCAGAACGAATTAAGTTAACATGTTGAATTTCCTCGTTAGCATTTTCCCGGAATCTGACATCTTCTCTTTGGATCCGATTCCCAACCTTATCCGCGAAGGATGATCCGGCTGAAAAAACGACAGCTTCTGGAGGAGGACCCCCCGCCGACGCCGCCCTGCGTGTCTTCGGACGATCAATCCCAAACGGTTCAGAAAAGGGGGTTCGGAGGGGTAGTGAATCCGAGCGGCGGGTCTGGTTCGAGGATGACAGGCTTGGGACCAGGGCAATTCATTGGGAAATCGCTCTTCATAAAACCCTTGTTCCTATTGAAATCAAGCAAACTAATGTGGCTGCGACGGGAAGCGGACGGAGCATGGCTGAATGAATTGGCAGGAAAAAATTTGGTATAGAAACTTTGTTAATTCTGTAAAAATGCATGAATTTTATACATTATTCAATTTTATATTAGAATTGAATTCCGATGAAATCGATTATGACATGGCATATATGTGGCTGTCAAGCACGTGCCACGTCAGAATCAATTTTTTGGAAATCGGTTTTGATGTAAAACTGGACTATTTACAAAGTTTATGTATTTTTACAGCATTTTCAAAGTGTGTTAAAAATGATAATTCACCCAAAATTGATGTATTTTCGTTTATCTAACGAATTTTTAATTTATATGGGTGTTTGAGTAATTTATTGAAAATAAGGAACAAAATTCCGGGGCTCTTTTTTTTTTGTTCTCTATCAAAATAAGATTGCACCAACCATCCAAGTTTTTTTCTCCGTTCTTGTTCCATTCTTATCCGTCCAATAACCAACACCGACGAAGAGAATTTGGCTTGAACTCCTTTATGCCTCGCAAAACAGACGGCTCTTGTTAGTCAAAAGGAACATCTAACGAGTCGATATTGGGATTTTTCAAAGCAAATTCTTGAATTCTAAATATTGGTATTTTATGTAATTGAGACATTGATTGAGCCATTTGGGAATTATTTTCATTACAACCAATTGTTGCCCTAATTTTGTTTGTCCTAGTTTTTTGAACAATTGCGAGCATATTGAGATTGAGCCATTTGAAACAAGTGAAATTATTAAAATGAACATTATTGGAGATTATAATTGCTATGTTATTTTTTAGAAATATAAATGAAGATATTTTTGGTTTTGATAGATGTAGCTTTTGAACGTATTAATTATGTACATTAACTGCACAACATTTTATATTGTTTTTAATTTTAATGCATTAGAAAAAAAAGCCAATAATGTTTCTTAAAGTTTTAATGTATTTAAATAAAAATAACATAGTATTTAAAATAATTGACCGACTCAATATAATTAATACTTATGTACAGTCCTAAGGGCTATGTACTCCCTCTGTTCCAGTCAAAGCGCAATATGTTAAATAAAATTGGTATATTTTAGGAGAATTAATCAATACGATAGATACATGTAAGTTTCATACGTATTGATGGTAACTGCGTGGTGTAGATTAAAAAGTAACAAGTAATCATAGTAAGCGTGATGAAAATTAAAAAGTAAAAAAATGATTGTTTGAATTGATTTGAAATTATTATGAAATATGAATAAATGAAATTCTCCAGCTCGCTTCTCTTAATTAAACCAAATCTTTTTTTGTCTTTTAATAAAGCAAATGTTTCCTCGATTTGCAAATTTTGTTCTTCTCTCTTTAAACCAAATTTTCATAATAGTCTTGGGCCTTATTTGCATATCTAATACACCTTTATATTTTATTTGATATAAAGTATAGGATTTTTGATAAAATTCGGGCTCGTATAAATAATACTGATTTTTGGTATTACGTATCACACCTAAGAGGTGGTATTAGATGATATTAAACAATATTACAACTAATAAATTCAATAAACTACCATGATATCTATATTTTGCAGCGAATTTAATACATCGTACCAAATATGATATTATTTTCTTATATTGTATAAGAAATCTCAATCAATCTTATCAAACTTTATCTCATACAACTTAACAAATGAGCCCTTGATAAAAGAGGAGGAGATGGGAGAAATGGGGTCTTCATTCTCATCTTCTCAATCGAATCGAAGGCGACCATTTCAACTGCCGGACAAAGATAGGCGAAAGGGGTATCTGTTTGGCTTAGTATTGTGTGGATCATTTCGAAATGGAGAAACATTGTTATTTTGTTGTCTAAAATATATTTTTCATGTAGATATTGTTCATCTTTATATCCAAAATTATCTTAATTTTACAACTTATTATACCCTGTAAAAAATATTATATTACTAATATTATTTTTGAATAGTTTCGTGAGACAATATTATTTTGATCTATTCCGACTCAAGACGTTATTTTCGACTTATTTCGTTCAGGTCGTCATTTTCAACCGTTTAACCTGACATGTTTGGCTCGGGGACGTCATTTTCAACTATTTTCACCCCAGGACGTCATTTTCGACCCGTTTGTTACGTGATATTATTTTAACCTATTTCGCCTCGAGATATTGTGATGTTATTTTCGACTGTTTTTGCTCCGGGATATAATTTTCCACTCATTTCTTCTTGGTATGCCATTTTCGATTGTTTTCGCCCCGATACATTATTTTCGACTTGTAGAAAAATTATTTTCGCCCTGTTACATCCTTGGGACGTCATTATCGACTCCCGGGACAACATTCTCGATCTATCCCAGGACGAAACGGGTCAAAAACAACATCCCAGCATGAAACGCGTCAAAAATTACGTCCCTGAGTAAAATGTGTCGAAGATTACGTCCCATGGCGAAACGGGTCAAAATTACGTCTGAGGCGTAATAGATCAAAAATAATATCATGATGTGAAAATAATCAAAAATAACGTCCCAATGTGAAACGAGTAAAAAATAACATCTCAAGGTGAAACGAGTTGAAAATGACCCAATGTGAAATATGTTGAAAATGACGTCTCGAATTGAAATGAGTCAAAAATATATCTTGCGACAAAGCAAGTCAAAAATAGTGAGGTATAATAATTTATTGAAATATGTATAATTTGGGTATAAGACGAATAATATCGAATAATAACTTATTTTCGGAATTGGAAAATAGTGAAACCTCCCACTTTAAATGAAAAGAAATGATTAATATATCAAATATAAAATTAGAAAATTATGTGCTAAATTTGCAATCTTAATAATAATAAAAAAAAATAAACTCACAATTAAATGGAAATGTAGGAGTAACAATCATACTATGTATCCTTTGTTTATATACACTAGTGTATAGCCCGTCGAAACTCGACGGACAATCACTTTACATTGTAATTTATAAGTAAAAACTTAAAAATAATTTAGTACTTTGTTAAGGTTCAGTCACTTAAAATCGTATCGCAGCAGAACACACCAATAAACAGAACTGATGAGGATAAGATTCAGCCACTCGAACTCATTTAGAATTTATGTACTTATACTCGTCCTAAATCCGATTGAAGATAATTTTCCTACTTATTCGAGTTAAAAACTCGAATAGTAACATATGAAATAATGGGAGTATGGTTCAGCCACTCATACTCGTTTAAAATCTATATACCCATAATCATCACAAACTGGATTAAAAGATAAATTTAAATAACTAAATATAAGTTGTTATAGTAATTAGTTAACGCATCTCAATAAAACCTCAACCATTGTAGAGTAAAAGTTAAGAATAAATATCATAAATTATAAAAGATTACAACAAAAATTCCTAGTATAAGTTTGGAATTATACAATCTTCAAAAACTCGTAATAATTTATGTAGCTATATTTTGATGTGAGATTCAAGATTTTAGATAAATAAAAATAAAAAAATAAAAAAAATCATGCAAGAGAGGGAGTTAACATGTCACTCCGAATCCGTAATTGCTTTTAGATACTTTAAGTATTTATTTATAAGTGAAGTGTATCAAATTTATTACAAAATAAAAAAATATATAAAAAAAATAATATTTATGCATATATAAATTAGATATTAAAAAAAATACTTTAGAAGATTTAAATAAATAAGAATCTAAAAAATAAAAAAATACCATGTATGAGAGAGTTAACATGGTGCTCCGAATGTATAACAGTATTATATATAATTATATATAATAAAACTAGATTTGTTAATTAAATTTATTAATGCAAAAAACTCGCTAGTTATACATATCAGTTAAGTCCAGTCAGTCGGAGTTCCTCACCAAGACAGAACAAAATAAAAACAAAAAGACGAGGCAAAGATTCACCCACTCGAACCCGTTTATAATTTATATAATCGTACACGTCCGAAATTTGATTTAAAAATATATTTAGTACGCGTTTTCATCCCAAACTCATATAGTGATACCCGAAACAATACAGCTAGGGTTCAGCTATCGAAAACCTATTTAGATCTTATATACTTATACCCGTCTCAAACTCGAGTTTATTTGTCCAACTTAATAATTGGCCAAATTAAACACAATAAACTAAAATTCTTAAGCTTGTGTGTAAAATAAATATGGGGTTGAAAAATACACAACGAATTCTAAGCATTTATTTAGGTTCTCCATTGGTGGAGTTCTATTTTCAATCGATGTGGGATTCAAGACATTGAATTCTATTTATTTAGGTTATCCATGGTTTAAGTACAATTTTAAATCAATGTGGGAGCCAAGACTTTAGATAAATAAAAATCCAAAAATAAGACAATGCCACATAGGATAGAGAGTTAATGTGGTGTATTGGATCCGTAACGCTATTATATATATATATATATATATATTATATATATATATATGTGTAGATACTCCGGTGAGAATAAGCTATGCGTAAGAAATGGAGAATGATTTACAGTCTAGATATGTGAGATTAATGTTTTCCATTAAACAAAATGACTCACTAAACTGGCTGCACTTCTTTTTCTCATGAAGTACTAGTCGTTCCATGCAATCCTCGATGCGATTTTCATTTTGGATCATCCGGAAACAGCCTCTCTGTGTTAAGACAAAGGTAAGGATGCATACATCCGATCCCCCCCTTACCCCGCTTTTTACGGGAGTCGTTGAGGCATTGGGTATGTTGTTGTTGTTGTATGTGTGAGATTAATGCATGTGGTGGTATAGGAGGAATATATTACTGATTTGTTGTTTTATTATTTATTTCTTTTAATAAAATATAATAAAGAGAGAGAACATAAGTCGAGAAAAAGAGAACAATAATAAAACAAAAATTAAAAAACTAAAAAAATAGAAAATAGAGAATATAAAATGAAAATTATAAAATAAAATATTTATATAATAATTAACAAGTAAAATAAAAAAATTACTACTTTTTATACCTTAAATAATGAAAAGTGAACCATACTCGATCCAGCCCAGCCCACTCTACCTAAGATTTTCCAAATCTACGGGTGAAATGGGCCAACTCGGCCATGCTCATGGCCCAACCCACCGCTGTGGGCGGTCCTGAGCTCCGATACCCAGCTCGGCCCAGCCTCCAATCAAGGCCAGCCCTCGCCCACAACCCACCCAACCCGTCAACCCAACCCATCCCCCTACCCCACTCGCAGTCCACTTGAAGTCCATCCAAAATCCACCCTGGCCGCCATTTAAATTTAAAAAATTCATGTTAAAATTATTTTTTACTTGTTTAAACTTAATCAGATGTTCCAAATAAGAAAAAGATTTCTTTAAATTAATTTTTAAAATAACAATTTTAAATTCAAAATAATTTTTTTAAAATTGATAACAGTTTTTTACAATTATTTTTTTCAATTTAATGATAACAATTTTTCAGTAATAATAACCCGAGCTGGCCCAGCCTGGCCCACGCCGGCCAAGTGGCGGCAGACAGTGGGTTGCATCCTCCATGCCCACGCACAGCCCGGCCCGCCCTCCTACCGCTCCCAGGCCCAGGAACCTCAGCCCAACCAGCTCAGGTCCGGCTCGGTCCATACTATACTTATATTTTAAATCAAAAATTTAAATAATAGAAAAACTAATCAGACATCTTCAATGTTAAAGAATATTTCTGTAGCACCGCAGTTATCACCATTAATATCAATGCCACAAGTAAAAATGTTACTACAACAGTAAGTTTGTGATTAATTTATATAAAATAAAGTGGCATGTATTAATTCATGCAATATATTTGACATTATCAAAAAAAATGTCACTCAACTTTTACTCTTCCGAGAATACTACAGTTAAACCTCGATAAATGAATATTCGATAAACGACTAATCTCGCCAAATGAATAATTTTTTCGGGTCCCAACTCTTTATAACATGTTCAAATTTTCTTTCGATAAATGAATAATTTCGCTAAATGAATATTTTTATCCGGTCCCGATCATATTTATTTATCAAGGTTTTAGACCTTTAAAAAGACTAATATGCCCCATATTTTAACACTGCACGCAGAAAGCCAAAATAATTCTATTATTTGGAATCACTAGACTTAATGTGTTCTTTGTTTGTTACTGTGTGTATATGTTGAAGTAATATCGACAACATTGAGTAAATGGAATGGGGAAGAGATACTGAATGGCCAAACAAGAAGAAACGAGAACCGAACTGGAGCATGCTTGACAAGACTATGACCCATTATGCGTTGGGTCGACATCCAAAATTTCGGGGCTGCACTGGTTGGCAAGCGTGTGAAAAAGTTTATGGCTTCGGTCATGTCTTCGGGGACCCTATGGGGGTTATATGAGCTACTAGACTTCATAACCAAATCTGATCCCACAACCGACAAAATGAACTTCCTCGTTCAATTTTTCAATGCTAGAAACTTGTTATATGTGCAACCTCGACAAAGTCTAAACACTACCAATTATATATTTCACAGCAAAAAGTCATTATATAGTAAAAGACAAACCATTTACCATATCTTCACACCCAAAAGCCATCAAAATCAGGTAAAAATTCGAATAGGTTGCCCAACTCACGAAATCAGTTACCCAACTTCCAAACGCCTATGGAATTCGTTCAAAAGAGAGAACAAAAGATGAAGTACGAAACTAGAATGGAGTGGTAAGGCCCGTGGAGCGATGGTACGAGAGTCGTCAATTTGTTCTCAGTCTACAACAGCATATCAATGTGGCTTATGGGTTGCAGTGGTAATTTTTTGCGAAGATTAAGTTCGGATGGTACTACAAAAGCTAGCCTCTACTGTGGTAGTTTTCCAATTTTCCCTCGTATTCTATTACTTAAATTTAACCTGCAGCTAAGCCAACAAATATTTAAGCCTAGAGTACATTCCGGCAAAATGTACTCTACCAGTAAACCTTTTTTTTCAGGCGAACGAATATTTTAACATATTTATGGTTAGGGCAACAAAGTTGCCACGTTTAGCGAGGTATACACTAAGTTTCCACACCGCAATATAAGAATGGTCGAAGTCAAAAAACTCAGACGTGACTTTATTACAAAGAAAAAACTGTAATTGGAAAGAACAGCAAAACGAGGCATAAGGGTAGGAGACTTATCGAACTGATTGTAAAACGAACCAAACCATCCACCGACTGAAGTCATCTTATCTGTGATGGCGAACACAGTAACCCAGATGCATCAGCACCAACCGCAGCAAGATCGCAAACCGTACACAACTCCCCCTGCAGAGACGGAACAAAATGTGTCCCACAGTAAGGACAACTCACGTCCTTCTGCCCCCTATAAATTGGCACATACGTGGCCCCACACACCACAAAAGGATTCCTGAAATCATAATTAAGCTCCGCAGCATCCCTCATGTTCCTCTCCGCAGCCTGCAAAACTTGCCGAGCCGTCTTCGCTTGATTCTCATTGCTCGGATTCGTCTCCAACAATCTCCTGGCAAAATTAGCTGCCGTGCTCAGATTCTGAGCCCTGAAGCAGACGGTCATCGCGTTCATCAAAGCAAGCCTCACGTGCGGAACCTGAAGATTACAGTGCGTGAAATAAGCCGCGAGCTCCTGCTGACGGATGGGGTCGTCTCTCAATTCCCTCCTCTTGAGCTCCATTTTCAAACCGAGAACATATTCTCTCACTATCACAATCAACTCCTTCACCTCATCCACCTCCCGCCGTGTCTCGACCACAATAACTGGAATTGTGTTCAGAATCGCGAGAAAAAGACGGAGGGCATCTGAAAATTTCCCAGCAGTGGTCGCTTTGTACCCGGCTCTGAGCTTCTCGTCCAATTGAGAAAAATTGAATACAAGGGCCGGCGGCCCCCGCAAGTTGGGGTTCGCCTGCTCGGTCCATCCCCTCTCGATCGCGAGTGAAACCACGGGTGTGGAAGCCAAGGCCCGTAAATAGCTATGACTGCCTAAATGGAGATCGAAGAATTGAGATCTCAATGATGTAAAATTACGTATCCCCAACTGACGGCTCAGTAAACGCATTGCCGTGTCGAAATTGCCAGCTGCTGCGTGCTCGGCGGCGAGAGATGATTTCTGGACCCAAATCTGGCTCACGGGCATGGAGGGTGTAGGCGCAACAAATATGGACGATCGATTCCCCGAAGAAGCTGCTTTTGGAGTCTCGATGTCGGCTGGGAGATCAAGAGCCTCAAGGTCCCACCCTCGCTCCTCATTCTCGTCGTGCAAATTTTCGTCATCTGGAGCAATATTAACGTCCCCATTTTGAATACTATTGTCCACGTCATTAATATCCAAAGTCTCACCCCAGTCGACATCATCCACCTCTTCGTAATCTTCAGGTGAATCACGTGCCGTATCAAGCCCGCCCTCAAAAATGCCTTTACTGACCATTAACAAAGGCCAATCACCAGCGCATATGACGGGGCTCGGGGGTATTAAAAGAGAAGCCTTTTTGCCTTTGGGCAGAGAAGGAATATTATCCCCTAATTTGGCAGATAAACGCTCGGCCACGTCATGGAGGCCGTGTACAGAAGCAGTTATATAAGCTAGAGGCAAATGGCCCACATTCTCTAGAATCTTGATGCGCTCACGCACGTCACCGAGATACAGCGCATCGTGAAATTGTCCCATAACATCGTTTTCTCGTTCAGCAATTTTCATCATTTTCGATAGTTTATCCAGATTGCCAGTTATTAAATAATGAAAAGATAGCCTCTCAAAGTTCTTCGTTTTCTGGTAAGCATACTCGACGATTCCTGTATTACCCTGACGTAAGGCCTCCACCCCTAGCCTGTACCAGTAATCTTTCTCGTTGATCTTCTCAGCGGACTGGAGGGCTTTATCAATATTACCGCTTTCTAGGGCTAAATTGAAGCGAGTTCTCTCGTCCTTAACAAAATATAGAGCAACTTGAGGGAACCCCTTCTGCTGTAAATAAGCAATCATGGCTTGCCCACATAGGTCTGAATTTTTAATCATGCTCATAACCTGATCATATCTTTTCTTCAGCAAGGACAACTTAAAAACATATTCTGTTGAGTCAATAATGATAGGTCGGTTTTTTCCCTCCCGGTCCAAGCAAAAGATCGTGTTCCCGAATATTTTTGTTATGTACACAGGAACTTCCAATGTCTTGATAATTCCACTATCCCCGTTCGGAAGGCAGTACTTAATATGCGTCAGCGTAGTATAGATAAAAATGCCATTATCATCCCAAGCTCCACTCTTGACACGTATGGTCTCGTGTAGTGTACAACGATGTACAAGCTTCTTATCAGCAATAACAATAGAATGCTTGCTTAGTAAGGCAATGCTCTCCATATCATGAGACCAAACCACATATCTAACTAGAGAAGCTTGAAGATCACCAAGAATAAGCCTCTGCTGAAGATCAAAAATGACGACCCTGTCCTCGGCCCTGCACAGCAGATTCCCGGTCCCGGCATAGAATATGGCGTCGGTAGCAATGGGCAGAACAGTCTTTTTCACTATTTCATTTTTTAAATTCTTGACAAGGGCTTGGTTGCTGCTCTTTTCGAGCACAGCAAACCTATTCCGAGCCACAAACACCGCAGACCCACCACTACCTCTTTTTGCGTCTTGAACTGTATCACCTTTACCATAGCTGTCTTTGGGGATGACATAGAGTTCATACGAACCCCCATCAACGTCTGAGCAAACCAAAACAGCGTTCTCGGTAGGGCTGTAAGAAAGAGTCCGGGGGGCTTGATTCAAACAATTAGAACCCGGACGACGAATTGGAATCAGCTGAGTGTCTTTCTGAGTTGAATACTCGAAAGCACGTAAAAAACGGTCCTTCACGTAAAAGACTGAATCTCCACTGATAGAAAATGCGGGTCGTTCTCTCTCCAGTTTAAAGACGATCATGCCACTGTCATGACCTGCAGCAAGAAGATTCATCTCGGGGTGGGCTGAAAGGATCCAGAACCTATCGTGCTCCCTTCGGAAAGTCTGCAATCCAGTTCTTTTAGTAGCATCCCAAACTCTGATACTCTTGTCTTCTGAATTTGATACGATGATATCCTGCCTCGCGTGGAATAAAACAGAAGAAACGTTGTTCATGTGGCCTCTCAACGTGTCCACTTCCCAAGCCTTTGTATCTGAGACAATATAAATCAGATCTGTCATTAAATATCATGCCTGGACGTTTCTCAGCAACTAGAAAAGCAATATATGAAAAGATTAAATAAATTTCACGTAGAACAAATAATTTGTGACTTATATAAAGGAATTTCCATTCTCAGGTCCAAGCAACACGATTGAAGCTGATCTGGCATAATCTTCTCAGCTAAATAAAAACAGATATGAAAGCTAATTCGTACGCCTGTACCAGACATCTTTTTCCCATCTGACAAAATATGAAATGATTGCAAAAGATAGCTTATGCCATGAACTAATCCAAAAAGAACTCACCCACTTTAGGTGTACAAATTTTGAGCCACTCTCACAAACTTTAACAGAGCATAACATGAAGAACTAGTATAAAATAAGAAAAAGGGAGTTCCAGAGTGACAGAAACTTTCAATACCCATTTGCATAAAAGATCGCGAGACGGTCCATTACATGCACTCGGTGTGTACAATGGATGCTTCTAAGCCACACATTCACACATGACACATAACCACAATGGTGTGTGTAAATGTGTGGTTAAAAAGCACCGGTGTACACACACCAAGTGTAGCATGTAATGAACCTATATAATACACAGTGCAATACTTTACGCGGCTAACAGTAAATGCACATTATGATATGACCCGTCTAAAAGCCAAGTATATTTCATAACAAAATAATAAAATAGCTAAGGAAAGACGCTAAAAAAACAATCAAGCCGACATACCATTCATGCGCCATATTTTCACTTGGCGATCATCAGCTCCGGAAACAATTAGAGGAAGCGTTGGATGGAAAGAAGCCCAGTTAACCCCTCGATCGTGTCCTTCCAAGACATACTTCACAACAGCATCAACCCCACCAAAGAAGTCTGTATTCATTTGAGACAATCGCAGAATGTCATCAGCAGGAGATACTGTTTTCTTCCTCAAGGCACCAATATCCCAAACACGAATAGTCTGATCCAGAGAGGCTGAAATAACCAAGTCTTCTTTGGGATGAAATGAAGCGCACATTACATAATGGTTGTGGCCCGTTAATACAGATATGCAAGTACGTGATTGCCAATTCCATATTCGAATTGTCTGATCATCACTTGCACTTACAATCCAGGGATACTCATGATGAAATTGAACTGTCCGGATATAATCAAGATGACCAAGAAGAGTAAAAAGACATCTGTGCAATTTATAATTCCACACCTTGATTTTGTAATCATCACCTGCAGAAACCAACGTTGACAAAAATTGTATCAAAGTATCAATCCAAGAATAAACCTGGCTTAGAGAAATCTAACAGAACATCGCTGTTCATAGAGTAAAATTAATATATTCTCTTCACAAAAATATTACTAACCTCCAAGTTAGATTGCCACAAGTAATTCAGCAAGGTAAAATCTACACCGGACTAAATATCCCATATGAACCAGCCACAATCTTAAAAATCATGGTAAAAACTGTCATGAAATACGCATAATCTCAAATCCCAAACAGAACTGAATAAAGAGATACTCATAATTTATTGACCATTGGACTTCGTTAAGCTACAGCATATACCTCATATAAATACTCTACCACAGGTCGTCATTAGATCATGAAAAGAATGTTGATCTAGAAACCTCATATATACTACGAGAAAAATAACTCCACATACACAATATTCAAGTTAGAAATAAAATGTGCTGGAAACCCATTTTACAACACCTGCCAGAAGACCCACAGCCTCAATAATATATTCCCAAACGGAAAATCCCCCACCGGAACACCGTTCGAGCTTATGCAATTAAATACTAAAAGAATGTTGCATTAGGGACAAAATTACCTAAATAATTAGACATCAATTGTCTAGATCACTACTGTTCCTCAAAAACGACCTTCCAATTCCAGATCAAATTTGACAACTCCAATATAAATCACCAGCAGCAAACATTAATATAATCAGTTAGGAGTCCTCCCAAAAAATATCAATGATGCAATACAATCACATGAATCAGATCAGATATAACAATAAACCCACCGATGAATGATTGAATGCACTTAACAATGACAGACATATAAATCAACAAAATGAAGCAAGATTTCAATTTCCAACACGCCCGCACCAAAATCGCTACAGATTCAATAACCACACACCAGCCATTACACAGAACCAATAGATCCAATCATCCAAATCACAAAAGTATAGGTAGCCCTTAAGAAATACACTAAACACAAGCAGAGATAACATATCAATACCAAATTCAAAACAATCTAGTAAATAAACTAAATTCATACCTCCGGAAACGAAAAGCGGCTGCGATTTATGAAAATGGACACCCCGAACTGGTCCATCATGCTCGTCGAATCGATCAATAAGAGTGCCCATACGATAATCCCACAGCTGGATCACCCCGCTGTGAAGACTCGCCAAGATCCATGGCCTCTTGCTATGAAAGCTCAAACCTTTCACTCTGTTGCTCTTCGTTTCAAACTTCGTCAACATTTCTACAACTCGGCCCCCCTCTAATCACGCACATACAAGAATAGGGAGATCTATATTCAGCACAAATTTTCCAAACCCTACCCCAGATTCAGATCTGTGGAAATTTGGGGATTTTTCAACAACAGGTGTGTCGTGTGTGAGGAGAAGGTGGTGTGGTCTAAAGACTAAAGAGAGCGTTACTTCTTTGTGCTTGCAGGTGGATCTACTCCTGCTCGGGGAGAAGAATGAAATCGGGAAGTTTAAATCTAAAAGCGCGTTTACATATGGAAACATGGAATTAAATATTCATCTCTTTCATTGCGAATAACAAAGTCGTCGTTCCCATGCGTTATTTCTTTTTTGTTTTTTGGTTAAATTTAGGGTTAAGGCCGCGAAAATACACAATCATTCGGTCAACTTTTATTTTTTCCACAACTTTTCAAAAATTCCGTAAAATACACGATTTTTGCAATCCGTCCGATTTTTCCACAAAAAGTAATTTCCCCCAAATTAGATTTAGAGGTGGTATTCGGGCCGGGCCCGGGCCGGTCCAGGCCGGGCTGCTAAAGCCCGCTCCATTTAAGGGCCGGGCCGGTCCTTCTTTTTGGCGGGCCGGGCCGGTCCTTCTTTTTGGCGGGCCGGGCCGGTCTTTTTTTACAAACATAAAGCCCGGCCCGACCCGGCCCACAGCCCATTGTGTTCATGGACCGGGCCGGGCTATTTATGGGATGGGCCGGGCCGGGCTGTTCACGGGCCGGGTTGAACATTTTTTTTTCTTCATTGTAAGACAAAAATTTTATTACAAGGACCAACAAAATGAACTTGAACTTTATTATAAAGAAAGAACAACTCTCTCTCTCTCTCTCTCTCTCTCTCATTTTACTCCTCTTCAAGTTAATTGCGAAGTGCTCCTATAGTGCA
This sequence comes from Orobanche coerulescens, assembly GCA_033398695.1. Classification (NCBI taxonomy): domain Eukaryota; kingdom Viridiplantae; phylum Streptophyta; class Magnoliopsida; order Lamiales; family Orobanchaceae; genus Orobanche; species Orobanche coerulescens. The sequence goes on along the minus strand of CM065802.1, from coordinate 8,475,830 downwards.
TCGGATTATTGTCGGGTGTGAAATGTTAGTGGACATAGAATGCTGAAATGTACTCTCACTACTGCATGCCTCTTGGACATAATAAGATGTGATTTACTAAATAAAAACTGAATTTTGTACATTTTTCAGGTTATAAATTGATAGGAAAGAAATAAACAACCCTATTGGGCATTCCCAGTTCACGGTCTTTAGACGGGCTAAACGGATCGGGCCTTCCCGATTCACGGGCTAACACGGGCTCGGGCCGGTCCGTGCCGGGCCAGCGGTTTTAGGCGGGCTCTTGCCGGTCCGGGCCGGGCCTCTAAAACAAAGGCCCATAAGGCCCACATAACCTAAATGTACACGGGCCGGTCCGGGCCAAATAGTAAACGGGCCGGTCCGGGCCGGTTTTTAAGCGTGCCGGGCCGTGCCGGGCTGTTCTGCGACCGGCCCACATACCACCTCATTTGGATTACACGTGGATTAAACGAGTAAAACGACATCGTTTCATTGCTATTACTCTTCAAATATATTTTAATTTTAAAGTTGTTTTTTGCATTATAGAGCAGTAGAGGAGCTCGAGCCAGAGGGAAAGAAAATCGGGGGAGAAAAAGCGAGTTCATTGGAGAAGAAGAAGTCCGACAAAATTGCTGCCATTTCCGAAATGTCGTCGTCGCCGTCTGTTGATTCTCATGTTCAAGCGGTGCGGGCGCGCCATCCAATTTGTGGATGTGAATTACGGCCCTTCTTGGATATATCCTACACCGTCGATAACCAATATCGTCGCTTCTTGCAGTGTCCTAAAGAAAGGGTTAGCTCACCACTCATTTTATTGTAGATTAAAGAGTGAATTTTCGATTGTTTGCACAGTTGCTTCTGCCGTGCGATTCTTGATGGAAAATGAAGATTTTGTTTCAAGAAGTAATTGAGAAATATGTTGGTAGCTTATAGTTGAATGTTGTTGGTTTACAGAAGATAAAGATTAGCGTCTTATATTTTGATGAAGTGATAGTCATAGATGGTGAATATTAGGGGTGTTCAAAAATATTCGATATCCATTCCGAAATATCCGGAACTTCGGATTCGGATATTGGATAGTATTTTTCAGAAGAATCGGATATTCGGATATCCGAAATATCCGAAAAATCCTAAAAATTTTATTTTTTTATATTTTAAATAATAGAAGGTATTCGGATATTCGGATATCCGATATCCATATCCAAAGTTTTTTTCCGGATATCCGAATATTTTTTCGAATATAAAGATATCCGAATATAATTCATATGTTATTTCGGATATGGATATCTGATATCAAAATCTACTATCCGAATTTTCGGATATCCGGTTTTGAACACCCCTAGTGAATATTATGGTTTTGGAATTATATGTGTTCTACTTTGATTCTTTTTCCTTTACCCTTAGTTATTTTTGGGGTTAATTGCGCGAAACCCCCTTGTGGTTTGAAAATATTGTGCGAAATCCCCTCGTTGTTTGAAAATTGTGCGAGATCCTCTTGTGGTTTAATAAATCATGCATGAAATCTCCTAATCTGTTAAACTTAACACGCATGGGTATCACTCTCCCCTTGTGCGTCCGAAATCGGGTTAATTGCGCGAAACCCCCTTGTGGTTTGAAAATGTTGCGCGAAATCCCCCTATGATTTGAAAATTGTGCGAGATCCCTTGTGGTTTAATAAATCATGCACGAAATAACCCATTATTAGTATTATTTTTTATACATTTTCGACCGTTTTTCTTACGTTTTTGTCCGTTTTCCTTATTTTTTTTTTTTCGTTTTCATACGCTTTTGTCTGTTTTTTCTTACGTTTTTGCCCGTTTTTTCTTACGTTTTTTCCGTTTACATACGTGTTTGTCCGTTTTTATACGTTTTTGTCCGTTTTTATACGTTTTCGCCCGTTTTCTTACGTTTTCATCTGTTTTTATACGTTTACGACCGCTTTTCTTAAGTTTTTGTCCGTTTTTATCGGGTTTTTGTCAGTTTTTGTTCATTTTTCTTACGTTTTTGTCCGTTTTTCTTAAGTTTTTTTCGTTTTTATACATTTTCGCCGGTTTTCTTACGCCTTAATATGTTTTTATACGTTTTCGCCTGTGTTTCTTACGTTTTTGTCCGTTTTTATCTGTTTTTGTCCATTTTTCTTACGTTTCTGTAAGTTTTTCTTATGTTTTTTCCGTTTTCATACGTTTTTGTCCATTTTTATATGTTTTTGCCCGTTTTCTTACGTTTTTATCCGTTTTTATACATTTTCGTCTGTTTTTCTTTAATTGTTGTCTGTTTTTATCGGTTTTTGTCAATTTTTGTATAAAAATGGATGAAAACGTAAGAAAACGGGCAAAAACATATAAAAACGGACAAAAATGTATGAAAACGGAAAAAACATAAGAAAAATTGCCAAAAACCTAAGAAAAATGGACAAAAACGGATAAAAACGGACAAAAACGTAAGAAACACAGGCGCAAACGTATAAAAACATATGAAAGCGTAAGAAAACCGGCGAAAACATATAAAACGGAAAAAACGTAAGAAAAACGGATAAAAACGTAAGAAAAATGAACAAAAACTGACAAAAACCGATAAAAACGGACAAAAACTTAAAAAAAAAAAGCGGCCGTAAACGTATAAAAACAGATGAAAACGTAAGAAAACGGGCAAAAATGTATAAAAACGGACGAAAACGTATAAAACGGACAAAAACGTATGTAAACGGAAAAAACGTAAGAAAACCGGGCAAAAACGTAAGAAAAAACAGACAAGCGTATGAAAACGAAAAAAAAACATAAGAAAAACGGTCGAAAACGTATAAAAAATAATACTAATAATGGGGGATTTCGTGCATGATTTATTAAACCACAAGGGATCTCGCACAATTTTCAAACTATAGGGGGATTTCACGCAACATTTTCAAACCACAAGGGGGTTTCGCGCAATTAACCCGATTTCGGACGCACAAGGGGAGAGTGATACCCACGCGTGTTAAGTTTAACAGATTAGGGGATTTCGTGCATGATTTATTAAACCACAAGGGGATCTCGCACAATTTTCAAACCACGGGGGGATTTCGCGCAACATTTTTAAACCACAAGGGGGTTTCGCGCAATTAACCCGTTATTTTTGCAGTATCACTGTTGGAAAAATAGCTTAATTAATACCATAATTAATTATGGTAATTAATGATATTAAATAGTATATTTGGAATCTACATTTTGTGTAGATTAATTTAGTGTATTTACTTGTTCAATTTCGTTAAGAAATGAATGAGTAATTAATGCACAAAGTTAAGTCATTTAATAGTTGGAAATGTGGTGTAGAATCTCATCCCACATTGGAGAAGCAAGGAAAAGTTGAGCTATTTATAAAGGACTTTCCATCATAAAGGAGCAATCAAGTGTGCTCCATTATGGTGCACCCTAGTTGGCTTTAATTAATTTTTAAGGCTAAAATCCGAATCCTACGAGGAAGGTGCAAAGCACCTTCCGAGTCCGAGTCCGAGCACGTCGCACTTGTCGCAACGGGCGCTTCGTAGGCGCACTTTGCACTTTATGAGGAGCCTTTCGTTTTGACAACTGAGATAGTGGCTCGGATGACGTGGAGGGTGACTAGGACGACACGTGGCAGTGACATGGCGGGAGTGGAACACGAGCGGCGGTTCACGGCTGAACCAGTGCAATGGTTCGGACCATTCGATGTAATCTGGACCAGCACAATGGTTTGGCTCTTCTGAACCAATGCAGCCCTTCCCACTGGACCACAAGGTGTCTATCCAGTCAGAAAGACACACCGATTCGGACAGGGTGCTTTACAGGCTATAAATAAGCCCCTGCGGATGATGATTGTTCACACAGAATAATCAAGATAATAACTCATACTAGCCTAAGTTCATACTACAAGTCCCAAATATCCAGTAGTTCGCCCGGAATTCGATTCCTAGTACAAGGTATCGAGTTCATAGAAAAACCGTTGTATCTTGGGGACGTTTGCCGTTCAACCGTGTGTACTGTGCGGGGCAATTTCGTCTTACGGAGAGAGAGTCCAACTCTTGCCTCGGTTTTGCATCATTTGTCATTTTCTACATCATCTACAATCAACATTCGTAAGACGAAATTTTCTGTAGAAGATGGCGTCGTCAAGCAACAATGTTCATGCTCCTGCCCATGCCGAAAAACCAGAGAAGTTATGAGGTACTGATTTCAAATGTTGGCAATCAAAAATGCTGTTCTACCTTACTACTCTCAATCTCTGTCGCTTCCTTTCCGAATCTCCTCCTGTTGTGGGGGATGATGAAACTGACACCCAGAAACGCACGGCATTGGATGCATGGCATCATAGCGACTTCTTATGTCGGAACTATATTTTGAATGGGCTGGATGACACACTTTACAGTGTTTATTCCACAATCAAAACGTCCTAAGAGTTGTGGGACTCGTTGGAGACAAAATATAAAACAGAAGATGCCGGTTTCAAGAAGTTCATTGTGGGTCGTTTTCTAGACTTCAAAATGGTGGACACAAAAACTGTTCTCGAGCAAGTGCAGGAAATACAGTTGATCCTGCACGATATTTTGGCAGAAGGAATGAGCTTGTCTGAATCCTTTCAAGTTGCTGCCATAATCGAGAAGTTGCCCCCGATGTGGAAGGACTTCAAAAACTACCTCAAGCACAAACGCAAGGAAATGGGCCTTGAAGATCTAATTGTGCGACTGAGGATCGAAGAGGACAATCGGAAGACCGATGTCAAGATGAACAAGTCATCTATGGAGGCAAAAGCAAATCTCATCGAGTCAAGCAACAACAAAAAGCGGAAATTTAACGAGAAGAAGCAAGACTCGAAGAATCAAAAGAAGATCAAAGGAGAATGCTACAACTGCGGTAAATTCGGGCATATGGCGAAAAATTGCAGCAAACCAAAGAAGGACAAGAAGATAGATCAAGCAAATGTTATCGAGAATAAGTATGTTCCCGTTGATTTGTCCAGTCTTGATTTGTGTGCAGTTGTAGATGAAATCAATATGGTTGGAATCCCAGTCGGATGGTAGGTGGACACCGGCGCTACTAAACATATTTGTGCCAATAAAACCATGTTCTCCTCATACGAGCCCGTCACCGAAAAAAGAAAGTTGTACATGGGAAACTCCGCTGCCTCAAATGTTGTCGGAACTGGAGAAGTTATACTCAAGATGACGTCGGGATTGAAATTGACGCTCAAGAATGTGCTACATGTTCCAGACATCCGTAAGAATCTTGTGTCTGGCTCAGCATTGAGCAAAGCCGGATTTAGGCTAGTGTTTGAAGCGGATAAAGTTGTAATAACTAAAAAATGGTCACTTTATCGGAAAAGGCTATATAGATAACGGCCTTTTCAAACTGAATGCTATCAATGTACGTGGTGGAAATGAAATAAACGATAAAGTTGTTTATTTGGTTGAGTCTCCTAATTTATGGCATGATAGATTAGGACATGCAAATCTAAATATACTACGTCGTTTAGTACATTTAGATTTATTGCCAAAAATGACTTTCGATCAACACAAAAGGTGTGAAATATGTGTTGAAGCAAAAATGGCAAAATCTCTTTTCCATTCAGTGGAAAGATCGACAAAACCTCTTGAATTGATTCACACCGATCTGTGCGATTTAAAACTTGTGCAAACAAGAGGTGGAAATAATTATTTTATAACTTTTATAGATGATTGCACAAGATTTTGTTATGTGTATCTTTTGAGAAGCAAAGACGAAGCATTCGAAGCTTTCAAAACATACAAAACAAAAGTTGAAAATCAACTCAACACCAAAATCAAAATGATTCGAAGTGATCGGGGTGGTGAATATGTTGCACCTTTTGAAGAATATTGTCGTGAAAATGGCATTATTCACCAAACGACTGCACCTTATGCACCCCAATCGAATGGTGTTGCCGAACGAAAGAATAGAATATTGAAGGAAATGATGAATGCTATGTTTATAAGCTCGGGCCTATCACTTAACATGTGGGGAGAAGCTATTCTTTTGGCCAATAAACTTCTGAATAAATTACCCCAAAAGAAGCAAGATAAAACTCCATATGAATTATGGAAATGAAGGAAGCCATCCTATAAATACTTAAAAGTGTGGGGGTGCTTAGCAAAAGTTGAAGTACCGAAACCCAAGCAAGTAAAAATAGGACCAAAAACGATTGATTGCATTTTCATAGGATATGCAAATAATAGTAGTGCGTACCGATTTTTGGTACACAAATCGGAAGTACCCGATATAAATGAGGGAATGATTATAGAATCAAGAAATGCCATATTTTTTGAAACTATATTCCCTAAGAAAGAAAAGAATGAAATAAGTTCGAAAAAGATGACTTACGATGAAATCTCGCCAAATAGTAATGGACCCACACCGAAACCAAGGCGAGGAAAGAGAATAAAAACTGCAAAAACCTTTGGTCCGGATTTTGTAGTCTATTCTTTAGAAGACGAACCAAAGACAATCAAGGAAGCATTGTCTGGTTCCGATGCCGATCTATGGAAAGAAGCTATTAATAGTGAAATCGAGTCAATTTTGAACAATCACACGACACATTGTTGATCTTCCTCCGGGAAATAAACATTTAGGTTGCAAGTGGATTCTCAAGAAGAAATACAAAGGTGATAAATCTATTGACAAATACAAGGCACGTTTGGTAGCCAAAGGATACAAACAAAAGGAAGGTTACGATTACTTTGATACATACTCACCAGTTACTCGGATTACATCCATTAGAACGCTACTTGTAATAGCAACATTGTACAATCTTTAGATACACCAAATGGATGTAAAAACGGCCTTTCTAAATGGAGATTTAGAAGATGAAATTTATATGGAACAACCCGAAGGGTTCGTGATTCCCGGCCAAGAAAACAAAGTTTGTAAACTTGTTAAGTCTTTATATGGACTTAAGCAAGCACCCAAATAATGGCATGAGAAATTTGACCAAGTAATGATGTCAAATGGTTTCAAGATCAATGAATGTGATAAATGTGTGTACATCAAATGTACATCTGACAATTTTGTCATTGTGTGTCTATACGTTGATGATATGCTGATTATGGGTAGCAATAATAAAATCATCATAGGCACTAAGGAAATGTTAAAGAAGAACTTTGACATGAAGGATATGGGATTAGCCGATGTGATTCTAGGAATCAAGATCTCCAGAACACCCGATGGAATAGTCTTATCACAATCTCACTATGTTGAGAATGTGCTTAAGAAATTCAAGGCATACGATCTACCTCCAGCTAAGACACCTGTTGACTTAAGTTTACACTTAGCCAAAAAACGAGGAGAACCCATATCACAAACAGAATATGCTAGGATAATTGGAAGCCTAATGTACTTAGCAAATTGTACAAGACCAGACATAGCATATTCTATTAGTAAACTGAGTCGGTTTACGAGTAATCCCGGAAAGGATCATTGGACCGCATTGACAAGAGTATTGAGATACTTAAAACACACCGTCAATCATGGTATACACTATTCGAGATATCCAGCTGTTTTGGAAGGATATTGTGATGCCAACTGGATATCCGATACTAAAGACTCTAAATCCACAAGCGGTTATATATTTACCATTGGTGGAGGAGCAATATCATGGAAATCTTCTAAGCAAACATGCATAGCCCGATCTACAATGGAATCGGAGTTTATTGCTTTAGACAAAGCCGGCGAAGAAGCCGAATGGTTAAGAAACTTCTTAGAAGATATTCCATGTTGGGAAAAACCTTTGCCTCCCGTTATGATACATTGTGATAGCATGGCAGCCATAGGGAGGGCAAAGAACAGTATATATAATGGTAAATCTCGACATATTCGTCGAAGACACAATACCATTAGACAATTGATTACTACAGGAATAATGTGTATTGACTATGTAAAGTCAAAAGACAATATAGCGGATCCGTTTACGAAAGGTATTAACCGTGATCAATTATATAATGCAGCAAGGGGAATGGGATTGAAATCCACGCATTGAGAATTTTCATAATGGTAACTCAACCAGGATGATTGGAGATCCCAAGAACTTGGTTCAATGAGACAACTAAGTTGTTAAAGTTCAAGTTAAGCACTTGAAAATCCATTCTCATAGCTATTTAAGTGCAAGCCTGCAGTTTTGTGGTAAAGGGTAAGCTTTTTAAAAGCTTTTAATGATTCCTATAGCCTTTTATAGGTGGAGTATGGCAGGATACTCTTCATAGGAGGTCACCTATATAAGTGGAGAATTAAGGCTGCTTCATAAAATTAGTAACGCTTATGAATCCAAGAAATGGTCCAAGGCCAAAATGGACACAACGTGAGAACGAAAGATATTAGATCTATTATTGTGTGTATGTTATTGTCTTGGTTTACATAAAAGTTGACCGGTTCAAGACATCACGTTCACCGAGCAACGAGTAAATCCGATAGCATTACACTAAGGAAGGTTCAAGGCTAACTACCACTTATCCTGAAGCAATAATAGGTCGTCGGGACTTAGTGCATATTGTATTTGCATTAATCATCATTCATGTGGGGGATTATTGGAAAAATAGCTTAATTAATACCATAATTAATTATGGTAATTAATGACATTAAATGGTATATTTGGAATCTACATTTTGTGTAGATTAATTTAGTGTATTTACTTGTTCAATTTCGTTAAGAAATGAATGAGTAATTAATGCAAAAAGTTAAGTCATTTAATAGTTGGGAATGTGGTGTGGAATCCCATCCCACATTGGAGAAGCAAGGAAAAGTTGAGCTATTTATAAAGGACTTTCCATCATAAAGGAGCAATCAAGTGTGCTCCATTATGGTGCACCCTAGTTGGCTTTAATTAATTTTTAAGGCTAAAATCCGAATCCTACGAGGAAGGTGAAAAGCACCTTTCGAGTCCGAGTCCGAGTCCGAGCACGTGCACGTCGCACTTGTCGCAATGGGCGCTTCGTAGGCGCACTTTGCACTTTATGAGGAGCCTTTCGTTTTGACAACTGAGATAGTGGCTCGGATGACGTGGAGGGTGACTAGGACGACACGTGGCAGTGACATGGCGGGAGTGGAACACGAGCGGCGGTTCACGGCCGAACCAGTGCAATGGTTCAGACCATTCGATGTAATCTGGACCAGCACAATGGTTTGGCTCTTCTGAACTAATGCAGCCCTTCCCACTGGACCACAAGGTGTCTATCCAGTCAGAAAGACACATCGATTCGGACAGGGTGCTTTACAGGCTATAAATAAGCCCCTGCGGATAATGATTGTTCACACAGAATAATCAAGATAATAATACACTCATACTAGCCTAAGTTCATACTACAAGTCTCAAATATCCAGTAGTTCGCCCGGAATTCGATTCCTAATACAAGGTATCGAGTTCATAGAAAAACCGTTGTATCTTGGGGACGTTTGTCGTTCAACCGTGTGTACTGTACGGGGCAATTTCGTCTTACGGAGATAGAGTCCAACTCTTGCCTCGATTTTGCATCATTTGTCATTTTCTACAGCATCTACGATCAACAATCACTACCCTGGGAAGTTGCACACCCTTTTTCACCTAATTTTCCCTTACCCTTATTCTGACTTCCAAGCCCTGCACTCGCAGTACCCTCCCTATTTCCTCTCCCACCTTCATTCTCTAAGCTATCATCCTCTGTGTCACCATCTCTCACACCTTCATCTACATTGATACTTAGAGACTTAACCATTTTACTCAAATGCTTGGTCATTCCTATCGCATCATTATCATCTTTCAAATCCAAAAAAGAAAGAGTTCCACGGAGTTTATATGAGATACATTTCCATTTATGATACCCTAATTGCTTAATCTCGTGTTCAACCTCAAAATATCCAAACTTATCCTCGTCAAACTCATCTACCCTATCGTATGTAACCCCAGAATAAAATCTAGCCCCACCCATATTCGTAAATTTGCCCCCACGAAGAAAGTATAGCGCAAATGTACCACTGCATAGAAAAAAATTTATTTCAGAAAAGAAATCCAAGTTCAATGGTCGACACTAATTTCAACAAGAAGTCACAAAATCAATTGTCCAATCCACCTAGACCAATGTATACCAAAAAAATTAATGAAAGAATACGTACTCCCAGTCCATCGTCGCTGTTCTCACAAGAGTTGCATAAAAACTGAGAAATTGCCACTGTCGCCTCTCACCTGTCGCAACTCGCCTAATCGAACGACATCATTTATGGCATTGTAGTAAACGGCGAAAATTTGGTGTTAAACTACGTCGTTTCATTTACACATCAGCAGGGCAAATTAAATGAATTAACATGTATTATCCACATCATACTTTAATTCGCAGAGCTGATTTTTGTGGAAGAATCGGACGGATTGCAAAGGCCGCGTATTTTTTCGGAATTTTCAAAAGTTGTGGAAAAAACGGAAGTTGACCAAAAGATGCCCTTAAATTTAATATTCATCGGTGTATACATTCCAAGTGTTAATAATATTAAATATATTTAATTACTGATGTTAATGAATTCTTGTGTAGTAAGATTAATACTCCCTCCGTCCTACAAAACTGTGCTTATTTTGATTTTTATTGGTCAATATTCATAAATTTTGACCATGACTTACAACCAATATATAAAAAAATTATAGTAATATAAGTATTTATTTAATTTGTCTTAATGTGTATTTTCTAAATATTATTTTTTTATAATTTTTATTCATATATACTTGAAATTATTAATAGTCAAATGTGTATTTGGAGAGATCGGTCAAAATCAAAATGAGCACGGTTTTATGGGACGGAGGGAGTATTGTTCAAAATTTGTATCATATTTGTACATATGAGAGATGAATAATATAATAAATATATTAATATAATGAGTTTTTCAAAAGTTTGAAATTATAGTGCTTGCTCAAAATAAAATAAACTTAATAATAGTAATATAAAATTTTAGAAATTACAAGTTATAAGGCACTTGTTTATATACATATAGATATATAGGAATTGTTTCAAATGAGAACAAAAAACAAAAGTTAAAATTAGTCAAATACAACATAAGATAACTTATAATTTCATAATTATTCGATAGAATAGTATAATTAAAATTAATTAGTATGATATTACTAATATGCGACAAATAGATTAAATAAATAAATGTATTTCTAACGTATTACTCCAAGTTTAGTTAGATACCTATTAATTAAAATGAGCTTGAAAATAACAGAAATTAATCAACTTCAAAAAATATATTACTGTAAGTTCAATTAAACTCGATATATGTTCAGAAAAATCAATAAATTAATTTTTGGTAGCTCACTATATAAATTGTAAAATAAAAATAGATAAAATTCCGATTGTATTAAAAAAGTTTGTATAATTATTTGTAGAGGAAATACACTTCTTTATCCACTTTGTCATAGTCAATGACAATATTTGTCAAGGGACTTAGTTTGTACAAATTCTACCAAAAAAGGACATGGTTGGACCAATATACCATTACTTTTCAATAAAACTAACTCACTTTATCTCTCTCCTTATCTTTTCTGAGTTTCAGGGTTACGACGTCTGTATTTCGTACCGTCTCGTTACCATGTGTTGTTTACCTTTTGTGTTATTGTATTGTAACTTCGTATCTTATTTACCGTGTTGGAATAATGTACACGAGGTACCAGTAAGCGGATACGATATTTATTTTTCGTTACATTCGTTACATTACCCGATTAATAATTGATCATTTATTATTTATTTTTCGTTACGTTTCGTTACGTTCGTTACCAATATAGTAACATGTTAAGTTTAAATGGTACACTTGGTAAGAAGTTACAATTTCTTACCAATATACCAGAACCCCATTAGACAGATACTAATTCGTAGCTAGAAATAGTTACGGTTACACTAATACGAAATCATTAATTCGTAATTTCGTACTAGTTACACTTACAATTTCTTACCTGTAACACCCCCAAGATATTCGAGGTGTATTACAGCGTCGTGGACCCCTACATGGAATCCACCAGGCTAACACAAGAGAACACCTCTCGACTAACCGTCTCGGTTAACAAGGAGACAATTATTAACAACAAGAACATAAAACAACACGCCCGGTACAACCGGCATAATAAACATCAACCGACAAACATGGTAACTCCAACGAAGTCCAAACACAACCAGAAAGGAAAAGCCTAAGTACTCGCGAGTACAATCTATAAGTTTAGAAATATAGGTAACAACCATATCGAATTAGACAAAGGAAATAAGACGACCCAAATGCACATGTCAACGACCCTGGCCAACATCCTCAGATCGTCCGGTGCTCGCTCGTCCGGATAATTATGACCTGAAATCCATAACAAGAATTTCCCCAAAACGGGTCCCCAAAGGGGTTAGCAATTACGCTAGTACAAGTAATCAAGGCAAACCAATCGCTTACACATTTCATAGTACATGCACCAATATCATTTTCAAAAGCCAAAACCAGAAATGTCTTTTACGGAAACAAACAGTCAAAAAATTTGCCTAGTACCGGGAAGAAGCCACGAATCCCGCACGAGGCCTCTAATGAACCTCCCGAGCTGGCCATTTCATAAAACAAATCACGCATGTGCATCGCCAGACCGGGACGAAGCCACGAATCCCACCCGAGGCCTCTAAGGACCCTCCCGAGCTGGCTAGCGAAACAAACTCATGAATCCAGAGTGAAGTCATAGATTCCCCCGAGGCCCCGTCGGACCCTCCCGAGGTGATTAAAGCACACACAATATACATTACCATTTCACGTTAAGCATAAGGGTTTCCAAGAATACTTGCCTTGAATTAATGACGACGCGAAGAACGGAAAGGAAGGTCACCGACGAACGCCAGAACCAATGAAACCGAACCTAACGATTCGAAGAATACAATCACAACCATTTCTAAATGAATTCGGAATTGGAATACACCCGAAAACCCGCCTACGATTCATGTATATTCGTATATAAACGACAACGAGGGCGGACCACAACCAAACCCTCTCGATTCCGTAAAAATCACGAAATATACCATGAATCCGTAGGGAAACTAAGAATACCAACAAGATTAATCATATTCATCATGAATCCATCAACAAAACGAAACGGATCGGAAGAAAATCCCAAAACCCCCAAATTATCCAAAAGTAGGGTTCTAAGAGATTACCTTGGATTTAGGATGAGAAACACAAGTGGATGATGTTAATCTACACCAAGAATTCAAGCAAAAGAATCTCTGAAGTGATTGGAAGAAGAAAATCACCTCAAATCGCCTATGGAGTCGCTCGGCCGCGGAAGAAGGAAAGAAATGAGAAATTGTGTTCATCTCGGTCAACTCCCTGGTTTATATAGCCAGGGAGTGTTAGCGTGCGCTAATCCTTAAGGTTAGCGTGCGCTAATGGGGAAAAATTACAGGCCAAACTAGTTAGCGTCCAGTCCAGTAGCCAGACTTTTGGCCGTTAGCGTGCGCTACTCGAAACGTAGCGTGCGCTAATAACCTCTCGGTAGCGCGCGCTATCGACCAATAGCGTGCGCTACCTGGACATCGATCGAGTCCAGTGGCAATCGCCCGTAACCCACGATACGTTAGCGTGCGCTACCATACAAGCGTAGCGTGGCGCTAATCGATCCGTTAGCGTGCGCTACCATACAAGCGTAGCGTGCGCTACCGGCACTGACCGGGTTCGTGAGTAAATCGGCCCAAGATCGACACTCACGCTAGCGCACGCTACGGCACCATCGGCGGCGCTAGCCTCTCGACATTAGCGTGCGCTAGCATATGTAGCGTACGCTAATACGCTAGTCGAGAAGGCCGGAAAAAAGATCGCCACTCCCGGGGCTACTCGCCAGCGCGCTACGAAACAAGCGTAGCGTGCGCTACTAAGAGACCCCAGCGTGCGCTATGCGAGAAAAGAGTAGCGTGCGCTAGGTACGAAATATGAACGGTCCAAAAACACCGGAATGTGAACGAAACATCAAACGGAACATCTTAACAGGCATCATAACGTAGAATGGATCCACGGCAACCCTGAAACGGCGGTTCCGCAAGACAATAATGGGAATAAAATCCATAGATAATAGGAAAGATACACTGAAAGATACACGAGGGTCACTACTATCGGGAAATACGCCGAAAAGAAAAATACAAGGGAAAGAAAATGCGGATATTACATTCTACCCCTCTAAAAACAAGTTTCGTCCGAAACTTAAGAAACAAACAACTCCGGTACCTAGCACGCATGCTATCCTCGGTCTCCCACGTTGCCTCCTCGACACCGTGTCTCGACCACCGCACCTTGACCAAAGGGATGGTCTTATGCCCTACTGCTTCTCCCGATGTTCCAAAATCTTCAAAGGGCGCTCCTCAAAAGTAATATCTCGCGACGTCAATCTCATCATAATCGATGATGTGACTAGGGTCCGGGACGTATTTTCTCGGTGGGAAACATGAAAACGCTATGAACATGACTCGGGGCCGGGGGCAACGCCAAGCGGTATGCCAACCCACCGACTCGCTCGAGAATCTCGAAGGGTCCAATAAATCTCGACTCAACTTCCCTTTTTCCGAAACGGAAAATTCCCTTCGTCGGCGACACCTTCAAAGAAAACGTGGTCCCCACCTCGAATTCTAAAGGTCGACGACGAACAACATCGGCATATGACTTCGGCCGACTCGGGCGCCAACATCTGTTCTCGAATTAATTCTATCTTCCGTCTCGTTTCTAAAACGACATCCGGTTCGGTCCCGACCAAATCGGACGCCTCATTCCAACAAATCGGCGATCGACATCGCCGCCCATAAAGTGCCTCATACGGTGCCATCCGAATCGACGCGTGCCAACTATTGTTGTACGTGAATTCGATCAATGGCAAATGCTCCTCCCAGTCGCTACTCCAATCGAGGGCACAAGTACGCAACATATCCTCGAATGTCTGGATGGTGCGTTCCGACTGTCTATCTGACTGGGGGTGAAAAAAGGTACTCAAATGCAAACGGGTACCTAACGCCTTATGCACCGCCTGCCAAAAGTGCGATACGAAATGGCCATCACGATCCGAAACAATAGACTTCGGAGTACCGTGAAGCCTCACAATCTGCGCGATAAACACACGAGCTAACTTCTCCGGGCCCCAAGTGTCCTTGATGCCCAGAAAATGTGCCGACTTGGTCAGACGATCAACAATCACCCATACCATGTTCATGCCCGACTTCGATCTCGGCAAACTCGTAACGAAATCCATCGATAAGTCTTCCCATTTCCATTCCGGAACGGGAAGTAACTGCAATAACCCAGCCGGTCGCTGATGCTCGATTTTGACCTGCTGGCAAGTCAAACATCCCGCTACAAACTGTGCGACCTCCTCCTACATATCATTCCACCAGAAGTTCCTCCTCAGGTCCTTGTACATCTTACCCGAACCAGGATGAACGGAATAAGGTGTGGAATGGGCCTCACGCAAAATACTCTGTCGTAACTCTGGATCGTTCGGCACACAAAGCCGACTCTGGAATCTCAAAACACCATCTTCGTGAATCACAAATCCAGGAGACTTTCCTTTAAGGACGTTCTCTCGGATTTGAGTAATCATCGGGTCCTCTAATTGCTTCAGTTTAATTTCATCGATCAAGGACGACGAAATCTCTAAAGCACAAAGTTGCCCGACAGCTCCAGGCAACGAAACCTCAACATCTAACCCGATCAAAGCCCACCGAAGCTCAGACTGAGACGTAAGGACCTCAAGCGTTCGCAACGCAATCGGTTTCCGACTCAAGGCGTCGGCCACGACGTTTGCCTTGCCCGGATGATAAAGGATTTCAAGGTCATAATCCTTAATCAGCTCTAACCACCTCCTCTGCCTCATATTCAACTCCCGCTGAGTAAATATGTATTTCACACTTTTATGATCGGTAAAAATCTGACATGTAGAGCCGAAAAGATAGTGACGCCAAATCTTGAGTGCAAAGACTACCGCCGCTAACTCCAAATCGTGAGTAGGGTAGTTAAGTTCATACGGCCTTAACTGTCTCGATGCATAGGCAATGGTCTTGCCGTGCTGCATTAATACGCACCCAAGACCACGACCAAGCATCGCTATAAACGGCGAATCCTCGTTGCCACATGGCAACGCCAAGACCGGATCAAGTCAAACGCTTCTTGACTCCTCAAAACTCGATCGCCTCTCATCGGTCCGCATTTAACTTCTCGGATTTATGGAGCAACTGAGTGAGTGGCCGAGCTAGTTTTGAGAAACCCTCGACGAACCTACGGTAGTAGCCAGCCAAACCCAAGAAACTACGGACCTCCTTCACATTTGTGGGCGATGCCCAATCCAATACTGCCTCAATTTTCTGCGGATCCACACGAACCCCTTCGGCTGAAATCACGTGACCCAAAAACATCACTTCCTTCAGCCAGAACTCACATTTCGAGAACTTCGCATAGAGTTGCTCGGTCCTCAAAATGTCTAACACTATCCGCAAATGATGGGCAATAACTTGAAGGGAAAATAACTTGAGACAGAAAGTAGGGCAAAAGTGTTGTTGTATTATTCCATTGATGAGCTCCCTTTAAATAGGGAGAAATACATACAAACAGGCCTTGGCCAAACCCTAACTAGGAAAGCCCATAAACTAACAGACTTAGGCACACAACGGGTATTATTCCTTTAACACTCCCCCTTGTGCATAGTCTACAAGCGCATGTCATGTTGCCTCGTTAAAACCTCGTCAAGCAAAAACCCAATGGGAAAAATGTCTTGATCGTAGGGAAAAGAGTACAGCATCTAGACACATCGAGTTTAGACTTCGTCCTTTGAATCTATCCTCTCATATGATCGTTACATTTGATCATAGCGCTACTAAGGTGACCATTCCATCGATCCCTAAAATCGTACATCTTGTTACCTCGTTAAAAACCTTTCCAATTGATAAAAACCCTGTGGGAAAAATGATCCTTGGAAGGAAAAGAGTATAACGTACGGTTTGGATGTAAGACTCCCACTCAAGTCTACATCTCCCCCTGATTTGTACATCAATCAAGTAGTCGTTGCCTCATTAAAAACTTCGCCAAGTAACAAAACCCAATGGGAGAAAATGAACCTTGGTAAAAGAAAAGAGTACAACACATGTGATTAAGTTTCTTTATAATCATCATTTCCTTGTGATCTTTACATCAATCTCGGAAGTTGGAAAACTCTACAGCTCCCCATAATGCTTACATTCATATATCGTTGCCTCGTTAAAAACCTTGCCAAGTAACAAAACCCAGTGGGAAAAATAAACCTTGGTCTAAGGAAAAGAGTGCAACCTATGTGAGTATGTTACGTTATATCTCACATATTTCCCGTTATGATCATTTCATCAATCAAGGGTATTTACAAGTTACATCATGTTCATAAATGTAAGTATGCTCATTAGTGTCAGTACTTAACCGCTAGTTCCTCACACATGTAGAATGATAGTTCTTAATCATGTACACTCACGGATTGATTCATGCAAAGCAATAATCTTGTCGTGATTCGAGGAGGTAGCCAGAAGGGGTTTGCATAGTCGATTTCCAAAACATAAGCAATTCATACCAACACATACTTTATGGTAGTTGCTTCGGCACCAGCATTTACTTTAGCATTTGCCTTTTCGTAAGCAGCTTCCTTTGCCTGCTTGTAGGGAAAGAATAGTCCCAAGTCAATGGTTTCTTTTAAGTATCAGAAGATATCCTTGATACCATTCCATTGATGTTGCGTCGATGCTGAACTAAATCTAGTCAGCGGATTAACTGAGGAGTGATAGCAGGTCGTGTACATTGAGCTAAGTACAATAATGCGCTATTGCACTCAAGTAGGGAATTTCAGCTCCGAAAGCTCTTCGTCACCTTCCTTTAGACGAAATGGATCTTTCCTTTGCATCCAAATGTCCGACCTATCATGGGGTGCTAGTCGGGTTTACCTTGTCCATGTTAAAGTGCCTGAGAAACTTCTGGACATAGGAAGACCGGTGGAATGAATTCCACAAACTCGATGTCTATGTCAATGCCTCGACAGAACCGAGTTTTCCCAAAATCTTTCATCTCAAACTCAATTTTCAAGTATCCGGTGGTTTCTCTTATTTCATCAAGACTGATTATGTTCACGTCATCGACATACATTGCGATGATCGCAAATCCGGAACTTGTTTTCTTTACGAAGACGCAAGGACACAGTTCGTCGTTCTTGTATCCCTTTCCAATCAAGTAGTCACTTAGACAGTTATACCACATCCTTAAGGATTGTTTCAAACCGTAAAGTGAGCGTTTCAAACGAACTGAATACGCACTCCGTGGTCTGGAGTTACTTGATTTGGGTAGTGAAATGCCATAGGGCACTTCTGTATATATCTCCGTATCTAGATCCCCATAGAGATACGTAGTAACCATATCTATTGGCTGCATTTCCAGTCCCTCGGAAATTACTATGCTAATCAAATAGCGGAACGTATACGTGGGAGTACATTTCCTCGTAATCAATTCCATGGCATTGTGAGAAGCATTACTTCGTGAAACCTTGTACATTAGGACTCTACTATTCTCACTATGATTTACGACAAAGGTTCGATTATGTATTTCACGCTTTACACTTGGTTAGGTTAGCACTACCCATACCAAATA
Organism: Orobanche coerulescens; assembly: GCA_033398695.1. Lineage (NCBI taxonomy): Eukaryota > Viridiplantae > Streptophyta > Magnoliopsida > Lamiales > Orobanchaceae > Orobanche > Orobanche coerulescens. Next base: position 8,457,210 of record CM065802.1, on the reverse strand, counting down.
TCTGTCTCTTTGTCGGAGAATCTAGTTCTACCTGGAATATTTTTCTTATAGGCCAATCAGCTCTATGTTGATTTAATCCAACTGAGCGAGGTTCGACATCATCATACTTTATGATTCATGATATGTCATCAAAGTGGGTGGTTGATCAGGCCACACCCTCATAATTTCATCGAGATTCTTGATTTTCTGAATCATATCTTCGGGGCGTCCCCCTCGTCATGATTCATGGACATAATAAAATCAAGCATGATCTCATGAAACGAGTTCATTGATGGTTAACATGTGAAGTTGTGCCATACTCTACCTCTTACTTGGGTGAGTATTTAGTCGAACCATGTGGATTCCACCCATTCCTTCGCAGGAAGCCACAGCCTCAACCACACCTCCACCAAGTGCGGTTGCATCACCCGGTTCATTGGTGATGTGCCCCTTACAGGGGACTTCTAACCTTACAGGCACATTTGCAGCTGTAATGTGAGATCTTGTCACTTGAACGATATCAGTAAATGCATCAGGCATCGAATCTTCTACATCCTGAAGATCGAGTATTCTTTGTGCTTCACGATAACATTGTGAAGTTCGGGGATCATAATGAGACAAAGTGGAGGCACCATGACAATTCCTGTCGTTCCCCGAGAAATTACGTTTTCTCTCCTCCCCCTAACGACGGGAAGGTTGTCTCATTAAAGTGACAATCCACAAATCGTGCGGTAAAGAGATTACTGTGAAGGTTTCAAATAGCGGATAAACGTCTGGAGATTCTTATCCAACGTGAATACTTAATCGTTTCTAAAGACCGATGTGCTGTGGGGCGCAGAAGGCACATATAATGCGTAACCAAATATGCGCAATTGGCACTCAAGTCCGTCTGGTTCCAAGATACAAAAATCTGGCTATCCAGTTACCAACTGGTACGCATAAACTGATTGGTTAGCAAAAAGTCTAAGAATGAATGATTTAAGTAAACTTGCGTGCAATATTGCATAATCCCAAGCAAATATATGCAAATTGGTGCGCATAACCAATGACATAATCACCATAAATATTCTTTCGATGGTGGTTTATGTGAGACATTTGCACATACACATGGGACGAGATACTATTCATTAATCTCTATCGTGCAATAAACATCAAGTACTTTTTGATGTGAACTTTCCAACATCATCGAGTCCTTTAGATGTGATAAGGGAGGTGAGTCCTTATAAATTATCTTGGAAGTTCTGCAGCAGTTTGAGTGGACAGGAGAGCGACATGTGACCAACATGTCGGAGAATCCATCAAAATCATAAATACATAAATGGTCCGCATATTAGGTGGATGGATCCACAAATATCTCCTTATATTCAGCGTAAGAATTGAATGTTTGCTTTTGTTTCTTTAGCGTAGGAAGGTCTCGCTCCTACTTTGGCTAAAGAGCAGGCTTTGCAACACTAAGTGGTGGGCATTTAATATGCATCTGGTTCTTTGGATGACATAACACGATTAACATCAACATTGTTCTTTATGTCGAGCTGTTGCCACCTTTTCGCTCGAAAAGTAATGATGTTCGTACAAGTTCTTTAGTATATGGATCATTATACTTTGACGAGGATGACCTAGTCTATCGTGTCAAAGCCTATATGAGTCTATGTCCCAAAGTACATTGTTAGTGACAACATAGGATTTTAAAAACCTAATAGTAGTGAGGTACGTCCACTAGATCGACTCATCAGTTATTCTAAAATGCGTATACGTCCACATTCATTAGAATAAAAGAAACTCTATTCCATTCTCACAGTGGGTTTCAATCTGGAAACCATTTCTACGTATATTATTGAAGCTAAGTAAGGTTCGAATGGCTCTAGATGCATACAGAGCATCAGTAACTTAGAAGACTGCCGCTTAGGTATCAAGAATTGGGCATTACCTCGCCCTTTGATGAGTTGGGAGGACCCAATCATCGTAGTTACCGAGATTTGCCAGGCGACTAATTCGATGAATAGAAGCCTTATTCTAAGAGCATTCAAGTTCTACTCGATTCATTCCTTAGAAGAGAGAGAAATTTCGAACCATAAGCATTCAAGCAATATTCAGTACTTCGAAATAAGGCTAAGAATATAACGTAAGCAATAATAATATCTTGTTCGTGAAACAATGTTGCATCACGTCATTATTGAAAAGAAAACACCAACACAGTCATCTTGTGGCAACTATACCAAATGTAAACGAGAAAGTAAACATAATACTAAGATTCAGTCTATAGACTGTGGCTCGTATGACTCAATTCGACGATTGGTGACCGTGAAATTGACATAGAGGGACTTGTCTAGATCATATTCCTCCATATTGTGAGTTCTCCTTTCTGTGGACCCTCTATATTTCTTGTAGTGAGATGCGACTTGCTTGCTTGCATGGTAGTTCTTATACCATGTCCAGCATCTCCACAATGATAGCACAGTTCATTGCCAACTCGAGCCTTAGAGGCGATAAGATGGGTAGGTGCTTTTTGGTTCATTTGGCTAGTAGAGCCGGGAGCACCAAGTCTTCGCATTACATTGGAAGAACCCCCACGTCCTTGACCACGAAGTCTATCATGTCCAGTCCCCTATTCATTGGGGTAGTTTCCATCCTGTTGTTGCCCAAAGTATCTATCCGAAGATTAAATACTGCTGGAGACGGACAACAAACAACAATTGCGGGAGCACTTCCGAGAGAAGATAAATAATACAAGATTTGCCGGGTTTGTTAGGCCCGGGCTTGAATGCTCTCGCGAGATGATATTAATACAAATATTCGTGGATACAAGTATTAATGAGAGAAATCTAAATACAATGAGTGTAAAAAGACTCTGTTAATCCGGCTCTTGAGCAAAGCTCGGTGTTCTTCGTCCCTTAGATCGTGCACTTTGATGAGAGGCCGGGAGAAGTAAGACCGAATGATAGCTGTTGCCAAGAGTTGGAGATAGCCAAGTGCTTGATGTTTTGCTTCTGTATTGCGTGTGAAATGCGAGAATGCCAGGGAGTGTTTTGTGTGCCAAAATCTCCGTCTAGTCCAGAAGAGTTTCCGTCCTTGGACAAGTGCTGGGAGCCTTGTATATATAGTGGCAGCCGGGTCCTGTCCTTTGGTGGGCGATCGCCTTCCGGCCATTATAATAATGGGGCGATCGTCTGCCGGCCAATATTATAATGGGGCGATCACCCGGGCTGTCGGGCAAAAGTCCAAGGAAGAGGTCGGCCACTGGGTGGTCCAATGAGGAGCCAAGACGCGTCCGAGTCGCCACATGCGGCCCTACTGGCGGCTTGCCTACCGGGTGGAAAGATCCTGCCAGGCTGTGGTCAATGGCCCGAGATTCGCGGATCTTGTCTCGGCTCTTGCACGTGGTTCCAGTCTTGAGGCTCGGCCTTTGCCGACTGTATGGCCATCGGCGCTGATCGACATGAGGCGGTCGTCTCTAGCTGGTCATCAGAGGTCGCCATCGGCCAGTTGTCGAGGGTCGGCATTGGTCGGTCACCAAGGGTCGGTCGGCAAGTGCCGAGAGATGATCGTCTCCAGTCGGTCGCCAGGAGTCGGTCGCCGAGTACCGAGAGACGATCATATTTGATGTCGATCGCTCGGCACCGGGACTTGTCCTGGGACCTTCGGTTGGTCGATGCAGCTTGTCCGCTGGGCTAAGGCTCGGTCGCCTGACCGCTGGTCGGCAGATCTGCCTTGGCTGCTCGGCAGTGACTCGGTCGCCCGATCTCCAAGGCGATCGCCGGTCGGAAAGTGTTAATTCTTGACACAACAATTGCCCCCCAACTTGCTCCTATGTTGAAGACATGGGGCGAGGTGGTTCTTGCTGGCGATCGTGTAAGGATGAGGATGGGCGACCTTGCTGAGCTGACTTAGGATTCGGACTTGGGCTATCATGGTCGATTGGCTAGCTATCTTTCGGTCTTGTACCTGCAAAAACAACATTGGCCGACCCCCCACGGAAACTTGGTGGTTTCGCTTGTTTGAGGAATCGTGCACAGTCGCGGAGTTTGATGGACCGACTCCATGACCGTGTCTTGGTGCGCGAAGACATTGAGTGTCTCGTGACTCACTTTATTATGAGGGTCCTCTGTTAGGCTGCGCCTCGCCTCGTATTTAAACGAAGGGCGTGCGGTCTCGGTCTAGAGGAGTCCTTGCGTGGGGCAACGTCGGATGAATCAACTCCACGCCCGCGGCTTGTTAGCTCTGCTTCCACCTCGGCCAGCCATGGAGATGGCCGACCTCGACGGTGTACGTTGAGACGGGGGTTGTGGCACGTGTCCACTGATTAATGTTGGAGAGCCCTTAGACTACGCCGGCCTCATATTTAAACGAAGGGCGGGCGATCTCGGCCGAAAGGGACCTTGCATGGCCGAAGCAGCCGGTTCCATCGACTGCCAGGACCATGGCATTATGATGTGTGGTGGAGGCGATCGCGAGCCTTAGTTCCTCATGTTAAATGCTGGACTGTAGATGGCGATCGTGTCCTCCGGGTTGCTGATGATGTAGCGTGATGATCGGCGATCGGCCGGAAGGCTGGCGATCGTCGCTCGGCAGCCGATCGCTTTATTCGTAGGTCGATATCGGCGATCGGGCGGGAGTTAGTCCCTCATTTAAAATGGTGGACTGTAGGCGGTGAGCGAGTCCTCCGGCTCTGCTGGATAGTAGCGATCGGGCTGGGAGACTGGAGGTTGTCGCGCGGGCGCCGATCGCTCTACTCCTAGGCTAAGAAGAAACCTCTGCCTGGACAGGAAATCTGCGGCTCTAGCCCGGAAGGCTGCGTAGGTCGTCGGTTGGGTCTTCGTGAGATGCCTGAACATAGGCGAAAAACCCTGAAAACCCCCTAGGACCGCGTATAGGGCGGTCTCATCGTTTACGGGCTCGCCGTTGAGGATGATCACGTCTACCCGGTCGATGTAGTCCGAGTCGGACTCCTCTTCTCCCTGCTTGATTTGCATCATGCGAAGGCGACCTTCTGGCCGGATGACCCTGGTGGCGAAGTGTTCGGTGAAGACGTGCGCCAGCTCGTTAAAGGAGCCAATGGACCGAGGTGGCAATGAGGTGTACCACCGGTGGGCGAGGTCGTCCAGCGTCAGAGGGAACATTCGGCACCTGGTCGCGTCAGATGCCCCACACCCGGTCATGTAGATGTTGAATTTCCTCAGGTGCACCTGGGGGTCCGATCGCCCCTCGTACACGGGTGTTTGCGGGGGAGCGATCCTGTGCTGCACGGGGGCGAGCTCGATGTTGATCGCGAGCGGATCGCTTGGCTCGGCGATCGTCTTCATGGCGCCTGCCCTGGATTCCAGGAGCGCTTTCACTTCGTCGAGCTGACGTTGCAATGCGGCAATCGCCGTGGCTCGGATGCTTGCTGATCGGCTTTGGGAGCGGGAGCCGAGGCGATCGTGTACCGATCTCCGGACTCCGCTGCTGCCGACCTCGGCAATTTGGCGAGCGGGAGCCAGACGGCTGGGCTGCCTTCTGGGAGCGGGGTAGGCCGAGCTCCTAGTGACGGACTCAAACTCCGTCGTCTCGTAGCTGGGGCCGGACTGCCCGGCCGCTGAGTCGGGTCGCGCCTGGCGATCGAAGACAGAGGTGCCCCGGCTGCCGAGCGCCTCCTCTTGCGGGCGAGAGCCTCCTGGCGATCGCTCGGCCAGTAACGCCTTGAGCTTCCGTTTAGACTTCCGGCGGGAGGCCGAGGGGGTGACAGCGGGAGGCGCGTTGAGAGCACTCCGTCGCCCCTGAAGGGCGGCTATGTCCTCTTCGATCTGTTCATTGGTTCGGAACTGATCGAGCGAGAGGCTCGGGCCGCCGTCCCGGACGAGATCGGCGTCTCGACGCGGCGCCTTCCACCATCGGGTGCGGCTCGGGCCCGGGGCCAGGCAGAGTCGGCCGGGTGAGTCGGCTTTCTTCGACGCGAGGCTAAGACATGATTTCTGAAGGATTTCTTTGAAGTGCAGTGAGTGTCACTTCAAGTATCTGCCCCGAGAACAGTGAGTGTTCTTCGGGACGGTAGGTATAAAAATTCGAGGGTTGGATCCCCTTCCTCTAGCGCCAGTTGTTGTTGCCCAAAGTATCTATCCGAAGATTAAATACTGCTGGAGACGGACAACAAACAACAATTGCGGGAGCACTTCCGAGAGAAGATAAATAATACAAGATTTGCCGGGTTTGTTAGGCCCGGGCTTGAATGCTCTCGCGAGATGATATTAATACAAATATTCGTGGATACAAGTATTAATGAGAGAAATCTAAATACTATGAGTGTAAAAAGACTCTGTTAATCCGGATCTTGAGCGAAGCTCGGTGTTCTTCGTCCCTTCCGATCGTCTGCCTGATGAGAGAGTCCGGGAGAAGTAAGACCGAATGATAGCTGTTGCCAAGAGTTGGAGATAGCCAAGTGCTTGATGTTTTGCTTCTGTATTGCGTGTGAAATGCGAGAATGCCAGGGAGTGTTTTGTGTGCCAAAATCTCCGTCTAGTCCAGAAGAGTTTCCGTCCTTGGACAAGTGCTGGGAGCCTTGTATATATAGTGGCAGCCGGGTCCTGTCCTTTGGTGGGCGATCGCCTTCCGGCCATTATAATAATGGGGCGATCGTCCGCCGGCCAATATTATAATGGGGCGATCACCCGGGCTGTCGGGCAAAAGTCCAAGGAAGAGGCTGGCGCCAGCTGGGTGGTCCAATGAGGAGCCAGCACGCGTCCGGAGTCAGCCACATGCGGCCCTACTGACAGCTTTCGGCGGCTTGTCGGCTGGTGGAAAGATCCTGCCAGGCTGTGGTCAATGGCCCGAGATTCGCGGATCTTGTCTAGGCTCTTGCACGTGGTGCCAGTCTTGAGGCTTGGCCTTTGCCGACTGTATGGCCATCGGCGCTGATCGACATGAGGCGGTCGTCTCTAGCTGGTCATCAGAGGTCGCCATCGGCCAGTTGTCGAGGGTCGGTATTGGTCGGTCACCAAGGGTCGGTCGGCAAGTGCCGAGAGATGATCGTCTCCAGTCGGTCGCCAGGAGTCGGTCGCCGAGTACCGAGAGACGATCGTATTTGATGTCGATCGCTCGGCACCGGGACTTGTCCTGGGACCTTCGGTTGGTCGATGCAGCTTGTCCGCTGGGCTAAGGCTCGGTCGCTGGCCGTGGTCGGCGGTCTGCCTTAGCCGCTTTCAGCTGACTTCGGTCGCCCGATCTCCAAGGCGATCGCCGGTCGGAAAGTGTTAATTCTTGACGCAACACATCCTTCACTTTGCCATAATTGGCCTTGGGAATTTTCTTTGTCCCAAACGACCCGGCATTATTGCTCACTAACACTTCGTTATGCCTCTCAGCTACTTGCAGTAGGTTGATTAGCTTACTGAAGGTAGTGATGCTTTTATTATCATACTCCAGCCTATACTGGTTCGCTAGTATAAGAGCGGAAACAGGGAAGATGAAAAAAAGTTTTCTGGATCATGTCGTCTTCTGTGATATTCTTCCCACAAAAATTTAGGCGTGCCTTGAGACGGAGAATATCTTTGTTGAAATCGTTGATCCGTTTATATTCAAGCAAGCGGATTTCATTCCACTGCACGGTCAACTCTGGGAGCAAAGTTTGTCAATGTTCCCAAATTGGCCCTTAAGGGCATTCCACAGTTCTTTAGGGAATTTCAACTTTAGATATTCCTATCTCAGGCTGGGTTCGATGTGTCACCTAAGGAATATAAGAGCACTCGCTTTTATCTTATCAGACGGTACTTGGTCTCTGGTGTTAAGGAGCGTACCACTATATTCTTTAGTGATAAACGTGGTCTCGGCGTAGGAGACCCATCTATGGTACTCAAGCTCTTTTGAGTCCAATATATCAAATTTGGAACGAATATGTTTGTATTTTTTCGAATAGACAAATGTAGAATATTAACTTTTTTCCCACCTCTAGTACTATGAAGGTCACGTTGTAAATATGCGACACTCCTTCCGTCTATCAAAAGTATGCTAACTTTGACTTTTTGGTCAAAATTAATAAATGTTGAGTTCAACTCGGTGCAATTCAATTTCGTTCAATTTAATTTAAAATGTTATTATAACTGTTATTATTGATATTTATATTACCAAAAATATTAATTTACTATTACCGATATTAATATTACCAATCATACTATATATATTTTTTCTATTTTTAATCTTATTAGTTTTATTATTTATATTCGTAGTGGTATTAGGCCCTGTTCTTTTGGACTTATTTTGATTTTGATTCGATTCAATTGATTCGATTCGAGTCCATTCGATTCGATTCGATTGATTCGAGTCCATTCGATTCGATTGATTCAATTCTTCTTCTTCTTCTTCTTCTTCTTCTTATTATTATTATTATTATTAATCTTAATTATTATTACTAATAATATTACCATTATCGTTGTTGTTGATTACTATTATTATTATTATTTACCATTATTATTATTATTATTTACCCTTAATATATATTTCACTTGATTCGATTGATTAGTCAGTCCATTGATTCGATTCGATGCATTCATTTAGTTCAATTCAGTTCAGATTCATTCAGTCCAAAAGATTAGAGACATAGTATTGTTTTTGTTGCTGTTGTAATCTAAATATGCTATTTAATCTTATTGATTACACTACTACAAAACAGACATTTAACATCGGTTTTGGAACCGATGTTAAATATCGCGATTTTAAAATTAACATCGGTTTCTAATAACCGGTGTTAAACTTCGATTTCATCGGTTGTTATAACAACCGATGTTAATTTTAATATCGCGATATTTAACATCGGTTCTGGGACAACCGACGTTAAATTTCGCGATTTGAAAATTTTATCGGACCGCGGCTAACCCAATAGCCCCAACCCAGACACTGCCCCAACCACCCGCACTTTTGACCCGCACCAAGCCCCACCAACCTACAACAAATACCATTAAATTTCGTTGTTGGTGGGTTTCGAACTCACCACCTCTTGCTTGTGGAAGTGTGATATTACCACTCCGTCAGATGAACTTATTTTATATTTTTTGCTATGTGTTATATTTATATACTATATATATTTATAAATTTATATAAATATAAGATAATTTAATATATATATATATATATATTAAAAATCGAAAATTTATTTTTTTAAAAAAATCTAGAATATTAATATTAAAAATCGGATGTTTTTATTTAAAGCTTGAAAATAAAAAATAATAAATTAAGAAATTTGGATCTGATTTATAATTAATATTTAATTTTTTTTTTGGTTTTTTTAAAAAATATAAAATAGTTTTTTATGAAAAGTAAAAAAATTACAAAAACAAAAACTAGCAGATTTTTAAAAATATATATAATAATTCAGTTTTTATTTATTTATGGAAAATAATATTCCACTTTTTATTAAAAAAATATTAAATAAAAACATCCTATTTTTATTTTCTATTTTCGAACTTTAAATAAAAACATCCGATTTTTATTTTTTATTTTCGAACTAATGTTTATTTTTTATTTTCGAACTTTAAATAAATACTTCCAATTTTTACCTTTTATTTTTGAACAATAAATATAAACATCCAATCTTTAATATTAATATTCTGGATTTTTTTAAAAAAATAAAATTTCTATTTTTTTTTAAAATCCAGATTTTTTAAAAATTTAACATCGATTATACAAAAAACTAGGAATGGCAATGGGGCGGGTTCGGGGCGGGGCAGGCTATCCCCGTCCCCGAACCCGAAATCTGAATCCTGCCCCGTCCCCGCCCCGTTCCCCGTCGGGGATCTTATCGGAACGCCCAATTGGGGCTACAGCATACCCCGAACCCCGCCCCGTTCCCCATTCCTCATTTTTGCCCCGTTTTATATATTTATATAGAATTATATTATATATATATATATAATAGAAAAAATATATATAATATATTATTTGATAAAAAAAATATATATAATAATATATTATATATAAAAATATATATATAAAAAATATATTATATATTATTTTGCCCCGTTCTATATATATATAATATATATATATATATAAAAATATAAAAAATATATATAATATAATATCGGGGCGGGGCGGGGCGGGGCACGATCACCCCAGTCACTACCCCGAACCCCGAAAAAATCTCCGTTAACGCCCCGATCCCCGCCCCGTAACCCGATAATGTCTGCCCCGCCTCGCCCCGTTAAGATCGGGTTTCGGATTTCCCCGTCGGGTTTGGGTTTTTTTGCCATCCCTACAAAAAACCGATGTTAAATTAAAAATTAATATTGTTTAACATCGGTTTTTTGAAAACCGATGTTATTTTTAAATTTAACATCGGTTTTAGTATAACCGATGTTAAATTTTTTTAAAAATCTGGATTTTTTTTGAAAAAATCGAAACTTTATTTAAAAATTAATATCGGTTTTTCTAAATACCGATGTTAAATTAAAAATTAACATCGGTTTTTCGAAACCGATGTGAAATGGATTAATTTAACATCGTTTTTTTAAAAACCGATGTTAATTGTTAATTTAACATCGGTTTTTAGCAGAACCGATGTTAATTTGTTTTAAAATTTTCAATTATGCCACCGCGTCTTTTTTAACATCGGTTTTTACAAAATTGATGTTAAACGAGCGATGTTGAATGTCTTTTTTGTAGTAATGGAGGGGGTCTAATGGGTGCACAGACCCCTCCAACGGACGGAAATTAACTTATAAAATAAGGGAAGCTATATATATATAGAGAGAGATGTCCGATTTCCGTATTTTCTATAGTTTCATACCCTTCTGAGTAAATATTCTGCTTCCGTCAGTGACACACACACACAACACACACTGACAAATGTATGTATCTATCACCTTCACCCTCGAAGAAAACTATTGCGCTCTGCAACCGAAAAAATATTGTGATCAAGAGTTTATTAAATTCGTTTCGATATATATACTTTTAAAATATTATTTTTATAACTGCTACTAATAACAAATTAAGGATATATATGATCATAATTGTGTATTGACAAGCAAAAAATTCAAGCATTGCGATTATAGAAGAACATGAGTAGTATAGGTTAGACATACTTGAAATGCTTTAAAATTTTCAAAATTAATTCACTGCATCCCAATTTCTAACATACATTATCCAAAATTTTAACATTTCTGCTAAAATTATTTTTTAGATGTTATGCAGGTATTTCTCAATTTTATTCAAGATGGTGATATTTTAAACTTATGCAAACAACATAATAACATTTAGAACTTATTTTTAGGTTTTATACCTTATTTTAAGTGTTCAATCATATCTTATGAGTTACTTTTATATAATTTCACAGTTTAGTGTTTGTTGTTCTACTATTTAGTGTTTTAGAACTTAGTTTGTAGGGGTATTCCCCTGTTAGGATTTATTTTTATTCATCTCATATGTTAGAATTTGTAATATTGATACTTTTTGAATATTTTATACTTTTGAATTTATGTGTTAAACATCGATTTTATCTCGAATACTGGTTGGATTTTCTTTTTGGACTTATTTCATTTATTTCATATTGTTATTTGTTCTATATATTTTTGGCCATTTTTTAGGATTTTATGATTTAATTTAGAATATATTTTATCATTTTGGGATTTTTTCATTGTTTTATATTTTATATTTATTTGTTTTAAATATTGATTGCTTTAATTAAATTATCAACTGGATTAGATTTCAAATATATTGATTATATTTTTAAAATAATATTTCAACCTTTTGATGTTATTTGAGTTTTTGAAAAGTTTAAGGTGTATTTAATATATGTGCTTAAAAATTTAATTTATATGGGTGTATGAGATTAGAGTGATTAATTAGAAATAACGGACCTCGTGAACTAATTAAAAAGGACAAAAATCTCTTCTATATACTAATGCAGAATACACTGATCCGTGCCAGTTTCTCATACTTCGGCTGCCACATGTCTTACGCTTCGTGTCGCTTCATGTGTCAAATGACACATAATAAATTACTGTTCTAATCATCATTGCATTAATTACATTATAATTTTACCTAAAATAACTCTTACATACCTTATTAATTTTTATAAATTAAGGAATATGAATTACGAATAAATAGAAATTGATTATATTTATAGAAATATTTCATATCTTCATTAATTAAAAAATATAAATCCCAAACAAAAAGAAACTTAATATAGTAGTGTGCACTATATATTAAAAACTTAAACCTAAAATCTCGCGGAAATATTATATATTTCTACTAATTAAATAGTTTATATTAGTTAGTCACTATAATTAGGTATATCAATAAGAAAAAATATCAAGTGAAACAAAAAAAATTTGGGAGTATTGCAAACGAAGTGTTGAATATATAATTAAAATTACTCGAAGTCCATTAAATAAATCAAAATAATCTTATTAAAAAATATTATTGAAAGTGTAGACACAATGGTTTTAAATTATTATTTATAAATAAATCAAAGAAACTATGGAATAAATCAGTTAGTCTATCTTAGTTTTAATCTTATTTACTTAATATAAAATAACAAAATAAATAAGAAAACTCATATTTACTGAATTATATAATTACTGATTTTATGAATTTTCAAAGAGATATTTCTAAATACGTAAACAATTAAATATAATAATAATATACTAATCTGTAGATTCATCGGTGTACAAGAATTTCAGAAAATAAAAATTATGTTCCGGGAAATCCTTTCCTTATTGGTGTCTTACCTAATATTGGCTGTAGGGGGATAGAGTTATGGAAGGTTCTAGACTCTTCCAGAGGTAGTAGGATCCTGTTAGATGTCTTACCTTAACTAGGAATCCTATGTATGGAAGGACTCTCATTGTAATGCCTATATAAAGGCCCCTCTATTCATTGTTATCAATACAATTGATTTGATGTCTTTTACTTTCTCTTCAAACATGTTATCAGCACGTAGCTCGAACAAAAAAATAAAATCGGCCCGACCCTCATGCTGCCCGACCTGCGCCACCGCCCATCGCCTTGCCATTGCCCGGCCACGCTGCCGCCACCATCGCCCGCCATTGCCATCCACTTTATTGCCCGCCAGCCGCCGCCAGCACACCGCTTGCCAGTACACCGCCCAATGCCATCACGCCGCCGCCGCCCGCCGCCGGCCACCGCCACCACAGCTCCAGCCCAGCCAAGTCCGACCTGGTTCTGAATCTCGGACCAAAACCCGAACATCAACTTATCTTCGGAAGCCGCCAAAATTACGCCTCCGGTTTCACGTCGTCGCATCGAGTACCAACCGGTAGATCGAAGCACACCACAAATTCAGCACGTGCCTAATTTTATAATCGAGATAATTATCTGACTTGTCCCTATTTCAATTCTCTCCTTTTGGGAATTTTTCTTTTGGGACATGGGTCATTGGGTTCTTTATCTCCCACGCTACTTTGCGGTGGATGAGACCGCGAGAGAAGTCGGTATCTCTGCGTGTCGAAGAAAACTGTGTGACGGTCCTGGGGGGGTCACGGAATTGTTGAAAGTCGGTACTTGTGGTTGTTGCATACACCACGTATCTGGGTGCGATCTGATATCACCGTTTTTTTGTAGACTTTACTAAACAACAATTAAGGGAAGTAAATCGAGTAACGGTTATGTTACACGCTTTTAAAAGCATCGATTGTGACCGTTTACATTGTCACTGAAAATCCAACAAGACTAACTTCCTCTTGTTTATATCTTGTAGATGGCACAAAGCTCCAATGTTCATCCGGAGTTCGACATCTTTGACCATGCTGGTAAGAAGTACCATAGGTGGGTCTCACACGTTCGCTTGGCGTTCGTTGGTAAGAGATTTACCACCACCATCTTTCCCTCTAACGAGCCTACCGCTCAAGAACCGAGCGAGGAAACCAAGGCTAATGCACTGATGTACTTGCGTAGACATATACATCCGTTGTTGAAAAAGTGTTATATGAATTTGCAAACCCCCAAATAACTATGGGATACACTCGAACAACGATTTAATAATGTGCATGATCAGCGCTTCCCCGAATTGCAACTTCAGTGGGAGCAAATCCGATTTTTGGATTATGCGAATGTGGAGGCCTATAACCAAGCCATCCTCAATCTTCGCGCTGATCTTGGTTTCTGTGGTGTCAAGAAGTCTGATCAAGATTTGATCGAGAAGACTCTTAATACGTTTCCCGTGGGAGCAAGTGTGGTTGCTCATCAGCTGCGCGTTGCCTATGAGGAAGGGAGAATTAAAAGCTTTAGTGACCTTATCTCTCACCTCGCGAAAAAAGAAAGGCACCATGAGATTATTCTCAATAGCAATACGCGCCCAGCTGGTACGAAGCCGATTCCGAAAGTGAATCAGGCTACCCACAGGAAGGCACCACGACAAAATAGAAAAGGCAACGCTACTCAGTTTTTGCAAGCACCACAGGTGCATGACTCGAGCAAGCGAGGGAAAAGACGAGGTCATCGTTCCAATGTGTGGAAGAGACAAAATGGCTTGGCCACGGGACCTAGTGGAACCCAACCACGTGGACCGCCTCCTGCCGCCGGGAATGGAACCACTCCAAAGGAAGGCCGGAATTGCTATACTTGCGGATCGAAGAAGCATACTTACCGCAATTGCAAGGCGCCAAAGAACATCCAAGCTTACTACAAGCACTATAAACAATACTTGACGCAAGAGTCAAATTACATAGAGGAAGATAACGAGAATATGGAGGTGAACCATACTGAGATCCCTACTGAGATCCCTCCTCTCACCATTGTGGACAAAGACCAACATATGGATGTTGCCGACTTTGACTAGATCATTGTATTTTGACTAGTTTTATGCTTTGCTTATGTTTTGTCTTGTTTCTAGTTTCCGAGAACTACTTTGGATTTTCATGAATGTAATAAAGTTGGCCATGATGAATAAAATTCTTTTAATTGCTGTGATTGTGCAAAAACGAATTTTATTTTTCCCTCCGAAAGCATGTTTGGTTTATCACAAAACAATTGCTCAGTAAATGAATTGTTTGGTTAAATTGATACATTGGTGGATTTCATCAAAATTTATGATCAAGACTAGGCGCATCTTTCTTGGTATTTGTTTATGCTTTGAAAGTTCAAACGGAATCAGTGGTTTTTAAACAGCCTTAGCTGTACCGACATTCCTACTTTCTCTGCAAGTCTACCAAGTTGGAGTTATCGAAAGGATCATTAGCCGAGATATAAATCGAATACCAAGATGCATTTCGAAGTGTTTAAACGCTCCTATGTCTATATTACCATAGTATTGTATCAACAATAATGACTATGAAAAAGGCTTCAACCTTGCTCTATCACTCAACAATAGGGAAATACCAATATAGCAACTTGAAACAAGCACTGAGATCTGAATTTAATGATCCAGAAAGTGCAAGACCTACGGACAGAAAGATACAGAAGTCTAGTTTCCAGAACAACTAGCCATTCGTACATAGACTTCTTAACGAAGAAGTTATTGCTGTTTTAGTGAACAAAGGTCAATCTGTGCGGAAATTATTTCCAGCGATTGTGCTAACTTTGATCCTAACCGACTTGGTCGAATTTCCCCAAACTCGAAGTTAATGAGTTTTCGCTATGTCTTTCATCATAAGACTAATCGAGTTTCATGTCTTATTGTAGATGTCTCGTGGCGAAATTGAGTGCCTTGCTGATAGTGGAACAACCCACACTATTCTTCGGAATAGGCAATTATTCAAGGATATTGTGCCATATATATCCTCAGTGACAACAATGATTGGTTCCTCCCAAGTAATTCAAGGGAGGGGACCTGCTCATTTCTTGTTACCTAATGGTACGCATATTAATGTCACAAATGCTCTCTATGCCCCAAGAGCAAACCGAACCTTGCTAAGTTTTAGGGACATCCGTGCCAACGGTTATCACCTTGATACACATTTGAGAATGGGACAGAATTTTTGTGTGCTACTCTGGCAGAATGCGGAAGACGCCGCGTTCTCGAGAAACTTATGAGTCTAAGTAGTGGTTTATACCAGACTACAATAAGGGTTATTGAATCCTATGCTGTGAGTCACGAACTGTGTGATTCCGAAGCATACCAACTATGGCATGACCGACTCGGTCACCCTGGACGCGACATGATGATTCGCATTTTGAAAAACTCACATGGTCATCCGTTTTTCAAGTCCAGAAAACGATTGGAAGCACCACTCGATATCGGCATTGATGTGAGTGAGCTTGATACCGTATCACCGGGATTAAAGATCGCACGCCCTGATAAGTTTGACAGTGCATCTCTCGTAAATCCCGAGGCTTCCGTGGCAATTTCCAATGCCCATAACTCGTTTTGTAAAGCCTGTTCACTAGCAAAGTTGATACCATCTCCGTCCTTTGCTAAAGACTCAACACAAAACATTCGCTTCTTACAAAGAATTCAAGGGGACATATGTGGACCTATTCAGCCAGAGTGCAGACTATTCAGATATTTTATGGTTCTGGTTGATGCATCGACGCGATGGTCACACGTCGTTCTGCTATCCACGAGAAACGCTGCATTTGCTAAACTCCTAGCACAAATCATCAAGTTACGGGCTAACCACCCCGACTTTCCAATCTCGTCATTAAGATTGGACAATGCTGGTGAGTTTATGTGAAAGTCTTTTGACGACTATTGCATGTCGATTGGGATTGAAGTTGAACATCCCGTCCCCCACATTCATTCGCAGAATGGCCTTGCCGAGGCTATGATTAAGCGGTTACAGCTTATCGCCCGAGCATTGGTATTGCGCACCAACTTGCCGATTTCTGTCTGGGGTTATGCAATTTTACATGCGGCTATACTTATTCGCTTTCGACCCACTGCCAATCAACTGTTTAGTGCGTACCAGTTGGTAACTGGATATGAGCCTGATATTTCACACTTACGCATTTTTGGTTGTGCAGTCTATGTGCCAATTACGCCTCCACAGCGTACTAAAATGGGTCAGCAAAGACGATTAGGTATATATGTTGGCTATGAATCGCCTAAAATTGTCCGCTATTTGGAACCTTTGATAGGAGATCTGTTTACTGCAAGATTTGCAGACTCTCACTTTGATGAGACAAACTTCCCGTCGTTAGGGGAGAGAGGAATCGAACGATTCCAGTTGAACGCCAGGAAATTGTATGGTGTGCTCCCTCCTTGCCTCATCAAGATCCCCGCACAGCTTAATCCGAGCTAGAAGTGCAATGTATTCTCAGTTTTCAGAAAGTTGCGGATTCGATGCCCGACAGCTTTACTGATACTGCGAAAGTGACCAGATCTATCATTCCCGCTGCGAATGTTCCTGCAAGGTTAGAAGTCCCAGTTATAGGGCAAGGTTCAGCCGCCCAAAGGAATGATGCCCCCGACGTCAACCTTAGTGGTGGGACGGCTGCTTCGGCTGCTCTTATCCCTGCTCGAAAGAGGGGGAGGCCAGTGGGTAGAAAGGATACCGAACCTCGAAAGAGAAGAGGAATGGAGGCACAAAATCCTCTCATCATCGACACAGTGACTCCGTCACACGAGATTATATCTGTCTACGTATATGTCCTCGAATCAACAATGGAACAATCGACGGACACATCGGAAACTTTGTTGATGTCAGAAAATAAAGAAATCTCGATGTAATGTACGAGTGATACGTACTATTGGACAGGTCGTCCACGCTAGTCGATGATGCTTTTGCCTACTCCGTCGCTCAAGATATTATTGAAGACGACGATGATGAGCCGCGCTCGGTTGCTGAATGTCAACGACGAGCCGATTGGCCGAAATGGAAAGATGCAATGCAAGCTGAACTAGACTCAATGGCTAAACTTGAGGTATTTGGCCGTATCGAGCCAATACCCGTGGGCGTTAAACCAGTTGGACATAAGTGGGTCTTTGTTCGTAAACGCAATGATAAGGATGAGGTCATGCATTACAAAGCGAGACTAGTTGCCCAAGGCTTCTCGAAGCGCCCTGGCATTGACTACGAGGAGACGTATTCTCCCGTTATGGACATCATCATTTTCCGCTACTTAGTCAGTTTGGTAGTGTCCGAAAAACTGAACATGCAGCTTATGGATGTGGTTACAGCGTATCTTTATGGGGATCTAGATACGGATATTTATATGAAAGTCCCCGAAGGGATTTCATTGCCCAAATCAAGTAGCTCTAAACCATGGAGCGCTTACACTGTGAAATTGCATCGTTCACTGTATGGGTTGAAACAATCCAGAAGGATGTGGTACAACCGCCTACGTGAATACTTGGTTGGGAAGGGATACGAGAACAGTGATATCTGTCCATGCATTTTCGTGAAAAGAACAGATACAGGATTTGTGATTGTAGCCGTCTATGTAGATGACATAAATGTTATCGGTACCATAGATGAGGTCAATGAAACGGCCCGCTACCTTAAATCGAATTCGAGATGAAATATCTGGGGAGGACTCGATTCTCCTTGGGCTTAGAGCTAGAACATCGAGATGATGGCATACTCATTCATCAGTCTGCCTATGTCCACAAAATGCTGAGGCGATTTAGTATGGACAAGGCACATCCTCTTGCAACCCCCATGATTGGTCGAAGTCTGGAAATGAACAAGGATCCGTTTCGTCCCAAAGAGGAGGATGAAGAGGTCCTTGGAGCAGAAACACCGTACCTTAGCACAATCGGTGCATTGTTGTATCTGGCTCAATATACTCGTCCAGACATCGCATTCTTTGTGAATCTGTTAGCGAGATTTAGATCCGCTCCCACGATAAGGTATTGGAATGGAGTAAAACACATCTTTCGATACTTGAAAGGCTCCAGTAATCTTGGATTGTTCTTTCCCTACGCAAAAGAGAGCGATATTCCGAAAGGAATAGTTGAGGTTAAGACGATGCATACCGACCGTCGATCTTCCTCTGATATTGGAGCTGAGCATGGTAGTTTGACTACCAGAAATGCTAATGCGAGCAAGCTTACCCCTTATGCAGAGAATCCGAACGACACGTTAGTTGGATTTGCTGATGCCGGTTATCTCTCTGACCCGCATAAAGGACGTTCCCCGACTGGTTATGTGTTCACCATTGGGAATACTGCGATATCTTGGCGATCTACCAAGCAGACCCTGGTTGCTACTTCCTCGAACCATGCAGAGATAATTGCATTGCACGAATCCGTAAGGGAGTGCATTTGGCTCCGGTCAGTCATAGACCATATATGAGGAACGTGTGGATTAGACCCAACTACAGCAACCCCTACTTGCATCTTTGAGGACAATGCGGCATGCATTGAGCAGATGAAGTTAGGTTTCATTAAGGGTGACAATACCAAGCATATTGCGCCGAAGTTCTTTTATAATCATCATCAGCAGAAATTGCTGAATATCGAAGTGAAACAAGTGAGTTCCGATGAGAATATCGCAGACTTGTTCACTAAGTTCCTGCCGAAATCTACATTTGAGAAACATGTGAGAAGCATCGGCATGTGTCGATTATCCGAGCTCAACTAATGATATCTCGATGGGATGAGCTGTCATGTATACCTTAGGGGGAGTATACTTCACATGATTCTGACATTTGTAGTCGGTGCGTTGTGCTCTTTTTCCTCACCAAGTCTTTGTTTTTTCCACGGAGTTTTATTTGACTTGGAAAGGTTTTTTACCAAGGCAACACCTTATGCACCATGTTAGTATTAATGTTCGACACAGGGGGAGTGTTCCGGGAAATCCTTTCCTTATTGGTGTCTTACCTAATACTGGTTGTAGGGGGATAGAGTTATGGAAGGTTCTAGACTCTTCCAGAGGTAGTAGGATCCTCTTAGATGTCTTACCTTAACTAGGAATCCTATGTATGGAAGGACTCTCATTGTAATGCCTATATAAAGGCCCCTCTATTCATTGTTATCAATACAATTGATTTGCTGTCTTTTACTTTCTCCTCAAACAAATTAATCATTCTAAGTGATTTTCAAGTGATTTTTTATTTTTTTTAGCTTTAAAAGATTTGTTAATTTATTTACTTTTGAAATCAACTATACATTTTTGAAAATTTTGGATTTACTTTTGTATTTTAAATTATATCCAATAAATTTATGTATTTTTTTCAAATATAATTATTAAATTACCTCCTTTTGGCGTTTAACAGAAACCGTTAAATACTTAATGGTTTGGACCACTTTGGCAACAAAATGACCAAAAAAGAACGTGGAATCAAATCTAGTTTTAAAAAAATATTAGAGGACGAGGGGGTGCTCTTGGCTCGATATTGTTTGGTCCCTCCTAAAATATGTAAGCAGTTTTTTTTATAACAACATATTTATCAATAGAATGATCTCTTAATAAAATAGGTTATAGAGAATAAAAATTGACTATAAGTATTTTTAAAAATATATCATGAGAAGTATTTTAATTATTTTTAATTTTCAGACACTCGTCAGATAAGTATATTAATTATTTTTAATATTATACTACACATTTAGGAGTAAAGTATTTGTTCCACAAATGATATTAAACTCATCAAATAGTAGATTGATATTTTCAAAGACGACAATTTTCACTAATTATGCTTTACCGTAGTTATGCACTCTCTCATGTTGGCGTGCATCGGCCAAGACTCGTATTCAATCGTGGTTAATTTTTTCTAATTATATCAAAGTAAAGAGCACGAAAGACGAATTTTTTTATTGCAACAAGACTGTTGTAATCGTAAATAGAACAACTAATGTAATTTACAAAGAAGTGCTATAAAAATTATGGTGAATGATTGAATATTATGCGTTTCTATGTGAATTTTTTCTTATATTCCCGTATTTTATACAGGTGATATACTAGTTAATCTAGATAAACATGAAGTTAGTATATTATTAGTACAATCCCCGTATAACATGTTGTGTCGAGATTTATACATCTCAACAGGCGATCGACACAGAGACCGGGCGATCGAGCCAGAGTCGAATGAACCAGGGCACACCTACAAGAACGGAGATCCCAGATCAAGTCCAAGTGCCGAGCGATCGAGACCCAAGGCGATCGTCTCTTGGCACTTGGCGATCGACTCTGATGACCGATCATGGACGACCGCCTCATGCCGTGTAATGCCAGCATCCATCAAGTCGGCGAAGATCAAAGATCGCGATAGAGACCCACGTGCAGATCCGCGATTGGTGCCGCAGAGCATGGATCATTGACCACAGCCTGTCACTACCTTCTCACCTACCGACAGACCCGCCGAAAGGTGCAAAGTGGGACCTCCCAGGACAGCGACTCAGGACGCATGCAAACTTCTCATTGGCTCGCACAGCTGGCTGCCAGCAGCAGCCGCGGACTTTAAGGCAACCAACCCATGTGCTACAGACGATCGCCCCCTTATTATAATACATGAAACGATCGCCCGCCAGAAAAGGATATCACAGCTCCTCCTATAAATAGAAGGCTTCCTGCACTTGGAAATGGGTCTGGCTCTCTGCTTTCTCACTCTTGGCAACGCTATACACTTCGGACATCTCTCTTTCACTCTCGAGACCTCTTAACCCATAAGACGGTCGGCAGAAACGAGAATAATAACTCAGAGCAACTCTAGTTCTTCCGGCAAGCAGTCAAGAGCTAGATAACTAGGATCTTTTACACTCATTGTAATTGCATTCTTACATTAATATTTGTACTCCAACGTATTCGTATTAATAACATCTCGCGAGAGCATTCAAGCCCGGGCCTAACAAACCCGGCAAATCTTGTGTTATTCACTTTCCCACGGACGTGCTCTCGCACTTTGTTTGCTACTCATCTATTCCAGCAATATCTATCTCCGGATAATATTTTGGGTAGCAACAATTGGCGCTAGAAGGAGGGGATCTTAACCTTCATTTTTATTCCGACCGTTTCGAAGAACACTCACAGAAGTACCATCTGCATATGCACAGGCATGAATTACATCATATTTCGCAGACCGGAAATAAATAATAATAATAATATGCAATAATATCGTTAACAACTTTTTTTTTCATAATATTGTATCAATCGAAGATTAATAAAAAGAGAACGACGGCACAGGAAAAAAATGAAAGTTTGTGTGAAATCAAATAGAGATGGAATTATTTAATTAACTACACTCTTATATGATTCATAACGAAATAGGCACAGAGGTTTAAGAAGAAACTACATTCTTCGATTGAAGGGATCGAATGGGGGAATAAGGGGAGAAGAACTATCGTGCTGATAACGTGTGATAAACTAGAGAGATTGAGAGAATAGATAAGAGAATGAGAATTCAATGTCTTCAATATGAGGGCTAAAGACATCTATTTATACAAGTGGGGAGCTAGGGTTTTATGATAGATATCTTGGTAAACACATTAAGATATATCTAAAAGATATATTTACAACAATTTGTGCTTTTAGGTACCAATGATTTCTGTATCTAATAAATATTAATTGATGTTTTTGAAACCTGGTAAATACAAATAAATGTATTTGGTTGATTAATTATTTATTATAACTTGCTTTTTTTATTAACATGGTAAAATTAATGTTTGTAATTGAATAATATATTTATAGATGGAGTTGTTACTTTAATTTTGAATATTTACCAATTTAATTATAAAATTAGTATAGAGGTGGAGATGAGTGACAATGTTGAGAATTACCCCCAAACTAAGAGGGGTGTATTCAATTCAGATTTTGGTGGATTAATAATAATCCATGGATTTTTAAAGATTTTAGTGGATTAGAAATAATGTATGGATTATTAATAATCATCGTAGAATTTTATAAAGTTGATGGAGAATATTTCGGACTTACAAATGGATTTTTAGAAATCCTTCAAAATCTCATTGATTTTGGTGAGATTTCAAAACTTACAAAAACCACTAACATATCCATCAAAATCCACCATTTTAATGAATCCAAAAAAATCTATGGGTTTTGAATACCCCCGATTTTAATGGATTGTTTTAAATCCAGATAGAATACACCAAGATTTTAATGACATTTTGAAATCCTAATTGAATATACCAAGATTTTAAATGACATTATGAAATCCAAATTAAATACCTCAATATTTTAATGGATTCAAAACAATCCAAATTGAATACCCTAGGATTTCTAAAATCCAAAAAAATCCCACAAAATCCCAATTGAATACAGCCCTCTAAATCTTGTATTTTCGACTGATAAAACAAAGGTTCGGTGGTCATGGCCCAAACTAAATCTGAAGTTGGAGTGAGAAAGGTGGTGTCAGGCCACTGGGCTTGGCGTACTGATAGGCCCAGCATTCGTATGGCCCCAATTTGTGTGCCTTTGACATTAGGCACGTTAGCTTAGTCAGATATATCAAGATATGTTAAAAATAACAAGAGTGGTCGGAATATGGTGAGAAAATATGATGTTGGGAAAACAAGAACCCTGTATCGAAACAGCCGGGATATCCAATCCCTGTATCGAATGGTATTTAATAAAGAGGTTTTGACATATATGCCAATCCGCATACAGTAAAGGAAAACTGTATCGAAGCATTGAGATTATCCTGTATCGAAGACCTGCCTCGAATCAGCATATAGTGAAGCCCTTCAGTACAACAAGAAGTCTTATAAAAGACCAAGTACGGAAACTGTCTCGAAACTCAAAAACAGTTATCTTCCATACAGCTCACAACAGGACAAAGAAGGAATCTCCAGAAGTCAAGTCCCGTTGAATAAAGAAGCATTTAAATACTCAAGGATAAAGTATTTAAATACTGTCAGTCAACAGATCTTCAAATCCCGCTAAATCCGGATCGTGTTATAATCCCGTTGGAACGAAATCTCACTCAAACGGATACATCTCAACGGATATATATTTCAAAGACTATATATATCACATCAAGATGCTGAAGATCAGTTAACCCAAGCTATCGAAATTATTATCAGAGCAAAACATATCTCCAAAGCTTACTGCAACTCAGATCAAAAGAGATATACGGTGTTCATCATTACGAACAACACTTCATCACCGAAAGCTCTTAAAGTCAAAGTTGTTGTTCCCATCTGTTCTATACTTTGAACAAACAACCTGTATGGACCGAACAATCTGTGCTTCTCCGGATCGTGTGTGAAGGATTTGCATTGAAGAAGACGAAGCTTCAGAACTGTGTGTGAAGAAGCAAGTCAAAGCATTAGCTCAAAACCAATCTGTGTGAACGGTTGAAGCTAAGATCTTTATATCAATCTGTGTGAACGATATATTGATTGTGTGTGTTGTTATAATTACGTAGTTGTGTACGTAGTAATTATAATAAACTTTTTACTCCTGTGTGGAGGACCAGTGGACGTAGAGGGGTTTACCTCGAACCACTTTAATTACTGTGTTATTTACATTCAGCTTTTACTGTTTTAATTACTGTGATTAATTAAGTATACTCTATACATTTAGTTGCTGTATCCACAGCAACCTACTGTATCCAAGACTTCCGCTACGCACTCAGATTTAAAATCCATACAGTTTGTTGTTTAAACTATTTCCCAAACTGTATCCAGTATACTTAGTGGCCAACAAGTGGTAAGAGAGAGGTTGATTCTAAAAAGAATCAGTCGTATTTTTAGCCGAATCAGATCCAAAATCACTTATTTTCAAAACAGTCTCTTTCATTTTTGTATAATCACATGGATACTTCTATGATTAACAAAGTTCCTATGTTCTCTATTAACAAATTTGATGACTGGAGAATTAGAATGGAGGCTCATCTTGCAGCAATGCACGAAGAGATGATTTTTGTTATACAGGATGTAACTATCAAGATCATGAAGGTGAACACGGCCGCAAGGATTGAAGGCCAAGCCCATGCTTAGATGCTCGAGAAGGATCGTGAGCAATGGACCACAGATGAAAGAAAGCGAGCAAACCTTGACAACGTAGCTAAGAACGCGTTATTTGTCACTCTTGACAAAGGCACGTTCTCGAAGGTAAAGAGCTGCAAAACAGCCAAAGAAATCTGGGATAAACTCAAGTTAATTTGTGAGGGAACTGAGCTCTCAAAAGAAAATAAGATTTCAAAACTGACTCAGCAATTTAAATCTTTCGAAATGAAACCAACTGAGACACTTGAGGAACTTGACCTCAGATTCACTGGTATTGTCGGTGAACTTGAAGCGTTGGGCAAAATTTATACCCAAAAGGAGAAGAATTTAAAAATTTTCAGATCTCTCCCAGTCCGATGGGACATTAAGACCACAGCTATGCGTGTATCTTGCAATCTTAATGAAATATCTACTTTTGATCTCTTCTCTGGCCTCAAAGCTTTTGAGTATGATATTGACAGAAGAGAGAAAGCTGAAGAATCTCCTTCAAAGGTCACAGCTCTAGCCGTCAGACGAACCGTCGACACAAAGATGCCCGGCTCGTCAAGCCTAGTCACAAGAATGCCGACAGTGACGACGACATCTGTCTCAAGATGAAATGGCGCTTCTCATGCATAAATTCAAAAGTTCATCAAACACTGAAAGACTCCTACAGCCCAAACCTGTCCACAAGGTAAGTACCGAAACATCATCTGGTGATGCTAACCTGTGCTATAATTGCAGGAAATCAGGGCATTATGCAAATAAATGTCCTCATCCCAAAGTCCAAAGGTTGCCGGAGGCCGAGCAACAAGAGAGAGATGAAAGAAGACGTGCTTGGAAAGACAAGCTCAAGGCCCTGATTGGAGAATCAGAAGCCTCCCCCACACCATACAAATCAGCAGAATGTCTTCAGGTGGTCACTGAAAGTGATTCATCTGACGATGAGTTCGATGATAAAGCATATATGTGCTTTATGGCCAAAGACATTCCAGAAGGTGAAGACAGCGACGATGAGGTAAGTTCAACCTCAGCTATTCCTTCAAACGCATCTCATACTTTTGAAAACATGATGAATGAATTTAAAAACATTCAAAAGGCCCATGAGACACTGAAAACTGAGAACATACAGCTTCAATTAACTAATTTAGAGCTGAAAGATGAAAATGATTTGCTGAAAATAAATTATGAAAATATGTCTCTTGACTGTGAAACCAGCAAAGTCGATTTTGAAAAACTCATAGAAAGCAATCATCAACTTGCTCATGACCTAAGTGAGGCTAAAACTCACAACGAGAGCAAGACAAATGATTTGGTTCTACTTCAAGCCAAAATCACAACTCTCGAAAAGCGAGAAACTGAACTTGAGACCACTCTGAAATCGTTCGAGAAATCGTCCAAAAGAATGGAAGAAATTCTGAGCACTGGGCAAAATGCTCATGATAAAAGTGGCTTAGGATACAGCTCATGTTCAAACAAAGGGAAAACTAGTACAGTGTTCGTCAAGAGTGTGGAACACATTCCAGAATCGGAAGAAATCCCTAATCCCGTGAAGGAACCTGCTGTACCGAGAAAACCGAAGGCTGCTATTCCGCCCCCGCAATCCTATTCCAGACAGCGGAATCATAAGCCGTTCCAACCTGTGAGGCGCACTCAACAGCATGCTCCCAGAGCATATCAACAGCGCCAACACTGCTCGAAGGAAGGTCAGTATCCAACCACCAAAGGCCCGCACGGCAAGATTATCAAGACAAAGACGCCGAGGTATTGATACAGGAGCCCCGTTATCCCTCGAGACAACAGATGCCGGTTCGGTATCAACAAAAGCATTGGGAATCCAACTGGAGACCCGAAGGCAAGTGTTAGGCCTAAGAAAATGGCTCCACCTCCAAGACGGCACTCGTCTTGGATTAATAATAATAACCCCGAATTTTTCATGCATAATAATTATCATGGTTATAACAACTACGGATATGCCCCGTAGATATCGCAACACCTGCACCGAGTAGGTCCTACAAGAAACCAATTCTTTGTCAGAAAACTTGGGTACCAAGAGGAACTAACAATCATGGACCCAAAAATCAAAGGGGACCTAAATCTACTTAATCTCTTTGTTACGACATTCTAGAGGAGGATACAGTACTTTGATAGTGGATGCTCGACACATGACCGGAGATAGGAGCAAGCTATCAGATTTTGTAGAAGGTCGCGGTCCAAAAGTTCGTTTCGGTGATAAATCTAAAGGAAGAACAAGAGGGAACGGAAACCTACTTGTCGGGAAATTCAAAGTCACCGATGTTGCATATGTTGAAGACTTACAGTATAATCTACTTAGTATTAGCCAGTTCTGTGATAAACAGTTCTCGGTGAAGTTCTATATAGATCAGAGAGTCAAAAACATCCAAACCAAGGAAGTTGTGCTTACAGGAAGCAGATCAGGTAATATGTATATTGCTGACTGGAAGCCTATGAGCTCCTCAATTCCATGCTTTGTTGCCAAAGGCACTGCAGATCTTAGCTGGTTATGGCACAAGAGGATGTCTCACGTCAACTTCAAGACAATCAACAAGCTCTCAAGACAGGGAATGGTTAGAGGTTTGCCAAATGTGTCATTCAAGAAGGACAGCGTCTGCGGACCATGTCAGAAAAGCAAACAAATCAAGTCAACCCTGAAGAGCAAATCCTACCTTTCAACCCAAAGAGTGTTGGAAATGCTACACATGGATCTCTACGGTCCTGTAGACCCAGTAAGTTTGGGAGGTAAGAAATACTGCATGGTTGTTGTTGATGATTATTCCAGGTATGCTTGGACGATCTTTCTTAGCAAGAAGAAGCAAACAACATCAAAGCTGCCCGAGCTCCTGAGAAAGTTGCAAAATGAAAAGGCATCGAGTATCATGTGCATTCGTTCCGACAGAGGTACATAATTTACTAACCGCTTTATATAGCAATACTGTTCGGAGAATGGAATACAGCATGAATACTCAGCTGCCCGTACACCTCAACAAAATGGTGTTGCCGAGCGAAAGAATAGGACGTTGAAAGAAGCAACAAGGACAATGATTGCCGCAAGCAAATTGCCACAACAAAACAGCATGCTACACTCAAAACCGCTGTATCGTCAACAAGAACCACAACAAAACAGCATATGAGGTATGGAACAACAAAACTCCGTTAGTTTCGTATTTCCACATTTTTGGATGCAGGTGTTATGTATTGAATAATGGGAAGGACCAACTTAGAACCTTTGATGAAAAATCAGATGAAGGAATATTCGTAGGATACTCCTCCGCCAGCAAAGCTTTCAGAATCTTTAATAAAAGGAAGCTGACGATCGAGGAATCAGTTCATGTAGTGTTTGACGAACCACAGCTTGACCCTACAGGAGTAGATGATATCACTCAGAACATTCACCATCTATCTATCTTGGATCCTCCAACTCCCATAGAACCTGTCGTTAATTTAGAAATCAACCCCGCAGCTGTAAGAATCGATGTGGATGAAGCCGGCCTGCATAAGCCGAAGCCGTATCCACAGAATCCTTCGATCTGACGGGATCCTGAATTAGAACCCGACCGAAGATGGTTGAGAGATCACCCGCAAGAGCTGATCATTGGAAACATAAATGCTGGTGTTTCTACTCGTAGGAGAATACAGAGTACACAAGGAAATGTACTTTGTGCACAAGAAGAATCTGATGCTGAGATATCACAGTTTCCTGAATGGAAATCTCAATCCGAGCTTAGAAGACTCAATATGTGCACTATTGCTGTATTCTTAGCCCAATCCGAACCTGTTTCGACCATAGACGCTCTAAATAATTCCCACTGGATAACATCTATGGAAGAAGAGCTTAACGGTTTCGAAAGAAACAATGTATGGTATCTTGTACCCAGACCAACACATCAATCGGTTATAGGAACCAAATGGGTATTTCGAAACAAAAAGGATCGAAATGGACTTATCATAAGGAACAAATCCAGACTAGTCGCACAAGGCTATAGTCAGGAGGAAGGCATAGACTATGATGAAACCTTCGCCCCTGTAGCGAGACTAGAAGCCATCAGGATATTTCTCGCCTTTGCCGCCCATAAGAGTTTTATTGTATACCAAATGGACGTCAAAAGTGCTTTCCTGAATGGAGATCTTGCAGAAGAAGTTTATGTTGAACAAACACCAGGGTTTGCCAACACAGACGGTATCGATCTAGTTTACAGGCTAAGGAAAGCGCTGTATGGACTTGAACAAGCCCCTAGAGCCTGGTACGAAACCCTGTCCCAGTATCTAACCAACAACGGATTTGAGAAAGGTGCTGTGGACAAGACCCTGTTCAAGATACAGGAAGGTGATGACCTTCTTATGGTGCAAATCTATGTGGATGATATTATTTTTGGTTCAACTAACCTTGCTCTATGTCAAAGGTTCTCTCATCTCATGCAAAGTAAATTTGAAATGAGTATGATGGAGGAACTTAGTTATTTTCTAGGTTTGCAGGTAAAGCAGATGCCTACAGGTATTTTACATCAACCAAGAAAAATACAGCAACGAGCTTCTCAACAAATTTGGAATGAACACTTCCAAATCCCCGCCAACCCCCATGAGCACTTCCGTGCAAATTAGTGCTGATGAAGCCGGAAAGCCGTTTGACCAATCACTCTACAGGAAGCTCATTGGTTCGCTCCTGTACCTAACGGCTAGCAGGCCCGATATCCAGTTTGCTGTTGGAGTGTGTGAAAGATATCAAGTTGCACCTAAGGAATCACACTTCAATACAACTAAACGAATCCTGAAGTACATTAAAGGAACAGTCGATGCAGGACTTTGGTATCCTAAGGAAGGCGGATTCGATTTAGTTGGATACAGCAACTCGGATCTCGGAGGCTGCAAGCTATATAGGAAGAGTACAAGTGGAACTTGTCACTTTCTTGGACCTAGACTCGTTTCTTGGTTCAGTAAGAAGCAATTGGCTAATTCTCTTTCCACGGCTGAATCAGAGTACTATCTTTGGTAGTTCTTTGTATGCGAATCCTTTGGATGCGGCAACGGTTGTCGACTATGGAATCGATGCCAGAGAGACTCCAATCATGTGTGATAGCACGAGTGCAATTGCAATCACGCACAATCCTGTCCTGCACTCGCGCACTAAGCATATCAACATGAAGCATCACTTCATAAGGAATCACGTCGAGAACAAGGATGTTCGCCTTGAAAAAGTTCATACAGACGTTCAGTTGGCCGACATCTTCACCAAGCCGCTCGACACAGCAAGATTCAACATGCTCATACAAGAATTGGGAATGCTACAGCTAGACTCCCTGTAAGTAAATTACTGTTTTTACTCAACAAATTGAGGGGGAACGCTGTAAGACCCAAGAATACAGTATCCAACGTTAATTATTTGTACACTCAGAATCGTCAATATAGCATCAGTAGCGGCGAAGACATATGAATCCTACGGTGGCGTGTGCAATAATTAAGGGGAATCTTGTAGGACCCATGAATACAACATTAATCCTTAAGTTCTTTGTATGGAATTTAAAACCTATATGTACCTTTTTAAGGGGAACGTCAGACGACGGAAACAAAGACATACTATAGGATTTCAATTCAGTATATATATAATATCATATTATTTCTTTTTGTCCACGTGCCCTGTTTTTATGTCAAACGTCATGTACATTAAATGCCTTACACGACATCTGGACAACTGAATCTCAAAAGCCGCGATGTTTTAAATTGTTTATAGTTTTAAAACCGCCGTTTTAGGCATTTAGGGTGACACAAATGTCAGAAATGGGACCCGCTCATTTTTTCAAAACATTTTAATGGATTAGCGTACCAGTTACACTCAGTCCATCTTAACCGTTGATTTCAAAAATTGGTTCCCATCCCTTAAAATCTGACCATTCGTACTCTGCAAAACCCTATTTCGCCGCCCAACTATAAAAGGACTGAATCTGCCATTAGAGACTTTTTACGCTTTCTGCAAATTCAAGAGTTCTCAAGCAAAAACAGCCTACATACTTTTCTGCATTTTACTGCATATTTCGATTATTTTCTTGCACTTTTTCTTAAGTAATCATCAAATGGCTGGACAAACCTCTTCTCCTGCTCTGAAGAAGACTGCTAACATCATTGATGGCCGGATCTTTTCAAGATCTGTTATCATTGAGCGCATTTTGTCTGAAACCAACGACGCATAACCCATGGAGTACATCATAACTCGACTTCGTCAACAAGGCCTTTATCGCTTTGGAAGTCAGACTGCTGATAAGTACGATGCACATCTGGTTGAGGAATTTTACCTCAATGCCGCCGTACGCTTTCTGTCATTGGCCCAAGGAGGTCATGTTGCCGACATCACCGCTACAATCCAGGGAGTTGAGATCTGTATTGATAACGATCTGCTCCAAAACATCTACAGGCTACCCGCTGATGGCCTGACTATGGATCAACTTGAGACATTCGGGTCTCAAGAGCTGATCACTAAATTTTATGGACTGTTCACAGGTTCCAAAGTTGTTGACATGGTTCAGACTACATGTCACAAGAAAATTTTTTGTCTCCCATATGTATATCTTCATGATTTTTGCTGCAGGATAATTGAGAATCGAACCGGTGCGTTCGAAATGTGTACCAACCTGAGGTTCAGGATGATGTTGGCTATTCTGACCTGTGAAAAGGTCAATTGGTGCCAAATAATACTGAAACGCCTGCAAGAGGAGGTGTGGAAACCGGCCACCCAGAAGAGATCTTTTGGTTTGATGTTAAACCATATCCTGACGAAATGCGGACTGTCGCAATCCGCCGATGCTAAGAAGAATAACCCCAGGATATACCTAGGAGGCGTCAAGCCTACTGCGTATAATCAAACCACAATGGTCTGCAACCATCCAAAAACTGGAAGTATGCCAATTTCCGCAGATCCACGAGATGAGTCCTTGAAGTTCCAGGAAGTGGAATCTTCAAAGAAGAGAAAGAGGTCTCACAGCAAGAAACCCACTGCTGGTGAGAAGCCCAAGAAGAGACTTAGGAGGCTTTCTAAAGTCAAAACTGCCAAACCCTCTGAAGAAGTCTCCCCCGTGGCTCAACCCACTGAAACACAACCCCAGGGCTCAACCCCTGTGGAAAAGGTGTCTCCTACTGTATCGACAGTAGATCCTGAGCTTTTGGCGGCTAGGACGGATAATGAGACATCTGCCAACGAACAAGACTTTAGCGAGTCGGCTGCCCATTTGGAGCCAACAGCTACTTCTCCTCTGCGGGATCCCACACCCGTACAGGATCCATCTTCCTTCAGGGCACCATCCCCTGTAAGGAGTCCCACTTCCATACAGGATCCCATACCTGTACAGGAATCCCTCGCGACAGCGTCTCCAGACGTTGTACATAGTCCCTCCCCCGACTCCATCATTCATAAGAACCTCCTTTCTGTTCAAATTGAACATGCTTACGAAAGATTTCTCACATGGAAAGGCTACAGGCTAGCTCCGTACGAAACATTGTACAACTGGAGCGATTGGAGCCAAGAAGAAAGATTCGTCTCAGAAGTGACGGACTCAATGGAGATTGAAGCCCTGATCCGATGGGAAAATGCCTTCTGCAAGGAGCTGATTGAAAGCCATCTGTTGCAGAAATCTGACACTAGAAGGAAGAGGCAAGAGAAGCTGCTAGGAGAATCAGGTTACAGCAAGAAAGGGAATTCGAGGCCACTCAAGACAGCATCACTTCCGAGTTAAATAGGCTAGCCCCTTCATCCCAAAGTTTTAAGATTTTAGGCTCCCGACCTGAATTTCATGATCCAAATGTCCCATGGCAAAGTCTAATCCAAAGACCTTCTGAAATTCGTCTGCCAACCAACCGCCATCCTACTACCGATGAAGTGAAGCAATGGAGGAAAAACGAACTGATGAGATACTTTGTCAAACTCATCAGGGAATCCGCCATCTTCAAGAGATATAAAACGTTAGCAGAGGCCGCAGACAAATTTACGAAGATGTTAGAATACGGAAAACTCCCTCTCCAGCTTGATATGAAGAGCAAACACAAAAGAGGAGATCGGATCACCCATCCAGAAGACTGGATTCTTGCCTTTGATCGATCCTATGAAGGAAGAGCTATATACCAGGATCG
Source organism: Orobanche coerulescens (assembly GCA_033398695.1). NCBI lineage: Eukaryota > Viridiplantae > Streptophyta > Magnoliopsida > Lamiales > Orobanchaceae > Orobanche > Orobanche coerulescens. The sequence continues at coordinate 8,424,356 of CM065802.1, read as the reverse complement.
AGGCAACGATTCTCTACAGAACTGGTGGCGTGGTACCGAGAACGATCCAGGGAGAAAGCCGTGGAGACATGCAGATCACTATAGGAGCTGAAATCCTTATATATTATTTTTGTCTTTGTAATTTTTCCTTCGAAACAGCAAACCATGTACTCAATTTATTTTGAATATCAATAAAAGTGTTTGTTTGTCTTGAAAGATTACAACTCGTAATCTACTGTGTTGATGTATGATTACTTAAATTGTTTGATAAACAAACTCAAGTTAGGTAACTTGATTGAAAACAAAGTCGCATTTAACTAGTCTACGAACAGTTCATGATTTCAGTTGTAAGCTTAGAGTACATTGTAAGATTGTGCCTGCGCGCCAATCATAAGCTTAAAGTTGTAAAAATCCTTAAACTGTATCGAACTTGCCTGCGAGCAGTTCATCATTTAGACTAAGACAGACCTTTTGACAAAAGACCAAGAAATCTGCCAGAAGACATCAAAAGAAGATCGCTTCATGAAGAAGGTTTTGGCATCATCAAGAAGACTTGAAAAGTTAAGAAAGTAAGTCTTGGCAAATTGTCAAAAAGGGGGAAATTGTTGGGAAAACAAGAACCCTGTATCGAAACAGCCGGGATATCCAATCCCTGTATCAAATGGTATTTAATAAAGAGGTTTTGACATATATGCCAATCCGCATACAGTAAAAGAAAACTGTATCGAAGCATTGAGGCATTATCCTGTATCGAAGACCTGACTCGAATCAGCATATAGTGAAGCCCTTCAATACAGCAAGAAGTCTTATAAAAGACCAAGTATGAAAACTTTCTCGAAACTCAAAAACAGTTATCTTCCATACAGCTCACAACAGGACAAAGAAGGAATCTCCAGAAGTCAAGTCTCGTTGAATAAAGAAGCATTTAAATACTCAAGGATAAAGTATTTAAATACTGTCAGTCAACAGATCTTCAAATCCCGCTAAATCCGGATCGTGTTATAATCCCGTTGGAACGAAATCTCACTCAAACGGATACATCTCAACGGATATATATTTCAAAGACTATATATATCACATCAAGATGCTGAAGATCAGTTAACCCAAGCTATCGAAATTATTATCAGAGCAAAACATATCTCCAAAGCTTACTGCAACTCAGATCAAAAGAGATATACAGTGTTCATCATTCTGAACAACACTTCATCAGCTGAAAGCTCTTAAAGTCAAAGTTGTTGTTCCCCATCTGTTATATACTTTGAACAAACAGCCCTGTGTGGACTGAACAATCTGTGCTTCTCCGGAACTGTGTGTGAAGGATTTGCATTGAAGAAGACGAAGCTTCAGAACTGTGTGTGAAGAAGCAAGTCAAAGCATTAGCTCAAAACCAATCTGTGTGAACGGTTGAAGCTAAGATCTTTATATCAATTTGTGTGAACGATATATTGATTGTGTGTGTTGTTATAATTACGTAGTTGTGTACGTAGTAATTATAATAAACTTTTTACTCCTGTGTGGAGGACCAGTGGACGTAGAGGGGTTTACCTCGAACCACTTTAATTAGTGTGTTATTTACATTCAGCTTTTACTGTTTTAATTACTGTGATTAATTAAGTATACTCTATACATTTAGTTCTTGTATCATGACAACCTCAGTATCCAAGACTTCCGCTACGCACTCAGATTTAAAATCCATACAGTTTGTTGTTTAAACTATTTCCCAAACTGTATCCAGTATACTTAGTGGCCAACATATGAGATAAGTATAATATAAGTGAAGTGTTCGGTACTCTTATTTAAAATCTAGATAAAAATGACAAACAATTATAACCTTCTGAAAAATAAAAAAATGGCAAACATGTCCACCCCTACCACCACCCACCATCGCCACCCACCACCGCCGGGGCTGCATCTCCATGGTTGTGTCAAGAAATCCCAGATATCTCTCATCCTCAATAACTACAACTCAACAAATCCAAGAAATTTTGCATCCCCATGACTGCAACTCAAGAAATCTTGCATCTGTCATGGCTACAACTTAAAATTTCTCTCAAGTCAAAAGCCCTCTCCCAGAAGTGAAATTCTGAGCGGTAGCGGAAGAGGCACCTGAGAAACATGGCGGCGAGGGAGGAATTGAGGCGGTGGCGGCGACACTGATAGAGAGCGAGAAGATGAAAATAGAAGAAGATAGTGGGAGCGAGCATTAATTATGCATTCTAGCTAGAAATTATTTTTTCATCTTGGAAGTTCAAGTTGGGAATTATACAGACAGCGAGAAGATGAAAGCAAAAATCTTGAAGAAAGAGAGGGGTAATCTTGGGAAGCAGATATTATCCGTTCAAGTTAGGAACTATCGGACTCTTTTGGTGGGTTACGAAAAACTCGCGAAACACTACTGAAACAGTGATTTCTGGGACAGGCCGGATTTTTGTGCGGGTCAATAAGTTAAATCATTGTGCTCCCAAATAATGGGTTTTGCCTATATAACTTTTGCTATCCCATCATATTAGACCTACCAAACAGGCCCTGAAAACATCTCCCCTATATAGTAATGCAGAATACGCTGAACCTAAGTGTCAGTTTCTCATGCTTTGGCTGCCACATGTCTTTTGTTGGTGCTTCGGGTGCTTATGAGTCAGTCTTTCATGCTTCAGCTGACACATAATCAATTAGTGGCCCAATCATCATTGCATTAATTACATTATAATTATAACTCAAATAACTCATACCTACCTTATTAATTTTTACGAATTAAAGAATATGAAATTATGAATAAATAAGAATTGATTATATTTACAAAAATATTTCATATTTTCATTAATTAAAAATATAAATCACAAACAAAGAGAAATTTAATATAGTAGTGTGCACTATATATTAAAAACTTAAACCTAAAATCTCGCGGAAACATTATATATTCCACTAATTAATTAGTTTATATTAGTTAGTCACTATAATTAGGTATATCAATAAAAAAAATATTAACTGAAATTAAAGATGCTTGGGAATATTGCAAAAAAAATGTTGAATATATATATAATTAAAGAGGTACTTGAAGTCCTAATCAATTAAATAAATCGAAATAATCTTATTAAAATTATTATTGAAAGTGTAGAAATAATGGTTTTAATTATTATTTATAAATGGATCAAAGAAACTATGGAATAAATCAATTAGTCTATTTAAGTTTTAAATCTTATTTAATTAATATAAACTAACAAAATAAATGAAAAAAATTATATTTAATAAATTATATAATTACTGATTTTATGAATTTTTAAAGAGATATTTAAAAATAGATAAGAAATTAAATTTAATAATAGTATACTAATCCGTAGATCTTTGTACAAAGAGAATTTTAGAAAATAAAAATTGATCGTTTTAAGTGATTTTTAAGTGATTTTTTAATTTTTTTTGTTTAAAATTTATCTACTTTTAAAATCAACTATATATTTTTGAAAGTTTTGGATTCGATTTTGTATTTTAAACTATATCCAAATAATTTATATGTAATTTTTTTTTCAAATGTAAGGATTAAATTATCTCATTTTTGGCCATGTAACAGAAACTGTTAAATACTCAATGATTTGGATCAATTTGGCAAAAAAAAGGACCAAAAAAGAACGTGGAACTAAAATTTCATCAAATACAGTTTAACACAATCAGATATGAATTGAGGTTTTTTCTAATACGAGTTTCCGAAATTACTAAAAGTGCCCAACTATTTATGTGTTCTCTTGAATGTAAAATGTGCCAACTTTAATAATTCTATATATTAAGTTAAATGTTTGAAAATAATATCATATAAAAATAATATAAAGTTTCAACCGAACCAAATGTCACTTAGGTTTTTTGTAATACAAGTTTCACGCATTACTAAAAATACTCTAATTATTTTTCTCTTCTTTTGAATGTAAGATTCCATGAATTTAGTACTCTTAATTATAAAGTTCAATGTCTGAAAAGTACCCTATAACTTTTTCCGGCTCATCTTATATTACAAATAAAATTGGGCATTTTTTTACTTTTAAAAAATGGGGATAATTTTAATTAGGCTAGGAAGTGAATGTAGTTTTCTTAGTTAACCCCGCGATTAGTATATTTACAATAAGTCATACAAGTAATTCATTTATATATATACTACGATCAGGCTGTTTCTTTTTTGTTTTTTTGGCAAATTGGAAAGTACTTAATTTTAAGTTATAAGTCATAATCTCCTTACTTTGTAATTCCAGAATCTATTTTAAAATGAATATACATATAGTTTCACTTCAACCAAATGCCGCCGACATTTTTTGTAATACAAGTTTCAAAAATTAATAAAAGTACCTCAACTCTTTTTCTATTTTTTAATGTAAAATGGGTAGACTTCAATACTCTTAAATATGAAGCTAATTGTTTGAAGAAATATCATATAAGCATAATATGCCGTTTCACTTCAATCAAATCAATTGAGTTTTTTATTTTGTAATTTTTTAAAATTTTAAGGTCGTCTTTAATTGGGACAAAATTCTGGTGCATATTTTTTAACTTATCCAAGCTATTCTTATATTATAATCTAAATTGTTAAATTTCTTGGTAATTTTAAGACGAGGACTTGGATGTAGTTTTCTAAATTAACAGGTAGATTTATAATAGGTCATACAAGTAATTAAATTATATATACTACTATTACGTTTTTTATTACAATTTGAGAAGTGCTTAATTTTAAGCTATAAGTCAAATATCTTATGCATTTCCAAAAGCTTTTTATATTTTAAATATTACTAAAATTACTCTTGTCATAATTATTTAGTATAATTCTACATATGAAGTTGTACTAAAGGACAATGCATATATCGGTTATTCAAGTATAAGCTCTTCTTCACTTGGGCATCATTGCAAACTCATAAGACTGACCAAGAATATGAGATTAATCGTTGGACAAACAATGTCATCTCACCATCTACAAGAAATTAAGGACTTCTCTGAAAATCCTCAAAATTGTAAATGGTGAGCTGGGTGAGAAGTCGATAGAGAAACCTTGATTGATATTCTTGATATTTACTAATCCGGAGTGCCGAAAATCATATTACAGCTATTGTTGAAAGCACTATCATTCACTTATAAGTAACTTTCCATAAAGTAATTTTTTGAAGAAAGAGCAATCCTGGCGCCAACAAACGACATTGTGGAGATAGTAAACGATTACGTGATGTCTATGATTTCAAAAGACAATTGGATATATCTCAATTATGATAGTATATGCCAAATTTCTGCCCTCTAAAACTCAAAATCAAGTATATCCAGAGTTTTTTTTGAATAGCATTGTTGTGTCGCGATTAACACATTTCGATGGCGACCGACGTAAAGGACCGAGCGACCTAGTCAGCGTTAAATGTGCCACGGCACACCTGCCAAACGAAGATCCCAGATCAAGTCCAAGTGCCGAGCGATCGACATCCAGGGCGATCGTCTCTTGGCACATAGCGATCGACTCTGGTGCCCGGCCAAGGACGACCGCCTCATGCCACGTGTAAAACCAACATCCGTCATATCTACCAAGACCGGATCTCGGAGTAAAGATCCACGTGCAGATCTGGAAAAGGCGTCGTAGACAACCTACCGACAGACCCGCCGAAAGGTCCAAAGTGGACCTCCCAAGATAGCGACGTAAGGCACATGGCGTCTTCTCACTGGTTCGCACAGCTGGCTGTCAGTAGCAGCCGCGGACTTTAAGGGAACCGACCCACGTGCTGAGACGATCGCCCGCTTATTATAATTTAGTAAAGGCGATCGCCCAACTACCTCCTCTCCTATAAATAGAGGACTTCCAACATTTGGAAGGGGGCTGACTGCTTCTTCTCTCTCAGGCTGTTCCGAGACACTCAAAACCTCTCTCTCACTCTCGACCGAAAGACGATCGACCGAATCGAGCATCACATCTCATTTGTTACAAGAACTCACAGAGCATCAACTCTGGTTCTTCCGGCAATCTTCGGCACTCAAGAGCTAAGATAACTAGGGTTTTTACACTCATTGTAATTGTACTCTAACATTAATATTTGTACTCCCAAGTATTCGTATTAATAATATCTCGCGAGAGCATTCAAGCCCAGGCCTAACAAACCCGGCAAATCTTGTGTTATTTACATTCCCTCGGATGTGCTCTCGCATTTTGTTTGTTACTCACCCATAGCCATTTCCAGCAATCCTCCCGTATAATATTTTGGGCAACAACAAGCATCAAATATTCTAGAATTCCAAATCACATCTTGAAATCGTAAGTTAGACTTTCAATTATGCTAATTCAAGATATGGATTAACCATCAGAATTATGCAATGTCACATCATTAATAATTATCCAAATCCGTAACCATGTTATTGAACAAAAAAATTCGGGAAATAATTCTGAGATTAAGTATTTATCAATTGATATTAAGCCACTTAGATATCATATTATCAGTTCTCACTTATTATGAGCTTTGCTATGACTATATTTAAGAGTCAAGGTCAAACGCTTTCTTATATCGGTATGTATCTTCCAAGACCTGTATTCGGTCATGGTTAGCTTTATGTAGCCATATCAAGAGTGAAGATCAGGAAAGACTAGAAATCTCTTCTTGCGATGAGAATGGTGTAATCATAAACAGAACAAATAGTGTAGTTTATAAAGAAGTATTATGAAATTTATAATGAACGATTTACATATTATATATTTACATAAAATCGTTGTGTTCCCGTGTAATTACACGGGTGTTATATTAGTCGTAACCGATAGTACAAGTTTGGAAAAATAGAAATTTGACTTTTTAATACCATTTTAATTTATTGGACTTAAATTTTATATGAGCTGTGTTGCTTACATGTTGGGTAGAGTAGATAATTTTAAAATACTTACTCTCTCCGTCCATAAAAATATTTCTCATTTTTTATTTTCTTCGATCAAAATTTATAAACTTTGATCATAAATTACAATCAATAATTATAATAATTTAAGTACTTGATTAGATTTGTCTTGATGTGTATTTCTAAAGTATAACTCACATTTTTTATAAAAAATTTATATATTGATCGCAATTTTTTGGTCAAAATTTTCAAATTTTGATCATAAAAAATAAAAATTAGATATATTTTTACGGACGTAGATAGTACTTTTTCCTTCTTATTCATCCTTCTTATCTATTAGATTTGGACGGAAATTTCTACACCTCTTATATCCCTCAAATATAATAATGAATAGGCATCTCTCTAACAAACCTTACTTATTTAGAGAGAGATATTTTAGTGTATACAGAATAATAGTAATGTAAGTACTTGATAGATTTGTCTTAATGTGTACTTTCAAAATATAACTTACGTGACTATGATTTTTGTTGGGAAAACGGCCTCAAAGATCCCCAACAACCCTCCCAAAGAACGAAAATTGAGAAAAATAAATAACACAAGAATATACGTGGAAACTCCAAAACTGGAGAAAAACCACGGGCCTCCAGAGAGAAAACTCCACTATATGACAAATTGTTACAATCACATAGACTAATCTCTCAAGCTCTCGACTCCCAACTCCTACACTATTACAAGCCTTTGAAAACCTCTTACCCCTCTAAAATAAAGAGCAAGGAATTTCAAACTAGAAGTAATCACAAGACTAAAGAGTAGTGATTGATGTATTTGTATCAAAGTCCTTGGAACTCCTTATATAGCCTAAAAGTCTCCACATACTTTGATAGCAAACCAATGTGGGACAAAATCCCCACTTTCATTTTTAACAACTTTCCAACAATCTCCACCTTGTTAAAACATGAAAGAAAACACATTGTCTTCATCGACAATCATGATTCTTAACACAAAGAACCATCATCCTCAAAAGAGAATAACCTACTCCACCATATGAGTAGAACACTTAGAATAAACCATTCTAAGAATTTTCAACTACTTAGAATCAACCATTCTAAGAACCCTCGGCACATGTCGAAAAACTTGCTGAAATGTTTATGGTACAACTTCCCTGTTGGTCACCCAAAAGTTCATCAGCCCTCGACATCAATCTTCACCACACATCTTGCATCAATGCCAACTCAATGCCCATGTATAAATCCGTGAACCCGCTAACAAAAAGACACATCCCTTTCCATGGTAACGGGCATACCATGGAGATGCCAAATTCTCAAAAGAATTCTTCACCGTTAGTAGAGATGTTAAACGGGCTAGCCCTAGCGGTTCCGGGCTAGCCCTAGCGGGCTTCGGGCTAAACGGTCCAGGCTAAAAAAGCCCGGATTTAAACGGGCTAGGAAATATTGGCCCTAACCCTAACCCTAACGGGTTTCGGGCTAAACGAGCTAAATATTTAAAAAATCTATTTTTTATTTTTTTATAAGTAAAAAAAAAAAACAATAACAATATATTTTATATATATAGTAACAATTATACTATAATAAATATAACAAAAAATACACTTTTATGTATATATATACACACTATATTAACAAATACAGTAATAATATATATTATATATAATATTAATATATATTATATATATACTATTAATATATATATATATATATATATATATATATATATCGGGCTTCGGGCTAGCCCTAACGGGCTTCGGGCTAAACGGTCCGGGCCAAAAAAGTCCGGATTTAAACGGGCTAGGAAATATCGGCCCTAACCCGGTTTTTTGGCGGGTTAAACGCCAGCTTACGGCCCGAGCCCGCTTAACATCTCTAATCATAGTGACGATCGAGACATTGTTAGCGAACTGGAGCATTTTGCCGAGTCCGCTCCACTGACAATTACTCTTGACATGTCCAGATCCCACACTTCCAAAGATATCGGAATCTTCTGTGACTTCTTCTTCTTCCCGTTCCTGCATATCATAATCGTTCCTTCTGACGAAGCATGGCTGCTACTCTCCAGTCTTTTCTCCTCGGACAAGAGTTTTCCAGTAACATCTGCATACTTCAGGGTCTCTTTCCCATACATCAAAATGGGCTTCATATGCTCATAGGAAGATGACAAAGATAATATGAGCATCAGTGCTTTATCCTCATCTTCAACCTTCACTCCGATAGCCTCCAATTCTGACACGATGTTATTAAGAACACTTAGATGATCTGAAATTTTTGTATCTCCATTCATACGAAGAGTATGAAATTGTTCCTTGAGATACAACCGATTTGAGATGCCTTTGCCTTGATACAACTGCTCAAGTTTCTCCTAAAGATCCTTTGCCGTTGATATCCCATGCACATTTGCAAGAACATTCTTTGCTAGAGACAAACGAATTGCACTTGCCGCTCTCAAATCCAAATCTTCCCATTCTTCATCATCGACTTTACTGGTGCTTGATTCCGCGCTAGAAACAGGGGTTGGTTTCCCCCTCAACGCCTTGTGTAACCCAGACTGAATCAACACATCCTTGACTTGAACTTGCCACAAACCAAAGTTGATTCTTCCATCATATTTCTCTACATCGAACCTCATGGGACTGTACTTTGACATCGTATCTGTATCTTCAAAAAACAGTGTTGTATACTAGAAAATATACACCAAGCCTATATAAGTAATATACCCAACAAAGGATTCCCAGGAAAGAGGGGTGGGTCACAACGGACACGCTTAAATACCAAGTCTTTCCTAGCCTAAACCTTCGCTGGATATAAACACTCCCAGCTTGTATATAATTCTATCGTACACAAAACAGTCAACCAAATCCTCGTTTCTGATGTGGAAGGTCAGACCAAGCTGCAACCACAGAGCATACTACGAACCTTCAAAGCACCAAGACACCTTCCAATACGACCAAATAGAAAATTCGTTTCTGATGTGGAAGCTCAGACAAAGCTGCAACCACAGAGCATACTACGAATCTCTAAAACCGAGACCTCCCCCGAACTTGTCTTCGATACCACTTGTTGGGAAAACGGCCTCAAAGATCCCCAACAACCCTCCCAAAGAACGAAAATTGAGAAAAATAAATAACACGAGAATATACGTGGAAACTCCAAAACTGGAGAAAAACCACGGGCCTCCAGAGAGAAAACTCCACTATATGACAAATTGTTACAATCACATAGACTAATCTCTCAAGCTCTCGACTCTCAACTCCTACACTATTACAAGCCTTTGAAAACCTCTTACCCCTCTAAAATAAAGAGCAAGGAATTTCAAACTAGAAGTAATCACAAGACTAAAGAGTGGTGATTGGTGCATTTGTATCAAAGACCTTGGAACTCCTTATATAGCCTAAAAGTCTCCACTTGCTTTGATAGCAAACCAATGTGGGACAAAATCCCACTTTCATTTTTAACAACTATTCCAACAATTTTTTCATATATAAGTCGTAATTTTACGGTCAAAAGTTTTAAAGTTTGACCGAAAAATGTCAAAATATGGCTTTATAACGTGGACGGAGGGAGTACTATCTATAGGAAAATTGTTTTTGGAAGGGTTTTTAGACTAACACTTCTCGTGGTATTAAAGGGAAAGAGGATAAATTATTGCAGCTTTGCTGGTATGGACAAGGAACATTCGATTTCACGTAGAACAATTTGAAAGTGAAGAGATCAAATAAAATATCCAAATGACTTTTGTATGTCCGTGATGGAGACGTAGGAGACTGTATTGATGGAGAGATATCCGTAGGGTTTCTCAAAGCTATATTTATTACAAAAGCAGAGATCTAACAACAGCAATTATCAAGAGTTGCCTAATCTGATTGAAAACTACACTTCCCCTGACTTTTTTGCGCGAGAGGGCAATTCTCGCATCCACGAATAATGTTGTCGAACTAGTTAATGATTTTGTGATGAAAATTATACTTGGAGCGAAGAAGGAATATCTAAGCCCCGATAAAGTGTGTAGGTCTTACAACATGACTAACAACACCTCTAATATTCACAACGCGGGTTTCTTAAATAGTATTCGATGCCCAGAATTTTCAAAACACTATTTGCAACCTAAAATTGGTGTTGCAAATATGCTCCTCAAATAACACGGATCAAATAAATGGATTGTATAGCTTGGCCAACGCGTTATTGAAGCAAAAATACTCGTTGATGTAAATGTGGGAATGAAGTACTTCATACCAAGAAGAGTTTCATCAAGTGATGGGTTGTTTTGCAGTGAATGGTTTAACACTATCTAATGTTCGATTATATCTACCAAATCAATAATTAGTCATGGCCAACATTACCTAGCGATGTCTGGAATAAAGTGTAAGAAAATATTGAAGATTTTCTAACATGTACACAAATGAGAAATTTGTAATAAAACCATGTAATTGGAATTATACAACCTTTTTTTATAAATAATACTTTGAGTTTTATATAACGAAACACTTTATGATTTTTTCTAGCAAAAAAGCATCACTACAACAAAACTCATAATTAGCATCATTAAATTATGTAACTATAAGGTGTTTCTTTTGACAAAAAATAATTTTGTGATATTTTAATGGTAATGCCACAAGTAACGATGTAGCTAAATGTATAATGTCACAAGTTGTTGGTATATTAACGCTTTTTAAGTGGCACTCATTTTAATTAGGATAATAGTTGCAATTGATACTAAACTGTTTACTAGTAAACAAATTGGGTATGTTACCATTTGGGATGACACTATATGTACAAATTAGGGCTGGGACTTAGGACCCGAATAACCGAAGATCCGAACCGAAATTGACATTTTGCTTCGGTTTGGTTCGGGTTTTAAGAAAAAAATTATTTATAAATTTTGAGTTCGGGTCCTGCAATAAATTTCGGGTTCGAGTTCGGTTATTGTAATTTTAAAATTTCAATAACCGTACTACCCGAAATTAGTGACAATAACCGAACAAAAAATTAAAACCCATTATACCCGAACACAAAATTAAAACCCATGCTAACCGTACTACCCATAGTTATTTTATTTTAGATGTTTCTACTTTCTATACACTATATAAATTAAAAAAAAAAACTAACCTAACAAATTTTATTTCGGGTTTTTCTGTTATTTTTGAAAATTTTGAACTGTAAATTTCGGTTCGGTTTTTTCGGTTTTTTGGTAAAATTACTTCGGTTCCTAGAAGTTCGGTTCCTGCGGAAAAAAGTCAGGAACCGAACCCGAATTACATAACACATTTGGAACTTCGATTCCTTACTTTTTTTTCAAGAAACCGAACTATCCCAGCCCTAGTACAAATATTTACAATTAAGATTGTAGTGTACACGTCCCTTTATATACTTTGAGAGTGAGCGAATGCATTTGACTATTGAGGTTTATATTTTTCAAGTATTGACTATGATGTTAAGGAAGCATCCTCGAGATTTGAAAATTTTAAAAGGGATCGACTTATTCATTACTTAAGGCGTATTGATGAGTGTTCATAAAAATACCTTGAGGTGTGTTGAGGTCGAGTTCCCGTAGGAGTTTTATTTAAAAGTACATTGTTCGAGACGATCAACAGTTAAGTTTGGAAAATTTTATTTGTACACGATTTTACACATCTTTTTATAATAATTTATGGCGCTTATTGATCTTAATTTTTTTGTAATTGTTTGTGTTTATGTTTATTTTCTCGTTTGTTTGACTCGAGTACGCTTTGGTAGTTTTTGTTGTGTTTCCAGGCATTTATACGGCCATTATCAAGCATGAACGAAATCTCAACACCCGACAAAGATTAGGCGATGCATGAACATGAGTACGGACCGGAAAACGGAGCCAAACAGCACAACACGGCCACGACCGTGTCAAACAACACGGGCCGTATCAAATGACGCGACCGTAGCCTCGACCGTGCCACGAGCCAGACGTTTTGGCGATTTCTAAGTCAGTTTAACACGGACCGTGGCAAATGACACGGCCGAGTCACTGGGCGGTGCTAATTTTCTTGTTTGACGAGTTTAACACGTTTTAACAGCCCTAAACCCTATTTGACAGCTATAAAAAGACCCCAAGGGCCAATTTTTGGGATTAAAGTCTAAGAAGGGTTAAGAGGGTAAAAACACCATCAAGAGAGAATCGAAGACATCAAGGGAGATCAAGTGCGAATATTTTATCAAGTTCGAGAGATCATCATCCGAGTTTTTCTTCTTCTTTTCGTTCTTTCTTTTCTTTGTTTTTAGTTGCATCATGTTGAATTTGGCTAGAATTTCTTCTTCTAGATTCTCATCAATCTTCGACCGTCTAGATAAAATTGATGATACTAGAATCTAATACTTGATACTATAAGAATAATTAGTCTCTCTGGATCCGACCTTACTTGCCACTTTCTACTTTTACTCTGTACATTTGCGGGTGGTAAAATAATTAGCGAATCAAGTAATAAATGATTGGGCGAAAGTGAAAGAGGAAGGAAGAAGAGAGGGGAAAGCAAAATCAAAACGGGAAGTGATTGCAAAGTGGTCCTTTTTTTATTGTTTTTTTTTTCAATTGTTACTAGATGTTCTCCGGTGCAATGCACCACACAAAATATTCTCTTATTAGAAAATAATTTCTCGATTTCTAAATTTATTTTTGATGATCTTCGACATGAGTATCATATCAACGTAATATTAATAAAGGACTTATTGAGTGTATTATGGAGTTTAATATAATTAAAAAAAGAGTACCACATTAGCGGAGTGTTAAGTCAATTAGTGTCCATTACATGAACCGAACACACCGAAAAAAGTAGGAATAAATTTTGGGGACGGAAGTAGTATGTTATTAAGTCTTAATATGTGTGTGTGTGTGCAGTGTATGTTTTACTATTTTTAGTTATTATAATTAAATAAATATCATAATTTATTTTTTATGAAAGCAATATGAGTCTGAAATCTAATTTCATAAAAATGAGTTAATATATTTTTATTTTGCATCAATTAATTTATTGAAAATTAATGTTCATATTTTTTCTAATATATTTTTTTTGTGCAATCGGTTATTACTGTAAATCCATCAAATTTATTATATTCATATGGATGTCTAGTTGAAAATTGTGAAACAAAAATTAATTTTATATATTTTTTATTAAAAATAAACTTGATATAAAAAATTCTAAACATTAAAATTTTACAACAAAAGAAGAATTTTTTTTATTGATAGATGAGGTGTAAGTTGTGGAATAAAACTCCCACAACACATATCTAATTTTTTTTTTAGAAATTTAAGAATGCATCTCTATGTATAAGCTATATTTTAAAATAAAAAATCAAAAAATTTATAAAGTGACACATGTCCACAACTCTCTTTTAATAGAATTATAGATTTTATTATTTTTTTCATTTCTTCTGTTTTCGAATCTTTTATTACTATTTATTTTTATTTCTTCATACTTTTTATCTTTGGGTTTTCTTTTTTCTTTTTTATTGTACCACGGTTGAAAAAAATATCTTTATTATTGTCTAATATTCTAAAATTTAATTATATTTATTTTTCTTTGGTCATTTATTTCTATATTAGTTTAAAATAATAAATTTAATAAATATAAACCTTAAAATTACTGAGAATATGGAAATAAATAAAGAAATATTAAGTTAGTGAATTAATCTTATATATATAAAGATTAAGTCCTCCTAATTAATATGGAGTATTAAAGTTTAAATGTCATTATACCAAATACATAATTTTAATATATAAAATGTGGAGTCAAAATAATCTATACTACTTCCAATCAATGTTTGAAGAATTTCGAAAGACACATCTCTTTCTCATAAAATTTTAACATCTATTTTTTGGTGTGCAATAATTGAATTTCAACAATAAATGGACGATTAAACTACTCTTCCATCTTTTCATTTGCTTATAAGCTAACGTTTCTCATGACTATATATAGTCCATTTTACTGTCTTCACCAGTTACATAATGCAAATTAATACACAAATGATATATAACCCGATTAATTAACTGTTGTCTCATATCACTTACACAGTTGCTTAGGTTTTCGTTAAGAAGCTAAAGATTTGCTTAATTAGTTTATGTTGTTAATCAAAATTGCAAAAGTTGAGGTTCAGTTCACTTTAACTGTTCTCAGATTTTGATTTATAGTTGTTATAATGTTCTGTATTGTTTGGTTTTGACGTGTTTTTCCTTTATGAATTCAAACTGTTACATGCAGGGTTTGGATTATATTCGAAACATGATTCAGTCATCTATGTATAAGCAGTTGTCTATGAGGGAGAAGTATTATTGTTTTCTTCATATATTTGCTGTTTCAGAAGGATTTTCACTGCCTAAAGATGTACGCTTACTAATTTTTCTAGATAATTGCTATGCTGCATTGAGTACCTTATGGCACTTGGTTCAAGTGTAATATGAATTATCTGAATACCCTGCATTTATTATATATTTTTTACCAAACTCAATGTTTGATCTTTCTTCAGGATGAAGCATCTGCTTGATGTTGTTGGTAACTCCGATCTTGATGCACAGTTGGATTTCTTAAGAACAAAATTAGATTTGGTAATAAATTGTAATAGTATGCAGTTAACTATTGTTGGTTTATATTTTTCCTTCCGATTGTTGATCAACAAGGTTTTTCGGTCACGTGCACAGGTTGAGCAAGAGTCTGCTGGATTGAAGATCCTAACGTTCGAAAGACATCTGTTCTTAATAGCCATCAAGCAGCTTCAATGAATGAATTAATTACCCTCTAGAATCTCAGTTTCACCGGCTCTTGAATAGAGCTTGCCTTCCCAAATTATTCACCTGGTGAGATCAAGAAACTGAGCAAGATGAACCCTATTTCACTGTATACATTGAAGGCAGCAGAATGGATCTGTCGGGTGGATTAGGTAATTGGTTTAAACGGGTAATTTTGGTTTAAATGGCTCTTGAATGGATGTGTCGGGTGGATTAACTCTTAAAGAATGCTGATGGATAATATTAAATCTCTCAATTCGATCTCTTAATGTACAGTTTATCATTATTTCTTTGCTTAGGTTTTTAACAAAAATTGAGTGTATACCTTTTATATTACAGCTCCATTAGTTTGGGTCAAACATTAGAATGGAAGTCGGAAGTCATTAATATAAAGAGCACTATTGAGTTAGTTTGGTTAAGTTTACATCATGAATATTGTCCTGCAGGAAGAGAGAGCGTAAAGAGAGTCAAATAATTTTGACTTAATACATTTGTATATACTTCGATCCATTAACATACATATAATATAAAAATAAGTTTTTGACATAAATAAGAGTTTGATTTTATAATAGCAAACAAAATATGTGCATGGCACGGGTCAGAATACCCGGTGTAAGTAAAAGTTAAAGTCGATTGTGGATAAAACTTAAAAGTGAGAGAAAATAAAAATAGTTATATGCCTACAATAGGGAATACAAACCTTGAAATGGGCGTGTCACTACTTCAATATCCGATGCGAGAGCAATTAATGTCGGGCGATCAGCGGCGGCAAGATCAAGATCCAGATCAGCGGCGGCAAGATCAAGATCCAGAAGAATGGGTGCAAGTGCAACGTAGGAAAGGGAGAAGGAATGATCATCAGGAAGAAGGAAACAACAAGGTTATTTCGAAGTTATTTGTGTCGAATCTTCCTCCGAAGTGCTCGTCCCAGGATCTTAAGGAGGTTTTGGGAGGCTTTGGTCGGTTCGAGGGGTCGTATATCGCCAGAAAACTGGACAAGTGGGGAAAACGGTTCGCGTTCGTGTCCTTCTCGAAGGTTAGTGATATCAATCGATTGGTGGAGGAGATGAAGGATGTGTGGATCGGACCGTACAAGTTATTTATCACGATTGCTAGGTTTGTGGACGGTAAGAAAGTGCAACTACCGGAAAGAGACCCTTTTCGGAAGAAGTCAGAGGTGTATCAAAAGGTCCAAGTGAACCCTAATTCCGGGGAAGGAGAAGGAGGGGGTGGTAGTGCGAAAACTAAGGGGTTCAATGATATGGCAGCAGGTAATAGACGCTCGTTTGTGGACTCGGTTTTGAACAGGAATAAAGTGGATGTCATTAGGGTGGACGACGCCGTGGAGAGGTTTTCGATCTGGAATGGGGTTGCCTTAGTGGGGAGGGTGGCTGATTTTAACACTTTGAGTTCCTTGAACGTGATGCTTCGTAAGCATGGCTGCTTCTCTTGTGACATTAAGTACTTGGGTGGATTCACTGTTGCATTGGTCTTCCAAGACAGTGAGGTGGTGGAGATTTTCATTAATGATAAGGCTAGTTGGTCAACATGGTTTGAGTACCTAGTGAGGTGGGATGGTAATGTGGTTGCGGAGGAGGAACGAATTGCTTGGCTTCAAGTGCATGGTGTTCCGGTACGGTTGGCGCTCGATCAAGTGTACGATTCGATCGGCTGTAGATATGGGAAGGTGATCAAGTCGGCATGCCTGTCCAGTGATGACAAGGATTTTTCGGTAGCGTACATCGGGGTGCTATGCAAGGTACGTAATCGGATAGTGGATCGAGTGGATATTAGTTGGAGGGGTAGAATGTTTAATGTTTGGGTAGATGAGAACGTTGGAGAGTGGGTGCCGGATTGTGTTGTTGAATCGGAGGAGGACAAGGATATAGTGATCCCAGAGGATGAGAAGATTGATGATAGCGCGCACCAGGACGAGAATGTGGATGTTCAGGGTGAGGAAGGGGAGCTGTTGGACAAAGTAGCGTCTGATGGGGCTGGAAACAATGGTGGGGAGATCGATGGGGGTGATGAGGGTCAGGGTGAGGTTGGCGCTCTTCCAGTCTCAACGGCTTCGGCTAATGGGAGGAAGAAGTTTCGTAGGAAATCCTTGTTCAGGAATCGGAACGAGAGTAGCGGCTTTTTAGACCGTCCGAAAAAGAGACAGAGGGAAAACAATGTCATCTTTGGGCTGGATAAGTTAAATGGTATCATGTCCGATGCAGTTGACTCGAGTGGTTGCAATGAAAAAACCAGCGATGACGTTTTCATGACCCCGGATCTTAACAAGAGAGTGACTGGTCCTTTGGGAAGTGGTTCTTCCGAGTTGGCTGTGAACGAAGGGTGTTCTTGTGAGGCTGTTGATCCAAGTGAGGTTAATGCCCAGAATCACATTGATCTAGAAGTAGAGGCTACGGTGGATCTGAGTAGAGCTTTGGGGGTGGAAAATTTGGTTGATTTTGTTCCGAAAATTATAGAAGAGCTGCACAAAGAAGGGTATCAAGTCGGTGACCAATGAATTTTATTTCATTGAATATTCGGGGTTTAGGGAGTCTTGGCAAAGCTGATTGGGTTCGTAGTATTCGGGCTCATAACGAGGTTAGTTTTCTTATGTTACAGGAAACGCAGTACAGTTCTCTGGACACGGTGAATTTGGGGAGGTATTGGGGGTTCGGGGATTTCTCTTATGATTGGGTTCCTGCTACGGGTAGGTCGGGTGGTCTTTTGTCTCTATGGGATCCTCAAGTTTTTGCTATGGATAGGGTGATTAAATCCTCTAACTGGCTTCTTGTGTCCGGCATGTTTAAGGGGAGTAGGCGTGCTTTCCATGTGCTTAATGTATATGCTCCCCAGAATATTGTGTCTAAACGGATATTGTGGACGAAGATTAGTGGTTTAGTGGGAGATGGGGATGGCAAGTGGATTGTGGCGGGGGACTTCAATTCAGTAAGGAGTGTGGATGATCGACGGAATTCTTTTTTCAATGTGGCTGAGACTAACGAGTTTAATGATTTTATTGATGCTTCGGACTTACATGAATACTCCTTAAAAGGGAGGCGTTTTACATTTGTTGCAGGTGACAAGTTAAGCCGTATTGATAGGATTTTTGTAAACTGGGAATGCTTTATGGAGTGGTCTAGTGTTGAATATGTTGCTCTTGAGATGAACAAATCTGATCACAGTCCGTTGTTATTAAAGACTAGTTCGAGAAACTTTGGTCCAAAACCGTTCAAGTTTTATAACTCTTGGATCGGTCGGGAGGATCTGGGGGCTATAGTAAAAAAAACGCTTGAGGATGGTTCGTTTATTGGGCACCCGGATTCGAAGTTGTTAATGACATTCAAGGCGTTGCGCAAGAACATCTCTACCTGGGCCGCTGACGTCAAAGCGAAAGAGACGAGCGAGAGACGGTTGTTGGAGGCCGAGCGCAGTGAGTTAGATCTTGTCATGGAAAGTAGAGACTTAACAGAGGAGGAAGTTTGGTCCTTGGCAGAGATTAAAAGGCGGCTTGGTGAACTTGACGAGTTTAACTTGCGTGATTTGAAGCAGAAGGCTCGGTGTAATTGGGCTTCCCATGGGGACGACAATTCGAGATTTTTTCATGGTACCATTAATAAACGCAAGGCTTCTAACTATCTTCCTGGTTTAGAGGTTAGTGGGAGGTGGGAAACGAACCCGGCTATCATTAAACGGGAAGTTATGGGTTTCTTTCGTGATAAGTTCTAGGAGAGTATTCGCACACGTCCGACCTTGGTGTGCTATGGTCTTTCGGTTTTGTCAATTGGAGGTAGAAGGCTGGTTAGTGAGTTTTCTACTCATGAAATAAAAAAGGCGGTTTTTGACTGTGGTGCTGACAAAGACCCGGGGCCTGATGGGTTTAATTTTAGATTTATTAGACTCTTTTGGGAGATGTTCGAGAGTGACTTTGTGGAAATCCTGGGTCATTATCACGAGACCAGGCGGTTTAGTTCGGGGGTTGGGTCTTCGTTCATTACGTTAATTCCCAAGGTGAGCGACCCTTCGAAGTTGGGGGATTTTAGGCCCATTAGTCTTATTGGGTGTGTTATTAAAGTGGTGTCCAAGGTGCTGGCAAATCGTATGAAGGAGGTTATGGGTAGAAATGTGTCGGAGAATCAGTCAGCTTTTTTATCTGGGAGGTATATCCTTGATGGACCTTTGATGACCAATGAGGTGATTGCTTGGGCTAAGAAGAGAGACAGGAAAATGTTCTTATTCAAGATAGATTTTGATAAGGCGTATGATAACGTCAATTGGGAATTCTTGTTGTCAGTTATGTCTCAGATGGGTTTTTGTCCAGTTTGGTGTGACTGGATCCGCGGCATATTGGTTTCCTCTAGAGCCGCGGTTTTAGTGAACGGTTCTCCTACGTTTGAGTTTGGTTGCGAAAAAGGGATTCGTCAGGGAGATCCACTTTCTCCGTTTTTGTTCATTATTTTGATGGAAGCGTTCTCGGGTATGATGAATCAAGCTTGTGATATAGGCGCTTTTCATGGTGTCAAGCTTCCAAACGACGGCCCGGTTATGTCTCACTTGCTCTACGCCGATGATGCTATGCTCATGGGGGACTGGTCGTCTTTTAATTTTATTAATATGAGGCGTATCTTGCGTATTTTCTATTTATGCTCCGGGTTAAAGATTAATCTCCACAAATCGGTTCTTTATGGCGTGGGTGTGGAAGATGAGGTTATAGCGAATGTGGTCGAGTCTATGGGGTGTAAAGCGGGTGCCTTACCATTTACGTATTTGGGCATCAAGGTTGGGGCAAACATGAATAGAGTTTCGAATTGGGAACCAGTGGTTACTACATTTAAACGGAGGCTATCCAAGTGGAAAGCTAATACTCTTTCGATTGCCGGGCGCCTTACGCTAATCAAGGCGGTTTTGGATAGTTTGCCTACGTATTATTTTTCTTTATTTAAGGCCCCTAAGAAGGTTGTAGACGTTTTAGAGGGATTGATGCGAATGTTTTTATGGGGTGGGTCGGAGGACGTGCGAAAAATGAGTTGGGTATCGTGGGAGGTTGTTACTAGAGGCACTAAAGATGGAGGGTTGGGGATAGCATCTCTACTCTAGAGGTTAATAACAATGCTTTGCTAGTCAAATGGTTGTGGCGTTTTCTTAATGAACCAAGCGCGTTGTGGAGGAGAGTTATTGCCTCCATTCACGGGTCTTCTAGGAGTTGGGGCATCACACCTTTAAATAACACCATTACGGGTGTCTGGAAGAACTGTGTATCTTTTTGGAACAAACATAAGGTCGATGGGGTCGGTTTAAATGGTATCATTCGGGGCAGCCTCGGAAATGGCGGTCAGATTCGTTTTTGGCTGGACACTTGGTTGGGTGTTCAACCTCTCAAAGAGTTGTTCCCTTCTCTATTTGCGCTAGAAAAGTCCAAGGGTGTGCTGATTGCAGGTAGGGTAAAGGTCATAGGGGACACCCGTGTGTTGAGTTGGGAGTGGACTCGTGCGCCTAACACTGCTGCCGAGTTATTGGACAAACAGAGGTTAGAGGATCAGTTGTCATCGGTCAACTTGGAAGACAGGGTCGATAGCTGGACGTGGTTCCATGGTTCGAGTTCGGATTTCCAAGTTGCCGCCGTTAAAAAGTGGTTACGTGGGCCGGTCAATGGTGATGCTACCTTTGGGTTCAAATGGAGTTCGTGGGTTCCAAACAAGTGTAACATTTTCATGTGGCGCGCTTTTTTGGATCGGCTTCCAACCAAGACATGTCTAGCTCGAAGGAACATTAATGTTGATAATTTGTTCTGCGTTTGGTGTGAGTCTTACGATGAAACCGTTGAACATGTTTTTACAGGTTGTGTTATTGCTTTGGGGGTTTGGAACTCGATTGCTGCTTGGTGCAAAATCCCTAGACCGTTTGCTTTCCACGTTAACGATTTGCTAGACCTGCATGAGTATAACGGAGTGGTGGGCACCAAGAAAACGGTTCTACATGGGATTATTATTATCGCATGCTGGAGATTATGGAGAGCCAGGAATGACAAGGTGTTTCGTAGCAAGGCGCCCAATGTGACGGACTTGGTTGCGGATATCAAGACTGTGGGGTTTCTTTGGTATAAACATAGATTTAAAGAGGGGGTAGTGGATTGGGATAGATGGTGTTCATTTGATGTAACGTGATTTCTTGGTTTGCTTGTCTTGGTTTTCGGCTTCTATCTCCGCCTTGGTGATAGTTGTCGGTTTAGGTTGGTTTTAATGAAAATCTTTTTTTCAAAAAAAAAAAAAATAATATGTCTACAATAATGTCAATAAAATTTATAAGTACGCAAGTAATTATTAAATATACTATAAAACAATATTTTTTTGGTACTTTCCGAACAGATAGTGGAAGCACATGTGATTATGTCCTCGAAACAGGAATCAACGTTAATAAATTAATGAATGATGGGGCATAAGTGATCAGTTTTGCACGACGCAAGCGGCAAGTCCCATGTATGTACAAACGTTCGACTAAATATAAAGAGTGAAAAATTGTTTTTATTTTTTACATAAAGTATTATTTTTTTGTTTCAAATTTAACAACAACTCTTTTGATACTTAAATTATCGAAATTAATTTTTATTCGAATAAATTCGAGTCATATATTATAATTTTGAGTAATATAATTTCGAGTCAATTTTAAAAAATATACAATATTGAGGTAGATTGACAATCGAGTAACACAATTAGACAAATGAATTACCCGAATCCGGGTTACCGGATAAGATACGAGTTACCCGTAATAGATTCGGGTAAGTCGAATCAGATTCGAGTTATCTGAATCTGAATTCGGGTAACTCGAATCTTAATTCGTGTTATCCGAATCTGAATTCGAATAACCCGAGAAAACATTTTTGTCTGAGTAACCCGAATAACACTGTTCTGAGAGCACATGTCTGAGATCTAGCATTTTTTTTTTTACTTTCTAGAAAGCAACACAGCATCATATGTTTTAAGATTTTTTTTTTTATGTTTG
Source organism: Orobanche coerulescens (assembly GCA_033398695.1). Classification (NCBI taxonomy): domain Eukaryota; kingdom Viridiplantae; phylum Streptophyta; class Magnoliopsida; order Lamiales; family Orobanchaceae; genus Orobanche; species Orobanche coerulescens. Next base: position 8,401,799 of record CM065802.1, on the reverse strand, counting down.
TCATAACATGTTTTGACATTTCGGGTAACTGGAATTTGACTCGGGTAATTTGAATTCAGATTCGGGTAACACGAATGCTCACATCAAAACTGATATCGTATATTTTTCCAAGTTCACTCGAAATTACAATATATGACTCGAATTTATTAATGTCAATTCCGATAATTTGGGTATCAAAAGAGTTTGTAATAAACTTGGGACAAAAAAAAAATAATACTATATGTAAAAGGGCAAGAAAAGCTATTCTCATTTATAAAATACTATTATAACTTTTTGTTTTAAAAACGTTGCTTATATCTTGTGGGGTTTATTGCCAAAATAGCCTCATACAAAAAATTATGCCAAAATAGCATTTGACAAAAATAATTTACTTACTGGCCTTTTATATGCCACATTAGATTTGATGTGGATTTTATATATTTATTTTTTATTTATTATTTTTCATATATTCCCTAAATGTGCTGAAAATAATAAATCAAGATAGCAGTTTCCTAACTCGTATTCACTATGAACAATTCATCAATGCACCTCTCCCCACTGTCTCAAACGAAAAATAAATGGAAAGTAACTATCCGAATTTATTTCCGGCATGTACACTGAAATTTTATTGCATCAAGCATAACCGAATCTATCACCTCATATTGCATCTTCCATGGTTGAAAATAGGATTTGCGTATTGATTTTCATTTGTGATGTATATGAATTGGTTTTCCATTTGTTGATAGTTTCAGATTTCATATGGCCTCATTCAGAACATTTACTGTGACTATATTCTTGATGAATATATCATTTTGTGTTTATCCAAGATTATTTGCACACGTACTTAATAAAATGGATTTTGGTAAAATAAATTAATTAGCTAGCTACGTGTATTTAAAAAAATCCACCCGGATTCTTACGTGGTGAAAATAAGGTTATAAAAAACTGTTAAAAAAATATATCCTATTCTAACATTCCACAAAAAATATTTGTTTTCACTAATGGCAGTCCTGTAAGAGAGAGAGCCAACGAGACACGAACCCAGAAACAAACCTTGTAATATTTTAGCAAAATATTGTCACCACACGGATTCGAACCCGAAATGTCGGAATATTTCCACCACAATCACCTTGCAACTTACCAATAATTTATCCCTTTAGGACAAGTATTATTTAAAATGTGGTGGTTGTAGGGTCGAGGGAGAGTCAAATTCTTATTTTCTCATCCTGAGGCCTAGAATTATACCAATGAAATGTTGTTTGCTAATTTTATAACAAAAGAATATCAATATTAAGATTAACTAGAATAAAAGGGAGCTAAAAGAAATTACCGAATAACTTAATAAAAATATATATTATTGTCACCAATAATCAAATACCAAACAAATGAGTATCTCTTCTAGACGGGGAAGATTCTCTTTGAAAATATTTTTGTAATGAGGGGTGATAGGAAAACATCCTGGACCACACTCCATACACACTCAGTGTTTTATGGATATTGTACTGCATGCTTTACAGATAAAATATTCATAATAATATTATAATAAAATTAATAGTAAAAAACGCGGTACAACACCCATAAAATACGAATGTGTGGAGATGTGTGGTTCCGAGTGTTGCCTATCATTTCTCTTTTGTAATATCAGCTAGAAGAAGATTATCTTTGAAGAGTGGTTTTGCACTATCTATTATAGCTTGTAAATGGAACCTATGTTCATTAAGTTGCTATATTTCCCAATATTTTCTAATCAAATAACTAGTACATTCACCTTGATTTTTAAATACCCACATTAGATATAATTTCAAACACTCATCTGATTCCACAGACTTCTCTTGAGATTTTCGATATAAAAAAGAATTGATAGCTTGTATTTGTATAGTATTAATTATCATTTCAAAAATCTCACATGATGACATTGTGCTACTTAGGGTGGAGGGAGTGGGTGAGTGAAGGAGCGGTGAGGGGTGGAACCCCGCACGGGAACACCGCCGCCTCGCGGTGAACCCCGCACGGGGAGGGGTTTTGAGTGAGTGAATCACGCAGCGAGGAAGAAGAAAAAGCAAAAAAAAAAAAAACCTTCCTCCCATTCGTTGGCTGCAAGTAGAAAGCAAAAAAAAAAAAAAAACATATTCCCATTTAAATTTTAAATTATGTAATGTTTTAAGTTTTTAAATTTAAAATTAAATTTAAAAAAAAACATACTCCCATTTTAAATTTTAAATTAAGTTTTAAGTTTTTAAATTTTAATTATGTAATGTTTATGGTCTTTTAATATTATGTAATGTTTATTTTAGTTATTAATGAAATTTAAGATTTTTAATAAATTGTAATAGAATTTAAAAAAGAAAAAACAAAAAAGAAAAAGGAAAAAAGAAAAAAGAAAAAAAAAAAAAGAAAAAAGGTGAGTGAAGGGTGAGTGAAGGTGGCGCCTCTAAAAAAGAAGTGAGTGAAGGGTGAGTGAAGAAAAAAATGGGAGATGATGTGGCGCAAGAAAATTGGTTGAGAGTGAGTGAAGAAAAGGGGATGAGTGATGCACTCCCTCCACCCTTAGTAGCATCATGATATCAGATAATATCATTCTTTTAATTAAATTGCAGAAGAATATGCAAGTTGATAAAATCGATGGTCGAATTTTCATACCAATACCGGTAGCAGCTTTTAATAGATCATATACAAATTATCCTTCGAAGGGGTGGCAGTCATATAATCCCATGCCTTCCCATGCCTCATCACCCACCAATAATATCATTCTACCTCATTCATGCCTCTCTCATGACTCACTATAGTTTTTTAGTGGCAACCATGATCCCATGCCTCACCTAATTTTATTTTTTATTTTTTATATTCATAATTATATTAAACAATTTAATAAAAACATAATATTTCATTAATAATTAAAAGAAAATTACATAAAACTTATTAAAAAAAAAAAGAAATCACTAGTCATCGAGGTATGGTAAGTCTTGAGCCGCTACGTGCTCCGTAAGATCATATCGGAGACGGTAATGGATATCTTCGTCGAGTAACTCCGGTAGTACACTCTCGTCATAAACTGGCGCGACCGGCTGATCTATTATATGAACCGGTGATATTGCCATCTGGTCGTCTTTTAAAATCATATTGTGAAATATAATACACGTATAAACGAGTTGTCGAATCTTTTCGACCGACATAGCCCTGAGAGGACGACCCAGAATCATCCATTTTTCCTTAATACGACCAAAAGCTCGTTCGACATCCTTTCTTGCAGACTCTTGTAGCTTCTTGAATCTCTTTTCCTTCGGGTCACTGGGATACTTATATGCTTTAACAAACGTTGAATACGTAGGATAGATTCCATCGGTAAGATAATATCCACGTTTGTAAAGCCGTCCATTTACAGAAAATGAACTGTTTGGCGCAGTTTCATTTCGCTCCGTAAGATACAATGGAGACTGATTCAAAACATTGATATCGTTGTTTGCACCGGGAGGATCAAAAAACGAATGCCAAATCCACAAATCATTTGAAGCGACGGCTTCAAGCATAATAGTCGGGTATTGGTGATCACCTCTCTTATATTGGCCTTTCAAATGTTTAGGACAATTTCGCCAAACGAAATGTGTACAATCAATACTACCAAGCATTCCAGGAATGTGATGTTTTTCTTCATGTGCCTCGAATAAGCGTGCAACGTCATGGGTTGTCGGCCTACGTAAGAACTCTCGACTATATAATTCAATTATCGCATGGCAAAAATGATCAAGGCATTCTCCTACAAAATATTGAATAGTAAATAAAAAAAAAATAACGAAAACTTTATTAAAAAAACAACGAATTAAATAAATAAAAATGAGAAGGTTAACCTGACGTTCTTCGTGCCATGTTTAAATAGTCATCAAATCTATCCGGAGGTTCACTCGTTGCGAGTTGCCGAATGACCGATGTGCATTTTTGTAACGCCGTGAAACTTTTTTTCCCCTCGCGTCTTGGCCCTCTTGAAACCATTCGGAATTCGCTTCAACATCACTAACAATACTTAAAAACAAGCTTTTATTCATACGAAAACGGTCACGAAAAATATGGGCGGGAAACTTTGGTCGTTCGACGAAAACGGGCGACAGACTCCCGGGTTTCGATAGTGCTTGCCGTGTCTTCAAAGGAATCGTACATGGCTAAATAGGTTGATAGGGTATTACCGGATAACAATAGTTCGGAAGAGTCGGCGGGAAAAATTAACTCGTCCTCGGATGAAGAAGAGGAGGATGAAGACATGGTAAAATAAATGTGAATTGTTTGTGTGAAAATATGATAAATAAAATGTGAATTATAGGTGATTTATAACGGATTTTTTTTTTGTTTAAATGCCAAACGGTCCCAAAAACCCCAACGGTCACATTTCAACGATCATATTCTTCCCCATGCCTCAACGGCAAAGATTGCCGAGAGAGCCCAGTGGCAGTGGTGTTGCCGCTCGGCATCAACCATGCCGTGCCCATACCGTATCCCATTGCCACCCCCCTAAAAAATATAGAAGAAGCGGGTGTATCTCATCATCTGCCACCAAGTCATATAAAATGAGAAGCGATGTGACTCAATTCCAACATACTCATATGATATGTCTAGCTCTTTTACTCACTTGAATATTGTCTAATAGTTTGGGTGTCTAATAGTTTGTCTATTTATTTAGGATTATTGCTTGTTCAATTTTTACGTTATATAAAATGAATACTTGTTCAATTTTTAGTAACGTTTCCACCCCTATGTAAATATATATATATAACACAATTATAATTCATAGTTGATAAGATCTTTAACATCAAGTATAAAAATTAGTCGAAAAACATCATGCATTGATAGATAGTAGCACTCGTATTGACCATCATAGGGCCTTTTCTTGTAGGTCGTGTAATCATAGTTTTTTCTAGAACTGTTCTTCTATACATTGCTGAAAAAAAAAGAAGTTTATCAAAATTTAAATGATTAAGTTCAAATGATAGTATGCCCTAAATTAACGATTTTTTTATCTTTCGAATATCCAGCTCACCCCATTATTATTTTAATGCATATTCGATTCCTTTTGAGAAATAGGTCAACAGCCGTTGACGTTTTTCCAAAATTTTGCACAAACCTCTCCAAGCTTTTTGTGTGTGTGTGTGTCTAGTTCCAAATGTAAAATAAGTTTATTTATTTTAGTGGTGAAATTTGATACTAAAATTCAATAGATCCTCAATTTTATATTTTCTTTTTAAGAATAATTGAAATAACTGAATATCTTATCATAAAAAAATTCTTCCTTTTTGACAGATATGGATTTTACCGATCATTGGTAATGCCACTAATTACAATGTGGAATTTTAATTTGGTATATACACGTACGTAATCCTAATTTTGTTATGAACTATTAATTCTATGAGTCAACACAATTACTTCAATTTGAAATTGAATGTATATAGATAAAAATAAAAATGGAAATGGTTGGTCTATTTTTCATCTAAGAATTTGAATTTAAATTGAAAACGAAGAAAATACTAAGATTATGTTAATTCACTCTGAGATTCAAATGGAATATTAATAAAATGAGGGATAAAACATGTGATCCTATGTTTATTGGCTTATATATATATATATATAAAAGCTCTTCCTACTATTATTGTTCTATACCCAACTATTACTATGTATGATAGTGGTCATGCAAAATAGAAACAAATGTATTATTTATCAAACTTCAAATCATGGATACAAGTGTACATTAACATATTAAAACGATCGTCGTTATTATATCAAACTCAAAACGATTCATACAAACTAAATCTTCTAATCGACAATTATGCCTATCGAAAAGTGAAAACGATATACTCTCTCCGTCCCACCGATCTTGATTCATATTCTTTTTTGGGCCGTCCCAAAATACTTGACCATTTCCTTTTTAAGACACATTTATCTCTCACAACTTTAAATAATATATATTCATACCATTACTTTAGACTAGAGATGTTAAACGGGCTAGGAAATATCGGCCCTAACCCTAACGGGTTTCGGGCTAAACGGGCTAAACGGGCTAAATATTTAAAAAATTTATTTTTTATTTTCTATAAGTCATAAACAAAAAAAAAACAGTAACAATATATTTTATATATATATTAACAACTATACTATAATAAATAGGCTAAATGACCAAAACAGGACCTCAACTTTACCAATTTTAGCACTTGAGGACCTAAATTTTCGAAGGTATCAAATTGGGACCTAATTTTTGATCCGTTAGACCACATTAGGACCTCCGTTAATTTTTGTCCGTTAAGTATTAACGGAGTGCTTAGCTGGCAGTTAAATGACACGTGGCAGATGTTTATTGGCTGGTCAATATATGATGTAATAATAAAAAATAAAAAATAATACGAAAGTTTAAAAATAATAAAAAATCTGAAAAACTTAACAAAAAAAATCAGAACTTCATTTTTTTTATTTAAAAAATCTGGAAAATTAAAAAAATCGTAACTTCAGTTTTTTTTTAAATTCTGGAATATAGTTAATATTAAAAATCAAAGTTTTTATTTATAATTCGGAAATATATATTCAAAAATTCATTTATTATTTTAATGAAAATAAAAACTAGAATATTATTTTTCCAAAAATAAATAAAAATTTGAATTATTTTATTTTATATATAAAAATCATTGAAATTTATTTTTATTTATTTTTTACTTTTCATAAAAACTGTTTTAGTTTCTAAAAAAGTCTAAAAATCTAAAAAAAAGCAGTTAAAGATTAATTACTTGAACAACTTCACCGGATAAGATAATCGATCGTTTTTATTTATTTTATGGAAAATAATATTTTAGTTTTTATTTTATTAAAATAATTTATAAATAAGATCCAGATTTGTTATATTTTATTTATTTTTAATTATTTTATGTCATTTAGCCTTATTATTATGTTAGGCTAATGTTTATTGGCTGGTCAATATATGACATAAAATAAAAATAAAAATAAAAAATATAAAAAACTTAAAAAATGGAAAAATCTGGAAAATAAAAAAATCGGAACTTGAGGTTCCGGGCTAGCCCTAGCGGTTCCGGGCTAAACGGTCCGGGCTAAAAAAGCCCGGATTTAAACGGGCTAGGAAATATTGGCCCTAACCCTAACGGGTTTCGGGCTAAACGGGCTAGCCCTAGCGGTTCCGGGCTAGCCCTAGCGGGCTTCGGGCTAAACGGTCCGGGCTAAAAAAGCCCGGATTTAAACGGGCTAAAAAATATTGGCCCTAACCCTAACCCTAACCCTAACGGGTTTCGGGCTAAACGGGCTAAACGGGCTAAATATTTAAAAAATTTATTTTTTATTTTTTTTTAAGTAAAAAAACAACAACAATATATTTTATATATATAGTAACAACTATACTATAATAAATATAACAAAAAATACACTTTTATGTATATATATATATATACACACTATATTAACAAATACAGTAATAATATATATTATATATAATATTAATATATATTATATATATAATATTAATATAGTATATATATATATATATCGGGCTAGCCACTAACGGCTAGCCAGGCTGGCCCAAAAGCCTTGGATTTAAACGGGCTAGGAAATATCGGCCCTAACCCGATTTTTTGGCGGGTTAAACGGGCCAGCCCTACGGGCCCGAGCCAGTTTAACATCTCTACGAGGGAGTATTAAAGAGGTGGGAATAACTTATCTCCCTTTTTATATATATTATTATTTTTTTTTGTCCCAAGTTTAACGACAACTCTTTTGATACCTAAATTATCGGAATTGACCTTTACTTGAATGCATTCGTGTCATATATTGTACTTTCGAGTAACAAAGTTTTGAGTCAACTTGCAAAAATTTACGATATCAGTTTTCGGGTAACACAAATTACACAATCGAATAAGAATCACGGGTTACTCGATCGTAAATGAGTTACTCGATTGGCGTAACTCAAGCATTCGAGTTACCCGAATTACGATTACGGGTTACTCGAAGGACCGAGTTACACGAAATGGATAACTCGAATACGAATTCGAGTTACCCGAAGTCACTTGGGTAATCGAATGCGGGTTACTCGATTAAATGCGAGTTACTCAAATGCAGCAATCGTGTTACTCGGCTGGGCAATTGTGTTATTCGACCGGAGCATTCGTGTTCCCGGATGATAATCTTCCTCAATATTGTATATTTTTATAAGTTGACTCGAAATTTTGTTACTTGAAAGTATAATACATGACACGAATGCATTCGAGTAAAAATCGATTTCAATAATTTAAGTATTAAATTTTTTCTCTATTAAAGAGGGATCATAAATAGGGGGAGACTCGTCATTTTTATTTATCTAATAATAGTAATAGTGACATGTTCATTCAATCAACTACACACACTCTTTCCTTTTCTTTTGGGTCTCTGAAGCAGTCTTTCTTTCCAACTTCAACGCCTCTCTCTCTCTCTCTCTCTCTCTCTCTCTCGAACTTTTTTTTTTTTTTTTGCTACTGATAAAAGTCGGAAGAAAAATTTTGTGGAGAAAAAACTCGGAAGAAAAAAAAAGAAAGAAAAAAGAAGCAGTGAAAAATTTAAACCCAAAATACTGATCTGATGAAGATCCAGTGTGATGTATGTGCGAAGGACGAAGCATCGTTATTCTGCATCGCCGACGAGGCCGCCCTCTGCGCCGCCTGCGACCTCCGTGTACACCACGCCAACAAGCTCGCTGGGAAACACCAGCGCTTCTCTCTCCACCATCCATCACCCAGTGAAGCCCCTCTCTGTGATATCTGCCAGGTACTACATATATAGTCGCTAGTTACCACAGTACCCTTTTTACAATATTCTCTGCCTTTTTAATTCATCCAAGAATAAGAAGTGATTTTCAATGTTTAGCTTAGGAGTGCTTCTAAGTATTTGACTGCAAAAAAAAAAATATTGGAAAAGAGTGCAAATATAAATGATACTATATATAGAAAAATGATACAATCACGATCGTTGTAAATGTTAGTGTTTGTTTTGAACCATTGATTATGTGGGTGGTGGGTAGTGGTGGATCCAGAATTTTTTAAGATCCAGAGCACAATTTTTATTACCGTAATAAAAAATCAATAACGAAGTACAATATCATTATAAAGGTGAAACAAATTATGTTTTACCGTTCTTCTCTACAAAATTTCATCTTTTAAAAGCGATTCATTACATCTTCATTCGAAACATCGGCAAGTCCTTCTTTTTCAACGATACAAATTACACAACCGTTTAAATAGTCTTCAGAAATTCGGCCTTGTTTCATCTCTTTGATTAGGGTGATACTTTAATTAGACCTGACAATTTGTTCATGTCGTGTATTTTCGTGTTTCGTGTACCAAAAGTCCAAACCCATACACGACACTAAATGAATTCGTGTCGTGTCGTGTCGTGTACCGCGCAAATTCGTGTCGTTTCGTGTCGTGTTTTCGTCTCAGACATATAATATAAAATAAATATTAAAATATTATAAAAAATAATGATTTTAATATTATAATATTATTTTTATAGGTTTTAGTAGACGAATGAAACGAATGGCAACGAAAACACGAATGTTTACACGAAATTTATGAAAATTCACATTATATTTTCAAATTTTAAAGTTTATTATAAATAGAATTCATAAAATATATATTTTTATTAAATTAAGTATAAAATATTATATTTATTTATTTATTTATTTCGTGCAACTCGTGTCGTGTCGTGTACCCAAAGGGTAAACACAAAACCGACATTAAATTTCGGCCGTGTACTTTCGTGTTCGTGTATTTTCGTGTCGTGTACTCAAAATGCAAACCCAAACACTAAATTTTCGTGTCGTTTTCGTGTCGTGTTTTCGTGTCGTGTGGTGAATTGCCGGGTCTAACTCTAATCAAATAAATTATGAATGCCTTTTTGTAAGGAAAATCAATAAATTATTAATTTTAATTAAATAAGTATATATATATATATATACTTTTTTTTTCACTGGGGGGCATGTCCCCAATACTTTGTACATGGATTCGCCCCTGATGGTGGGGTAGGTGATAGAATAAATAATGAATTTAGTGATAAATGTATGATGAGATGATGTATTGTAAACTTTGGTTGTGTAAATTGGTTGTGCATGTAGCATTGTTGTACATATATATGTTGGAGAAATAGATGATTTCTTTTTCTCACTTACATGTACGGAGCCAAGGGGGTGGCAGCCCCCCTCAACTATTCACAATTAATTTAACGTGTATGAGAGATCAGTTGAAGAAACAATCCAAGTATTGTATAATATTATTCGAAAAACTTATGATTTTTTTTTTCTATTCTCAGAATGTATAGTTTGGAGGCAAATCAAATGCCTATATTAATAAATGTTGGTGGGGGTTTCTTATGGGTGGAAAAAATAATAAAAATATATTAATATACCGAATTTATCAATTCAAAAAATGACCATAAATATTGAGATTTTCAATATGCTGTAAATTTCAGCATGGTAAGATCGTGATACCGACACCACAGCAGTATTTGTTTCTAAAATCTCGGTTTATCGGTGTAGATCGAAAATCTTCAATATCTGCCCATTTTATGTATGCTTAAAAATTTTCGGAATATACTGATTTTTTCGGTATACCAATGCTCACAAATGATGTGGTTTCATCATTCAAGAAGTTAAAAAAGTAACATGTTTTTTTTTTTTGGTATTACCAAAAATTATGTATGGTATTGATGCAATAAATATCATATACCTAAATTTTATTATGGTATCGATATAATTGTTTACACTGTTATTCAGTGGACCTGAACTGAACTGAAATATATATTAAGGGTAAATAATAATAATAATGGTAAATAATAATAATAGTAATCAACAACAACGACAATAGTAATATTATTAGTAATAATAACAATAATAATAATAATTAAGATTAATATTAATAATAATAAGAAGAAGAACTGAACTGGATGGACCTGAACTGAACTGAATGGACCTGAACTGAACTGAACGGACCTGAACCGAATTGAACTGAAAAACTTAAAAATAAGTCCAAAAGAATTGTCAAAGAAATAGTAGAGAAATCTGCCACGATGTTGGAACCTGTCATTATTTTTTATAACAAGAACCCGAATCGAACTATTTTTTTCGATTCGGTTCCTTCGTTTCCGCCGATTCTTTCAATATAAATCCTAACCCTAAAAGAATTTAAGTAGAAAGTAAAAGTCTGGTCCTTCTTAAATTAGATACTAAATGCTGGATGGTTCCCAATTCCCAAACCTACATACCTTACATTCATTCATAGCCGGGCTCAGAACTATTGTCAGGGCTGAGTCCACTCAGCCACCGTCGTGGAGACATCCTCCGCAGCCTTGATCGGCAGAGTGTCATTCAATAATTCCATCACACCGGTCTCCACCATACAAAATCGGATAGCATATTAACTATTTTAAATTCTCAATTTTTCCTCCTCTTTTTTTTTTTTTTTTTTTTTTCACTTAAAACTGTTGAAACATTAATCCCAAAATCGGAAAAATACAAGTGTCGACTTCAATATAAAGATCATGTTCTACTTTCTCTCATTGTCGGATGAAACCTCAGACTCGGTATGGTATCGGAGGAGTAAATCTATAGATAAACATTCATCTCGGTCTCAGAAAAACTTCGATATTTTAATTTTTTGTAGGCGCGAAGGGCATTCTTGTTTTGTCAGCAAGACCGGGCGGTTTTATGTAGAGAGTGTGATGTTTCGATACACAAAGCAAACGAGCACACTCAAAAGCACACAAGATTTCTTCTAACTGGGATAAAACTTTCTGCAACTTCATCTCTTTATTCTTCATCAGCATCTCAGAGTTTGAGCAACGTCAACTCTTCTGATGCTGTTCCATATAAGAAACAACCCGAGGAGTCGAAGAGCACGAAACCTGTTTGCTTAAATGCCCCAAGAGGTAAATATTCCGCTGCCAAGGGCCGCACAACTATCCGAAGCACGACGGTGATGGCGCCTGAGGGAAGTAATGATGTTCAGTTGATGAATGGCGCAATCACAGCAAGTAGCATTTCGGAGTACTTGGAAATGTTACCTGGTTGGCATGTTGAAGATTTTCTTCCTGATTGTTCATCTGCTCCATCTCCTTATGGTTTTTCTCAGGTTTGTTACTTAATTACCTAAACCTGTAAATATACTTAGGTTTAAGGGATGATTACAACGAAAAGGTTTTCCTAATCCATATTTAAAATCTAAAGAAACATGTGTATCTCCGTATTATTTGTCTTTTTAAAATTTTAAAAAAATGAACGTTTGATTTGGGATAATGTTAGAGGGTTATTCCATTATATACTATCTACCAATTAAAAATTTCCTCGCATTTTTTAACTTAATAGTTTAAACAATTATAACTTTTTCATATCAATTTTATTTTTGATAAAAAAATATATCAAATTGATTATTACTTCGTGTTCTTTAATTTGACATCCATAGTGTATATATATAAAGTAAGTTAAATATAATTATGATATTTAGATGATTAAAATATTTCAATATAAAAATATAAGAATATTGAAGAAAAATATATTTTTAGTTTATTTTCATAGTTTTGAACTTTAACAATTATTTGATTTTTCAAAATTATTTTGTTCTGATTATAAAATAGTAAAATAATTATATTAATGCCAAATCATTTAAAAATTTACATTAGTAAGACTATGAGTTGTATACTTTTAATGAAAGTTGATAATAATAAACATAATTTAATTTATTATTTATAAATTAGATATAAGACTCATATCGTCCTACATGAAAAAATAAATACCTGTGCTTAATTAAATTACGGTTTTTCTATCATGTGACCTTAGATCAAATGATAAGAGTTTATAAATAGAAGTAAATCAAATAATAGTGTATGTGTATGTGTGTGTATACTGACTCATGTATATTTTATAATAATTTTACAATATCATTGAAATTCAGTCATATGTTATTAATATAATAAAATATTTAATATTTTACGCCTTGCATCGCAAGGGAGAACATCTAGTGATTATAAAAGCAAGGACGAAGCTAGAAATTAAATATGATTAGGGCACGGAATTATTTTTTTCTTAAAAAATAAAGATAAATAGGTGCTTTCCATTCTCTTAATCTAAAGTAATTTTATTCCAAAAAATAAATAAATCTTACTATGAATAAGAATATTCAATTATTTAAATTGATAGTAAACTTGAGGTTTGTATCTATCTTACAAATACATGATGAATTTATATATATATATATATATATATATATATATATATGACATTGAACTTTAGCGGTATTTTTTTTGTACTAATCCTAGTTTAACTACAAAAGCTACTATGCAATTAAGTCTATAATAAAGATTTTTTTTCTAAAATAACGAAATCTTAACGTTTTTCACAATTTGAACCCTATTTCGTTATATGAGATTGACTACGGTGAAAACACTCTTAATGGTAAAATCTAGAAACCAATTGCATTATTAAGTAATTTCATTGCATATTTGTTATTATTTGTTGCATCAAGTTGGTCGTTAGTATATGCAACAAATAATGCAATAAAAAAAATACATAAATGCATATAATTCTATTCATCTACAGTCGTTAAATCACTAATATCAGTGGCATACAAAAATTTCTAGATTTCACAAGATAATTAGTTTTCATATGATCTATTTCATTCGTTACGTAATCACGACTCTTTAGTACTAATAAATTAAGGAGCTATTTGTAATTTTTAAAAAATATTACGTACCCCTCCGTCCTATCCAAAATGCAACATTTGTTCCAAAAAAAGTGTTCTTTTAGAAAAATTAGCATTTTACGTTTTTATTATCTTAGAAATGATTCAGTCGAGAAACACATTTTTCGTATCCTAGAAGTGTACCTCGTCCGCCGAAATAAAAGTAAGTGCCGAAATAAATTACTCTAAATATTTTTCTTGGTGAAATGCCCTAAAATCCACCCTATCACTGATTTTTTTTTTTTTTTTTTTTGGGAAATATTTAGAATGGGGAAAATGAATTGGTGCTGCCATTTTGGGATAAGGCTGATATTGAGAATGAGGGCAATACATATGATTTTCCGTCAGAAAACAAGGGATTTGATGTCCCACAAGCGCATCAGCCTCATTTGCAACAGACACTGCAGACATATGATGATGATGATGAATCTATGGAGGTTGCTTTTGGGTTGGCAGATGGATTTATTGAGCAGTCCAAGGAATTTACCACTTATAATAATAGCATAAGATGTACCATAAAAAGAAGTGAAGACAATTCTTTTACTGTTCCACAGATCAGCCCACATTCCACTGTCTCCAACAACAGATCATCATCGTCTTCTTCATCACCTACTTTTTACTATTATTAGTTATTAGTGCCCAATCAATCACAGGAGTATCTATATATCTCTTTTTTTTTTTTTTCCGAGGGTCCCATTTCCTCAAATAACTGAGATGATGATCATGATTTTCCATTTTTTTTTTTATATTCATTTACCAATTTGTGCTCCGAGACAAGTAGTCACCACCATGAGTGACAGACCCCATTTTCTGAATCTTTTTTTGTCTGTCTGTAAATATATTTTCTGATGGAAAAACAGTTCTTATGGTTGCAGTCACGTAGAAAAATGGATTTGGAAGTCAACTAACTTTTTATTTTACATAATAATATATGTTTTTCTTTGTGATGCAAGAGATAAAATATTTTATTATTAAAAAGTAATTTGTCGATTCCTAAATTTATGCCCGATGATTTTCGAGATGAATTCTAATAAAAAAACTTGTTGAGTGTATTATGAAGTTTAATATGGAGAAAAAGTCTCATATCAGCGTAATGTTAAATCAATTACTGTTCATTATATGAACAAATTTTTGGGACATACCTAAAAAGATAGGAATATATTTACGAAAGTAGTATGTGATTATATTCTAATATATGTGTCTATGTGTGCAGTGTATGTTTTATTATTTTTAATTATTATAATTAAATGGATATCATAATTTATTTTTTATGTAAGCAATATGACTCTTAAATATAATTGTTGGAAAAATAGAGGAAATGGGCTGTTTTGAGCAGTCCACTTGAGAGGCAATTTTGAGTGGGATCGACTACGAGTTAAAGCCGGGACTTAGTTGTAATACGTAGTACTCCGTACGAGGTTTCCAAAATATGTAAGAACACTCAAAATGATTGAGGTATGAATAAGATATAATGTTCCAAAGTGAACCCACATTGGAAAAATAAGGGAAAAATTGTGAGTATATAAGGAGATGTTGACAAAGTCAATGTTCAAAAATTGAGACATGAGTGGACTACAAACTAAGCCCTATTAATAATTAATAGTAGACCTGGCAAAATAGGCCCGACTCGCGGGCGGGCATTGGGTTTCATATTTTTTGCTCAAAAAAACGGGCCTTTTTGGCCCGACCTAGATTTGGCCCGCCTGTGGAGGTCCGGCCTGCGGGTGGCCCGCCTGGCCCACATTTCTTTATTTGTTAGATTATGTTACATCTGTATGTCAATTATTGATGTAATTTTATTTTTTATGGGACTTTGTGATTACTTAATAGTGATAAATGATATGATAATCAAATAAAAATATTTGTATATTTGTTATTTGATTGTGGTAGTGTAGTAAATAATGTAATTGTCAAATAAAAATAATTGTATATTTATTTATTTGATAGTGATAGTGTAGTATATAATAATTAAGTATCAAAAAATATTTGTATATTTATTCATAATTAATATTTTAAAAAAAAATTGAGGCCCGAGCCCGCCTGGGGCGGGCCAGAGGTCTAATAATTTTGGCCAAAGAAAAAATGGACCTTTTTTGCCTTGCCCAATGGGCGTTTGCCAGGTCTAGTTAATAGCATGCAATAGGAGGAAAAAAAAAGATACAAATTAAGAAAACCGAGCTATCAACTATCGAGAGAAAGGCAATTTTATTTTGAGTCAATTAAATTACATATGAGTCATCTGATTATATTAAAGTCACATAAAATAGGTGATTCAATTGTAAGTAGAAAACTTAAATATATTTTAATAAAGATCATAACCGATAATTTAAGTATCAAACAAATTATCATTAAACTCGAAAAAAAGATTATGGGTATGTTTGGATAACTACTTAATATAGATTATAATCTTAATCTAGATTAAAGTTGGTCAAATAATCTAATTTGACCTTCAAAATCTTGTTTGGATGGTGCTAATTTAATCTAGATTATAATCTTAATCTAGATTAAATTCAAACGCTTTCGAATATAGCTTTCAACCCAAATTTCTGGATTTTATTTTTTCATTCCGATTTTACCCTTAATGTATATTTTTTATATATATAATATATATACAAAATTTATTTTTTCATTCCGATTTTACCCTTAATAAATATTTGTATAAATTTGTATAATAATATAAGTGATAACATAAAAAACCCCTAAAATACCATTAGAAGTTGAAAATAAAATAAATAATAATATTACATAATGTCAAAGAAATATAAGCAACATAAGAGTTAATTTATAAATATTAAGGTTATTTTTGTAATATCATAATATAACAATAAATATAAAAGATGTACCTTTATGTCATTTTATATATTTCAACTAGTATGATAGCTAGTTTTGCCAAACACTTGTAAATACAATAATCTATATTACCATACTACAGCTAGATTATCAATTTTCAGCTAGATTATTTGATATAATCTAGATTATTGATTTTCATCTAGATTATCAACAATCAGCTATATTATCAGTTAATGCATCCAAACATACCCTATTTTTAGATCTAAAAAGGATACAGATGCATATTCCACTTATAGCCACAGCCCCAGTAGTGATAGTAACACAAATCTTTTAGCCATTAATTTACTTTGGTGAATTAATGTTTTTTTGTTTTACCAACCTCTTGGAAAAGATATTTTTTTATTCATTTTTCCTGGTTGAGTTAAACATATTATCCTTACTTTTCATGTCACTCAGACAACACCTTAACTCAGATTGGTTCTTATTGTCGAAATTGAATGTCACGATGTCGAGATTGATATCTCGATATTAAGAAACGTACAGTGCTTGTTTTTGAAAAAAATTAACCAAGTATACTTTGTACGGAGAATATAACTGTCCTAATCTGGTCAATATGGAGAAAAAGCCTTAATGGTCCTAAAATTTGGAGGTGTGGAGTTAGAAAAAGCCTTAATGGTCCTAAAATTTGGAGGTGTGGAGATCGCAGTGCAACGTTTGTTTGATCCGACAATTTTAATCCTAAAATTTCAAAAAAATGGCGTCTAAAGGGCTTTTGACTGAAGTGTCATATAACTCACATGCCACCTCATTAAATTTTAAAAAAAAAAAACATAAAAATTTATTTTTTAAAAAAAAACATAAAAATAAATATACAGTCATATCCACATCAGCCAAAAAAAATTAAAATAGTCTCAAAAAAGCGTAAATCACTCCTGTTTTTTTATATAATTTAATGAGGATAAATTAAAAAATCTAAAAAAAAAATGGGTAATGGGAGTGATTTTTTTTAGTTTTTTTCTAATTTATTTTTCTTTTTTCTGTTGATGTGGACATGACTTTCTTTTTTAATTTTATTTTTTTATAAAATTTAATGAGGATGAAAAATAAATTAAAAATCTAAAAAATTTAAAAAAAACAGAAATGAGAGTGAATTATACTTTTTTAGACTTTTTTAATTGGTATTCATTTTTTTTTGGCTGATGTTTTCAATTTGATTCTTTCTTTTTTTTATAAAATTTGATGAGAATAAAAAATAAATTAAAAAAATCTAAAAAAATTAAAAAAATAAAGCGGAATGGAAATCATTTATGTTTTTTTAATTTTTAAGACTTTTTTAATTTCTTTATTTTTTTTGCTGACGTGGACATGACTTTTTTTTTTTCCAATTTGGTTCTTTTTTTATAAAATCTAATGAGGATGAAAATATATTTAAAAAGTATAAAAAAGAGAGGAATGAGAGTGGTTTATGCTTTTTTTATTTTTTAAAGATTTTTTTAATTTTTTTGCTGATGTGGATATAATTTTTTATTTTTTGTTTTAAAATTTAATGAGGTGGCATGTGATTTGTATGCCACATCAGCCAAAAATCCTTTAAATGTCAATTTTTTGGAACTTTGCGACTAAAATTGTTGGGTCGAACAAATGTTGCACTGCATGCGCCAAATCCCAAATTTTAGGACCATTGGTGCCTTTTTCTTGGTCAAAATGACTAAAAGATATATACTAATATTTTTCCACAAAAAAAGCTAAAAAGGATTACACAAATTAAAAAAACCTAGCTATCGACAATCCGAAACAAAGACAATCTTATTTTATTTCTTCTCAGTGACAATTATTGGCACAAAAAACAGATTATTAAAAGAAGTGATTATAATTGATGTAATAATTTTAGCAAGAAAAATGAATGAAATAGTAACATTTAACTAATTAACTAACGCTTGCAATGCGCTTTGCACATATGCCTACAATCATAAAAGCAAGAGCCTCCACAATGAAGTGGACAATCCAACCTCATACCCCTACACCTTCCCCTAACCATACATTGAGCAAATTCACCAATCTTGAAGCCCTCCTCATGGTTCGGCATACTTCTTTTCTTGTGCCGAGTCCTTCTGCCCGTCCCACAACCCCACCGCCAGTAAACGCCCCCGCCCCCGCCATTTCCCCACCCCCAACCACCACGCTGGTCGGCACCACCACCTCCACCACCCCAACCCCATCCAACTCCTCCTCCGCCGCCTCCATTATTTATTCTTTTATGATAGTC
This sequence comes from Orobanche coerulescens, assembly GCA_033398695.1. Classification (NCBI taxonomy): domain Eukaryota; kingdom Viridiplantae; phylum Streptophyta; class Magnoliopsida; order Lamiales; family Orobanchaceae; genus Orobanche; species Orobanche coerulescens. The sequence continues at coordinate 8,383,028 of CM065802.1, read as the reverse complement.
CACAACTACTTCGTCGCGGGTTCTCTTACCTTTTCCCATATTGTTCGCTTCCGTGTCGGTAGAAGAAGTGTCGTTGGGGTTCCGACCTTGATCGACGCCGTCATTTGCTTCTTCGCCTTTTAATCTAACTATCACGACAGCAAATAACAGAAGTAGAAAACACAAGTTTGTTGTTCCTTGTGTGTTCTCCATTTGGCTCGAATTCTTTCTTCTTTGTGATATTTTTGTGCTTTGTCAATTTACAACCAATGAATTCTTGACCAATTAAGGAAAGCTAAATAGAAAAACATAATATATATGGCCAAATTTGTTCAGTAATACGAGACATTGAGCTAACTTGGATTTCACTCTTGTCCCCACCTATGTACAACTTGCAACAGTTCATGCTTGCAAGAAAAGAAGGACATTAATTAAGACATAGGCAGGGACCAAACCACCAATAGAATACAAGAGTTGGGAAAATGACCTAATGTACAAAGAGATGTTGGAAAGAGTATTCAATACACTTTCCTAAAGATGAAAAATTGTCCCGCAACAACGATGACGTTGTGTGATGATCGTCCCTAACATACAACGACTTTACAATTTTAGAAACCAACAGTCCCTTTCAAATATCGAAAAATTCGTTTACATGCAGTTAAATGAGATTCCTTAGGATTAGATTGAAATCTAGCACATAAACAAGTAGCAAAAATTCCGATCATACCTTGATATAGCCTTTGATCCACGGATTTTCCATTTTTATCTTTATTCAATTTTAACGAGGAAGACATTGGCGTTGAAATTGCTTTGCTACTTTCCATTTTGAATTTCTTGAGGAGATCGAGAGAATATTTTGTTTGATGGATAAAAATTCCATCTTCACATATTGTTTGATTTGAAGCCCGAGGAAGAATGTTAATTCTCCCATCATACTCATTTCGAATTCTCCCTTCATGAGATTAGAAAATTCTTGGCAAAGAGATTCGTTAGTAGCACCGAAAACAATGTCATACACATAAATTTGACAAACAAGTATATCATTGTCTAAAATTTTCACAAATAATGTACTATCCACTTTACCTCTAGTATAATTATTTGCAATTAAGAATTGACCTAAACGATCATACCATGCTTGAGGTGCTTCCTTCAAACCATAGAGAGCTTTGTTGAGCTTGTAGACATAATTCGGAAACTGATAATCTTCAAAACCAGGAGGTTGTTTGACGAACACTTCTTCTTGAATGACGCCATTTAAAAATGCACTTTTCACATCCATTTGATATAACTTGATTTTTTTTGGGATGCAAAAGCACATAACAAACGAATGGATTCAAGACGGGCCACCGGTGCAAAACTTTCTTCAGAATCAAGACCCTCTTCTTGACTATATCCTTGTGCGACCAAACGAGATTTATTTCTTACGGGATAGTCTTCTTCGTCACACTTGATTTTGTGCACCCATTTAGTTCTGATGATTATTTTATCTTTAGGAGTGGGAACTAAATTCCATACTTTATTTCGTTCAAATTGAACTAGCTCCTCTTGCATAGCCATTACCCAACTTTCATCATCAAGAGTTTCAGATACATTCTTGGGAACAATCTCGGAGACAAAGGCAAACTGAGCAATATACTCGGTGGTTCTCCTCTGAGTTTGAACACCATCTTCAATATTCCCAATGACAAGGTCTCTTGGATGATCTTTGATGTGATTCCAATCTTTTGGCAAATCATCGATTATATTCTTCTGAAGATCCGGAACATTCTCCATTTCGCTTGAGGGATGAGAGACCGAAAGGATACCTGCATCATCAAGAAAATATACCTTTCCCGGGGGTGAGATCATATCATTGAATTTGATATGAATAGTTTCTTCAACTTTATTAGTTCTAATATTATACACACGAAAAGCTTTACTATTTGTCTAATGACCAAAAAATATTCCGGAATTGGATTTGGCATCAAATTTGCCCAAATTTTCCTTACCATTATTTAAGATAAAAACATTGCAACTAAATGGATGGAAATAAGAAATGTTCGGCTTTTTACCCTTCCAAATTTCATACGGGGTTCTCATTAGAGTTCTACGAAGATGAACCCGGTTGATCACATAGCATGCCGTAAAAATAGCTTCGGCCCAAAAATATTACTGGAGAGAATATTCATTTAACATTATCTTCGACATCTCCTCCAATGAGCGATTTTTCCTTTCAACAACATTTTGTTGAGGTGTTCTAGGAGCCGAAAAATTATGATTAATGCCATATTTATCACACAATAGTTCAAATGGAGTGCAATCAAATTCACCTCCATGATCGGTACGAATAGAATTTTTTCTCATTTTGTACCAAGACACCATTTGGAAAATTCGAAAAATGTGTCATCTTTATGAGCAAGAAATCTAACCCAAGTAAATCGAAAATAATCATCAACAATCACCAAAGTGTAAACTTTACCATCTAGACTAACATATCTAGATGGTCCAATTAAATTCATATGCACAAGTTCAAGAATGCGACTCGTGGAAACCTCGAATTTTGGTTTGAAATATTCTCGAGTATGTTTCCCTTTTATGCAAGTCCTTTGGCTACTGGAAGATGAACTCTACTTCACATAAATGCTTACGAACAAATTTGAGTTTGGGTAAAACACTAACTAAATCAAATCTCGATAATTTTAAAATAATAGGTTGAGATGTATGCCCCAATTTTCTATGCCATAAAAATGCATTTTCATCCAAAATAATGAGGCATTTTTCATTAAATGATTTTTTATCATTAAGATCAACAATGTAAATATTTCCACATCTCAAACCAATAAATGCAACCTTGTTATTTTAAAAGCGGTGCAATGCGTTTCTTCAAACAAATTTTAAAACCTTCATCACACAATTGAGAAACGCTAAGTAAATTATGATGCAAACTTCAACAAATAACACCTTACCAACCTTACCGGTGCCCATAATCTTCCCCTTTTTGTTGTCACCAAAGGTCACATGTCCTTGCTCTTGATATTCGAGATCTTCAAACAATTCCTTGGCGCCACACATGTGCCTCGAACAACCGCTATCAATGTACCACTTGCTTTTCCTTGACGTTGGTACCTACAAAAATGGTGTGTTTCGGTTGTTTTGGTACCCAAGCCTTTTTGGGTCCTCCAAAGTTAACAATGCTTATAGCGTTTGGAACGATTGTCCCTTTTGGAACCTATATTTGTTTAATTTTGATGGTTCTCAATTTTGAACGAGCTTTAACATCATGATCTCGTTGTTTGGGAAGAGTTTTTGAATTCTCGGTGTCGGTATTCTTTATCTTGTCAAGATTTATAAGAGATTGTTTTCTTTTAAACGGGTCGAAACCAAGACCATGTTTTAACAATGGAGATTTTTGAATCGACCAAAGCTTTTCGAACTTCTCGTTACCGAGAGTAAATTTATTCTTTATGTATTTCAACTCCTTTTGAGTTTTCGTCAACTCAATTTTCAAAATATTTTCTTTCTCAAGGCATACGGTATGATCAATTTCAATATTTTTGTCTTTGTTTTGAAGAGTAGAATTTTCGAGTTCTAACAATTTTATTTTTCTCTTTAAGGACATGTTTAATTTGACCATTTCATCATATTCCATGTTTAAGGATTCAAACGCGCTTAATAGCTCATCGTCATGATTAATTTCTTGAGAGTCACAAAAATCGAATGAATCATATTCACCATCTCTGAGTTTAGAGCTGACCTCGATAGCATTTCTGAGTCGAGAGCCATGAATGCGAGATTTGCGTCTAGCGATCTTTCAATTTCCTCCTCGTCATCACTCCAAGAGGCGATTAAAACTTCCTTCTTTTGAACCTTTCGATTTGGGGCTTGGAAGTAGATTCTCGGCATTCTTTGGCGTAATGACCGGCTTGACCGCATTTCTGACAATTGTTGTCGAACTTCTTTGTGGGAACATAGGTATTTTTCTTTTGTTCCGCCTTACCATCCAGGCCAAGGAAACTCCGCCTTCTTTGAATTAGATTTTTGTACCTTCTAAAGTTCTTGGCGTAGAGAGCGAGTTCCTCGTCGTCTTCATCTTCTGGAATTTCTTCCTCAATATCGCTATCGACGTTGAAAACGACCACTTTTTCATGAGGCTTTGGTTTGGAGCCTCTCGATTTGAGAACGATCTCATAATTGATGAGTGACCCGATGAGGGCACTAAATTCGAGCTTGTTGATATCTTTGGATTCCATGATTGCAGTAACCGTGGCATCCCATTCACATGGCAGCGAGCGAAGAATTTTCTTGGCTTTGTCGTTACTAGATATAGGTCTTCCAAAAGATGCAAGACCATTGGTTATTGCCCAGAAACGATCCAGCATATTAGTGATCGTTTCATCATCCTTCATGGAGAATAGTTCATAGTCATGAAGAAGCATATTGATCTTGGTCTCCTTGACCTGAGTGGTTCCTTCATGAGTTACCTCAAGAATTTCCCAGATTTCTTTTTCGCTTTCGTAGGAGGATATCTTGTTAAGTTCTTCAGGATTAAGAGCACAGCACAAGAGTTGAGTAGCACGATAGTTAATGTGCGTGTTCTTCCAATCTTCGTCGTCAAATTCACTGAATTTTTTCAACGACCCATCCTCCTTCTTGGCGATTTTCGGACCAAGAGCGATAACTTTCTAGATCTCATTGCCGTATGCTTGAACGAATATAACCATCTTCTTTTTCCACATCATGAAGTTGGAGCCGTCGAAGAAGGGAGGACGGTTGAGAGCATTTCCTTCGATTTGACCTAATAGAGCCATTTGCGGATCTTTTTCTCTAAGATGTTTAAACCTTTAAAAATAGCTCTATGATACCAACTGAAGAGATAAGAGTACCACTAGAAGGGAGGTTGAATAGTGTTATTGCGGATAATTAAAATTTCTCGCGAAGGAAAAAGAAATTGTGCAGGAAGGAAGTAAATGACACAATGATGTATAGAGGTTCGGCAACTTGCCTACGTCCTCTCTCCGTCTTTTTTTCTATTGGTTCAAAAACCACACATAATCTTGTCTCGTCTTCTATAGGTCCGAGCACAACCGTTACAACGCTTGTCTTCGATTGGTCCAAGCACAACCACACACTAAATATAGATTTTCTTATCTAGTGTTCTATAGGAACTAGATAATCCTCACTTACGAATGTCAGAGTATAATCCTAACAATGCCGGATCAAAGATCCTAATAATAGCGGATTAGTAACTCTTGATTCGTTTCTCTCAAGCTCGTGTAGGAATGATGCAACACTCACAACAATCAAAGAAGATACGAAATATATAAGATATTACAATATGTGTATAACACTCGTATCTTTTCTCGTCACAACTTAGAATACAATGAATAACAATAATCTGAGCTCAATAATGCGTTTGTATGCTTGAAGTTCAGATACTCAATGCCATGGGTATTTATAGTGTTCAGTCCCTCTTGATATGCTGAAATTTATATTATTAGCGTGCGCTAATAATTCCTCATAGCGTGCGCTAACGGGGTTGACTTTGTTGAACTGAACGGTCTTCAAAACTGTCCCAATGGTAAATTTACATGTCTAACGTGCGCTAGACATTCCTCTTAGCATGCGTTGTCGTTTTAGTCAACTTTCTTTATTTGGACGTTGAATCATATAACGGCTTTGTCTCCAACGTTCTTCTCCAATGGATAAAATTTGAACTTAATGTGCGCTAATAAACATATTTAGCGTGCGCTAGGTAGTCAAGATTTGCTTTCCATATTTTCCGTGATTTCCTTTATTGACTTCTGTGTTCCAACGGTTGAATGACTAACAGTAGGATTTGGAATTCGTAGTGTGCGCTAATGTGTACTGATAGCGTGCACTACAAGCTCTTCATAGCGTGTGTTACATCCTTGATTTAGCGTGTGCTTCCTGCTTCCTTGATTGAGTCCAGAGCCATTTGTCTTCAAAATGCTTCCAGGTAACGTACGTAAAATATTATCTGTAGCGTACGTTACTGATAGAAATAGCGTGCGTTATTCGCTTTTCATAGCGTGCGCTGCCTGTTGCCTTGATTTGAGTTCAGACTAGGGATGGCAGGAAAGCCCAAACCCGTGGGGGCCACCCGAACCCGAACCCAAGTCAACGGGCGAAACCGAGTTGACTGGGTTTGGGTTTGGGTTCGGGCGACACCCGATATTACGGGTGCGGGTTTGGGATCACTCAAACCCACACCCGAAACCCAGACACCCGCCCAGTTATATGTTAAATTACCTAATTACCCTATGTATATATAAGTGTAAATTAGGATTTTCACTTTTCACACATTCCTTTCCTACACATCTCACGACTCACTCTGCCTATGTTACTTGTATGTTATTGTAATTTAATTTCTTGAGAGTCTATGTTGAAGACTATGTTAAACTATGTTATTATTGTATTGTCATTTGTAAACTATTTTATTATTCTATTGACATTTGCAAACCATGTTAAATTATGCTACATTTTGCATTTTATCAAATTTGAATTTGGATGAGCACCAAACTTGAATTTTGATTCTGCCTGATCAAGCTGCGGGTTTGGGTTTGGGTGAAAAAACCCGAACCCAAAGGGTGTGGGTGTGGGTTTTGTTTTGCCACCCAAACAGCCTTTGGGTTTGGGTTTGGGTTCGGGTGGTGATTTCGGGTGTGGGTTTGGGGAGTATGAAACCCGCACCCGACCCGACCCGTTGCCATCCCTAGTCCAGACCTTACTGTCCTGGGAATACGAACTGGTAGCGTGCGCTAGGCACTCTTTGCGTGCGCTAATATTAGAATGTTGCGTGCGTTAAGGCATCAGGTAGGTTTCCAAGTTCTCTGCAGGCAGGTTTCTGACTTCAGGTGGGATCTTCGATAGCGTGCGCTACCTCATAATTGTAGCATGCGCTAGACTTCATTTTTCTTGAATTTTGAGATTACACAACGTTTGAGTCTTTATTTAAATCTTTTGAAGGAATTCATCATCAAAATAATTTTTTCAACACTCCACTCGTTATTCGGCCGATGAGTATGTTTTACTCACCGACGAGGGAGAGCCCGAATATTTCGAGGAGGCTATGGAGGATGATAACAAGAAAGAGTGGATGGATTCCATGCAAGACGAGATGAGTTCGTTGCATGAGAACAATACGTACGAGTTGGTGAAGTTTCCGAAGGGCAAGAGAGCTTTGAGAAATAAATGGGTGTATAAGGTGAAGTCGGCGGAGGATACTTCATTGACCCGATACAAAGATAGACTCGTAGTCAAGGGCTTTAGTCAAAAGAAATGCATTGAGAATTTTTTTTTCCATTTGTGAAG